>CM056823.1:8265000-8865000 GCA_029853015.1 Chelidonichthys spinosus | reverse complement strand
CATCCAATAAGCAGCCTGAGGAAATCTTTGAGTGAAAGCTTCTCAGCCAATCAGCGGCTTCTACCCCGTGTGGACTACTAAGCCCGCCCACAGGCTGCATCGTCACCAGCAAGTGATCCAATAAAATGAATGACTTTGGCGCGCAAGCTTTGAGATGAGAAATCAGACAGAACAGACCCCGTTTTTTTTGGCTTATTTTAATTGGCCCATCCACTTTTCTTGTGGCCCACCCACAATCAAAATCCTGGCGCCGCTAGTGAGTTGCAAGCTTCATTTCTTTCACGCAACATCTCCTTCTCTTTGTATTCAAGAGTTTTCTTATACTGCCACCTCGTTGCCATGCAAGACCCTTGAATTAAAATGAGCTTGAGGCGGCCAAACGAATGTTAATGCCCTAAGGGCTCTATAGTAAATATTTTATTAAGAATATTATTTTTGGGTGGAATCTTTACTTAAGCTACTCAAGTTGTCTCCCACATATATGCGCTTATGATGCTCACGTCTTTTCCTCCCAGCAGATTGAGAAGTACTTAAAAAACAAAAACAAAATCCAAGTTGCCTCACAAATGTACTTGAAACATGCTGAAACTGCTGTTCAATTTGACAGAGGATTTCAACAGAGCGGCACAAAAAGAAGATTTCCTGACATGCAGCAATTATTTCCCAAGACGAGCTCGCTTTACTGCAGTAATTTGCCTCAATATTTGGTCAACATTAACATATAGCTCTCATTCTGACATCTGTTTATAGATCAGAAAATGATATATGTAATTTCCATGAAAACGCAGTATCTGTACTTTGGCTAAACAAACCTAGCTTGTGAGATAGCAGCTACTAGCCTTAGCTTTTTCCCTTATCTGTTATCTGTTAATGACATTTAGGTTGTTCAGATTGTAATTCCACACAATTAAATAGGGCAGTAGTGAAATCAATTAAACTTCGCCAACTAGCCAACTTCGCTAAAGCTCTTCAGTGGTAGTGTAGGCCTAGATATGCTTTTTTAAATTCTTAAATGTATTCAAATGTAACAAGAAGACAAATAAAATATCTGATATTGACTTAAATATAAATTAGCCCTGTGATAAACTGGCGTCCTGTCCAGGTGTACCCTGCCTTCGCCCAATCACAGCTGGGATCAGCTCCAGCCCCCCCGTGACCCTAAATACAGGATAAGCGATGGATGGATGGATGGACTTAAATATAAGTTAGCCCTGTGATTAACTGGCGTCCTGTCCAGGTGTACCCTGCCTTCGCCCAATCACAGCTGGGATCGGCTCCAGCCCCCGCGCGACCCTGAATACAGGATAAGCGGTAGACAATGGATGGATGGACTTTAAATAAAAATAGCCTTCCTGGATGGATAGAAACTTAACCAAACATAAAAAAACATTTCCTACGCACTGTGCTATGCACTGTGAATATTAAATTCACTAAATACTGTAAAATGGAAGGAAAAGGAAGCAACATTTCAAGTGTAGTATTATTTTTTAAATGTATTGCGTGGATCCTATGGCAATTAGGAAGACATAAAATGTAAGTTATTCTACTCAGTTGTACAGTTTGCCGAGCAGCTGGAGTCCCTTTTCCCTAAACTTGCCTCTGTAGTCAGTGCAGTCTAACTTTGAAGGGCAACATCATTGCTGCCAGAGGCTTGCGTTAGCAAGAAGTGAAACAGTTCTCTTCATTTCCTGCCTTCCAACCGCCCAGTCATTTACTGTTTCCTGTCTGATAGATGATCATCATTTCTCTGCAGTTTCGCTACTCCTTAAAGAAAAACGCTATTCTGCATGAGGAGCATGGAGCCAGTTCTTATTGTTCTTGTGATGTTAGCTGGAGTATCACATGGTAAAAGACCTCATTATCAAAGAAACATTTAATAATGTGTAAATGGTGATTTAGTTCAAATAAGTGGGATTTATCTTGCTTATGCCTTTTTCTAGCTTTCCTTCCAGCTGCTGAGACAAAATGCAATGCCACACAGAACTCATCTCTGTGCTCCGCTACTCTGGGAGGATCTGTGTACATCCAGCTGATGACCAACGCCAGCGGCCATCAGCTGCGGTGTAAGAAACAGCTCGGCACGCTGTCCATCAATGTGTTCTCTCTGAAGAAGGAAAAGGTGACGATACAGGAGCCTCTCCGAAACAGGACAGAGTTTTTTATCAACAACGGGACCCTCAAGATCACTAACGTGGAGAGGAATGATTCAGGTCAATACACCGTGGATGTGTTTGATGCCCAATGGGGTCCTCCTGAGAAACATTTATTTTAAACTGGATGTTCAAGGCAAGTGTCTAAAAATGTACCCTTTTCTCACATCTTGTTTATGCTTTAATATTCCTATTCAAAATGATCAAAATGTTATCAGTCATGATAAATAGAAAACTCAGTGGTTCAAGGAGAAAGCCTCATTTCTACAAACCCAGGATTTACTGTAATCTAAACACCTGCTGCCTGAAGGCTATAACTTTATTTTCTAAATCTGGTGACATTTCAAAATGTATCTAAAATCACCAAAATATAACTCC
Source organism: Chelidonichthys spinosus (assembly GCA_029853015.1). Taxonomy (NCBI): domain Eukaryota; kingdom Metazoa; phylum Chordata; class Actinopteri; order Perciformes; family Triglidae; genus Chelidonichthys; species Chelidonichthys spinosus. Next base: position 8,862,472 of record CM056823.1, on the reverse strand, counting down.
TGCATTGCACAGTACTGAATTATTCCTGATAAGTGTTCAGTTAAGTCCCTGACTATGTTCATATTTACTAAATAGAGACTACTCTGTGGGTGGCATTGATAAAAGATACCAACTAAAAGAAGTGCAATGTGTGGTACATTTACAGGAACTGGTTGTGGTCCAAAGGGAACTTTCAGTATTTGTCCAATCAACCAAGGCAAGGGTTTCATTTTCACACTCAGAAGTCCCTTTTGTCATTCTGGCTAAATACTTTTATGTGAAACAGTGATGCTAGACAAATCTCACAATAAATTCAAATCAAATACAATCAAAGCTTTCTCAACAGCCACCTTGTTTTTAGGATGTAAAAAAAAGAAGAAGTGCTAAATGGTTTGGGTGTTGTTAATCTGATTTTTGCAGTCAGATGGAGCTCCTTGATACTTGTATTTGGAGGCCTTATTTATTGTATAATCAAAAATGATAAAAACTGCAGAATGTGTACCTTCTTACAGTGGATGTTTGGGGGATGATTTCTGTGTTTGATGCATAAGGTACCGGGATTTCAGGGAGGAAAACTTCCCCTTTGATCAAATCCATTCTTATCTTACTCACCATAGATATAGTCACACAGTTTGTAAGTCTGTATAATTTTCTCCCCAGAAAACATTTCGCACATCTGGATCCTGGTCTGTTCTGCAGTCGGTGTTCTGCTGCTGACAGTGCTGGTGTTGCTGCTGTATTTGCTGTATTTGCTGTAAAATGAGGCGACAAAAGAAGAAGTCAGTTCAAGTTAAACTTTACGCGATCATTTCGAAAAAAAAAAAGAAAATAAAAGAAAGCCTTTCATTCTGCTTTAACTGCATTTTTCTGTCCATCCTCAGGTAAATAACTATGAATAAACACCTTGAATTTGGACGTAAGTAAACTCAACTGAGGACCAGGATCCCCAATGGACACTGAGCTGAGGACTCACTGAAAGAACAGGACTTTTACCAGGCAGGGGATGGACAAGTCTTTTTTTTGTACCCTACATTGTTGTTGAAAAAGGTATTCACTGGAAAACACTGACTTGCGGTACAGTATCAGTAAACGTCATGTAAATCGCAGCATCAACAACGTTATGACGTATGATCAGAACAGATTATGAAAGATGTTGTTTTGATTTTTAAAAAACAATAATAAAAAAGGTAACGAAACCCTTCAACACAATGCTTTGTCTTCTCAAAATGGTGTTTTATGTGCAAACAAACAGAACAGGATATGAACAGAGCCAGATGAACACTGGTGAGCTCAATGAAATAAAACACTCATGAATGCATTATCAGGGACTTCTGCATGTTCAACTGCATGAAGAGCAGTCTGTTGTACTATATTTCAGTGTAATATCTTTAGACACAAAGATATTGTAATATAAAAAAGTGGTCAAATAAATACTGTAGACAGTTAGATAACAATATTTTATATATACTGCTAATGAGAGGAGTCGGAGTGTTAGAAATCCTCCACAGCCTGCACCAGTGTATCTCTCTGAGGTCATCCACATACACACACCGTCACACACTCTCCGATCTTCTTCTGCCATCCGGCTCTCAGCTCCATCTGCCAACTTATCCACCATCAAGAGCTTTCAGCCGGCCTGTGGAACTCTCTCCCTCCAGACATTCGCACTTCCAACTCTGTCTCCACCTTTAAATCCCGCCTGAAAACGCACTATTGCCTTACATTTCTTTATTTTTGTACTGTTTGATGTACTGTTGTTTTTATGAAAGTCTTGTAGGATGTCCTTGAGTGCTTTGAAAGGCGCCTTTAAATAAAATTTATTATTATTATTATTAGGGCATTCGGGCATTCAATGCATTGCCGTAGCGACATTTCTTTATTTTTGTACTGTTTGATGTATTTACTGTTTGACTTACTGTTGTTTTTATGAAAGTGTTGTAAGATGTCCTTGAGTGCTTTGAAAGGCGCCTTTAAATAAAATTCATTATGATTATTATTATAAATGTGGTTGTGTTTTAGCAGAATTGGTCGAGGGGAACATGAGTCACAGCTTGTGGTCGTTGTGTCTCTACCAGTTTCAGTGCATACATTGAAAAAATCAAACTGTAATAGCTTTTTGAATATTGTGACTGGACCTTTGATTAAATGCTGCATTAAATGATAAATGGAATTGGGTTGTATTATTAAGTTGCATCACTCACTAGGATTTAGAGGTTATTGCTTTTACTGAAAATAATATCAATCAAAGACTTTGAAGGGTAGCAGGAAGTACATGGCTTTCTAAAAGTTGTGAGTCTTAACACATGGTTGATGCTGCAGCTTGTTAATCCCGTTGGGTTGTGATGACATCTGCAGGCTGTGTTTGGTTTCACTCACATTAAGCATGGCTATGTGATCGCTGTTTATGTTCACCTTCAAATGTAACTGTCTGTTGAGTTTACAGCCTGGATATAAGAGACATTTGTGTTTCATGTTAATGCGTGGTTGTTTTCGGGACCCAAAAGTAGATAGAAATATATTTTCTTCTCCTCCTTCAAATGTGAGAAACTGGTTGTTTAAACTGTATGATGACACTTTGCTTCACTTCCTTCATAGCTGATGTTATCTTAATACCCAGAAGTTCAGGAACTATTTACAGACTTCTGTTCAATAGTTTTCTCTTCAGTGTCCTTTTAAGGCTTTTTTTGCGACATCTTGTCATGATGTTCTGTACATAAATGAGGAAATGAGATGATGACGCAATATTCTGTTTCTTTCCTTATCTGAAGTTGACCACTAACATGAGGAAGGCTGCTCAGTGTACTTTGTGCATGTTTGCTACTGAATAAACTGCTGTGTGGGTCAACGGAGGCTGGACACAGAGGAGACATGGAAGCTGTGATCGCGCTGATGGTTTTCATTCTCGGAGTCTCTCACAGTGAGCTGTTAACTTTTCTAATTTGACACATTTTATGGAATCAAGCTTTAATGTGTTTTGCAGCTCCAACACTGACCCCACGCTGGGACCAAATTCACGCAAGAATTATGACATATGAATTAATTTAATATCATCAAATATGTTCTTTTCTGACTGCCAAACATCTATTATCTTATCTAGCAAATTGAAATGTGAAAATCACTGTCACAATTGCAACACACTGTACACCAGATATACAATGTATTCAATACCCAAAGGTACCAGTAGGCAGAGGGAAGTTTTTTTTCTTCTCTTTATAAATGTATATTTTTAATGTAGACATATATATCTTTATCTATTTTATAAATGTATTACTTTCTATTATTTTTTACAGGTGTAGAAACCTCATGTGATGGCAGACAGAATGGAACTCAGTGTTATGGTGCTTTGGGAGGAACTGTGGGCCTCCAGCTGATGGACAGCGCCTTAGAAATATATATATATATACTCATTGAGAAAAAAAACAATAATAATACTCAGTGGGAGAAAGAATCACATTATGTATAATGCAATAGAAAGCAGATCCTCCTTTACTACCAGTAATGGCACATTAAGGATCAACAACCTCAGCAGGACTGATGGTGGTGAATATGAACTTACAACTTTTGATGCAGACGGACGTTTATTAGAGCAGCGGACACTAAGGTTGACTATTCAAGGTAAATCGGTTTTAACCTTCTGGGTAATTTAGTCATATTGTTAGACAAACATGTCATATTCTCTTGCGAAGCTACATGCATCTAATATTCTATATGCTGTATTTCTGTAAATATCTGAATTAGAAACAGAAGATTCTGTTAAGTATAAAAAGAAATCATCAGAATGTGTTTCCTTCAGCTCCTGTGTCCTCTGTCCTGCTGGTCTCTGAGTGTCTGTCCCAGGGAGAGATGAAGGTGTCCTGCTCCTCTGAGGGAGGAGACAACCCTCAGTACAGCTGGACTCTGGACGGTCACTCACTGACAGACGCTGAGCTCCTTTCTGGAACAACGCAGACTAACAGCATCACTCTGAAACAACACGTCTCAGGACGACTGGTCTGCTCAGTCAGGAACTACGTCAGTGAAGTCTTTAAAGAAAAGGTTATATCTACTTGTGGTGAGTGAAAATAGACAGCGGTTTGATGTTTACGACAATGATGATTAGCTTTACATCAGCCATTGATCTGTGTCTTTCTCACAGGCTTCATATTCATTAACTGCATTTCAACCAATGGGACGCTCATAGCACAGTGGGTGTTTGAAGCCAATAATACCCTGCAATGTATTGAGCCAACAACAACTCAAGCCACAAATATAGAATGCTCCACTGCGGGTAAGGAGAGACACATCAAACTGTTTCTTCCTCCGGCTGAGACGACCCCTGGTACTTATTGAAGTAATAAAACCTGACGTGTAATTCTTCTGTCTTTTTATCCGAGCAGATAACTCCCTCCTCATATGTGGGGTGAAAGCAGCTGTAGTGATTCTTGTATTAATTGTGATCACCGTCTATTTCGCTTGAAAGAAAAACAAGCGTGAGAAGGCCGTAGACTCTGCCGTCCGTTCACAGCTGGAGCATCAAGAGAACTCTGTTGTGATGGTTGAAATGAGAAGCTCAGCGTCTGAACTCTAACTTCGTGGATCAAACCGCTTGGTGTCGGGTGACTCTTTTCACTCACTTCAGGTGTTGAGAGGGGAAAGTGGGATCATTCACACAGAATTCATTCAAGTGGAGAGACGGGCTTATTGTGAAATGTTCAGTGCACCACTGTCTTTGGAGAGGGACAAAGCATCCTGAAGCAACGTGTGGATCAATGTTGTGTCGTCATATTAGCAGTGCAACTCATTTAGATGCCATTTGGAAATCATTGTACTGTACATTTCCACATCGTCGCTCTCTGGTGAAAACAATGCTTCTCCAAATGTGGTGAAAAAATCTTCTTCATGTAAAGCAGATATTTAACACACGCTGTATTATCTGAGAAATGCTTCATCACAATCCTGGAAACAGAGATTTTTCTGAGAAGAGAAAAAGATGTTTTGGTGATGAATTGAATCTGTTTTTTTTTATTAATAATTGCATAATTGATTTTGCATTCAATGCATGTTTTCAACATTCTTTCTCACAAAAGCTAAATGATGTGCATATATGATAAAAGTGTTAATTTCTTAAAGATTGAGTTATTTAAATATTAGTTCTGTGTTTTCGATTATAATTACAAATATAGGTCTGTTTTTAACATTCTTTTACACACAAGCTAATTGATGGGCATATATGATAAAAGTGTTACTCTTTTAAAGATTGGGCTATGTAGATGATAGTTCTGTTTTTTTTATTATATTTAAAAATATAGGTCTGTTTTTCTCCCATGTTTGCAAAGAGTTATAATGCAAATTTTTTCAAAACATTTAATAGTAAGTAGTTTAGTGGATCCTAATCCTTAATTTTCACATATAAACAGTTTTACCTTCAGTGCTGTCTGTGTTTATCTGTAATTTCTCCTTAGCTTTAAATCTAAAGGGGACACAAGGCCTCTTCTCCGTGATGTAAACCCAAGACTTCAATGTCTCATCAGAATATAAAGTTTGCTATGAGCTCAACCTGCTCTCATGATAATGACCTGCAGAAGGCATTTTGAGAGATTGAGGCAATGTTTGAGTAAAAGTCACTTGTTCTCATTCATTTAGAGATGATTACGTATCATATTCTTATTTGGTAGGAAATGATGAGATGGAGGGATGACAAATGCCAGCTGTCAGTCTCAAATCCTCTTTAAGTGTGAAGTTTAATGTTTCCCTCGCTCACTCAGACGTTTGCATACAGAGGTTGTGTGGTTGGAGCCTGAAAGGGGAAGTAAAACTGACTTCCTTTTCTCTTCTCTGCCTATTAAAAGATGAATACAGCGGCGCTCTGGTCGGTTCAACAATTTCACACATTCTCCCTGAGGTTGATCACTAACGGGACAAATTCCAGGCTGTTCAGTGTAGCGTGTGCATGTTTGCTCTTTGGGGGAAAAGTAGAAAAGTTTGTCTGGAAGCAGCTGATTGGATCAACGGAGGCTAAACACTGAAGAGACATGGCAGCTTTGGTTGGACTGTTCCTGATGCTACTTGGAGTCTCTCATGGTGAGCTGCTTAACTCTTAACACTAATGACTCATTAATAATGGAACCTGTTGATGAAGTATAGTTGTTGAATAGACATTGTCCTCAGTGAGCTCAACTTCTGCAGGAGGAGACACCTGTTGGTTCTGAAGAACTAAGATATAAGAATCTATCGTTTTAAAATTATAATATTTGAGCTTTTCTGAGGTTCAGTACTTTAAATTCCATAAATCGACTTATTTAAAAACACAATGGCAAATCTAGAGATCAATATTATTGTGAAAATTAAAGTAAATATTAATATTACCATGAACTTTACCGCTTAAAGTGAGATGAAAGATAAAACATGTGTCACCATGTTATATCATGCTGCTTTTTAGTGTATTTTTAAATTGAAGCACTATTAAAATGAGTATTCGATAATAGTGAGTATTACTTTATTAATTTGACCAAAATTCAGCCTGAAATACAAATTGGCATATTTTCAAAATATAATTCTGTAGGTGCAAAAAACACAGCATGAGTTGTTAATGACTGGCCTTCTTTGATTTGCATATAAAACACTTTCATGTTCTCTTTTCCTAAATGTCCAGGTGTGGAAACCTCCTGTGATGCCAGACAGAATAGAGCTCAGTGTTATGGAGCTTTGGGAGGAACTGTGGGCCTCCAGCTGATGGACAACGCCTTAGAAATATTTAGATACAGATTGATAAAAAACCCATTACTCATTGAGATACTCAATGGGAGAAAGGATCGCATTTTAATAAATGTAATAGGAAACAGATCCTCCTTTACTCCCAGTAATGGCACATTTAGGATCAATGAGCTCAGCAGGACTGATGGTGGTGAATATGAAATTAGAACTTTTGATTCAAATGGACAGCCATCAGAGCAGCGGACTCTACAGTTGACAATTCAAGGTAAATAACTATTTTTTGCCAACAGGGAAATTAAAAATGTAGAAGTATTGATAATCACGTTTTATCGCCACACTCATCAGAATGTGTTTCTTTCAGCTCCTGTGTCCTCTGTCCTGCTTGTCTCTGAGTGTCTGTCCCAGGGAGAGATGAAGGTGTCCTGCTCCTCTGAGGGAGGAGACAGTCCTGAGTACAGCTGGACTCTGGACGATCACTCACTGACAGACGCTGAGCTCCTTTCTGGAACAACGCAGACTAACAGCATCACTCTGAAACAACACGTCTCAGGACGACTGGTCTGCTCAGTCAGGAACTCCGTCAGTGAAGTCTTTAAAGAAAAGGTTATATCTACTTGTGGTGAGTGAAAATAGACAGCGGTTTGATGTTTACGACACTGATGATTAGCTTTATTTGTATATTAATAGCACTTTAACAACTGTATGCATTACGCACTTTCTCTGTCTACTGTTTTACTGTCTGTTGGGTATGGTCTATTTTTCTATTGTCTGCTTGGTATTGTTTATTGTCTGTTGTTTGTTGTACATTGTCTGTTCTCTGTACTCATGATGTCTGTCCTTCATGTTACTTTTGTTTGTGAGTTGTACCAAGACAAATTCCTATCAACTTGTTGACATGGCAATACATTTATTGAATTGAATTCAATTGAATTTACATCAGCCATCGATCTGTGTCTTTCTCACAGGCTTCATATTCATTAACTGCACTTCAACCAATGGGACGCTCATAGCACAGTGGGTGTTTGAAGCCGATAATACCCTGCAATGTATTGAGCCATCAACAACTCAAGCCACAAATACAGGAACCTCTACTGTTGGTATGACACATCAAAGTGTTATGAAAATTCTCACCTCACATTAGTCCACCCTTCAAACTGTTTCGTCCTCCGGCTGAGACGACCCCTGGTACTTATTGAAGTAATAAAACCTGACGTGTAATTCTTCTGTCTTTTTATCCGAGCAGATAACTCCCTCCTCATATGTGGGGTGAGAGCAGCTGCATTAAGCTTGCATTAATTGTGATCACCGTCTATTTTGCTTGGAAGAAAAACAAGCGTGAGAAGGCCGTCCGTTCACAGCTGGAGCATCAAGAGAACTCTGTTGTGATGGTTGAATATATACAAAACATATGTATAAAACACTTTCATGTTTTCTTTTCCTAAATGTCCAGGTGTGGAAACCTCCTGTGATGCCAGACAGAATAGAGCTCAGTGTTATGGAGCTTTGGGAGGAACTGTGGGCCTCCAGCTGATGGACAGCGCCTTAGAAATATTTAGATACAGATTGATAAAAAACCCATTACTCAATGAGATACTCAGTGGGAGAAAGGATCGCATTTTAATAAATGTAATAGGAAAAAGATCCTCCTTTACTCCCAGTAATGGCACATTCAGGATCAATGAGCTCAGCAGGACTGATGGTGGTGAATATGAACTCATAACTTTTGATTCAAATGGACAGCCATCAGAGCAGCGGACTCTACAGTTGACAATTCAAGGTAAATAACTATTTTTTGCCAACAGGGAAAAATGTAAAAGTATTGATAATGACATTTTATCGCCACACTCATCAGAATGTGTTTCCTTCAGCTCCTATGTCCTCTGTCCTGCTGGTCCCTGAGTGTCTGTCCCAGGGACAGATGAAGGTGTCCTGCTTCTCTGAGGGAGGAGACAGTCTTCAGTACAGCTGGACTCTGGACGGTCACTCACTGACAGACGCTGAGCTCCTTTCTGGAATAACGCAGACTAACAGCATCACTCTGAAACAACACGTCTCAGGACGACTGGTCTGCTCAGTCAGGAACTACGTCAGTAGGAAAGATTCCTGTGGTGAGGGTGAACATAAAAAAACCCCAACAACTTCATAATAATAATGCTGATGATTACCTGTACATCAGTTACGTATGTTTCTTTCCCATAGGCTTCATATTACTCAACTGTACCTTTTCTGATGCGATACACGCATCACGATGGGTGCTCTCTGGCAATAATTCCCTGTGTGAGACAACAACGACCACAATCACTGAGAGTGAGGCCTCCACCGCGGGTAAGGAGAGACACATCAAACTGTTTCTTCCTCCGGCTGAGACGACCCCTGGTACTTATTGAAGTAATAAAACCTGACGTGTAATTCTTCTGTCTTTTTATCCGAGCAGATAACTCCCTCCTCATATGTGGGGTGAAAGCAGCTGTAGTGATTCTTGCATTAATTGTGATCACCGTCTATTTCGCTTGGAAGAAAAACAAGCGTGAGAAGGCCGTAGACTCTGCCGTCCGTTCACAGCTGGAGCATCAAGAGAACTCTGTTGTGATGGTTGAAATGAGAAGCTCAGCGTCTGAACTCTAACTTCGTGGATCAAACCGCTTGGTGTCGGGTGACTCTTTTCACTCACTTCAGGTGTTGAGAGGGGAAAGTGGGATCATTCACACAGAATTCATTCAAGTGGAGAGACGGGCTTATTGTGAAATGTTCAGTGCACCACTGTCTTTGGAGAGGGACAAAGCATCCTGAAGCAACGTGTGGATCAATGTTGTGTCGTCATATTAGCAGTGCAACTCATTTAGATGCCATTTGGAAATCATTGTACTGTACATTTCCACATCGTCGCTCTCTGGTGAAAACAATGCTTCTCCAAATGTGGTGAAAAAATCTTCTTCATGTAAAGCAGATATTTAACACACGTTGGATTATCTGAGAAATGCTTCATCACAATCCTGGAAACAGAAATTTTTCTGAGAAGAGAAAAAGATGTTTTGGTGATGAATTGAATCTGTTTTTTTTTATTAATAATTGCATAATTGATTTTGCATTCAAAGCATGTTTTTAACATTCTTTCTCACACAAGCTAATTTATTGGCATTTATATGATAAAAGTGTTAATTTCTTAAAGATTGAGTTATTTAATATTAGTTCTGTGTTTTTGATTATTATTACACATATAGGTCTGTTTTTAACATTCTTTCTCACACAAGCTAATTGATGGGCATATATGATAAGTGTTACTCTTTTAAAGATTGACTTATGTAGATATGGTTCAGTTTTTTTTAAATTAAATTTACAAATATAGGTCTGTTTTTCTCCCATGTTTGCAAAGAGTTATAATGTAAAATATTTCAAAACATTTAATAGTAAGCGCCTTCATTTATTTGCTTTGTCGTTTTGTTATATCTTCAAAACCTGTAAATGAGTCAGTCATGTGTCATCGGCCAGTTTTGATAAGCTGCCCTGTTATTGACATTTTGATCACGGACTGTTCCTTTAATTGCAGCTGAGCACTGAATAACATTTCCAGACTTGTCATCAGTATTAGTAAGTGTGAGGTTTCCCTCTACTGGTTTAAGGAGGCGTTACTGTGTGTAAATGTATATTTTTAATGGCATATTTTTGCCTTTTTCACCTTGTTGTTATACCTCTGATAAAATACAAGACTTTTGTTGAAGGAATAAATAATATTTGAGTTGGTCTCATATTTAAAGTATTGTATTACGTTTATTCTATTTGCTTATCAGTGTTTTACTGGATCCTAATACATAATTGTCACATTTAAACAGTTTTACCATTTTACCTTCAGTGCTGTCTGTGTTTATCTGTAATTTCTCCTTAGCTTTAAATCTAAAGGGGACACAAGGCCTCTTCTCCGTGATTTAAACCCAAGACTTCAATGTCTCATCAGAATATAAAGTTTGCTATGAGCTCAACCTGCTCTCATGATAATGACCTGCAGAAGGCATTTTGAGAGATTGAGGCAACGTCTGAGTAAAAGTCACTTGTTCTCATTCATTTAGAGATGATTACGTATCATATTCTTATTTGGTAGGAAATGATGAGATGAGATGGAGAGATGAAGCTGTCAGTCTCAAATCCTCTTTAAGTGTGAAGTTTAATGTTTCCCTCGCTCACTCAGACGTTTGCATACAGAGGTTGTGTGGTTGGAGCCTGAAAGGGGAAGTAAAACTGACTTCCTTTTCTCTTCTCTACCTATTAAAAGATGAATACAGCGGCGCTCTGGTCGGTTCAACAATTTCACACATTCTCCCTGAGGTTGATCACTAACGGGACAAATTCCAGGCTGTTCAGTGTAGCGTGTGCATGTTTGCTCTTTGGGGGAAAAGTAGAAAAGTTTGTGGCTAAACACTGAAGAGACATGGAAGCTTTGGTTGGACTGTTCCTGATGCTACTTGGAGTCTCTCATGGTGAGCTGCTTAACTTTGAACACTAATGACTCATTAATAATGGAACCTGTTGATGAAGTATAGTTGTTGAATAGACATTGTCCTCAGTGAGCTCAACTTCTGCAGGAGGAGACACCTGTTGGTTCTGAAGAACTAAGATATAAGAATCTATCCTTTTAAAATTATAATATTTGAGCTTTTCTGAGGTTCAGTAGCTTTAAATTCCATTAATCTACTTATTTAAAAACACAATGGCAAATCTAGAGATCAATATTATTGTGAAAATTAAAGTAAATATTACTATTACCATGAACTTTACCCCTTAAAGTGACATGAAAGATAAAACATGTGTCACCATGTTATATCATGCTGCTTTTTAATGTATTTTTAAATTGGAGCACTATTAAATGAGTATTCCATATTGTTTGCATTATTTTATACATTTGACCGAAATTCAGCCTGAAATATAATTTGGTATAGTTTAAAATATAATTCTGTAGGTGCAAAAAACACAGCATGAGTTGTTAATGACTGGCCTTCTTTGATTTGCATATAAAACACTTTCATGTTCTCTTTTCCTAAATGTCCAGGTGTGGAAACCTCCTGTGATGCCAGACAGAATGGAGCTCAGTGTTATGGAGCTTTGGGAGGAACTGTGGGCCTCCAGCTGATGGACAGCGCCTTAGAAATATTTAGATACACATTGACAAAGACAACAACAACAATACTCAATGGGAGAAAGGATCGCATTTTAACAAATGCAATAGGAAACAGATCCTCCTTTACTCCCAGTAATGGCACATTTAGGATCAATGAGCTCAGCAGGACTGATGATGGTGAATATGAAGTTCAAATTTTTAATTCAAATGGAAACCCGACAGAGAAGCGGACTCTACAGTTGACAATTCAAGGTAAATAACTATTTTTTGCCAACAGGGAAATGAAAAATGTAAAAGTATTGATAGTGACATTTTATCACCACACTCATCAGAATGTGTTTCCTTCAGCTCCTGTGTCCTCTGTCCTGCTGGTCCCTGAGTGTCTGTCCCAGGGACAGATGAAGGTGTCCTGCTTCTCTGAGGGAGGAGACTGTCCTGAGTACAGCTGGACTCTGGACGATCACTCACTGACAGACGCTGAGCTCCTTTCTGGAACAACGCAGACTAACAGCATCACTCTGAAACAACACGTCTCAGGACGACTGGTCTGCTCAGTCAGGAACTACGTCAGTAGGAAAGATTCCTGTGGTGCGGGTGAACATAAAAAAAACCAAACAACTTCATAATAATAATGCTGATGATTAACTGTACATCAGTCACGTATGTTTCTTTCCCATAGGCTTCACATTACTCAACTGTACCTTTTCTGATGCGATACACGCATCACGATGGGTGCTCTCAGGCAATAATTCCCTGTGTGAGACAACAACGACCACAATCACTGAGAGTGAGGCCTCCACTGTAGGTAAGGAGAGACACATCAAACTGTTTCTTCCTCCGGCTGAGACGACCCCTGGTACTTATTGAAGTAATAAAACCTGACGTGTAATTCTTCTGTCTTTTTATCCGATCAGATAACTCCCTCCTCATATGTGGGGTGAAAGCAGCTGTAGTGATTCTTGCATTAATTGTGATCACCGTCTATTTCGCTTGGAAGAAAAACAAGCGTGAGAAGGCCGTAGACTCTGCCGTCCGTTCACAGCTGGAGCATCAAGAGAACTCTGTTGTGATGGTTGAAATGAGAAGCTCAGCGTCTGAACTCTAACTTCGTGGATCAAACCGCTTGGTGTCGGGTGACTCTTTTCACTCACTTCAGGTGTTGAGAGGGGAAAGTGGGATCATTCACACAGAATTCATTCAAGTGGAGAGACGGGCTTATTGTGAAATGTTCAGTGCAGCACTGTCTTTGGAGAGGGACAAAGCATCCTGAAGCAACGTGTGGATCAATGTTGTGTCGTCATATTAGCAGTGCAACTCATTTAGATGCCATTTGGAAATCATTGTACTGTACATTTCCACATCGTCACTCTCTGGTGAAAACAATGCTTCTCCAAATGTGGTGAAAAAATCTTCTTCATGTAAAGCAGATATTTAACACACGCTGTATTATCTGAGAAATGCTTCATCACAATCCTGGAAACAGAGATTTTTCTGAGAAGAGAAAAAGATGTTTTGGTGATGGATAGGTTAATTGGTGACTCTAAATTGCCCGTAGGTGTGAATGTGAGTGTGAATGGTTGTCTGTCTCTACATGTCTCCCTGTGATAGACTGGTGTCCTGTCCAGGGTGTACCCTGCCTTCACCCAATGACAGCTGGGATCGGCTCCAGCCCCCCGTGACCCTGAATACAGGATAAGCGGTAGAAAATGGATGGATGGATGGATGGATGTTTTGGTGATGAATTGAATCTGTTTTTTTTCATTAATAATTGCATAATTGATTTTGCATTCAATGCATGTTTTTAAGATTCTTTCTCACACAAGCTAATTGATGGGCATATATGATAAAAGTGTTAATTTCTTAAAGATTGAGTTATTTAAATATTAGTTCTGTGTTTTTGATTATTATTACAAATATAGGTCTGTTTTTAACATTCTTTCTCACACAAGCTAATTGATGGGCATATATGATAAAAGTGTTAATTTCTTAAAGATTGAGTTATTTAAATATTAGTTCTGTGTTTTTGATTATTATTACAAATATAGGTCTGTTTTTAACATTCTTTTACACACAAGCTAATTGATGGGCATATATGATAAAAGTGTTACTCTTTTAAAGATTGAGTTATGTAGATGATAGTTCTGTTTTTTTTTAAATTATTTTTGCAAATATAGGTCTGTTTTTCTCCCATGTTTGCAAAGAGTTATAATGTAAAATATTTCAAAACATTTAATAGTAAGTGCCTTCATTTATTTGCTTTGTCGTTTTGTTATATCTTCAAAACCTGTAAATGAGTCAGTCATGTGTCTTCGGCCAGTTTTGATAAGCTGCCCTGTTATTGACATTTTGATCACGGACTGTTCCTTTAATTGCAGCTGAGCACTGAATAACATTTCCAGACTTGTCATCAGTATTAGTAAGTGTGAGGTTTCCCTCTACTGGTTTAAGGAGGCGTTACTGTGTCTAAATGTATATTTTTAATGGCATAGTTTTGCCCTTTTTCACCTTTTCGTTATACCTCTGATAAAATACAAGACTTTTGTTGAAGAAATAAATACTATTTTAGTTGGTCTTATATTTAAAGTATTGAATTACATTGATTTTATTTGCTTAATATCTAGTCCATTCTGTATATATTCTGGAAATTGTCTATTAAGTACATTATACATTCTACTTTATTTAACTTTCTTTATATAGTCTTAATGTTAGTATCTTTTTTATATTGTACTTTTCTTGCTAATGTATGTTTATTATTTATTATCCTTATTTTTCTACTGACTTGCTGCTGTAACGCTGTAAATTTCCCCACTGCAGGACGGATAAAGGACTGTCTTATCTTATCTTAACAGTGTTTTAGTGGATCCTAATACATAATTGTCACATTTAAACAGTTTTACCATTTTACCTTCAGTGCTGTCTGTGTTTATCTGTAATTTCTCCTTAGCTTTAAATCTAAAGGGGACACAAGGCCTCTTCTCCGTGATGTAAACCCAAGACTTCAATGTCTCATCAGAATATAAAGTTTGCTATGAGCTCAACCTGCTCTCATGATAATGACCTGCAGGTGGGTTAAAGGCATTTTGAGAGATTGAGGCAATGTTTGAGTAAAAGTCACTTGTTCTCATTCATTTAGAGATGATTACGTATCATATTCTTATTTGGTAGGAAATGATGAGATGGAGGGATGACAAATGCCAGCTGTCAGTCTCAAATCCTCTTTTAGTGCGAAGTAGGAATGTTTCCCTCGCTCACTCAGACGTTTGCATACAGAGGTTGTGTGGTTGGAGCCTGAAAGGGGAAGTAAAACTGACTTCCTTTTCTCTTCTCTGCCTATTAAAAGATGAATACAGCGGCGCTCTGGTCGGTTCAACAATTTCACACATTCTCCCTGAGGTTGATCACTAACGGGACAAATTCCAGGCTGTTCAGTGTAGCGTGTGCATGTTTGCTCTTTGGGGGAAAAGTAGAAAAGTTTGTGGCTAAACACTGAAGAGACATGGCAGCTTTGGTTGGACTGTTCCTGATGCTACTTGGAGTCTCTCATGGTGAGCTGCTTAACTCTTAACACTAATGACTCATTAATAATGGAACCTGTTGATGAAGTATAGTTGTTGAATAGACATTGTCCTCAGTGAGCTCAACTTCTGCAGGAGGAGACACCTGTTGGTTCTGAAGAACTAAGAATCTATCGTTTTAAAATTATAATATTTGAGCTTTTCTGAGGTTAAATTCCATAAATCTACTTATTTAAAAACACAATGGCAAATATAGACATCAATATTATTGTGAAAATTAAAGTAAATATTAATATTACCATGAACTTTACCCCTTAAAGTGAGATGAAAGATAAAACATGTGTCACCATGTTATATCATGCTGCTTTTTAATGTATTTTTAAATTGGAGCACTATTAAATGAGTATTCCATATTGTTTGCATTATTTTATACATTTGACCAAAATTCAGCCTGAAATATAATTTGGTCTAGTTTAAAATATAATTCTGTAGGTGCAAAAAACACAGCATGAGTTGTTAATGACTGGCCTTCTTTGATTTGCATATAAAACACGTTCATGTTCTCTTTTCCTAAATGTCCAGGTGTGGAAACCTCCTGTGATGCCAGACAGAATGGAGCTCAGTGTTATGGAGCTTTGGGAGGAACTGTAGGCCTCCAGCTGATGGACAGCGCCTTAGAAATATTTAGATACAGATTGATAAAAAACCCATTACTCAATGAGATACTCAATGGGAGAAAGGATCGCATTTTAATAAATGTAATAGGAAACAGATCCTCCTTTACTCCCAGTAATGGCACATTTAGGATCAATGAGCTCAGCAGGACTGATGGTGGTGAATATGAAATTAGAACTTTTGATTCAAATGGACAGCCATCAGAGCAGCGGACTCTACAGTTGACAATTCAAGGTAAATAACTATTTTTTGCCAACAGGGAAATTAAAAATGTAGAAGTATTGATAATCACGTTTTATCGCCACACTCATCAGAATGTGTTTCCTTCAGCTCCTGTGTCCTCTGTCCTGCTTGTCTCTGAGTGTCTGTCCCAGGGACAGATGAAGGTGTCCTGCTTCTCTGAGGGAGGAGACAGTCCTGAGTACAGCTGGACTCTGGACGATCACTCACTGACAGACGCTCAGCTCCTTTCTGGAACAACGCAGACTAACAGCATCACTCTGAAACAACACGTCTCAGGACGACTGGTCTGCTCAGTCAGGAACTACGTCAGTGAAGTCTTTAAAGAAAAGGTTATATCTACTTGTGGTGAGTGAAAATAGACAGCGGTTTGATGCTTACGACACTGATGATTAGCTTTACATCAGCCATTGATCTGTGTCTTTCTCACAGGCTTCATATTCATTAACTGCACTTCAACCAATGGGACGCTCATAGCACAGTGGGTGTTTGAAGCCAATAATACCCTGCAATGTATTGAGCCAACAACAACTCAAGCCACAAGTACAGAGTCCTCCACCCAGGGTAAGGAGACTGGCACCCAAGTGTCAACTAACCCCTGCACTAATACCACATCCGCCAATCAAACTGTGACCGCCCCTTCCAGAGTTGAACCATGGCACAAGTGGCGTAAGTGAAAACTAACTCAATAACTGCAGTGGATTCATTAGTCGTATCCATTTGCTTTTCTTTGCCTGACTCCATCAAAACACCTGTAGTGTTTGCTAACTTAAATATCTGTGTGTCTCCTGTGTGTCGTACCACTGGAACAGAACACTTGCCCGTAATGGCTAGTGTACTTTCTGTACTGGTACTTCTGTTAGTAGTCGGGGTGGCTGTCGTTTGTGCTCACAAGAAAAAGCAAAGCAACAAAAAAGGTACAAAACAAGGCTTCCTTATTCCAAACCCAGCGTTCAAAGTGTATTTTATTTAATTTTTTTAGAGAATAAACAAATAGTTGCACAATCGGGGCAATACATGAGAAAATTTAGATAGTTTTACACGTAAGAGTCCTACTTTGAAATTAAAAGTTCAGTACATATAATGAAAAAATGCATAAAGAAAAAATATTAAAGGTAAATATGCTAAATGCAGAAAAATGTCTGTTATACTCTTCTACCATTAGATTATTAACATGCATGCATGAATGTAAAAGCAGGATTTATCGTTGTAGTTGGTTGAGGAGGAGCTAATTTTGACTGAAGTAGTAGAAAGTATAGTATATGAGTGACTGTGGCATTCCGCCGATGCAAAGCCTATATCTAGCTATTAAATATAACACGTTTGTGCTGTTGTTTCCTTTCGCCCTGCAGAAGAAGAACAGGAATTAACATATGCTGATGTCCAGTTTGCACATCGGCCGGAGAGGCAGATACAACAACGAGCAGAGACAGAGGTAGAGTACGGCCAAGTCAAGTTTGCAGAACGACCTCGACGGAGTGTTAAACCAGTGGAAGATGAATGTGTGTATGCCCAGGTCCAAAAAGGCAAATGAATCACGGTGCTAAAAGAAAGATGCTGGAGGAGTCTCTCACGGTCATTTCATGTGATTTCCAGTTTGAAAATATCTCTTTTTTATATTAATATATCTTTATTTTTTCCTACACCATCTTTTACAAGATTTTTTATCCCATATCAAAATCTATCTCTTTATCTTCAGATTATGTTCTATACATTTGCTGTCTCTTATTTCTAATTTATGAGTATAATATTTTCTTGTATTTTCTTGTTAAACAAACAAGCAATAATGTAAATATGAACCTTAAGAATATCAATGTATTAAGTTTTGTGACTCCCTTCAGGTCAAAATGATGAAGTTTGCATTTATTTAAAGTAAAAATGATGAATGAAACACACGTGGATTAGTTGAGGGTCAGAGTACAAACTAGCACACTCTTATTTTGGTGCGTTGTGTGGGAGCTAATGTCAGATTCCACTGTGGTAGAAGTTAAGATGTCCTTTTTCTCCGGAAATCTGCAGTAATCACATTAGTTTCCACGATGTAAACACTTCTGCTTCTTCTCAGGCATGTGCTTTCATTCTTGTGGTTTATCAGATGCAGGGGTTGATTATTATGTCAAACTTATTACATAATGTGGTGGAATTTCCCCTTGAATCACTGATCAATGTAAGTGGGCAATGCAATTGTAATCATGCTGCTTATTCCAATATAAAAGTTTAGTAGATGAAGACAAATAGCACACAGACAAATGACATTATATCTCAAAACTGCCCGCCACTACAGTACATGCAGTTGCTTAATGTTACTTAAGAGAGTGGGTTTGCAGCAATAGAGACAAAACGTGTAAAAGAGGACGTTGCTGTCTTACTCTTTCTCCTTTTCGTGATACGAGTTGTTAAGTTCCTCAGACTACTTTGGTCCCATGGTTACCCAAGTAGTCTGAGGAAGTTAACAACCTGTCAAACTGTGTGCGAGTGATCTTTATCTTTTACCACAATCGGCTTTTTACTCTATTTATACTATGACGTGTTTCCTATTTCTTAAATTAGTGAGGCGACCATGAACAGACAACGCACAAGAAAAAAAAAACCCATCTAAATAGCCTCTTCTCAAAGACTCCATGTTTTAGTTAAGGAGCACCCGCCCATAGGAGGGTGCTCTCGACTGCACAAGACATAATAAAATAAAGAAATAGATCAAATAAAACAAAAAGGCTGTTACAGCTAGCCTTTTGATACGGGTGTAGATGAGGTCAGAGGTGTAAATCATCAGGCAGGTCACCTTTCTTTTCTTTCTTTTTGTATAAATAATGTTTTACAGGGTGATTGAAGAAACGTTGCTATATTAGTCTTATTAGACATTACAAACACACACACACACACACACACCTATATATATATATCAAGGAGAAAGGTTGATGATTGGTCTGGTTTGATAGCTTGAGATTAAAGGTCGACAACCATGGACTACCATTCAGCTGATTTGCAAAGCCATAAAATTGGTGTTTATGGTTTATGACCGTTGTCGTGTCCTTAAACAACCACCTGCCACTGACATAATTCACTGAGCAAATAATTGACAACACAGCAGAAGGGTCATAAAGGTGCTCTGACAATCCAGTGTCCTTTTGCAATCAGTCAGCTACTTCGTTCAATACAATAATTGTATGGGAAGTAAAATGTCCAATATTGTAGCAGCTGTTGACCCTTTGACACTCGTGTACCAAAGAGATTTAAATGTTGCACATTAGCTCTTGATAGGTTAAATGAAGTATTTCATGTTTTCCTCATAAAAAGCAGGTGATTTTATCATCGTCGTGATACATTCATGTGACGCTGCCCTGCCATGCCAAATTTATACAGCTATAAAATCAGTTGTGGTTTGAAGATATCCTTCAAATGACATATGATTTAAGACTTTGTCGAACATTTGTAAAGAAAGTAAATAGTTTGATTCACTATTTATTCAGTATTTGTACAGTACAGTTGTTTACTGTGAATGTAAAAAAAAAAATACAATGCAGTGTTGGGAAATATAAAGGTGTCTTTGAAAAGATCATTCTGTAATGCAGCCTATTTTTGTGTGATTTCATGAAGTTCAGTAAAATTACAGTACAAAACAGAGGTAACTTGAAGTTATTTCGTGGGCATGTACGTTTTTTTTTTTTATATACCATTTGTACACCTCCTCATTGGTGGCATTAACTTATTGAGAAGCTTTTCTCGGTTGGAATATTTCAGATGATAATAGTGCAGTAAAAGCAGAGATATAAGAACAGCGCTAATGAACAGGAAATACAAACCACGTTGGTAAACTACACTGAGCATACTTTTCATAGCATGTTCCCCAGAACAAACAAGGACTTCAACTTTTTTTTTTTTTTGCAATCTTTGGCTGATTTGCCAATACTAAATTTACTTTGCTACATTTTCCACGTTTACTTCCTCTTTCTTCAAAGTGACATAAAAAGATGAACAATCTCAAAGCGTGTGAACATTCCTTACATCAGTGTAGTACAACATTTCATGCGTACTGTAAGTCCCAAAAGCCTTTAAGCAGCAGCTATTTCTCCGCTTAAAATGCTCTGACAAAGCGAAATGTCTGCAGTGGTACGACCCAGACACAACCATGAGTCATGTGGCAGCTGGATGAACATGTTGTTCCACGGTCATTTTTAAACATGTCTGTTATCACAATGTTGTAGAAAAAAAAAAACCTATATATTTGAATGCTTATCATGTCATATTAAATACCACATTAAATGCCAAATGACAACCTTTGTGTCACTTTCATATCAAAATCCCACTGCTTTTGTTTCCTTATTTCTTTATGACTGCATTCACCATTCTTCCTCTTTAACTGAAAGCCACTGGTTTGTACTTTTGAATATATAAAACAATAATAGATTAAGTTGTTCTCGCTTCTGTCCCTAGAAGTAACAAACGCAACACTCTCTGCTCTCGCTCTTTTTGCTTTACGTTTAAATTCTCATGAAAAGATGAGTGCATTATTCCATTTTAGGTTCATGCAGTAAGTGTGATTTTGAGATGTATTTGCTCATGCTGTTAAATTGGCTAGCGGTTGACCTCCTTTCCTACTCATGAAGACGACGGTGGTCACTTAAGAATCAGGCAAATTTCGTTTTTCATTGTGGCGTCAACCGACCGTTCTCAAAGAAGTGATTCTTTGACATTAAAATCAGTATCTTGGTGCTGAAAAATGATCTACATTAACACATTCATGTCCAGTGGGGATGTCCAGTGCAACAAACATGTAGTGCTTGAAATCAGGAATGGTAGGAGGTGCAGTATTATAACATCACGTTCATTCTGTGTTAAACTTTAAAAAAAAAAAGAACTCTATGTACATATCTCACGCTGTATCAGTCTTCCATATGAAATCCACCTAGTATTCCTCTGATATTGTATCGGACAAAATGTTGCTGCTCGGGCTGGTGCTGACGTGGGGGTCAGCGGGTGCACCGAATGTAGGTGGGGTGGGCGTCGTTGTGGAGGCCTGCTGAGAATTCTGCAGCTTCTTCCGGTTTATCTTCCTCTCTTTGGCACGTCTGTTCTGAAACCAGATCTTCACCTGAGATATCGACACCAGAAACATATTCATTAGTTGAATGCTCCTATTGGGTGGTAATAAAATATGATCAGGAATAACAAACGATGATCTTCCTTTGACTTCTGGGCCTCTCTATGTAATCACGTGTTATTTTCAGTGGGTGATGACTTGCAATCCGTTTTTTTTCTTTTCTTTTCTTCTCACCCTGCCGCCTACTTCTGCTTAAGTTGAGAAATGTCTTTTCGGGGGAATAACTTTGTTGCACGCAGCCGTGGTTTTTCCAAAGAGAATCAATGGGTGAAAAAGAACATATTAGCAACATTAAAACAAGAGTGAGGGATCCACCGCTAACTCTACTTATTCTAAGGAGTTGTAATTAAAAAAAAAAGAAGAATTCAAATGTCAATCACAGTAAGATAGTCCTTTCCTAACTCTCACCTGTCTCTCGGAGAGGCTCAGTGCCATTGACAGCTCCGTCTTCCTCCTCATGGTGATGTAGTGGTTGTACTGGAACTCCTTCTCCAGCTCCAGGCGTTGATGGTCAGTGTACACCACTCTGTACTTGTCTTTAGTACGAGTCTTTGTTCCTGAATATACGCAAAAACAACCCCTGATTTAGTCAAACGACAAATTCTAGATCGATCGATTGACGGGCCGAGCGAATGTAAGCAAACGGGCGTGTTGAACATGATGATGTGCACGCGTGATTCACGTTCGCCGCGTCCAAAACAGATGACTCACCTAGAGACGTCTGGTGCCACGTTCAAGTTCAGGCGCCACTTAAAGCCTCATCAGCTCTATTAATCACACTAACTATAAGTAATGTAAAGACTCCCCTCCGCATTGCATCAGTAGGTCCCTCTTATCACTGTGAGTGGTGTTTACATAGGTGTTTACACAGGCAGCTATTCATTCACACACACACACACACACACACACAGGGTAAGTCAGTTATTGATCTGAAATCTTGACCATGTGACAGCATCGATCGAGGCAGACCAAAACACGCACGTACACACACACACACACACACACACACACACACACACACACAAATGAGGCCTGAGGGTTCGCCTTAAGAGGAGATTTGGTTCGACTTGTGCAGACTTCCTGTAGTGCCTGTGTTATCTAGCCAGGTTGTCACCCTTTTGCACCCACCCAGTGGACAGAGAGGGTGGGGAATGACATTTCTGCAGACTTCACGGCCGCCACTCTTAGCTTTGCTTTCACATCTCAAACCATGCGGGCGGAAGGGAGAGGCAAAAAAAAGTTTGATGAATGTGTGTGTGCAGTCGGTCTGACTTTACTCTGTGTGGCCGACCTGTTGAAATTGTTCCTGCTTATGAATGCGTGTTTTGCCGTCATCTGTAGGCCTACACACACTCACTAGCATGCCATCCTCTTGTTTTTGCACCAAGGCCTCCATGTAATAAAAGTTGTTAGTTTGAATATACTTAATTATAAGGTCAGTAATATTCCTTATAAATTAATTTATCATCATTTTAATGTATCTATTTGTAACGAGCCCTAAGATAAATCAGAATATGTGTTTAGTTCCTTAATTGTATCTTAGAGAATAGAATTGAATATAATTACTTTATTAATCCCAGACTGGGAAATTATTAGCAGCAGTGGGTCAACAAAAACACTGTACAACTAAAGCATAATATAAAAAAACAAGATATATACAGTGTATAAAAACAGTGCAAACTATACAATAAACAGATAATAAACTATACACGAAATAAACAATACCTATTACTATGAAAATAGAGACACAGACTATTTAATTATAGGTCAGAACCGTGTTCAATGACACCACACACACACACTAGGGTGACCTCTATAGCTCGATCTAGTGTGTCTCACCTGAAACGGACGGTCTGATGGGTTCATGTGGTCTCCTCTTGGGGCTAAAGGGGTCCTGACCGGAGATAAAGTTGTATGCCCCTCCAGCGGCGGTAGGCGTGCCGCTCAGCTCCGTGGAGGAGAAGCTGACCTGCCCGACGCTGGGGCTTGACCCCGGGAAGCTGTAGGGGTACTCCTCCCGGGGAGCGTACGCGGAGTTCCAGGCGCTCGTCGACGGCTCACCGACTCCCGGGACGTGATGATAACCGGTGAAGTCATACGGAGGCGGAAAGTACTGACTGTTCAGTGACAGCGTTTGAGCCGGGTACCTGGCCGACTGCGAGTTGGGGTACATACCGGTGTCCTCGTCCCACAGGTAAGGTGACTGTCAGGTAGACCTCGGTGATTCAGACCACCTGGCGCATGTTAGGGATCCTCGTTTATTCTCGGACGCTCTGTTTTCACTCCAGTCTAAGGTTCGGCTACCTGTGCAGTAAGACTACACACACCTTTATAGATTTACTGCCGAGGAGTTCAAAAGTATCATCATGACGTCACCTTCTACCTGAGGCCCACCTGCCTGCTCGTCTTGGCGACGCGAGGGCATTGACACTAGTTAACCCAGTCTGACCTGGTGCCTCATTTTGATAATGCCATCACGTAAGGTGGGTGTGTGTGTGCGTGTGTGCGCGCGCTCCTGCACGCACGCGGACATGAAGGTCTCATGTGACATCCAGCACAGTGATTGTAAACCAAGATAGGAGTTGGCTCAGTGGTGGTAGACGTTTATTAGACGCTGCGATGTGAAATATATTCATAATTCACTTAAGTGCACATACATAAGTATTATGAACAAAATGAAAAGTATTCATTAGGTCAACCAGGCAGTAGCAGGCAGAAACCTCTGGTTCAGAAAAGTGAAGCCAAGGCAGAAGAGCCTTAACTTGCATTCTCTCTACTGGCCATCAGGGGGCGAGAGACTGATTGCTATGCAAAAACGACCCGACTTCTCACCTGTTTTATTAACTCAGTAAACATTATGAACATCGGTTTAGGGTCTCAATCAATAGTTTAAAATCTTCTTCAATACAGGATGATGTTCATGAAGTAAAGGATGGTCCCGTTTAGAGTAAAATAGATAAACCCATAAAGAATGGTATGCTTTGCTACAACTTACATCGCTATACCATGCTATCAATGCAAATAGTTAATTTAAATATATTAATTACAGAACTATCAGAGCCAGCCTTGAGAAATATGTGTGTAATAGTAGAATATAAACTAATTTTGATGTCATATAATCTCCCACATTTACAGAAATATTGCAGGCCCTGCCTTTCAGTACTTGTACTTATTAATTAATTAATTCCGCACTACATATATCTGACTGCTACAGTTCCTACTTGACTAACCGTGTGTGTGTGTGTGTGTGTGTGTGTGTGTGTGTGTGTGTGTGTGCGTTTGTACCCCCTGCAACGTGTTTCCCACTGGAGTTTATTTTTAATAAAGTACAATATAGCTGACTTGCTCTTTTCACTCTTCAACAACCTCGATCATTTCAGTCAGATATTATCTTTGGTTATTTCCTTAAGATGAGATAAGTGTTAATGAAAAACGTCAGCTGCATAGACGTGAAGTATATGAGTGTTGTACTTCCTGTAATGGTCAGTCAGCTACAAATGAGTTGACTGTTCAAATTCAAATGAAAGTTATGGCAAAGTGTTGTTGGTTTATTGTCATCCCTGCTTAAACCACCCACACGAGGGCAGCAAAAAACTGAATCCTGCCAAGTTATCAGGTGGAGTCCTGCAGATATACAAACTTGCAAATTCCAAATATATGATAAATATGGGCATATTTCCCACATTCAGTTGACATACTCATGATATCAATTTATTATGTGAATAACACATGTTGACTTTGTCTGTGGGTCCTTCTGCATCTGAGTTGACCAAGCGATCGTAAAATATTCATGTCTTGGTCAGAACGCGTTAATGGAGAGGAAAGTGCGACAACACATATTGCAAAACGCTTGGAATATAAAACATCATAGCCAACTTTGCTAAAAAAAAAAAAGATATGTGGGGTTTTATCACTCAAAGTATAAATTAGAGCATGTGTGGACATAAACTGGACTGCTAGGCTTTACATGGCTCTAAAACATGGCACTAAAATGTTTCAAGAAAATATTCAGAGGAGGAATAGTTTGTATTTAAAGTACTTGTGTCACAGGTGAAGAATACAGATATAGGATCCAAACGCAGACACAGGCAAAGAGGGAACTGGTTTAATAAACTAATACATTTATTATAAAATACACTTACAAATGAAATCCAAAAAAGGAGGGCAACAAAATGAAGAATCCAACAAACAAAACAAAAAATAAAAATGCAGATAAAATCCCCCAAAACTCAGCAACTCCAGGAAACATGCGAGCAGGGAAACAAGCTGGACAGCAAACTGACTCACAGGATGAACTGACAACCAAACAGAGAAAACACACTGAACAAATACACTGATTAGGGAAACAAGTCACAGGTGGAGACAAGGAGCCAAGAGGCGAGGCGAGACCATCAGACACAGGTGATAGACAGAAAACAGGAGGGACACTGTAACAACAGGAAGTCATGTAAGACAGGAACTGCAAAATAAAAAGAGGAAGTCAACCAAAGAAAACACAAGAGACGGAGACCACAAAATAACAGATGAAAATACAAAAACCAAGATCATGACAACTTGAGCTCTTTGAGGCTAAATCTTTAATATTTATCTGAATGATGGGTTCCTGTAGGGAACGTGTCAGTTTAAACAGTGTTGCCACTGGTTTCCTGTAGTCGTCCCAACATTCAGGATGATCGAGGGGGAACTTGTAGCCTTTTTTCACCAATTTCTAAAAGCTCACAACAAGAAAAACACATGAGAGAGAGATATAGCAAATGTAGATGTAACTTTTGCGTCCAACCCATCCTTTATTTTCTCTTTTGTTAAAGTATGTATTCCTCTCCTGCATTTTAAACAGACATATGCAGTTTTGATCCGACAGGAAATGAGAGTCAGAGGAATGACATCCGACAAAGGTCTCAGGCTTGACTCGAACCAGGAATGTTGTGGTAACACATTCAGCGTCTCACACACAAAGGATACCGGGACGACCTTTTTACAACATCTGTAGGAGCCTCTAATCATCGTATCCGTTCTCTGTACAATTTATTATGGGTCTGACTCCAGATCATTCATTGCATGGCTTCCTCATCTTCATCCATCAGAGGTGTGTTGGATTCAGCTCCAGTTCCCCTCAGTGTTTGCTGCTTCTGCACCAGTTGCTCTCATAGCGATGGAAACAACCCAGATCACCACTGAGACAAACCACTCTCCGGTTGTTCCAATAGGCTGAATTGGTTCGGCATTGTTGTCGCAGAATGAGTCAGAGTCCAGTTTATCAAGTGGTTTGCCACTTTGTCGAGCTGTGTGAATATACAAGGACAGCTGCCAAATATAAAAACCTTAGCAACCCGCCTGTGTTCTCTTTTCTCCACCACAATGTACCAACATGTTGACATTACAAAATGCCACCGCAGACTCTGAAAACAGTGTTTTTCTCTATGTTTTGGGTCTTCATGCAGAGTGTGTGTCTTACAGCTGATAAAGGAGTGTGTACATTGCTGCATTATTACTGATTTTTCTTACGTATAAATGGCCTTTGCAAGCACTAAAAGGTACAAAAGTAGATTCATGTGGCGGTGGGTTTCAGGGCAGATTTATTGCAAGGAGGTGTTAATTACAAAGTTAGAAATAGACTGATGTTAAGGTGGGACAGTCCTGTGTGGTGTTGCTCCCCTCCTATCTAATAACGGGGGCTGCACTTGCTCTCTAATTACTGCCAACAGGGCTTTTAGA
Organism: Chelidonichthys spinosus; assembly: GCA_029853015.1. NCBI lineage: Eukaryota > Metazoa > Chordata > Actinopteri > Perciformes > Triglidae > Chelidonichthys > Chelidonichthys spinosus. Next base: position 8,835,444 of record CM056823.1, on the reverse strand, counting down.
TTTACTCTCACAATTAGAGGAGAACATGGGTACTGTCCAATTAAGCCTCCCTTGTTAGAGAGAAAAAGGCCTTCATCAGCTGCAGGGTTTCGTTATGAATTTCAAGCCATGCACTCCATAGGGAGAGAGCCAATATGGACGTATTTGCATGGTGTGCAGAAGTCGAGGTGTTGATTTATTTTATGTGGCATAAATGGAAAAGGAAGGGAAAATAAATAGAGAAAGAAAATGACAAATAGGTCCCAATCAAGCTGAAAGTACCTTTTAACCCCCCTTTCACCTGATTCTAGCAGTGTGATTATGTAAGTGAAAATATTTTCCTGAGAAACTGATACTTCCATGTTTGTTTCCAAAGCAGGCCACCAGAGCTTTGCCCAAACCCTTTTTTTCTCTTCTTTTTTTCCCCTCCCGGCTTGGACCTCTCACTCACTCTCCCACTCTTCTCTTCCTTTTTTTATTGTGTTTGTTGCTTCATGAAGGGGCTAGATGCGGTCCAGATTGCTGTTGCCAATAGAGACTGTCTCAGTTCACCTCCAGTTGCTCGCCAATCCATTCATAAACAAATCACTCCGGCGTGGGACCTCTGAGCCGCTACCAAAGAACAACAAGCACGACCCAACCTGTGTTTTGAAGTTTTCTCCCTCTGCCTTTTCTCTTTCCCCCTTCACTCCTTTTTCTTTTCAAACTTCCCTCTATTGCTTTCTTTTTTCTTTTTTTTTTCTCAACTCCCACTCACAATTCCCTCCCTCCTCTCCCTCTCCAACTCACTTGTACTCCAGCTACAGCAGGGCCGGACCACTGGTTCCCTCCTCTTTGTGAATCTGTCAGGGCAGCTGTGAGTGTGTGTGTGTGTGTGTGTGCGCATGTCTCCATTGAGAACGCTTCTTTTTAAACTTGTAGCACTCTTTTGGGAGCGGTGGGCAGACGTCGTCAGAGTGTGGGAGAGGAGAGGACACCCCCGCGGTGCTGTGATTTGACTAAACAAACAGCCGGCCTCAGAGCTGTACCCCCTTTTTCCAGCGGACTCCCGGGACAGCGGAGATTAACCTCAGACTCTGAACATCTGAGGGCTCTGTACATCTGAGGCAGCAGCCCCTGTAGAGACGACCAGCTGGAAACCTCTCCTCTGATTTCAGGAGGAGGCGACCGACTGCTGTCCCGGCAACCTCCTCGGACAGAGAGGGACGACTTGTCCATGTTTCCAGGAGCACTCTGAAGGTAAGAGGTCTCACTTCTCTGTCCCTGTCAAGGATCTCACTATTAGTCATGCCTGCTGTTGATTGAAGTGAAGATGTGGTTCAAATTCACTTAGCCTACATGGGAAGCCCAGTGTGACAGATTGAATTTCATGGCTGTCTATCAGAGATGGGACGCACCTCATCCTTACAACACTGGATTTATACTGATAAAAGAATTTAAAACCTTTTACTTTTCACACTTGTAATGTGGGCGATGTTGCTGCTAGTTGGAGGTAGCGTGTCTCTGTAGTGATGTTTGCCACCCGCATACTTGAGCGTGTAAACACCAGGAATTACAATGTGAAAGAGCAACCTGTTCAAACATCAACACGGTGACGGCTTGCATCTCTGCACATAGACACCTTTTCATTCTTTGCATAGCGCAACTTGAACAATGTTTATCTTCTCACTAAGAGAATACGTTCAACAAGGTATCCCAGGTTTCTCACACACACACACACACACACACTGGGCTTTACAGCACAGGCTGTTTGTATGCGCTCCACGCTAAAGGATTTGTTTATACAACTCTCGTCAGTCACCCTGAGTGAACCGGCGGTCCTCGCCGCGAGACCATCAGTCTCTTTCCTCCCCCTGTGAATGACCCCAGCAGAATCAATCTCCTCTGCATTGCTAACATGGGGAAGCTCATTGAAAAGCCGTGGCTGTGCGCTGATATCAAGCCCGACATCACTCACTGTCACCGGCATCCTCCGGATCCCCTTCTAGTGATAACACAAACCAGCTTGGGTTTACGGATTAATGCCTCGTCCACCCTGTTGTACAACGCTAAGGAACAGTCCGTTCTATCATCTCCTCTCGTTCATCACAGGAGAAGGTTTTAGTACCTGGAATGAGTTACATTATGTGAGCAGACACATGTGTCACGCATGTCGACTCATTCCAATCCGCCATGTGTTTTGCACCTGAAAGCGTTCCCATTTCCCCGCTATATGTACGGCTGCTATTTAAGCTGTTAAGTTGTTGGGTTGCTTCAATGCGCATCCATCTTCTTCATGCAGATGATCTTTCTGATATGGGGGCATTAGCATTAGCATTAGCTGTAACCAAAACAATGTTGGCATGCTGCTCTCCTCCTCTACAGTCGGTGCCTTTGCATGTTGTTGATCTTCTCTGGCTCTGTGGATATTCTGGTCCAAACATCTAGTATTGTTGTTGCAGATGAGCTGTTGGAAAAAATAGCATGCATGTCATACTTTTACCATCAACGGTATTCAACTGTATTTTTCAGTTTCACCATCTCCTGCTGAACATTTAAACTTAAAAACAGTGGAAACACTCACACAGTTTTTTTCATGGCATGGATTTGTGAGACGTAGTGAAGAATTTGTCTCCCGATCGTGGGGATTTCTTCCCCCTGTGCGTCAGGCTGCTGGTATGCACCGCAGCAGAGCTCTTCACCCCGGCTCTGATGCAGCGCGGTCGGCTCCACTCCCCCGTCCCGGACCTAATCCTTCGTCATCAGCTGTTTCCTGGCTGTCCGGCGCTCTCCGCATGCCAACCACTCTGAGAAAATGTGCTTCACATTATGACCATGCAGAAAACATGCCAGGAGTCTGATCTGGCCCACATGTGCCGATGTGTTACAGCCCTGCAGCTCGGCAGCAAGTTTTGAAACACATTGATCCCATTCTGTCCACTTGTGATTTATCCTCAGCTGTTCGTCCATCGTGTTCAGAATACTAGTGAGTTGTAGTTTGGATCTGGATGTATACATTTTAAAAAAGCATTTCAGAGAACATGTTATCATGTATATGTGACACTTACTGGTCAGTGCATCTTGTTGGTTTTTTTTTATTTAGATATAGCAGACTCTGACTCACTTATTGGGTGATTCATAATTCACCCTTCATAGTTTAGAGCTGAGCTGTTGTTTCTTTGGAAGTCTATTAGTCTCATGCCGCTGCCATGCCTATAGATCACGGTACTTAGACGCTTATCTGACTCATATAGCTTTAATACTCAGAACTAAGTGGTGCTGCCATTCAGCATCCTGTACCGCTTGCCTGTCCATCTGGTCTCCCCCCCTCGCTCCCTCCTTCTCTCCCTCCCTCCCACCCACCCACTCACACAGAGCTGACAGGCAGCTGCATCTCATCTTCAGCCAGAGTGCACAGCCACTCCTGCAAGATGACTCCTGGACAACATGTTTTCTTTTTTTGTTATAATTCCAAACTTTTAGAAGGAAATCAGACTTAAAAGCAAAGTGGTGGAAAGTACATTTATCTTAATTTTGTCCCAATGTTTCTAGTCTACACTAAGTTTACCTATCAGACATCAGAGTATCGAGCTTCTCATGAAACTACATGAATTACTACCTTTACTCAGGTAAACAATTTGACTACTGTGTGGGCGTGACATCAAGATATTACATTTTCCTCTCTGAATTTACTAGAAAAACCCCCAGATTTTCAGCAGGAAGTTTTGGTCTCGATCAGATTCTTTCAAAGCACCACTCTTTTTTTTTTTTTTTTTTGCTGCCCCAGTCCAACAAAAACATGCTGGAATTGGTGATACGGTGCAGTGAGACAGGAGGACGAAAGAAAAACAGCCTTTTGCTTTTACAAGATGTGAATATCCCACACAATGGAAAAATGAGTCTCATTTGGATTCTCTCAGATTCTCTTCTGGTTATTATGTGCTGCGTTCAGAGAAAGTTGGAACACTGTTGAGTTACAGTCATTATTGTCAGTGGCCTTTCTTCTGATTTCCCAATACCCACGCATAGAAAACAATACCCAAAATCCAAGATTGTTTTGCTGCGATCCAGATGACATAACCCAAACTTCACACTTTATCACCCAGATTCATCCTTCCCTGTCACTCTTTCCCCTCCATTTCTCCTTCCAACATGTTTAGAGAAACAAGTGGAATTTAAAGCCAGTCAGGCCTAATTGAATTCAGCTGTTTCCCTCTTTTAGGGGGGTGTGGGTGTGTCACTGTGGAGGGACTGGAAGTGTGCGTAGGCGTCCTCCAGTTCTCACGTGGCAGGTTGGGGGGATAATACCCTTAAGTGTTGGTGCGAAGGTCTCAGAAGAAATTAACCTGGGCGGATGTGGCACTGCTTTTGCAAGCAAATTGATCAGATATCCCTGGATTCCCTATGTTTAGTTTGAATTGGGACAAAGCACTCAGAAAATAACAACCTAACTGTAATTCAAGAAAATAAATGGGGGAAACGACTTCAATGACAACAGCTGCTTTAGTTTTGGACATCTTAATAATTTCCCCTCATTTAGGCTCCAAAATGAGTCGAAAATTCGATCATTAAACCGATATCAAACACTAGCCACATCTAAGGCTGTCATTCTACAACCAACAGTTTTACCCAGAAGCCCTCTGCATCCCCCCACCGCCACTACAAACAGCATTTACAACTCTGTTTGAAAGGGAGCGACCCAAAATCCACAGTTTCCAACATGTGCTGCTTCAGCATGAGTAGAGTCACTATGGTTACCGAGGTAAGACCACTCACAGTCACTGTGTCTGCACTGCTGAACCAAATGAAACCAAGATTCTTTTTTTTAAATGCACCAGAAGCTGATGCTTTAGTGCAGCTTCAAGCTCTAAAGTTACAGCATACAAGCTGTTTTTTTGCTGATCCAGACGTTTTTCCGCGTGTCCAGCCTGCAAACTTCTTGTTAGGGATTTCTGTAAGTAAGTAAATATACATAAATATGACTATTTCTGTAAGTCATTGAGTGAAGACGTACGTGAAGCGTGCATGAGCTGATGAGGAGACGGTGAATACACAAAATAAACATAACTGCCTTATTGCCATACATTTTCTACATCACTGTCTGGAGATTTGAATGCTTTTATTTACATCATCGATCGAGCATCCTCTTCTGCTATGGGTTACTGGAGCATTAGCATTAATTAGCGAAGCATTGATTCGCATTTTCTGTATTAAATGTCAAATTCATGGATTGCTTCCACTGCCCCCAAGTGGCAAACTAAATCTGTTATTGCAGCTCTGACACATATGGCACACAGATACAATCAAACAGGTTTATGTGGCACTGACAACAAAGATCTCTCAGGGCCCACAAGCTAGAGATTCAACAGTCTCCGTCCCTCCTTTTACAGTGTGAAAGATGGATTACTTTGATACAAACACAGAGTCCATAATCAGAATGTACACATTTCCTGTTTACAGTAACTCACATATTCTGACAGCATGTTGACGACATGTGTGCTCTCCCACTTGAAACAGCCTTTTACTCATGAGTCCGCAGTTAATCTGTCATTATTACAGCCCTGCTAATGTGCAGTATGTGCATTAGCCATGTTCGGGGACAGCGAGGCCGCCTGGGGTGTGTGCAGTGCATCGTGGGTCTGCTGCCCAGGGACCAGACGGTTTTACTCGAGGGGGGGTGGGGATTAGTCTGTCCAAGAAGAGTGATAAAAATGGAGGTTTGTTTTAAGAAAGACACTCTGGGTCATTTTTTTCCCACAGAGCTTGCCAAAGTCCGGCTGCTCAGAGAAGAAAACATCCTTCTAAAAATCTAAAAAAAGAAGAGTTTGGCACGTTTATTCTTCAACTATTCCAGTAACATGATTTAGCACATGTCCGAATAAAGTGATCGCCGTCAGTAGTCTGTCTTATCTGAGCTATAAGTGTTTTCATTGGAAAGATGCGGCCGCTAAATTGGAGATGTTTGTTTTGCAGCATCGCAGCTTCCTATACACTTGAGCAGAGTAAACATCAGTGATGCAGGACTCCCTCTGCTGTCCCACTCCGCGCTTTGATGCGGTGTTGCCCATAAATTGCGTTGCATATGTCTGCACGCTCCCTTTGTTGTCTTGTCTGCTGCCGTGTGCAGTGTTCTTGTGGTTTGTCGATGTCATGCTCTGTCATTGGCCCAATTAGTTTGTTTTTACATGTTGATGTTTCTGTTCGGCTCCTCTCCTTCTTTGTTCTTGTTTTTCTTCATTCCTCATCGTGAGTTTACATCTTTTCATTGCAGCTTGTGATTTAGTTCAACTTTCATGATGTGCAGCTTGTCCTTCTTCTCATTGTGGCATCCCCTGTTGTCTCCATGAGTATTTGCTTAGTGTTTGTTAGCTGTCTGCCGTGTCACTGATGCATCACAGTCTTACACCCACACAGGAAATTTTCCCATACAGGAAGTCAGAGCTCTCCAGCTGCACTCAAGCTTTTGGACATATTTCTAGATTGCACGATTCCCCTCCTTTTCCTAAATGCAACCCCTTCGGGACACACTCCAGCAAACAGTTCCCACCTCATCGAGGTCTGCTTCATCACTGCCAGATGTTTGAATAAAACATGCAGCTACAGTATATATAGATAATCCCAGAAGTGGGATAACAGGCTCCTGTGGGGTTGTACGTGGGCCGCAGCCCCCCGCCGAGGTCGATATTTACCATTCTTCCTCATTAGCTGGTGACACTTTGAGTGTAGCAGCGATGTTTATGGAAATCAGGAAGGGTCAGCCAGTCACTGTATTCCCAGCATCTGTGGGAAAACATATACAGCGGAATAACAGTTTACCCGTCATGGTGATTATTGCACCATCACATGCATAAACACTGTTTGTTTTTGACCCCCACAGTCATTGCAGGAATGGTGTATCCCATTTCAAAGATTCAAACAACAATAAACATGCAGATTATGGAAATGTTTTGTTCAGATCCTTTAAATCATCTTTAAGACCCTCCACAGGCTTAAACAGCTTCAAACATCACTCTGTCGTCTCCATGATTCAAACGAAGATCTACTTATTTGTTTTATTGGTCAAAGTGTTTTAAGTGTTTTCTGAGTGTCCAGCCGTGTGACTGCAACTTGTTGTTGGGGATTACTGTAACTAACAAAATAGAACTGTTTCTGTCAGATGTGCAGCTCCTGCATTAAAGCAGCACAAAAACTGCAGTGTTTTCAAAAGTGTCTTTAGAAATGCACTTAAATGTCTCCTTGCACTATGACTTGATGACTATGATCTTTAGTGTTGCGTGTTCTCAAACCTTGGATAAATATTGTCACAGTGTCCACCCTCCAAACCCTTTTTGAAGTGGTCTTCTGGTTCCCATTTAGCCCTCTGATTCTAGTCAGCACATCCTATCTTGAGGGTCAGATTCCTTGTCCTTGCAAAGCCCCCCCCACACCCATCGGTCAACATAAAACCTCATCGTGTTGCAGTGGCCAAACATTATTTTTCCGTCCTCTTCAAAGACCCCCAAATAAGATTTTGAACACACTGAGATTCTTGTTTCGGTTTTCTGCTGATGTACGTTCATATCCTGCAGCAGCTCTGATGGAGCTCTTTGGCTGGTCGTAGCAGAAATAGCACCAGCAGCCAGCCGGGGTAAGATTTGTTAGTCCACATGCTGCCAAGTGACACATGCCTTCGGCGTCACCGCGTTTGGCTGTTGACGCTCAATGTCATCATTCCCGACACTGAGGTTACTGGTTCTCTTAAGCTCTGATGAACGGCTTCCAGTGGACGGTTGCTTGGAGCTCCCACCCCCCCGGGGATACGGTGACCCCCCTGCTCCTGCAGCGTCCCAAGTGTATCAGCGGTCCTGGGAAAGTTCCAGATAAATACTGTGGGAACGTGAACCGAACACAGACACCAGTGACAAAAAGGCAAAAGAGAGGGGGGGTGTAGTGGGTGAAGAAGATGGTGGGGTTGAAGTGTATTACAGCGTGTGCCTGTGTATACATTGTGTGTGCTTTAGCTGATGTGCCAGGAAGGTTGTATCTGTGTGTGTGTGTGTGTGTGTGTGTGTGTGTGTGTGTGAGCTACAGCAGAAAGAAAAAAAAAAAGAAAAAAGGATCCCTCTCTCTCTGTCTGCCTCTCCTTCACCCTTTTTATTAGAACCAGGAGGCCGGGGAGGAAATGGACCAGTCATGTTTTTGGAGCAACTCAAGAGCTTTTTCCTTTTGGGAGCGGAAGTGCCAGAGGCAGTTAATTTAGAGAGACAACGAGTATCTCTGGTTTGAGTAACTGGCTTTTGGGTTAGTCATGGAACTTCTTACACCTCACTGCCAAATGATCATTCATCCGTTTTATCATAAGGCACAGGCCTTCAGTCATACAGATGGTGTTGCTACACCGGTTCAATTGATAAATGAAGACTGATAAAACTCCTAATAGTTGGAGATAAGGTGGAAACATATTTCCATTACATAATGCATGAGGATAGTCCAATTTCTTAAAATAGACATTGTAAAATTGCAATTGCAATATCCAGTAAAAATGTTGAATGGTGCAAGATTTCTCAACACAGTTATTTCCACGAACCTCCTCCACCCTCGCTCTTCCCAAGCCTCTCACTTCCGCCCTCTCTCTCTTTCCCACCCTCTTGCGTACAGGCCTGTGATCCATCCTTAACTGTTTCCAGACGTCTTTGTGCTGCAAGACTTAACCCCCATACCAAACATAATAACAAACCATTCATTTTCTCCTCACTCTTTCCTTCTGCCTTCTCTCCTCCAGGCACTACTAACAGTAATCAATCAGCTTGGGAGTGTACAGTATTAGCCACCTTTGAACCCAATATAATGATAATATCACATTGGTGTACAACATGTTATCCTATTAACATTACAGAAAGCAAAGCAACCTTTCAAAACCTCGTACGCTCCTGTGTCAGCAGCTTATGTGAATGCCCTCATTTTCACTTTTGTTTACACCAAAACCAATTAATGGCTCAGTGCGGCTCTAGAATAGCTTGGACGCAGCATTGTTGCCAGCGAGCGTGTTGCAAAGCTGCACACAGTGACCCGTTTGTTAGTGGGCAGAATGCCGGTGAACTTGGGACAACAAAAAAAAAGAGCCAGACATTGTCGCTCTGTCCTGGTGCAGCGAGGCATCAAATACCTCCAGGGTGAGCTGCTTCTGCACCTCCGTGGGCCGGCCGGCCCTCCATTAAAGAAAGCAGCTTGACAGCACATTAAAATTATTATTGTTTCCTCTCGAACGAGCAGAGCATTTTCTGTGATTGGAAGCAGATTGTTCTGACGTGCAACGTGATTTATTTTCTAATCTCTTGCTTCGTGTGACCTGCTGGAGCTGATGTGGGCAGGAATCAATCCATCATGATACGGAGCCTTATTGAGAGATGTCACCTGCAACGTGGCCTTTTTACCGCTGTTTCATTTCCTCTTTATGAATGATGTGTGGACAAAATTATCTTTGTTTTTTCAAATATAAATAACTGAGGCAATGTGCGAGGAATACTATTTCCATAAAAGGGTACATGAAGTTTAATCAGTGTTGTTATCCCTGTGTTTGTCTAACAGAACAAAGTGTATTGAAGGCTCCAGCATGAAGAAGGCGACGCTATCCATGCTTCTAGTTACAGGTGAGAACTACGTTTCAAGAAATGAAAATCTGAAAACATATCCAAATAAAACTGCATATGATGGAGAGGGTCATGACCTAAAAAACATTTAGGTTTTATTTTGTGTTTTATTCGTTTTTATTCATATCTTTTTGGAGTATTTACTTGTTTGTCCAGCTTGTAAGATATCAAAAATACTTGTAAAGGACAACCAAAGCATTCAAACTGACCTCTGTCATTATGAAATACATCTGTCACTAACACGGCATCATTACCCTCCCACATAGCCACTCCAGACAACTCATATCCTTCATCATTTAGAGATAGAACAGGATCTGGCATGTATTGTTGTTTTAACCTTTGACCTCATGCTGTTGCCTCTTTGACCTCCTTCCTGACTTTTTTTTTGTTGTTTTTATCCCCCCTTGTTGTTGACAACCGCAGCCCTTCTGTATTTCTGCCCCGAGCTGCGCTGTCTGGAGATCACACCTGATGACAAAGAGGTCGTCCTGGCCGAGGGCTCCTCCCTCACTCTCACGTGCTCCGGCTCAGGGGACACGACGTGGGACTTCAAGAGGGACGAAGTGCTGTCCTTTCAAGCTGGTCAAAGCCACGAAATCGTGCAAACCAGCGTCACCACCAGTGTTTTGACCTTGTTGAGCGTGAGCTGGAAGCACACGGGGGTTTACCAGTGCGTTGATCGACACACGGGAGACACCGTGGAGGTGGCTGTTTTTGTCCCAGGTGAGGCCTGCGTTGCCATTCAACTAACTTCACATCAAAGACACATTTAGATGAATTATCACATTGGTAAAGTAAAAGAATAATGGTCAGCAAACTGAAGGAGTTTTGATGCACATTATTAACCCACAATGCAATGCACAGGAAACACCTTGCGGGGAAAAAAATGTTGTTAAAGTCACAGTTCAACTGTTAAATAATTTTCAGTTTAAAAACAGGATACTCTAACGATTAGTTATAAAACTATACACACAGCAGTTGTTTAGATAATCACACGAGTGGTGTTTGTGTCCACAGACCCGGATGTTTGGTTCATAGAGAGGTCCCACGGCATGGTGACAAAGACCAGCGAGGACAACACCATCCCCTGTTTGGTCACCAATCCAGACATCAATGTCACCCTGTATGAGAAGGACACTGACCTGCCCATCAGGGGGCTCTATGTTCCTAGTGAGGGCTACAAGGCACCGCTGGAGGACAGGACCTATGTGTGTCGGGGAGAGCTGAACGAGGTGGTGAAAGAGTCTCAGGCCTTCAACGTCTTCAGCATTGCCGGTAGGTGAAAACAAGTTTTCTTCAAATAAAAATATGGTCATCGATTCGCTAAAACTCCATGAGAGTTACAAACACGCACAGTTGGCTCCTTTCATTTAATCTCAGCCGACACCCAAACTATTAAAGTTAATGAGTCTATCTTTTAAAAGCGCCATAAAAAAAATACCCATAAAATGTCCATCGCATTTCTTCAAACAGCATATTCAGCATAATCTACAAGTTTCATAGTCAAAGTATTGCACTCCAATGTCCGGCCAAACGTATAATTCATTCCCATAATATCACATATGCTCTAGTCAGCTTACAACTCTCTAATGGAAGACTTGCTACAGGCTTGTTTTAGTGAATATGATGATAAGGTAAGTATCGGACTTTTGGTCTGAGAATGCATTAATTCAGCTAGAAAACACATTAACAATCTGCTGCGCGAGCTCTTGGTAAAAATATATTTACTCCTCGTCTCCCTACAGGAGCCAGCTACAAAGTTCAGCTCTGACTAACACTGAAGCGATAATTCAGGGTTTATTTTTGCAGGTTCAGTGATTGATTAGAAGTGAAGGAGACTTTTCTACATCTTGTTTTGATTAACCACATCATCCCCACCTCTTCCTACCCCTCTCCCCCACACTCTCTTCCCGTCCCAGTCCCGGAGGCCCTCGACGCCTACGTCAATGCGTCAAAGACCGTCCTGAAGCAGGGCGAACCTCTGACTGTAAACTGCACAGTGCACGGAGTGGAGCTGGTGTCTTTTTTGTGGGATATCCCCAACAGAGAGGTGAGTAGGAGTGGAGCAGAACGAACGCTTTTGTTTCAGCGTTCCCCCTTCGGGATCCACTCTCAGGCCTTGAGGCCGAGCCGAAATCGCATCAAGATGTAGAGACACACCTCGTTTTTTTTAATATATCCCCCTGTGAACATGTGGTGTTGTAAGAGTCAGTTCTTTTGAGTAAAATTTTTCATGATTTGTTTGATCATGTTACTTAAAAGCCATCCATGTGTGGCATCCTGGGGATATAAATATCCAGACGAAAAAACACATGATGTAATGAAGCCTCGTTACCTAGATGTCCGATCGCAATCATATTCAATAATCTAAGGTGTCACATCTTCATCCCGTCCCTCTCTCTTCAAGGTGGAGCCGCTGACAGACGTCCTGTCCGCCATTCACATGCGCTCCTGCCTGATCTATCCGAGGGCCACAGTGGCCCACAGTGGAAGCTACACCTGCCATGTCCGCGAGACTATCGAAGACCAGACCGCCTCTGCCAGCGTCAACATCACTGTGCTCGGTGAGACTCACCCACACAGGCAACCCAGAACTAAAAACAAACCGATGCTGGGCAGATTATTATTGTGTTTCGCTGACAGAGAGAAGTCTGCTTATTATGTAAACCTTTACAAGTCAAGGGGAAAGAGGTGCTTCTTCCAAAAGGAAATGAAGACGACTTTCTATTTATTTCTGTTCAGAGTGTGAAATAAACCGTTCACATGCCCAGAGTGACACCTTAAAAAACAGAGCTTCATATCGGGGAGGGTACAGCAACTCTATATTTAGACTTACATTCCAAGTACACAAGAAATGTTTGTGTAACTTTTGACATCAACCATTAACAGTGAGCCCAAAAATCTAAAGCAAATATGTGACATGAGGGCCACTAAAAGCAGGATTCATCATGTTGAACTTCTGGTCCTTCTTTCTCGACAGTCACTGAATGCATTTGGGTCTGTGAATGCTTATTCTATCTGCAGTGACGTGTGCCATGTTTATGAAATCCTTGAATAACTTGAACCACCGTGCTCCGTGGAGACTAGGACAGTTTAGTAGTGCTGGCTGGACATCTCAGTGGAAAAGACAGATACTGTCTGGCCACAGAAGGTCGAGCAATAAACAGCATCAGTACGGTGACGTCTTTAGCCTGCCGTCCAGTGAAGAAACTTGAATATAATCCATTGTATAACTCGGAAATAATCAATCATTTCATATTGAAAATAGCTTATTTGCATTATGTCGTTGATGCTATTATTTTCTGTCCTCAGAGCGAGGCTTTGTGAACGTGAAGACTGCTCAGCGGCAAAAGATTTCAGTCAAGCTGCAAGAGAACGTGGAGCTGAGAGTGGAGATCGAGGCCTACCCTCCCCCTCTGGTCCGCTGGAGCAAAGACGGCGCCTCCATCAAGGGAGATAACATGAGCAGACGAGAGCATGAGATCAGGTGAGACATCCGACCAAACCTGGTAAAAAAAAAAGAAATACCCTCAAACTATAAAGCAACTGAAGACATCGTACCGGTTGATACTTTTTAGGTAATTAGCAGTGGACCTCTGTTAGAGGTGGCAGCCTCCAGAGGCGTCCAGCTCTTGTCAGTCACCACCAGATAAGGCCTCCGCAGAGAGAAACACAATACTCTCTAGAGGGCAGGACTCCGATCATTCATCACACGGGAACCATAAACACAGGATACCTGTCACAACTCACACATGTCTTTCAGTAAAATGCCAAACGATGTTGCGTTTGCAGGAATGTGTTTTCAGATCAAATGGGATCAAAAGTGAAACATCACCGATATTACACAGAGACAAGCCCTCTGTTCACAAACAAGCCCTTCACCATAAATAAAAATAGAGAAAAATACCAGATGTGACACGTTTACTGAAAGGAAACAAAAATGTACATCACATAGAAGAGTACATGACGACGTTCCCTGGAAATAAATTGAGAAATATTCCCATATCTGAAAGGTGCATCATTTAGAGAGAGAAAGTGAGCACCAGACATCTTGAGAAAATCTTGAGCTCCCTTCGTCGCTTTCATGTAAAAGTAGACAGAATCAAAGTATAAACTGTATAACAGTTTGTGTATATGTACTTTCCTTTCTTCTACCTCAGGTATGTCACCGTGCTCACCTTGGTGAGAGTGAGGAAGGAGCAGAAGGGCGTATACACTGTCCTCGTCACAAACGGGGATGACACAAAGGAAGTGACCTTTGACCTGGAGGTCCATGGTAAGAGGCCGTTTTAAGAATAATCACAGCGTACGTGTGTGTTCTCGTCTATTTTGAGTTCTTATATCGCAGTACTGGCAGATGATTTGAAAGTGCTTCCAAAAAAAAAAAAAAAATGGAGGACGGACTTTGTTTTTATTCGCGTCAGCATTGATGAACGGCCGTCGAACTCCCTGTGTGTAGTTCCCTCTCAGATTAAAGACCTGACTGACCACCACCTCCCTGGGAAGAGACACTTGGTGACCTGCGTAGCTGAGGGGGTCCCGACCCCGACCATCCAGTGGTACAGCTGTGACAGCATGCACCAGTAAGTCCCCCCGCTCTGAACTGTCACTTAACAAACACTGGGAGGGTTGACCATGCACAGAAAATTTGATTTGGGCTCCTTTCCGCTGATCTCCTGCTGCAGATGTAGCAACCAGACGGCGTTGTGGCATCCGCTGACACCAGAGCCCGAGTTGCTGAGCATCCGGACAAATGTCAGCTACAGCGAGACTCGTAAAACCAGCCAGGTGCGGAGCCAGGTGACCTTCCACAAGCCCCAGCAGGTCACCGTGCGCTGTGAGACCAGCAACCAAGCAGGACTCCTCGACAGAAGAGACGTCAAGCTGGTGTCCAGCAGTAGGTGTCCCGGGATGTTGCATTTGTGCACAACTTTGCTATCAGATTGTTAAAATATGATAACAATAATATCACATTTGAGTTAAAGCAAACAAACATAGTGATCTGGTCCAACAAGGTCCAGGTCCATGGTTCCACTAAACAGTAAATTATATTTGTACTTAAGCTATAAATATCCGTCTATCGATACTATACTTTCTGTACAAAATGATTGCCAACATGTTTATTTAATGAAGTTTTATGTCTGTTGGTTGAACATTCTCTGTTTTCAACCATCTAACGGCGTGCGTCCTTTTGCCTGTTGCAGCTCTGTACTCCCAGGTGGCAGTGTTGGCTGCTGTATTAGCCCTCGTGGTCATCATTATCATATCTATCATCGTCCTCATTGCTGTGTGGAGGAAGGTGAGAAGTCACAAACTCAACCATCGGCATTTCTTTTAGCTCCCCATGTTTAAATGCAAAGTGTGCTGAATTAAAAGCCTTTTGCTTTGGTGGTTGTTCACTCATGTGTTTCATCTTCTTCCTGTGTGTTGTCAGAAACCTCGCTATGAGATCAGATGGAAGGTGATAGAGTCCGTGAGCCAGGACGGTCACGAGTACATCTACGTGGACCCCATTCACCTGCCCTATGACCTGGCCTGGGAAATGCCACGAGACAACCTGGTGCTTGGTGAGTCCTATGGAGTGAAGATGCCATTGAGGCTCTCTATGTGACGTGGACCGTCTGAATGAACTGAACAAATTATTATAATAGTATAGTTTGGGATTGCATTTTTAAACCTGCATAGATGATTTAAACAATTTATTGATCCTCAGATTACTAATTAATTCATGATTTAATTACATCTCCTTTTATAGTTGGTCAGTGTGTTTGCTGCTTTATATTTAAACAGACTTTTAGAGCAAAGAAACGAGTATGCAGCTGTCACCAGGTGACTTTAGTGCTGGTGGTTTGGGTTGTCTGGGCTAGAACAGGCTGGAATACTAAGTGAGGTGCACCAAATGGCTCTAATCCCACCTCGTTTGTTAAAGCTCTTTGTTTTTGTTTTTGTGTTGGTAGTCAGCTGCTCCTTACAAACAGGAAAACCGCCGCGGTTAGACCGCTGCTCAAGAATTTGGGCCGTCTGCTATAAGCTGCTCCATGCAGTTACCAGAGAAATGTGTTCACATTGATATTTTAATGAACAGAGGTTGCCCCCTTTCCTCTGTAAAGCATATGCTCAATTCACACTCCGTCCCACTGAGACTCTCTGTGTTTTTCAGGTCGCACTCTTGGATCGGGAGCCTTTGGCAGGGTGGTCGAGGCGACTGCGTACGGTCTCACTCATTCCCAGTCCAGCACAAAGGTGGCTGTGAAAATGCTGAAATGTAAGACATTAAAATGTGAACTTGTGTGAACAAATGTGTAGCCCACAGTAGCGCCCCCTGCATACAGTAGCTGTCAGTTATGTGACACCAGTGCCATATTCCTGCAAGAACAGAGAGAGCAGCAGCCTGCTGTGCTTTAGTTTGGTTGCCAACCTGGTTTGAGGTTCAGCCAACGGGTCATTGAGCAGTTTGGCAAGGAAACAGTGAGGCCTCAGTTTGTTTAGAGCTCATACCTGCCTCATGCTGCCCAACTATATTCATCTCTCTCCCTCCCCATCCAGCTACAGCCAGGAGGAGTGAAACCCAGGCTCTGATGTCAGAGTTGAAGATCATGAGTCACCTGGGACCTCACCTCAACATCGTGAACTTGCTGGGAGCTTGCACCAAACATGGTGAGCATCACAGTGAGCGCCGGTGCTATACTGGGCTAACACACATGATAATTAGGTCTTTTTATAGTTGTGGCATTAACAGTCCACTGTGAGCATGTTCTTTAAGCGGAAACTGTCCTGGTGTTGCAGTTGGCTGGGATGTCTACTTTGCAAATGCTTTGTTTGACCTCTAGGTCTGTTTTCTTTGTCTGTGAACTCATAAAACACATTTTTGCATCAACATTTTCTCTAAAAGTCATCAAATACCATTTTAAGGAAGAAAATGTTGTTGAGGTGAATCTCTGTCAAAGAAAAAAAAAAAGAAGAAAAAAAATATCCTCAAGGTTATAACGTTAAGTATATTTTGAGATGAGTAAAGAAATGGATACTAATGTTTATTGTTAAAAGGATCCCCATTAGCTGTCGGCAAGGTGGGGCGAGCAAGTCTTCCTGGGGTCCCCCCCCCCCCCCCCCCCCCAAAAAAAAAAAAAAAACTATTAAGATTAACTATTTAACAGGATGTTACCAATGAAAAATAGATTTCCATATTTTTTGTGTTAATGTTTGTTTTTAAGTAGCTGTGTCTAGAATTGGTATGACACTGTACAACATTGGTTTTGTAGAAAAATGGAAGTTTATTAACTTAAAGTATTGTGTTTATCAGTTCACAATGTTTTTACTATTTCTTGCCAGAAGTATTCTCTATTGGATGTGAAGAGGCAATGGAAAACCAAGTGAATAGTTTAAAATGCTAATGAAATGCTACCGTCAAACCCACATGCTCAGTTAAGATAGAAAGAGGTTTATATTTGATTAAAATGTGTCTGTATTTCTTCATCTGAATGAGTAACAGACATCCTTTTGCACGTTGAGTACAAGCGAGAAAGTTACAATTTCATGCAAAGGGTTCAAACATTCATGTGGCTTCAGAGGTTGAAGAAAAAGGGAAACATGTAAAGAGATAGAAACACATTGTGTTTGGTCTGGAAACACTGTGGCGCCTCCTATCATGCACGCCTGTGCATCATTTAAACCATGTATCATCAGTTCATTTATTAACCACAGACACAAACATAATTACCATAATGTCAGAAATAGAATTATATAACTGATCTTACACAATGTTATTTAAGTGACTGATGTACACAATTTGTTATTGACTCATTTTGACCATTTATTAACATGCAAACTCATCAAGGTTTATTTTAACACTTTCAGAAATATTTCACAAACTAAATCTTGCTAAAAATTATGGTTAACCCCAAATTTTGATTTCTCATCTTCCACTAATCAGGCCCTCTGTATCTGGTGACTGAGTACTGTCGCTATGGCGACCTGGTGGACTACCTGCACAGGAACAAGCACAGCCTGCTCCAGAACTACGCTGAGAAGAACCAAGACGACGGCTGCCTCATCTCGAGAGGAAGCACTCCGCTCAGCCAGAGGAAAGGGTCAGAGGAACACACATTTATATATAATTCATTCATATTATTTTTGCTGTTCAGAACCCTGAATAAATAGGGACTCCGTTCCTCACATTGCATTGTTGAACTCTCCCTCCAGCTATGTGTCCTTTGGAAGTGAGAGTGATGGCGGATACATGGACATGAGTAAAGATGAGCCCACCATCTACGTGCCCATGCAGGAGCAGATGGACTCCATCAAGTATGCAGACATCCAACCCTCTCCATACGAGTCTCCCTACCAGCAGGACATCTATCAGGAACAAGGTTGGCTTTATGTTGATATAAGTGCTGAGCATGGATGATAATTCATTCTCCAGGGTTGCAAATGAAAACGAGTATGATGAATCCAGCACGCTGACTCCAGGAAACGAGGAAGAATGATGGACATTATGAGTGTAGCATAATCAACACCATGTATCCGTGAAAAGCACTATATCTTATCAGCCGACTTGAAACAGTGCATTTCGTGAACACACAAATTGTTTTTGCGTCGTAAATCAATGACTACAATTTGCATTCTCTCCGGTCTTTGATCAAAAAGCACTTACAGATGTTACAGCATATGAAGGGCGGGAGCTTAATTTCAGCCCATGCAGTCACAGGACAGTCGGAGTTCCCCCGACAACAAGACAATGCCTTCATTCATCCGACGCTCTTCACCTTCTCTTCTTCTCATTGTTTGTCCTGTCACTGTGTCATCGTGTTCAGGTGGCGACAGATTGGACCTGGCCATCAGTGACTCCTCCACTCTCACCTACGACGATCTGTTGGGCTTTAGCTACCAAGTGGCAAAAGGGATGGAGTTCCTCGCCTCCAAGAACGTAGGCTATCAGTCATGATGTTGCATGATATGTACTCAGGCCTCGAGATCCCATTGTTTCCATTTAAAGGGATAGTTACATATTTTGGGAAATTCATTCTCATTCTTTGATTGATCCCACTCTCACGCCAAATATGAAGCTACTGAGAGCAACGGTTAGCTTAGCTTAGCAACTCACTAATTAACACTTTAATGTTTAAAAAAAACGTCTATTTGATTGCATATAATTCCACCACAGTGCGTCCACCGTGACCTCGCCGCCAGGAATGTGTTGATCTGTGAGGGCAAACTGGTGAAGATCTGTGACTTCGGCCTGGCCAGAGATATCATGCACGATTCCAACTACATCTCCAAAGGCAGCGTAAGTGGCAACATCATAAAGGTTAATAAAAAAAAATAAAAAAATGAAGACACCTGGCTCTCATTCCTCAGAAGTTTGAATGCACTTATTCGACACTCAATATAATGTAACCAAAATTAGCTGAATGGGATACTGCAAATATCATAATTTAACCCTGTTTCTACTTTCTTTCATTCAGACGTTCCTGCCCCTGAAGTGGATGGCACCAGAAAGCATTTTCCATAATTTGTACACCACCCTGAGCGATGTGTGGTCATACGGCATTCTTCTGT
The DNA here is from genome assembly GCA_029853015.1 of Chelidonichthys spinosus. NCBI lineage: Eukaryota > Metazoa > Chordata > Actinopteri > Perciformes > Triglidae > Chelidonichthys > Chelidonichthys spinosus. The sequence continues at coordinate 8,816,302 of CM056823.1, read as the reverse complement.
GGGAGATATTCACACTGGGTCAGTCCAAACACACACGTTTCTGCACATTAACACACACACACACACACACACACACACAAAATGCCATTCAGCCAAACCCAAGTCAGAACTTGTTTACACATAAGAGGGATTCATCTTTAATTCCTTATGTAGGTCACATTGTACAGTTTTCGCCCGCTTGTCCCCTCGTTGATACTGAACTTACTGAACTTCGGATGAACTTTGATATATGAAAACATGTTTTAAGGTGACGATGAATGTATGAAAAGGGACTTTAAAAGTCCACGGCTGGTTGAAAGTAGTTTTGTTTGAAGACGTGTATGAGGGCTAAACGTCATTAGGCACAGTCAAACTTTGAAATCATCATTTCCTCTTTAGAAAAAAACACACAACAAAAAACCCTCTTCCTGCAAATTTTGGAAACTAGCATGAAAACAAAGGAGACAGTTTATTGCATACACAGCTTCAGCCGCAGTGTTGGAAAACAAACTCCCAACCCAACCTCTCAAAGTGGTAACGTAACCATGTCTCAGCACTTCCCCACGTCTACATCTGAATTTCACTGGACGTCTTAGTTCCAGTTTTCTTGCAGACCTGTGTCAGAACAACAACAATAATCAGTTGGTCCGCTTCATTTCAGAAAACATAAATGTGCATGACTTCAGATTTATGGTCCACTGTTACAGTTTAAATTTAGATCTAGTTTAAATTCCTAGCCTGTGCATGACTTCCTGGACCATCATGTAACCTAACTCGTCCTGTTTTCTCCACTAAAAATCAGATGCATTGTCTTCAGTGCACTTTTATATTCTCCTCTAGATTATTGTAATTCAAGCTGCCCGATGTTACCACATTGTTCGTCCATCCCTTCATGGATTTACTGTAAAATTCACAGTAAATTGTAAGATTAATGACATAAAAGTCACTGTATGACTGTGTCCCTAGTTAAACCTCTGATAACTTATTCCACCTCTCCACCACTCCCAAACCTCGGACGCTCATCTACAACTACAACTGTAACTGCGAAACAAAAGTTGTCTGTTTTACCCCAACCCTTTGGAATCATCTTACCCCGAGCTGTCGGAGATGCTGAATGTTTGAACTGTTTTAAAAACTCTTCTTTATAGGCAAGCCTTTTTATGAATCCCTGTCGTGCGTTTTTATTTGCTCCAGTTTGGTTCTTCTCTCATTGTTCGGTGATTTTTATTGCAATCGATATGACTTTGTCACTGTTTTTTTTAAAAAGGCGCTACGTACATAAGGGTTAACGTGTTCACTTGTGAAATGCTTCCTCCAGGAGGGACCCCCTACCCCGATCTGCCCATGAATGAGTTGTTCTACAGCGCTTTGAAGAGAGGCTACCGGATGGCCAAACCTGCCCACGCCTCTGACGAAGTGTGAGTCTCATTGTATCCCTGCATCCGATGTCACCCGTCTAGTAACTCAGACATGGAAGTATGGAACAACAGCATGTCCTTCATATTGCAGTTATGACATCATGAAGAAGTGCTGGGACGAGAAGTTTGAGAAAAGGCCTGAGTTCTCCTTTCTGGTGCACACTGTTGGGAATATGCTGGAAAACAGCTATAAAAAGGTACATCAATATATCCACATATTACTGATCAGCCTGTCTGACCCCTAGTGTTTTATTTATTCACAAACTGAAGTTCCTCATTGATTTTTTAATTAGATGGAGAGTTAATGTCTCATATCTGCATCCGCAACATCTAATTCACAACCATTCTTTCCCGGCAACAGAAATACAACCAAGTTAACGACAACTTCCTGAAGAGTGACCATCCGGCAGTCGCCCGCACCAAACCCAGGTTCTCCTCGCCCTTTCCGATCGCCGACCCAGCTTTTGGACCCCCATCGCCCCTCTACGTCCCCCCGGACCCCTACAGCTCCATCCCCAGAGAATTCGGGCAAGAGGCGGACACACAGGAAATGATCACTTCATACAACGAATACATCATTCCCATTCCGGACCCCAAGCCAGATGACGTTTTCACTGACGAGCCGTCAGAAAGCCCTGCAAGGTACGGAGCCGCTGAAAGAAATGCTGCAGAGATTTTGCCAAATACTGGCTTTTGGAAGATTAGGATGTGTTTGCTTAAGTTTTTTTTTCGCCACACACCCACTCATCCAGATGTTGAGCTGAGACAATAGCTGTATTATGCGGGCAGATATAAACATACAGTCAAATAAAAGCCAAAAAAGTGTTTCATGTGTTAACATTTATGATAACAGTTTATTTTTCCTGTATGTTTGAATTTTGGCATTGAGGCGATTCTTTTGTTTACTTTAACATTGTGGTTTGGGTTTGAGGAGTTTGGGGAGTTTTGGTCCAGAACCACCAACACAGATGTTTGTGAGGATCTGAAGATCTCAATAAGACATTTCAGTTTCAGTTCAACAGCCTCATTCTTTTAAAGATGTTAAATTATGACTAGACATGAAACAATTAGCAAATTAGTTGATTATCAAAATAATTGCATTTATTAAGTCTTTTGTTGCAACAATCAAAAATAATTTGTATGTAGCAGCCCTATTCATGGCCTTTCAAAGATAAGACCTTTTAGTGTCAGTTGTGTCACTTATAGTAGACAGACTAATATTTATACTGATATATATTAAGATATTTTTCGCCTAACACCTTAAAGTACTGCCACTTGTTTTCCTGATAAGAATATCTTATAATACATTGAGTTAAATGTAAGAAGTACACAGAGCTGCACTGGAAATACTTTTCTAACTCTTGAAAATAAGCAAGTATAAAAAGATTGAATCGTTCTCAAAACGGGTGATTTTCATTTCAATTTGTGTTTTAGTTGAGACTGCTGGAAGGAAGGTAGAAAAAGATGAAAGATGTCAGGATTAATTATGAATGGAAATAGAGCGTGCTGTGTGACTGACTGAGTGCACAAAGTGAAGTTGTGCTTGGTCTTCCCATCCTCAGCTCTCTGGCTCTGGAGGAGGAGACCGACTCCATGTCGCAGGACACCGCCGACACGCTCCCGGAAGAGGACCGGCTGGAGCGGACCAGCGAGAGAGACGCTCTGCTGGGCTTCTCGGGGACGCCTGAGGTAGAAGACAGCTTCTTGTAGCTACATATAGGAACAATCCCCCTCTTTTTTTTCTGGGATTCTTCTTCTTTATTTTCAAAAAGCTGCCTGAAAAAAGGGAACGCGATTAAACTAGAATGTAGCAGAATTGAGACTGAGAAGGCAATCTTTATATTTCCACTAAGCACTCGGAAAGTTTTGCCCTTCTTTTGAGTTTTTGTATCAAACTTTGTACCTCTGAAACTGAAATGGTTGCAAATAACGAGCGTGATGTTATCATGCATTCATTTAGTAGAAGCTTGCCATAATATGAATACGGTACTCTCCTCACACATAATCAGTTTACAGTAAGTAAAGATGTTTTTACTGTTATTCTACTGTAGCCAGACCAATGAGGCCTTATGATGCACCCTCCCCCCATCCTTTACAAGAACAATGTATTCACATTTTAATGACAATCATCATGGCAAGTAGGTACATTCATTAAAAAATGTCCCCTTAAGTACAACAAAAAGCTGTATTCACTGTATTCTAACATTGTTTAAAAGAATCTTTATTTCCAGGATATAAATGCAGACAGATTCTACATGCACTGTTTTACTATGACGCATACTTTTATTTTTAGCTACATATGCCATAGTGTCAGATGTTTTCAGTTCTTTTTCTTTCTTTCTTTTTTGAGAACCATAAATACAAGTCTTTTTGTGAATTTTTGAATACTTGTTATAGGTTTAATTCATAGATCTGTGCCAGATTTGCACTTTATTTAGCAAAATGTGGATATTCATAATGAAGATATACATATATACTAAAATAGAGATTTAATAGTTACACTCAGAATCAACTTTTTGAATGAAACACGTGGCTGTTGCAGTTAATGGGTTTTCTGTGGTGACAGGTGACTGGTGTCTCAAGGAAAATGACTTAACACAGCATATCACTGCCTGAGCACAATGTGGCACACGTGAGTGCCTTTGTGTAGATTTGTTGCCTTCGAGCTATTGTTGCTTGTCAGTTATGGAGGGTTTTTAACCTAGAAACCTAGATAAACATGTATGTATGTAAAAAAAAAATGATGCTTTTATTCTTCCGCTGCATTGTATAGTACTCACTCACACGATGTGTCGACTGTCATTACTCGAGTATCGACGGTGTGTTGACATCCAGTAGCCCACCATTTAAAACCAACACTTTGTCTGTAACAATTAAAAATGCACAAGATCACTGTGTCACAAACTACGGTACCAAAGCTCTTCTTAACGTTTACAAATGTATCTTTGTTTTTTTTTTTTTACATGTGTCATTTTATGTGTTGTAAATGAGACAATAAATGTGTATTATTATAGTAGCACTGGAAGCGTGAGTCTTTTGTGAATCGTGAGATTCGAAGGTGCATCACACATACGTCGACTTTTCTTCACCCTCGGTGCTTTTCTCTGAATCCTAGGTCAGATTTCTAAAAGCCCTTTGACTCCTCCCTCTCCCATGAAGCCACACTTGAAAAGCCTGCTGGAGGTGATTAGTCTCACTTCAATGGATGTCTCGGGAGAATTGTGCCTTTCCATGGCAAATTGGAATCGGCTCATTAATTTGTTGAGCGTGATCCCCCCCCCAACCCCAACCAACACACACACACACACACACACACACACACACACACACACACAGTTCCCTCCACCCTCCACCACTTGCTGTCTGAAAAAAAAAAATCATATTTGCTGTGTGACTTCAGTGAGGAGACTGTAAACAGGCAGAAGGGAGAGGAAGGGCAGAGGCAGACAGAGAGGGAAGGGACTGTTGAGACAACTCTGGATGGTGGAAACATCAAACCCAGGGAAGTGATTATTTCCCTCTGTTAAACTGAAGACATCTGCAGGTGAGTGCTTTTAAAAGCGATGCCTCCATAATGCATAGCACGTGCTGTATTTATTTGAATTTGAATTTATTTATTCAGGATAGCCCCTTGAGATGAATCATCTCATTTTCGAGGGGGTCCTTCCACAAAAAGATACAATGATACAATGTCAGGTAAAGAAATAAAAAGAAAAGCAAATACATTGAAACACAATACAGGACTTACATACATACATACACACACACACACACACACACGCAAGACAAGGCTCTCCTAACCTATTTATAAAGATGAAGTGACTCGCCAATTCCCTAAATGTAATCATGAAACACTTCCACATATTATTTTTTGTACGTTATTCCGTTTCCTGATTAATTACGAAGACATACTTCACAGTAGATTGTTGTTGAAGTTTACGGGGCAAAGCTGCTCCGACCGGTCAGAAAAGAGAAGTCAGTGAGGGGCTGATGAGTGATGGCACAACTTCAGAGGTGTATTTTTTTTTCTTCTTCTTCTCATTTCTCTCTCCAACACCACAAATCAAAAGAAGAGTGTGTCATAGCACACAAACAACAGCATTCAAACTGCAGTTTTGGAGCTGATCCAGGATGCAGTCCTACCTCGCTCTGCTGCTGGGGATTGTGGCCTCTGCTGCTTCAGGTAAGGCCTTCAAACACTGACTGAAATCTACCACTGTAGGCATATAGTTTATTTTCACTCTCTCACTCTTATTGACAGCTGTTGTAGATTTAAACATGATCAAATTAAACAATGCGAGCAAAAAGGTGCTAAAAAAGTTTTTTTTTTTTTCATTATTTTGGTGTTGGTTTGAAAGTTGTAAAGTTTTGTAAAGACCTTTAAAAGGTGTGGATTGAATTAAAGTTTGAATTTAAACACAATTGCAATATCATCTTAAAAGGCCATATTTCTCTGTACCACAACTGACCAACTATCTATAAAAATACATACTCTACAGTAGCATGACTTCTCGTGTATTACGCTCTGATGATTTTACACATTTCATGGCACAAACTCGTGGTCAGTGCAGAGGAGCTAAAAAACATGCCTGCTTCTCCATCTGAGACCTAACACACAACGCTTTTCTTTCTCTCTTTCCCCCCATTTTGGTTGAGCTCTGAGCACGACATATATGAATATCACCCGCCAAGCATCAAATTGCAATTTCATGTATTTGCATTTGAGCACATAAAAGCATCTGTTGTTGGATTTAATTATGGCTGAATGAATTAGTTTTGCTTTCCGCTGTGTTACTGTATGAGGTGCGATTGGGGTCATTTTGAGGTAGAATGAATAGTCCTTTTTGATGATTGAACAGGGAAAGACAACTGTTTACACTCACGGCAGTTTCTCTGACAAAAAATCTGACTGTTTTCATTCTTAATTCTCTATTTGTTTCTTGTGTGTTGTTGCTGGGAAACAACACATGAAAAAACAAAATGCTGAACATTGAATCTCAGTTCTGCTTCAAACACACACCGTCAAAATCTGTGTGTGAAAAAGTGCACACTTTTATAACCTTTCTCGAAAGTGTGGACTGAACCCTGAATGAGAGATCGCTTCAGGTTAACAGGAAAGACAGATCACTGTCTCCAGTGATTTCATAATACTAGTCTAACACCCACCCAAAAAAATCAGATGAATTGTCCAACTTCCAAATCCTTAACAAAGTCATCAAAGAGAGCATTGTTCTTCATCACTCCCTGAGGGTTAGGGTCTTTTTCAGCTCCCTCAAAGATCCCTGAAACATCTCTCTGACAACCGTTTCCACGCTTCAGTTTCTTGAATGTTTGATTCTTCTCTTATAAAATATAAAAAATAAAAAATTCAATAATAGAGCTTTCTTATATCTCCAGTGTCACTGAAAAAAAGCAGAAGTAAGATGGCTGGAGGGATGTTCTCAGGGTCAAGTCTTCAATCTGTTTCCTGAATTTGTGAGATTATTTTCCAAAATAGATACAGACGAGACAGCTCTGGGTTCTCATTTTGCAGCAGAAATACTCTCTGAGAATATGTTCTCACTTTACGTTTTTTGTTCCTCCCTCAGCGGAATGGAGGCGTCCAGTGATCAAGTTCAATTCTAAGGTGGTGCAGACCTCTGAGGTGGTGGTCAGACCCGGGACCCTTCTGGATCTGAGGTGTGAGGGCGACGGGCCTGTAAACTGGCAAACGAGGCTAGCCAAACACAGGCGCTTCGTGTCCAGGGCCAACGGGAACGTGCGCACCTTGAAGGTGGAACGTCCGTCCGCGGAATTCACTGGAACGTACAAGTGTGTTTACACGGCTGGGTCGCAGCAGCTGACCTCCTCAGTGCATGTGTACGTAAAAGGTGAGCTCGGATATATGAGACCGGAACAGTAGGACAAGCTTCTTAATGTTGACTTGTAAGTGCTTTGGTTGGCTCAGTGTCCACACCGTCACCACCATATCTGAAACAGTTTATTAGAAGGGTAAATCTCATACTACTACTACTTTTTTCCAGACCCAAACCGTGTGTTCTGGACCAGCAGCACATCCCTGCGGGTGGTGAGGAAGGAGGGCGAGGACTACCTGCTGCCCTGCCTGCTGACCAACCCGGCAGCCACAGACCTGGGCCTCCGCATGGACAACGGCACGTCTGTTCCACCAGGGATGAACTTCACGGTGTACCGGCACCGTGGCATTCTCATCCACAGACTCCACCCCAGCTTCAACGCCGACTACGTCTGCACGGCCAGGGTCGGCGGGGTGGAAATGACTTCCAAGGCGTTTTCCATCAACATCATTCAGAGTGAGGCCACTTTTTGGAATGAGTCTTTTTGAAAGTCATAACGTGCATCAACACGGCGACACATTTCTGATGTTCTCTCTACTCCAGAGCTTCGTTTCCCTCCGTACGTCCTCCTGGAGACGGACGAGTACGTGCGCATTGTTGGGGAGGAACTCAAGATCCGCTGCACAACACACAACCCCAACTTCAACTACAACGTCACCTGGAAATACACCACCAAGTCGGTCAGTATGAGGCATTTCTGGGAGGTTTCTTGATTTGTAATAGTCATGATTTTAACGCTGATTGTCCATGTCCTGTTTTGGTCTCCAGAAACCGCTGATAGAGGAGAGGGTTCGCTCCAGTGGAGAAAACCGCCTGGACATACAGAGCATACTGACCATCCCTTCTGTGGACCTTACAGACACTGGAAACATTTCCTGCATTGGCACCAATGAAGCAGGGGTGAACAGCTCGACGACGTACCTGCTGGTTGTAGGTAAGCCCGCAGAAACGATCGGCCTCATAGCGAGAAGCTTGGAACATTTGTCAACCACTATAAGCACGCTCATTTGATTCTTCAGACAAAGCCTACATCAGGCTGTTACCCCAGCTGTCGCCTAAACTGGCCCACAAGGGTCTTTCAGTGGAGGTGAACGAGGGAGAAGACCTGGAGCTCACCGTGGTCATCGAAGCGTATCCCCACATCACAGAGCACAGGTGGCAGACGCCAACGTCTCCCAACACGTCCACGCAGGAGCACAAGCTCATCAGATACAACAACAGGTATGACACAGAGTCCAAGAGCTTAGAGGAAACCGCACACGTTAAAATATGATCTCCAGTTTCTCCAATATGTCAAAACAATGAAGTGTAGGATGAGGAAGGGGAAGCTACTCTGGATCCGAAATATGCTGTCAATGCATTTTGGGTGAGTTTGACAGAGAACACCAAGGTCATCATGTTTCCTCAGGTCAGGCTAGAAGGAGGAGTGGTGTTCTCTTTTTAATCTGTTGACATGCTCAGCGATGATTCATCGGAACCGTCTGAACTCAAACCGCAGAATTAGTCACTTTGGATTCCTCTTTTTCTCAGTAACAAGATCCTATTTGGGGTTAATTTTAGGTACCATGCTACTCTGCAGCTGAAGAGGATGAATGCACAGGAGCAGGGGCAGTACACCTTCTATGCCAAGAGCGACTTGGCCAATGCATCCGTCACATTCCAAGTCCAAATGTATCGTGAGTGAAATATACAAAGCACATCAGTAAAAGTCAGTGTCAAGCATGCAATACATGTTTATTTGAAATCTGATCATTGATGTTGGTTGGCAGAGAGACCTGTTGCCATGGTGAGATGGGAAAACATAACCACACTCACCTGCACTTCATTTGGCTACCCTGCACCCAGAATCATCTGGTACCAGTGTTTTGGGATACGGCCTACGTAAGTAGAACAGTACGAAAAAAAAACGTCATGACGTTTGGTTTGTTGGGCTTTAAATTCACAATCTCACCTGTTTGTCTGACTGTGTATGTTTTTGCAATGAGGCAGGTGCAATGAAAACACCACAGGGCTGCAGCTGGCGATCCCTCTCCAGGCTCCCACCGTGGAGGTCCAGAGGGAGGAGTACGGCGCTGTGGAAGTGGAGAGCGTCCTCACCGTGGGACCCTCCAGCCGGAGGATGACGGTCGAATGCGTGGCCTTCAACCTGGTCGGCATCAGCAGCGACACTTTTGCCATGGAGGTTTCTGGTGAGTTTCAGATCATACCATCATTTTCGTTGTTTTTTTATGATGTGATCACAAGTGCTGTACTTCTCAATGTGCTGTAAACGAAAACGAAATCAAATTTCTTGGTTTATGAAATTGTGTCATGTCATGATCAGCAGATCCCTTTGTAGTGCATAATGCTATTGTTTCGTTTTTGCGTAAGCACAATATTTCACAAAACTATACATATGTAAACACTACTGAAACTGTTTTTTTGCAGACAAACTCTTCACTTCAACCTTAACTGGAGCAGCAGGCATTCTGGCCATCCTCCTTGTGCTACTGGTTTTTCTGTTGTACAAATATAAGCAGGTACGATGTACTCACAGCCATTAAAACATACAGCTTGTTAAATGTCCACATAATATTGCCATTGTGATTTATTACAATCTGCTCCTGTTTTCGTCTTCAGAAACCCAGGTATGAGATCCGCTGGCAGATCATTGAAGCAAGAGATGGAAACAACTACACCTTCATTGACCCGACACAGCTGCTTTATAATGAGAAGTGGGAGTTCCCAAGAGACAAGCTGAAGCTAGGTCAGAACTATGTCACCCTAAATTGACTCATATGCACTTGTTTTAAAAATAGAATAGAATAGTGTTAATAAATATAATAGAAATCTGATATTTTATTGTGAATAATATTCCCGGTTTGGGCGGGTTGTATTCAAATGTTTTCTTGTTGCATGTTCTGACCAGGGAAGATCCTGGGCGCAGGAGCTTTTGGAAAGGTCGTCGAGGCGACAGCCTACGGTCTGGGAATGGAAGACAATGCGCTGCGTGTAGCTGTGAAAATGTTGAAAGGTGAAACAAAGTTAAGACTTTTGATTAAACAGAGAGATTGTTATGTTTATGAGAAAGTAAATCTGAGTGAAATGTGAAAATCCTTTGTTGTGCTGGATCCGATAGAGAGAGAAAGATAACAGGATGAAGATATGTACTGTGTTTCTGCAGCCAGTGCCCATTCGGATGAGAGGGAAGCTCTGATGTCTGAGCTGAAGATCCTGAGCCACCTGGGACACCACAAGAACATTGTCAATCTGCTGGGGGCCTGCACCTATGGAGGTCAGACAGCAGCCTGCATTTGTTCTGTAGTAAGTCGGATGAATATCTAGTATATTTAAGTAACTTGCATGCAACCACCTTTTCCCTCGGTGCCTCCTCAGGACCGGTGCTTGTGATCACGGAGTACTGCAGCCTCGGTGACCTCCTGAACTTCCTCCGCCAGAAGGCAGAGACGTTTGAGAACTTTGTTATGAGCGTTCCCGACATTACGGAGGAATCCAATGACTACAAGAATGTCGCCAGCCAGAGACAGTTCATTAGAAGGTACATCCCCAGATGGGTGCAGCCTGATGATGGAGGATTTGGTGAAAGTCATTCAATTGCTGACATCTCCCATCTTTTCTATTATTTCTTGTGATCCCAACAGTGACAGTGGGATCTCCAGCACGTCTTCAAGCAGTTATTTGGAGATGAGACCCAGTCGGCTGCCGAACATGGAATCTTCTCGAGGTAAAAATGCTTTCATTCAACTCCTCACAGTTTTGAAATGAACACAAATGCACCCATTGTGCAGCAGCAGGCGAATGAAAGAACCAGCCACTTCACTTTCTGACCCAGGGTGTTACTAACGTTGTTACTTGACGATTCATGCAAAGACTCGGTGTGTGAGGAGACTGGTGACTGGCCGTTGGACATCGATGACTTGCTGAGGTTTTCCTTTCAAGTGGCTCAGGGCCTCGACTTTCTGGCTGCCAAAAATGTGAGTTTTTTTTTTTTTTACCACTAAAAAGCATCTAAAACAGACAACATTACCGAGATAATTTACAACAGTGGCTCAACGTGGTTATTTCCCAGCCCAACAAACAAAATCTTGAAAAAAAAATGTAACGTTTGCATGAAAAACGTATCGCTTTTTATAGAATATGATGAATGAGGTGTGAAATCATCGATGAGGGGGCTATGAGGGGTATTTCCCATTACATTCTTCTTATTTGGTCATTGTCAGTGAGCGCTTATTGATGTATGTGCGTGTGTGTGTGTGTGTGCAGTGCATTCATAGAGATGTGGCTGCTCGGAATGTCCTCTTGACCGACCACAGAGAGGCCAAGATTTGTGACTTTGGCCTGGCACGTGACATCATGAATGACTCCAACTACGTGGTGAAGGGCAATGTAAGCCCCTCAGTTCAACATTTCAACATTAACCGAGTTACAGACTACACAAAGAAGAAAAAAAACAACCTTTTTGTGCTCTTTAACCCGCATGTGAAGGCCCGCCTGCCAGTGAAGTGGATGGCTCCGGAGAGCATCTTTGACTGCGTCTACACCGTCCAGAGTGACGTCTGGTCCTACGGCATCCTCCTCTGGGAGATCTTCTCTTTAGGTCAAAACCTGTGCATACTTACCAAACGATTTACACACATTTTAATTCACGACTTGCCTGCTACACTTACTAATGCATCATTCTCTATTAGGCAAGAGCCCCTACCCCAGCATGGCCGTGGACTCCAGGTTCTACAAGATGGTGAAGCGCGGCTACCAGATGTGCCAACCGAACTTTGCTCCAGCTGAGATGTAAGCTCAAACATACAGTCTGCTTGTGGATCACTGCTGCTTTGTCCACTTTTGAACAACCCGTCCAGGAAATGTTAATACTGTCACCTGATTATCAGTTGAGCGCGTTTTAATCAGCTGGTAAAATGTTAGCGCTCCGCTTATCAGACGTTGAGCAACGGTGGTGGCGACGACATAATGGTTGATTTATAATAGTTGATCCCAAGTTGACTTCGGCATTGAAAAGTTCAAGTAGCCTTCTTCTCACAATGTTTATCACAGCAGAACAATGATCCTTTATCTCCTCGCCAGTCTTCTGTTCTGTCTAACGTCTGAAATAACTTGACACATGAGCTAACCTCATGAAGTGCTTTCATTATTCCTGATTTTAATTTACTTGCTACGGGTTATCTCCTAACCCCAAATCACAACAAGCCTAAACTCCAAACTTGAGCCGAAATGAAAGAAATAAAAAGAGTGTTTTTCCCAGTATCTCTGAGAGGGCCCTAACATCTGTGTGTGCTGATTTGGCGTGGCTGTCACACCACCCGGAATAACTGTGGAAACAGAGGGGATTGAATCTGAGTCAGGGCCTAATCATCTGTTGTTCTGCTGTGTGTCAGGCCTCAGTTCTGCCTGTTAGCCACATGATCTCAAAACTAGGAAGCCATGTAACTGCTATTTCACGGCAGCAAAATGAGACTGGAGGGGCAGGGGTTCTTATGAACAAGTCTCTCTTATAAAACTGCGTCACCACATCCGTGAGCCTCTTCTTTTTCCTCTAATTTACGATTTTACACTACAAAGTTTGAGAATAAAAAAATAAAAAAATCGAGTGCACTGGAAATATAAAGCCCCTTCAAATGAATACCACTGATGTTTTTGGGTTGGCTTTTGTTTCAGCTACACGATCATGAAGATGTGTTGGAATCTGGAGCCCACAGAGCGTCCGACCATTAGCAAGATCAGTCAGATGATAGAGAGACTACTCGGGGACCGACCTGAGCAGGAACAGGTGAGTTGGTGTGAAACAGAGTTCAGCAAAATTATGGTACAAAACACACGTTTCCTCTGGAATTAGCTGTTAAAAACCAATTAAAGGAATTTTAGGTGGGATTTTTTGTAGAACATATGCATTGCTGTCACTGGCCCAAGTCTCACCATCCTAATGCCGATGCTCCACAGCTAATCTACCAGAATGTGCAGCAGCAGGTCACAGAGGGTGAAGTCTGTGACAAGCCCAAGTGCTGTGACGGCCCCTGTGACCGGTCTTGTGACCACGTGGAAGAGGAGCAGCCTCTGATCAAGACCAATAACTACCAGTTTTGTTGAAAGTCGCCAATCATCAGTAAATCAATCATCAACAAGCATCACCCAAGTGGGATCAGCCATAGTTTGTGGGCACACCAGAGCGCCACAGCTTGTCCTAGCCACCAAGCAGTCGCAGAGTCGCCTTCACAGCTATTTTTTCGCCTGTTGTGCCTGCTCGCCAAGCAGCTGCAGCAAGCATGTGACCTACTTCTCTGCAGACCATGACTAGAAATTGCCACGTCTAGGAGGAAGAGGAGGAAACTTGTCAACAAATTGCACAAGTGTCCAAAGCTGTATACCTTGTCCTCAACGTCTCTGGTTCCGATATGAATTTGAGGTATAATCTGTTATCCAACGGAAAATCTGTGTTTCCTTTCTTCTGAGAGTATTCTTAATTATGTATTGCGCACTGCATTTATGACTATTTTTTTATTACCGCCCTGTGACACTGAATGTCTTTGTAGAGGTCTTTGTAGAGGTTCATTTTGATTGCATGTTTCGTTTTCACAGAGGAAGCGAACAGTCACACACACATTGTGACTATTCATCTTTATGTACTATAGAGAAGTTAAGTTTTATTCCGCGATAGCCATTCAGTAATTAAACATCTAAACAGTGCAAGTGTTTTTTCCCTGTTTTTAACATGCTAAATCGACAATGGAGGAGGCAAAGAATGACCATGTTGTTTTCCTCTCTGCGCTTTGGTCATAGCTGCGTTTCTTGTGACACACTTACAGCAGCTGTCAGTTGGTGTCGACATGTGATTGTTCCACTTCAACTTCATTAGTGTTAGCAGTGTTCAGTCTGATTCAGGAGCAGCAAACACAACTCAACCGACAGGGAAATCTGTGTATCTGCTATGAATCAGATGAACAATGTTTCATGTTTGACAATGTGAAATATTTTTTTTTCAATGTTATTTTTTTCTGCATGCAAAGGCACAACTTAATCTTTTAATTTCCTGTAGAGTTAGACAAGTGCTAGTACGAAAGCTTCACTGATCTGTCTAGCAGTAGCGGTCAGCTTACACTGCCAACTTTTAGAATAATCTATAAGCTATGTGAGAGATACAGACTGCAGGTTTGGGTGACTTCAGGCATTTCAAATGTGCTTGCATCTGACTGAGATGTCTAATAATGTACATATCTCATGATGTAAATCAAGAAGTATCTTTATATTCGCTGGAATGTTGTTGAGTAGATGATCAATATGGCATGTCTGTGTTGTATGTTTATTTTATGCAAATGAGACAATCGATGTAAACGCTGCAAATGAAATCACTGGAAAAACCGCAGAGGCTTTGAATGAAGCTTTTTCATTCAAACTGCAGATTGTAAAGTTTTTATATACTATGAGATTATGATGTGGTGCCAGATATTTCACGTATTTTCTATGTTGTACTGATCACTGAGCTCATAGAAACTGTTCTGCCCTCTTCTCTTGTCACTTCCTATTTTTTTATTGGATAATGTCCCATCGTTTCCCTCAGTATCTGTCTATGTTTCACTCATAAATCTTTGTAGAGAAGAATTCATCCCCCCGCTGAGACTATGGAAAGTCTAAATGCTCTTTCTCTGTTGTTTCACCAAGCAGTTCACCACTTTCTGACACGTTCTGGGGGGCCAGACTTTTCAGTCTTTGTTTGGTTGTCCATCAAGGAACTGAGATATTACAGAGTTTCAGTAACTGTGCCTTTATTGCTCTGCCAGTGACTTTCCTTCAGTCGCCTCCGAATTACTATCTTGTCCCATGTGGTTGTCTTTTTTAATGATCTTATCAGAAACAGCACAAACGCATTTTCCTAGGCTTTATGTTGATGTTTCTCCGCAAAAGAAAGGCAAAGTTATGGCCCTCAGAGACAGCCGTCAAAGTCGAAAGACAAATATGTATTTATTCTGTTTGAATTGAAAAGTACACATATGATGTTTGTCAAATGAAAGATAACGTTGTGAGTCAAGAAAGTCACAGTTTGTCATAAATTTGTTGCGGGATGATTTAGTTTTCATGTGAAATTGATGAATGAACTACATCTGTCGTCTCGCACATCGCCAACATGGCCGTTACCTTGGCTAGCTAGCTAGCTAGCGAGCTAACTTACATACGTGATGTTATCTTAATCAACCAGGAAGTGAAGTAAGAGATATCACTTGCACGACGTTTGGGTGAGAAGTCTTTGTAATTATGTATTCACACTCTCATAATTCAACAGTTTTACAAGAAATGCTACTTTCTTGCACAAAATTATCTCTGAAATTGACAAATATCATATCGCACAATCACACAAACAGGATTTTTCCCCCCTGAAATAAGCTGTGCGTCCCAATACCCATGCCATTAGTATGCTAGAAACAGATTTCCCAATATGTCATAGATATCTTATTACATCTCGTCTGTCAATCGGTTGTATTGTGTGTAAAGTTTTCCTTTCGTCGTCTGTCCCATTAGAACAGAAATACATAACACACGCTAGGCTAAACCAAGGCTACTACCAAGGCTAAGGCTTTGGCAGGAAACCCATTTTGTTCTATTTGTTTGACATACTAGTCTCCTGACCCACTAGCGCCTCTACTGGCCATGTGGCAGCTCTACATACTGTGATAAACAAAGGCTTGTACCGGCCGGTTTTGAACCAATCCCATAAACCTTTGCAATGTTTTAGTGCATCAAGACTCTGCTCATAAAATAGTCTAGTAGATTAGCAATAGCCTCGTGCTATGTAGCCTACGGGTCGCACTGTGTTCTCTTTTTGTGTACGTAAACTGTTATTGAACAATGCAATGCACGCTATAAATAAATGGCTTGAGGAGACCGGTTATTGAGTGTGTGACTTACTGCCGCTATAGAGTGTTGTCATGGTTCGCGCGGTAATTGGTTGTTGGCAGGTCAGACCGAGCCTGAATAGCCTAACATTGCAAGTCTCCGATGATGGTTTCTAGGCAGATTTGAGTCATCAACTGATCCCATGAGCCATTAACATATTTTATTAGATTCTGCTGATTAAAAAACTAAAGCCCAGTGATGGAAAAGGACTATTTTTGATACACAAGTTGTTCATGTAATCCGTCTGTTATTTGTGAATTCATTATAAAATATTTTTAAATATGAAATTGTAATGCAATTTATGTCGACCCACAATCCTTTGCACAGCAGATATATGAGCGAGAGGGTCCAATATCTAGGTGCCAAATTATGATGAAGTAGTGAGTCCCAATTGAATGCACACTGCATGCAATGGTATTTTTTAATTTTTTTTTTTGTAAGGTCAGCTGCAGTATGCACAAAAGAAAAGGTATGTGCCTCTATAAGCCTCTTGTTATAACTGAAAACATGTCTTTAGTTATAAATAATGAACTCAATTATATCATGTCAAACAGGTTTATTTAGGATTTAAAATCCGGACGATAACATCAGTACTTTCCAAGCGGGACCACATCAGTCAACATGAGACGCAAGCCGGAGCAGCTGATGGCGTTTCCAAGCAACGGTGCGGCTAACCTAACGTTAGCTAGCATACTACTGTTGTCCGATATTAAAACGTGGTTCAAATCTGCCCCCCAGTTCTCGCTGACCACTAAAACATTTCTCATGCGGACTTGTTTTTTCTCTCGGAAAGAATTAACAAGACGTCAGTCACCGCTTTGTTACATGAGGTCACATGAGATGGTGCGTTTCTCCCTCTGGCATGATCATCTTAATATCCTGTAGTTCTGAAATGATTCAAATATCATTAAGTTTATCCAGAATTCCAGAGCATATACAATGCTGACAACATTGAGTGAAGGGAATAAAAAACGCAAATAAATGGAAAAAGACAGAACACAAATACATCCAAGACTCTGAATAACCATAACATTGATGTTGTTTTCATAGTGCATGCCTGGTGGGATCAGAGTTTTTGCAGTCAAAGCAGTTAAAAGAAGCTTCATCACTGTTGAATCACATAAATACTGCTCATCCATGTTTAAAAGTTCCCTGCATTAGCAAAGTAAAATCAGACACACATTCGTATCATCTTTTAACTCGATGGCTCAGGTCCTTTTCACAGCAGTTGACCAGAGCTGCAAAATCCTGAATTGATTTCTATTTATTTGTTGCATCAGCAGGTTCATTTACAGGATTTAATGGTTTCAGCTATTGCAATGTCTTCTTAGCCCAGACTATGTACAGTATGTGGCTCCTGTGATGCCTTCTGACCACAGTCTTGACAAATTAACCAGGTTTCAACCACTTGGGATAGCTGTGGTTCTTCATGGAAGTCTTGTTAGCCCATAATTCATTTTGTTTAGCAAGTAAAAGCTCATTCTCAAAGGCTGACTGCCGATTGACTGACAGGAGTTAAGATGATTAATTGTATCATGGATCTTCGTTGAGAAGGTCCACCAACACAACATGATTCGGTACAATCGACAAACACACATTTAGCATCACTTCTCAAAGAGCAAAGTCCAGAAGGCAACAAGTGGTGGGGCAGAGGTAAAAGCAGAAACGTCTCCAGACATTAAAGTGAAATAAATACTATATTCATGGTTCGATATATATATACATTTAGGTTTGATTTAGCAGAGTTATTAAAATCCTGTCTACATTCTTTCAGTGACAGGAAGGATCACCGTCACACACGCTTGGCGTCCTATTGGTAAAAAACAAAACACTGTTACATTCTTTTAGTCATTTGAATGAATCATTTTGACATTCAGTCTTTATCATCTGGACTTTTCTAGTTGGGGATGGTTAAGGATGTGACCTTGTAACCCATACATTCTCACAGTGAACACTATGGATTATTCTTTACTCGCATCAGGAACACAATGTATGGCTGATTGAATGTGCTGCTGTACAGGCGAGTCTCTCTTACACTGGAGTGTGGATCCTTCCAGTATGAAGCTCACTTTTCCTCTCATGTCTTATTATCTGCGTTCTTGTCTTTGCATGCAGCCATCTTTACATTCAGTCCGTCCGTCTGCCTGCATGTTGAATCGTCCATCTTGAACCATTTCTATTCAGAAAGCACAACCTCATAAGTCTCTGTCCCTGCCTCTTGTGTCTGCCCCTCTACCCCACTTCCTTCATCTTCCTCCTTCTCGGTGTTGATCTGTGCCACACCCAGCCGGTACAGAGCATCCCTGATTACCACCTCCCCTGGTTGGCAGGCCTTCACTACTTGGTTGATCTGCTGGTTCACGATGTCTCTGCTGGTGAGGAAATCTACCAGACGGTTGTAAAGGTAGTAATAAGCCGTGTTGTTGAAAACCACGGGTTGCCTGCGTGCGCGGCTTACCAAGTAACAGTCCTCCGAGTTCTCCGTGGAGACGTTCTCGGCTTTGTCGGCCTGCACTTTTGGTTCTTCCCCCTCCTCGTCTTCCTCCTCTACCTCCAGCTCAGCCACCAGGCTGACGTAGGGCTCCAGATCTCTGCAGAGGACCATCGAGTGGTGCTCTGAGGGAAGGATGGGAGGATCCTGGGCAGCTCC
Organism: Chelidonichthys spinosus; assembly: GCA_029853015.1. Classification (NCBI taxonomy): domain Eukaryota; kingdom Metazoa; phylum Chordata; class Actinopteri; order Perciformes; family Triglidae; genus Chelidonichthys; species Chelidonichthys spinosus. Next base: position 8,797,502 of record CM056823.1, on the reverse strand, counting down.
AGGAGGATGAACCAGCCAGCAGCAAGATGATTTGGTGATGGGGTGGAACGGCTGGTTCTCTGCTACCAACGACAGGTCAGCACTGTACGGCTGGTCTTGTAGCTCAGCACATGAAACAAACTAAAGATAGCGACACAGTATGAGCCTTTATTGAAGGAACCAATATATGCATACAGTATGAGACTTCTTGAATCGTCTTGATATAAATAGATGTACAGAATTACAGGCTGAATCTGTGGTTTTGTATAATGAATCAAAAAGTACTTAATTTAGAAAACCTGCTTTAAATCTAACTGAATTGCAAGGTCTAACTCAGAGACACATGGGCTAATATTTATATTATACTCAGTTGATATATTTTAAAGTGATCCTTCACTCTGATCAGGCCTTGAACCTTATAGTTTTTAATTAAAACCAACACAGATGAGTTCCTTAACACAGGATTTAAAATCAATCACTCACCTCTGGCTTTTCAAAAGGGTCAGAGAAGCATCCTTGGTTCCTGCTCCACATCTGGGTTGCCTGTTCAGGGTACTGCATGTCAGCACACAGCGCCACCTGGCGGGCACAGTCACTCACATAGACCGGGGGCCAGTAGCGAGAGGACAGCAGCAGGTCTACGTGATCCCGAGCAGTCTCTCCTCTCACCAAGTACTTAGAGCCGCACACCACCTGGAGACAGGTACAACAGAGAGAAAAACCTTTTCAAAACACACAGGGGACATTGCATGTTTTTGTTCCAGTGCTTCCTCAGCTCTGAAGTTTTGTGTGACACATGGTCTCCTCGGGGATTCCCAGGGGATTGCCCAGGCATTAGACATTAAACTTATATACTTAGGGTCATAAAATATACCAGAATTCCTGAACATTTCTATAGATAATCTTCTATTCTTATGTAGCAAATTCTGCTTTATTAGCCATGCCTCAAGACGCATGTGGAGATGCATTCTAACGCTGAGTGTGAACTGACATACAGTACACTTGTAATCAGATCACCCATGTCTAAACAGGGCCATATATCCGTTTTTCATATTGGAATGGGCTGCTGTTTTTACCTTGTGGGGGCAGACCTTGGACAGCTTGCCAGCGGTGAGGTGCGGCGGGGGCTTCGGGGCCGTGGATAGGCCACCGTGAACAAGTGTGTACAAGGAAATCAGGGACGCCAGCAGGTCGCTCTAGCACAGCGAGACAGAAAGGAGGTTTTTATTTACGCAAGCTCCCACACATATGAGTACACCAGAGTAAGCAGAGATAAGATGAAAACAAAGACCGTGTAATTAATAAGGAAACCATCTTTCAACCTTTCATCGTAGCACCCTTGAGCAAGACACAAAGTCTCACCAGCCCGGGTGTGGGGACGGGGGGGTATTTCCTGTTCTTTAGTCACTTTTTTTATTTATCACATGATGATGTGTTTACTCAAAACAGTAACACTAGTATTTTATGACATGCTACTTCCAGTCGGCTTACTTAAAGCAAATCATCCTTGTCCGTCTGTGTCTGTCATACTAATTAACAACATTAAGAGCGTTGCCCACATAACTGCTGAGATGGGCCCGACCGTCTGTACCCACAAGCACTCTGCTGTGTTTCTTGGGATACTCTTTTCATGTCTGATCATCATAATAAAGCTACAAATATTAGCTGTTGTGTTATAGCTGGTGGGGTCCTGGTAGAGTAATTCATTTGAGAGAGAGAGACACACACACACACACACACACACTCACACACACACACACACACACACACACACACACACACACACACACACACACACACACACACACACACACACACACACACACACCTTCGTGGAGCCTGGGTTGATGCTCGTCCCGCAGCGGCCCAGTATTATTCTCAGCTCGTCCTCACTGTGATCCTCAATCTTGTCGAGTCTCAACTGACCATCGTGAATGAGACGCACCAGAACTGACGGGTCTCCTAAAACATGATGATGACAACCAATCTCTTAAAAATGGGTTATGATCTAAATAAGACAATGCCACCAAAATAAACTAAAATACTTATGTATAAACACGATTACTTGGAGAAATCATTACACGATGTAAATCTGTACTGTATAAGAGCAGAACTCAACAATTAACACGATAGAATAAGATGAAACGGGAACCCTTGCATGACATGTGCATCCATAACAAACAAAGCATATCATCCCATTATCATCTCATTCTCTGTGAAACCACATCTCCCATATTTCAGACGAACAAAGGCTGTACTTGTGTTTTTGCTGCTACATTCCATAGGATTAACACATTTAAAAGGATCGGGTACCTGAAGGCAGCTGTGCGTTTGACAGGACCTTGTCTTTCTCCGTGTTGATGACGGTGGGACTCCTCATCAGTGGGGGGATGAAGGGAGCGATGATGGAAGCATCCACCCGTGTGATGGGGATGTCAGTGGGGAAAGTGGCTTGCTCAATAGCCTCACTTTCCATGGTCAGCCAGAAGTCATCCACATGTACCTCGTCTGAGACGGAAAACTCAGGCCAGGTGAACTGTGGACAAGATTACACGTTATTTTTATTTTCATTAATGCATTATAATATATATTATATAATTGCATTAATCTCTCACCTCCACTTTCTTCAGCTCCAGTACGTTGCTTGAGTATCGCTGCGCAATCTCCAGTTTTGGAGAAACGCCACAAATGCCGCAGATCATGTCATTGTAATCCCGCACGGTCAGACACTCAAAGGCCCAGTAGCCACTCAGGAGAAGCTCTTGTATTTGAGAGAACTCCTCTGGACTCAGAGTGTGAACTGATGCAGAAGAGGAAGACACAATGAAAGTCATAGAACATAAAGGCAGATGATACAAGATCATAAATGTTCAAAATACCAGCAGAAATTGAAGGCATACAGTTGCAGAATTCATGTATGTAGTGTTCAATCCGGTATTTACCAGGGTGATTGGGGACGTTGTCTAGTATAGTCCTGGCTGCCTGAGGCGGGGGTTGGCCCAGTTTGATACAGGCCCGGATCTTCACAAACAGGTCAATACTAACGAGCAGTCTGTTCCCAATGTTGTACAAACCTGTCACAAAATTAATCAACATCAACCACAGGTTAAAAAAAAACTGACTGAGGATGTTACAATGAATACCTGAGCAAAGTATTGTATAGTTGGTGTGCCCACAAATAAAACAAAAACAGTATGAAAAGCTGCAGCCAATATCTACTTACTGTATATTATACTAATAATACCTGTCACACTAAGCAGCTAAATATCTTAAATCTTAAAAATAAAAATGATTTGGCTGGTATTCATCAACACTTTGATGTTCCTGATAAACAAGTCTTAAAGGGCAAAACAGTAGAAAATGTGTGACAAATGAATATTTCAAGAAAAATGGGACAATTACTGGAATCTTGGATGATAAACACATAATTCATAGTTCTGGTTCCCCCTTTTGGCCCAAAAACAAAATACAGATTGTAAATGATTATAAGTCTTACCAACATCAGTTTTTTGTATATAATAAATAATTCCCAGAAACACACCTGTAATTTGATTATTGAGGTATTCTGAACAACGTACGAGTTTTGCTGAGCGGTGCCGTTTACCTGGATGCAGGTCAGTGAAGCTGTGCAGAGCCAGACACTGAACGTTGAGACACACCTTGAGCTGCAGGGTGGCTGTCTGGATCAGTGTCTCGGTCAGCAGCCAGCAAGTCCTCTTGTCCTGCAGCGGTACTAGGATGTACAAGAACACACCACAGACAAGAGGATACATCAGGGAACAGGATATCAACACAACACAGGATCTTCAGAACACAGAAACCCATCTGCTCACCTCTGGTCCCCTTTGAAGAGAGGATAGTTACACAGGCCACAGTGAGTAGCTGCCGATTCATAGAACCGAGGCCACCCAGACTCTACCAGGGTCTCCGTTTCTACGCTTTCCCCGTGCTCCTGGCCACATGGTTGAACCAAGATAATCTGGAGACTGTTGAGCTCCTGGATGAGGGTCAGCGTTTCCTGAAGCTCAGTCTCGCTCTCAGGAATCTGCAGGGAACGGTGCAGTAACTGCAGGGTGTTTTGGCGCTGGATGTCCTTCTGAGCAGGACTCAGGGCCTGGTACGGATCGAGCAGAGTCCCAGACTGAGAAAGGAAACAGGAAATCCATATTAAAATATGAGGTGAACGGTTAGCAACTCATAAAAGGGGTCAAAGGGTACAAAATACAGGTGCCAACAAATCACGCAGAGGAAGTAAACTTTACCTTTGCTCCCTTAGCATTCTTCTGGGTCAGCTCACAGCCACATTTAGGGCACACTGCAGGTTTGTGTCTGTTCTTGTACATATAGTCACAGGACGGATTCTTACACCGACCCCTTCCTCGTGCTGTAGACAGTCCCAAATCCTAAAAGAACCAAGAAAAGCGAGAATTACCCACAACTCAGGAAAAAGGGGGATATCCTTATCCTAAAACAGGCTAAATTGCACAGAGAATAGTAGTATACTGACAAAGCTGGAAACGGCGTGTTGTTTGAAAGGCACGAACGACAGGATATTCACTCCCTTATCAACCACTGAACACGCAGGCTTGCTTCCATCTGCTGGGACAGAAGAGTCCTACGGCAAGAAGTGGAAGTGACAATATTAGACTGAATCTGCAACTTTACTGTTTGTATTTGTGTATGTGTGTGTGTGTGGGTGTGTGTGTGTTCACCTGCTTGGCTGCGGTTGTCGTTACTGTCTGGCCGAGCTGCTTTAAAGTGCTTGGTTTGAGACCGGAGAAACTCTCTCGAGGCACTGTGGTTAGACAACAACCACATCAGCTGAAAGCAGTGACCTCAAACAGTGCAGTCACTTATTTATAAATATCACTTCCTCTCTGTATCATAAAAGGTTTATCATGCCAACAATAAGCACTGGCTGAATATACAAACTATGAACTGAAAGATCGCATTTAATGAAGTGGAACACAGATACAATTCAGTGATGCACAGTACCGGTGGATGATTTGTTGCTGTTGTTTGCACTCTGGATTTTTCCTTTGTCGGGTGGGACTGTTATGATCTGGAACAAGGTGCGGCCTAGAAACACAAGCATGTAAATCCATAAGGTGAAACCTTAATTTAGCACCAACAACAGAATATTGCCTGAGTGCTCTGTGCTTCATCTCACCTGTGTTATAGTAGGCAGGAAGGATGGGTCTAACAGGCCTCTTCTGAACAGCGTTGCTTCGGTTTCGACCTTGGACTGTTGAGCCTTGAAGAATTTCTTTCATCTGTCTACTCAATAAGAGAGGGGAAAGTACATCAAATGAGACACACACCATTATCAAAACCTGCGATGAAAACACCTTTAGGAAGACAAAATCATTTTAGCTGCAATTAAGAAAACTATAACAAACAATGGTTACAGCCTAACGCACCTACAAGACTTTCAAGTTGTGAGGGACATCTATCTAATGGGGAAAATAACCTTTTCTTAAAGCTGCAAGTAAATAAATTTCATACTGGGTTCATAGATACAATAGTTTAGTGACACTGAAACCGGATATTTTCTTTTTGCCTATTTATTTTTGTTTCTTTGTATGTTTCATTTCGCTTCATACTTTTTCTTCTCTTTTACATTGTGCTTATATAAAGGTCTGTGGTGTAAAAAACAAATTACTTTCTCTCAACAAAACCAACAAATAAAGAAAATAGCTGCAACACAACAACATACAGAGGTGTCATTATAATCCTGTTCCATCCATGTTAACTATTCATCACACAGCTAGCAAGCCAAAGTAATGTATATAGACTTACTGCACTTGAACATTAAAGCACCAGTCTACAAATACAGCCCAGTCCACATGGTTGACATGCTATCATGGTCCATGTAGCAAACAAAAAGTCTTTTTGAAAGTTTGTATAAAAACTGCTCACTTTTTTTCCTGCTCCTTGGTGCTGCTGCCCTCTGGTGGTTTCCCAGCTGAAACTGCTCGCTGTTTCTTGCAGCTTTGATGAACTTGCCCTTCTTTTTTGCTCCCAGTGGCATTTGTTTCACTGATATCTGAATTCTCCTCCTGAGGCATGGCTTGGCATCTTCCATTAGTCGTGGTTTCAGCTTCATGTGGCAATTGCTTGGACGCAGTTTCTTTCGCTTGCGTCTTCTTTGCCTAATATATAAATGCAGACATATTTAACTGATTTGAACCACAGGTCAAAACTGGTGGCTCAAGAGCTTGAACATCCCAAACTGTTGTGCAGTTATTGCTCGACACTTACAGAAGGTATCCATTTTCCACCCAAGTGGCTCCCACATTCAGGGCACTTTGGTGGCTTGTGGCGGGTGACATAGACAAAGGAACATCCGGCATTTAGACACCTCCCTCGACCTCTCCGTGTGTACGTCTTCACAGACTGCAAAAAGGAGCAGACATGAAGGTTCATGTTCCTCAGCTGCTATTACCAACCCCAATCATCTTAAATCTCAATAATGGTATCCTCTGTGTCGACTCTATGCTTGCCAATTTCTGTATTGACATTGATAAGGTGGATGAATAATGTGGTGCTTACCATTTTATAGGAAGGTTTGGCACTTTGTTCTGTGCTGGCTCCTACAGAGACCATCATCACTGGACCCATAGAGCTGACACCTGGCAAAGATTTGGGCTCTGGTAGGTTCTGAAGTGACAGACAAATCCCTTCACTGCATTAGTTTAAATACACTTGATTAAAATGATCAATCATTTTTTTATACATTTAGCTAATTCTGCTAAGTGGTAGGACATGAGCCTCACCTGGGTGGGTACGATGGCAACCACCTGTGTTGCCTCCCCCTGCATCTGCTGCACCACCGCCCCACCATAACCACAACCGGCAACTCCACTCTCATGTCCTTTCAGCGTGACCCCGTGTGCTTTAAGGCCAACGGAGCCCTGTGACACATGAACATCTGTGGAGGCCGGGGCTCTGCATGAGACAGAGGAAGAAGAGGAGGGAGGGACTCTTTGGGCTGCCGTGGGATTAGACACCACTTCCGTTTTCTCTGCCGCGTCGTCGACGACAATATGTTGCTCAGAAAGTTGCACCTCGTTGTCGATTCCAAGAGGTGTGAACTGGGTGTCTTGAGTGAGAGAGATGGAAGTCAGGCCTCCATCCACAGGAGAGTCCAGAGACTCCACACTCACCACTGACTGAGAGCCCCCCAGCTGCTGACTTCCAGAACAGCCTTTGGACAGGAGAAAGTAACTGGCTCTGGGGAGGATTTTGCGGAAGCCTGGCAGGTCGTTTGAGGGGCTGAGAGACGACTGAGGGAAAAGCACAAACGAGAATATTGTCATGGCTATCAGACTAGACGTGAATGAGGCCGCTGTTGAGACAAAGCAGGCAAAAACTACTTTATCTGTGCTGGTGCTGGATGCTAATGGAATGCTTCGCTCTGACTTTATCGGTAGTTACATGAACCAAATGTATTAATTACAAATGAAATCAAGCCAGTTGACTATATGAGTACTCTGCAGAGCTTAATCGTAAAGAAGTGCTCTGATACACTAAACAGCCTATAGCAAATCAAGCACTCCATCAAGAACATATTAAAAAGGAAAATCATGTAAGTTCTGACTTGTTTAACATTGGACGTTCACTTTATCGTAGACTTTTCTGCAACTTGTTTTGCACATTTCATCAATGTTTACTTACGGTGTCTGTTCCCTCCTTCTCGGACCTGGCCTTCTCCAGATAGTAGCCTTTCTCCGCTACGCTGAGCCTTTTCCAGCTCTCGCTGATTCGCTTGTTGATCTCTGACTGTGGTAAATTGGGGATCTCCTGTTGCATAATCTGATGAACATCAAAATAGTAGAGCAGGTAGGCAGACCTAAAACAAACAGATTACACATTTTCAATCAGTTCACGACAATAGGATTAGACATGATATTGTAACAGCTATGTGGGTGAAAGCACATTACCTAGGCTTCTTAGGTTTCTCAACGCTGTCATCTTGTGTTTTGCTTTTCCTCTTTGTTGGGGAAGTCACCTCCATCTGGCTGTAGTAGCTCTCCACCTCCTCGGTCACTTTCACAACCTCAAACACCTCCACTTTCTCCATGATTTCCAAAGGGCCAACCTGAAATACAGCATGAGATCAGCCAGTCGTTTGTGTTTGGACGTTAGTTTATTGCAGGGATGTTGTATCGCAACTTATTCCTTTTAGCTAGTTTAAAACATATATTCGTTTGCATACTATGTTTTTAACCATCAGTGATTGTGCGTCGTCAATGACCTGCACTTGAATGACAGATCTGGATTTCTGACGTTTATTATAGCTCAGTGGGAAGCTCATAGGGGCAAACAGATACGCTGTCTAATAAAAGCCACAGAAAGTAGGGCAGAGTGACTACGGGCTGAACTTCATGCAGTGAGAATAAAGCACAACAACGTCTTAGACGATACATAATAATAACACATAATGGAGCCATGTCGTGCATATATAATACAGCGCTAACATGTTAAACACACTGGTCCTTGCTTGCTTTAAAAGTAGGTTTAATGGCATGTACTTATACTGCCTGCAGTCTGTGAGCTATCCAATGAAATGCCTCCTTATTGAAGCCTTACCTACGATAGCCCGAAGCTCTACAAACCGCCCTGAATGACCTTTAGAAGTCGCCGACAACGTCAGGGTTCGTACCGACGGCAAGTAACGCTGGAATTCGCCTATGCTTCATGTTAAATCGACTTGCGATGCATAAATGTCTGTAAAGTAGCCTCCTTTCTCGTCGACTTGTAAAAAAAAAAAAAGGAAAAAAAGATGGCGGTTTGTTGCTATGGTCTTCAACCAATCAAATGCAGGAATAGACAAATATGGGCGAATCACGAAATACGTTTTTGACACGTCAAAGTAACGCGTCGCGTGCGTCCCATAGGCGTTATTTTTTTTCGCCCAGTGGTTTTACACACATAGCTAGCTAATATAAGATAATGTTTTGCAACGAGTACAACACTCCACTTACGGAAAACGATACGCGTATTATCGTATTTCCCTCGACATAAATACACTATTATCTTGTTTTAGCCTACAACAAGATGCGGAAGAAACACTACACCCAGACCAAATGAATCGAGCTGAATCCAAAGTTTCCCAGGCTTATGAGCCGAGCGCCGATCGTTCAACTGAGCAAAAATGGCGGATGACAAGGTGAGTGAACTAGTGTGTTCTCGGTTTTAAATGCATTCATTTCACGTGATTCGTCAGATGATAGCAACTGCTAGGTAGACGGAAAATAAAGGGTCGTTTCAGCCGCAGTTGGCTGTAAAATGAAGTTACTGTTGCGGGTTACGTTACGTCGCTGTTAACTAACGAGAAAACTTCGAGAAATGTAGCTGTTTTGTTATCGGGGCTCTTCGTGGTCATTTCTGCCAGTGACTGTAACGTTAGCAATACTAACTTACGATAACGTTGGAATTGGTACACAGTTTCCTAACATCAATGTGATTTATTTCTTGTATTTTAGGATCCTCTGAGACAGTTAAAAGATCTGACGAAGCTCAAAAATCAGTTGGAGGAAATCCAGAGGCGAGTAGAGAGCGAAGTTTCTGTAGGAATTCCTCAGGTAAGTTATTTAAATACAGCTGATAAATGACACCACACCAGTGCAATAAGTTAAATGTTGTTTAATTGTTGAACGCATTTTCCCTTCGTCTGCCAACCGTGGATTGTTTCAAATATATATATTTTGGATGGTGAATGTATTCAAAAAATGGGAATCCATTTCTCTTTACCGAAGGTGATGGAAGTTTCTGTGTTTAATTTATTTTGTCTTCAGGTTTCCTTAAAAATCCTCTCGTGATTTTGTTTTGTTATACTCTTGACAATATTATGTTTTTATAATGATAAGTATGTCCTACTGTTATTGTGTTAACATTGATTCACCCTGAAAATTGTCTCTCTCTCAGGGAGGCTCGGTGTTGGGATCGCCATTTCTGAAGGGCTTCCTGGCCGGCTATGTGGTGGCCAAGCTACGCTCCTCGGCCTTCCTGGGAGTGCTGCTGGGAACAATCACTGGCATATATGCAGCACAGAACTATCAAGTTCCCAACATTGAAAGGACCGTGAAAGAGTACATGAACGGCTTCAGAAAAGGACCAAAATAATTTGGGCCTAGTTTAGTCAGTGACATAAAGGGTTCAAAGTGGCTTGTGACAGAGCAGCCCTGCAAGGTTTCTGCGTGGACTGGAGAACGGATATAACTGGAATTTCATTGGGGACTCAAAGAAACAGACTGCTGTTGTTATTTGCTTATTTGTTCTGGGTTCAGTTAAAAGCTGCCATTTAATTTCCGCTTGCATCTGTGTGCCGTTGATGCAAAATGGAAGACTTTGTGCCTACAAGGTTTTAATGCTTGGTCTATCAGGTTTCAACAATTGTCGACTGCTGGGAGCAGTTATCTAAGCATGTAAGATTTCTTTTTATTGGTCATGTGTAAAACAGGCCGTAATTCCAGCAAATGTCTCATACCTCCTCATTGTTACTTCCCAAATGCATTTACAAATTTATACAGAGAATAGTGCATGTATTTTAATATGGATATTTAAATAGTTGAGATTCAGAGCTATTTATTTATAATAAAAAATAGCCAGAAAGTGAGCTTTTTGCACTATAAGTATTCAGATTTGTTAGATATTAAGTGTTTATTTTGCAGATTATGATTGTGATGCAGAATGTGGGGCTCAGGTCTCCAGCAAGGATTAGGAGACAGTGGGTGAAAAGGATTCTGTGGGGTGGCCTCTTTGGGCTGATGGTGCTTATTTATGGCTCTCATGCACCACTCATCACTCTCACCAAGGTAGACGGTCAGGTCCCTTTCAACCCTTCGTCATGTGTTCTCATGATTGAGTTATCCAAACTCCTGATTTCTCTGGCGGCTCTCGTTGTAACTGGGAGTACGTCTGCCCTGCGTGCTGCTCCCCCTTTAGTCACTGTGGCCCCCTATGCGGTCCCTGCCATGCTCTACGCCCTCAACAACAACCTGGTGGTTCTCATGCAGGCCTACATGGATCCAAGCTCATACCAAGTCCTCTCGAACCTGAAAATTGCCTTCACAGCCCTGCTGTACTCCGTCTGCCTGGGCAAGAGGCTCCGGCCTTCTCAGTGGTTAGCTCTGGGGCTCCTCATGGGTGCAGGGGTGTGCCACAGTTACAGCAGTCTGGATCTAGGGGACCCTGAGAGGCCTGGAGCTGAGGAAGGTCCCAAGCTTCACATCACAGCTTGGGGGCTTTTCCTTGTTCTGGTGTACTGCTGTGTTTCAGGGCTGGCAGCAGTTTACACAGAGAGGGTGCTGAAGAGCCAGAAGCTGCCCCTCAGCCTGCAGAATCTGTACCTCTATGTGTTTGGTGTGGCCATCAATGGGCTCTCCTCCTCTTTTGGAGCCGGTGAAAAGAGCTTTCTGGAGGGATACTCGAGCATAGTTTGGGTCATTATAGTTGGGCAGGCAGCTAATGGACTCCTCATGTCTGTGGTGCTAAAGCACGGCAGCGGGATCACCCGACTGTTTGTCATTTCCTGCTCCATGCTAGTTAATGTTCTGTTGTCTTGGGCCATCTTAGGGCTGCAGCTGACACCGTTTTTCCTCCTACCTGTTTCTATGATTGGACTGGCAGCTTACCTTTACTACAGATAGTAAATCACTGGACCACAATGACCATTGAACTCAGTCCACCTGTCTGTTTCCGTCAGATTCTATTTGTTTTCTGCCTTATATCCATCTGTCTGGAATCCAGAATCCAACACAAGTTTTGATTTGTAACCATATTCCATATTATGTGTGAACGTTTGTCGGCTGACCTCAAGTATAATTTACATCATATTTTAGAATAGGATATTTAATTCTTTCACACTGATGCAAGTCAATTCAAATAAGTCTCTTATTGTCTCTTCAGTTCAACATTTCTGAAGAGTTCTGCTTGTGTGATTTTGTTTTGTATTTCATTCTCTACCAAGAACATTGTCAAAGATAATATCAAAGTGTTAAAGAAAACCAATAAATTGTCAAAAACTGTTTTATTGTGAATGATTTACAGATATATATTCATTGTTGGGCTAACCGTTCAGCCAAAGGATCACCTCGCACAGCTAGAGTATCCTTTAACGCTCCTAATGCTGTAAAAGAAAAAGAAGACGTTTTGAATGCTAGTAGGAGGAAGGATCATGCCTTGGTATTTCTGCCACATTTAACTTAAGAGGTCAGAGGAAGTTCTATTTATAATATAACAGCCAGTCTGTTAGAAGTTAAGGAACATGCACTGACCTTTACGGAGTTGGTTGTTGTCGGCCTGCAGCTCCTGGTTCTGGGCAGACAGGTAGACGGCATCCTGCACAGCTTCCAGCAGCACGCTTCTGTATCTGCCCTCTGAAACCCTCCTCTGCTCCTCACTTACCTCCCGAAAGACCCTGAACACCTGCAGTACAACACAACACGCAAAAATGGAGCGACGCAAGAAAGATCGCGGGTTAAAATGCTTCTTATGTTCTTATCTTCTTACATTTTGTAAGCTGAGTGATGGTAATATAATAATTTTTACTGTTTAATTTTATTTTATGTTTTTATTCACTTTTTTCCTAGTCATGTGTAGAATCTGTTTCCCAGACATGAAGTGATCTAAAAAATGATGTTTTTTTAAATATATATATTGCATTCACTGCTGTTCCATTTTTGGAAACAGGTTTTGTCAAATGTGTACAATTGTGTCTACCTAAAATACCATCCATCAAGCAGTGAGTCAGCCAATAGCAGCCCCCCAGGTGTGATGTGTCAGAGCTGCGTTACATAAATCATCGTAATTAATACCCATCATGCATTGTTTCTAACATTATAAATGTATTATTGGAGATAAGTGCCTCATGAGGAACAACAACTGTCAGTTTCCATATTGGATGTGAGAAAAACCCCAATGAGAGTGAATATGAGTAAAGCTGCTGGGCCTGTGAACATCCCTAGAACATGTGGCAGCCATCTCGCTGATGTCATCGCTGACATTTTCAACATATCAGTGTCACAGGAGAGAGATCCCACCTGTTGTCCACCTGACTTAGGAAACCTGTGGATCTCTCTTAAATAATATGGAAACTCCTTAATTCTAATAACGTGCCTTAATTATACTCTGAGGCGTTTTATACATACCAGCCCAGGTGGACAACAAGGGAGTCATGCAAACACATTTATGTCCTGTATATAGCCTGAATCATTTATACATCTATGGGTAAAACTAATAATAAACTCCAACCTGCAGGCTTTCTTCCCTGAGACCTCGCAGCTCTGTTTGGTGTTTATGATATTGATTCTGCAGGTCGCTCTCAGCCTGTTGGGCCTCAGCGCGCAGGGCCTCTATCTGCAGCACCAGGACCCGCCTCTCTCTGGTCAGCACCAGCAGCTCTCTCTGGGGACCTTCTGTCTAGCAGAGGAACAGACGAAACCATAAAAAAAAGGCAAGGGAATAACATAATTAAGTTCCAAATGCAGCCCACCATAAATCCAGGCTTGCATTAATTCAAACTGACTCAGCATCCTCAGCTAAGATAGATCACAAACTGAATAATGTTGGACAACAGCGTATCTCATTATCTCACCGGTAGCTGCTCCCGAGCCAAGTCGCTCTCCATCTTCTCCACCTCCTCCTGAATTAATCTCCCGTGGTCCTCCTTAAGTTGCCTCCTCTGCTCCTGTGCTGTGCTGTATTCCAACTGAGACTTAAATTGGCAAAATAATTGTGTGGAGTGTGGGTTGCACACTTGCGTAATAATAAATCTTGTTAATATGTAAAATGGGGGTATTTGCAGAGCCTTGTCCGCACGTTATCTAATCAGATGTACCGGCATGCACTATCATATTTAATGAATGGAGTGCATTACTTGTTGGCAGAGGTCAAACGTCTCTGTAGCAGCCCCGTTCTTCAGTGTCTCCTCTCGGAGAGCCTCCCTCAGCTGCTGGATTCTTGCTACTCTCTCCTGCACTTTATCTGCATTCCCTTTACCCTCTGTGGATACGGGAAACACATGATATCATCGATGTCTACGAACATATTTCACATCACAGTGAATTACCTCTGATATGTTCTTCCATCTCTTGTTTGAGTTGGGCTTGTAAATATTTCATGACGTCCGTGTCCCCTCGGTGATCTCCGCTTTGCAAATTGCTATTTGGAGGCTGACAACTCTGCTAAATCAATGCAAAACACGGGGCTCGTTTCATTATGTTGGGAATACACAGAAGCCGTCTTCATGTTATTCATCTTGCGTGGAAATGTTTACAGTTTCGGTAAGAACCTGCGTTTTGGCCTTTATCTTATTTGACTCTTCCCTCCTCTTCTCCCAAGACTGATTTTTTACAATCTGTTGGAGAGATCGCAGAATGTATTTGAGCAAAAAACTCAATTAGTCCCTAAAAGATTTTTTATTCTAAATGTGTTTTATGAATTACCTGCAGGTTTTGGGTCAGCTCTGCGAGCCTGAACGTGTTGTGAGTTCCACCTTCCCCCTGTGACATCATCACGGTTCTTTGATCCACGATGTTATCTCTGATCTTTTGCTCAGTTGCCCTGGGACACCAGCAAATGACTGTCGCCTTAGTTACCAAACTTCTCGCTTGTTGGGCCAAAGCTAAAGCGGAGGGGGTCTCGTCATCTAGAAGACCTGATGGATAAAGACATTTGTAATGCTCAAAGGATTATGGGTAGGTGGGAGTGGCTCGGCCCGGAGGAGCGTTACCTTGAGGCTGGATACAGTAAATGAGGGCTGTCCTGCTGTTTCCTGTTAAGGCCTCATTTAGGAGGAGAGGGAGGATCTTGTCACTTGTTGTGGCTCCACATTGGGTTTGGTCCACAACCTTCACTAATGGGCTGACTCTGGAAAGTATTTTCTTTTTAGTATGCTGTTTTTAATGTACCTTACCTTTTTATACAAACAGGAAAAGTTCAATCAAACTGCATCTTTAAAAATGCCAATTGAACTTCAAAAAGTCAGAAAAATGTTTAATTTAACTTTAATAGTTATTTTTTTGACTTTCACCACCACATCAAGCTGTGAAGCTCATTATTTGACTGCTAAAATAAATATGAATGTAACGAAATATGTATGAAAGCTGGCTGAAATAAAGTCTTTCCACGGTCAAACATCTCGTGTGACTTCGATAATAACATTATTTACATAGGAATCAAGTTAAATCATTGCTGATTTGACTTGATTCATATTCCTTTGCTACTGCAGATATTTGGGCCTGTCAAACATTAACAGTAAGGTAGATTAAATCCAGCATGCACAAGAGCAAAACCCTGAAACTGAAGCATTAATCATTCATTTAATTATTTACACCATTGCTTCCTACTGTGATATTTCCAAAAGACCTGTTCCAGGATAAAATATATCTTAAAGGTTAAAAGGCTTTATGTGTGTTACCTAATGCATTGGTACTGTTTTAAAAGCATTTCCTCCTCCAGCATAACTTGCTCTGCTTTTTTCTCGCAGCTCTTTAACTCCCCAGCATCATCAGTCAGAACGGTAGAACACTGAGCGGACGTCATTTTCAGTCCTCTGGCCCGTGTAATTGATAGCTCACTGCGTATGAGAGTATGACTGACCCCCTGAGGTCAGTCCTGCTGGCTCCTCCCGCCAGCCTGAACAGCTGCAGTCTGCTGCGGCAGACCTCGGACTCCACCTCCTCTGGATGAAGCTTCCGCTCGACGGCCACCGAGAACAGGGAACTGCATCTGAGGGAAGCACACACGCACAAACACACACACACACACGACCCTACAATAACAAGTCCATTTGTTCATAAAGCAACTCGACGTGTACGACAACCAGACGAGCGAACGCAGAGATAAATTTGCTCCGTGACAATCCAATCACTCATGCTGCAGTAAGACACAGCTCTATTGTAACTAATCCATGCAAAGTCATTTAGTTAATGGATTACATGGCAGGCGTCTGTTTGACAAGTGCTTTACCTGCTGCAAAGGGAGCCTGCGTTGGCCGTCAGCGTCTCCCTGCATGTCTCATAGAGAGCAAAGGCCTCTTCTGCCGAGCACACACACACCTCACATAGACCCCCTACAAGACTGGGAAAACAAGCAGCGGTTTACACAAAGTGCAGTCAAATACATCAGCGGTCATCAGCTGAACTCACCTTCCAAGGACAGGGTGTTCCACCAGTTTAAGAGTCTTTCTATTGGTGCTCAGGAGATCAACAGCACTGCCATCTGGATAAAACTGACATTGACGAACATCAGAAGTTATTCTTGTGTCATCTGTCTGATATGATGTATGTTACTAAATGAAAAGGACAAACCTGAAGGAAGGACGCGGTGATGAACAACTCCTCTTTCACTTCTGCCACACAGCTAAACAGATCTGCCAAGAGCTAACAGAGTCTGGAGTGAGTAGTGATAGCTAATAAGGATATCTTATATTAAGTCTAGTGGTGTTTTGGGCTCCACCTGCTTGATGATACTGTGGTCAATCACCGTGCTAATCTTCTCTGTGGAGGCTCCACATATCAGCAGCGCTCCATTATAACCAGCAGATATGGACTTAGATAGAGGCTGCAGGAACTCGGGGTGGAAACTCTGCAGATTTATATTCAGACTTTTAGTTTGCACATGGCCCAGAAATGTGAAGATGATTAGCGGAGTATGACAGTCACACTGGTTTGCATCTGAGTTAGGAAGCTCTTCTGTACCTGGATGTTGTCAATGGTCACAACGCGGTCAAAGCAGAAGGACTTTGCTTCCTGATTGGAAAACACATTTCAACAGTGAGGCGTTTCAGAAAACACATTTCGGACTGTAGATGAAGCGTATTCAAATGTTTTACCCCATTCTTTCCCAATTTGTAGTCCACACCCCGTCCTTCTTCACCAACAACTAGACAGTCTTTACCCAAACACACACACACACACACACACACACACACACACACAAAATCAATACAAATCCCCAGCGACAGCATAGCAAACGTACAGATTTTACATTTTGTCCTTGCTTTACCGGTGATTGCAGTAAATACAACTCCCACTTGCACAGCTCCCTCGCACAACTGGAGAAACATGGAAATTGGTTTAAAAAAATAATCTTTACACACCGATTGATAAAAATAAAGTACTTACAGGTGCATTCATGTTCACAGTGGCCATCCGAATGCATATGTGTACCACAGCTTCTGGTTTTACACAGCTACCTGGGTTTCATTACACTGCACTGAAATATTAATAAGCCAGAATCCACTTTCGCTGTTCTGGTTGATGGGGTGCAGTTACCAAGATGTAGGTCAGGTCACAACTGTGGGCACTGAGCATCGAGTCATCAGATTAAATTTGAATCATCTAGATGTACAAAGATCCTGCAATATGAAACAGTGGTAAAATGTCAGTTTTTAGAAATTGCTTTATACTTCATTAAATGTAAACTGTATAACTCAAAAAGTTGCCACTTTCAAATACAGTAAATGTGGTTAAAAGTTGTAACTGAAGAACTTTTATCAATGGTATTAATGTTTTTTAATGGTTTAGAATGATATACGAGCAAATTATGGGTTGCCGTTTAGCCTTTTTTTGCCAGTGCAGTTATACATATTGGTAATCTATTAATAAAAACATAATTAACTATTCATTAGTCAACAAATTAATTATGGTCCACATCTTCTGCAAAAGCAAGTATCCAATTAGCAAAAGGGACTTGAACAACCTGGCAACCCAAAAATTATTCTCATTATTGCTTAAAAAAGATATACAAGTTCTAGAAAATAATCTGTTTACCACTAATAAAGCTAGTAGTTAAACCCTTTAGGTCTCATTAGAACATGCTGCCCAAACAGTGTCAGGCAAAGAGGACAGTACTGGTCGGCTTCACACATTTCAAGATTCAAATTTATTCCCCTGCTGGTCCACTGAAACTCTTGAGGGAAGTTATTCATAAACAAACATGGCTGTGCTGTTCAGGACAACACCTGTTTAATTTATCGGGCTGGCAAATTCTCCTCCAGCCGAATCGGAGAGGGGAGACATGAGGTGGTTATTAGACAAATGTAGCTTTTTCAGGGTCTGTGGTGGATTGTTGAATACCTCCAGAAGAATCATACATTCAATCAGGATCTTCCAAAGATGTAGAGAGCAATGAATCAATCTCTGTGATCCCTGAGTGGAAAAGATTGAGCATCCTGATCGACTTCATAGTGGGCCAGAGTGGATAGTGTTTCAATGGAGAAACTATTCCTGCTGGAATCGAGGTCGGTGAGGGCAGGTGTGAGACGGGAGGGAGCCGAGGTTCTCTCAGACGGAGAGATCTCAGATACTTGAATGAAAGAGCAGTTTAAATTTTAGATGCTTTGGGTAACTCTGGATACTCTAAGAGATGGGCAACTTCCAGAGTGGATGAAATTATGTTAATTCTGTTCAAAGTTTATCTAACACTTGGATGGAAGAATATAACCATCTCAGATAGGCCACCGTCTGTTTGCAATCTCTCAGCTTTAGCTCCAAAGCATAGAAACGCTTTGTGAGTTTGCAGATAGCCACCACGTTGTTGCACACGTAACGGAGAAGTGGTTGCCTAAAAGTAGGAGAATCAGTCTCTGATTCAGTGCCCTGATTGAAAATGTTGATTTTATTAGCAGATCCTGAAAAGACATTTTAAAACAGAATCAATAATACATTTAAAACCATATATGCATCCTGGTATAATTAAAGATATCTTAAAAACCTTTAGATTTGACCCTCTGGAACCCAAAGAAACTGCATATATACTGTTGGGGAAAATGCTGATTTCTGATCCAAAAATAGAACATTTTATTTTTTCCCTTGTTCCACTTGGATTTGTGTGTGGTATTTTCGTTGTGGTGCTGTCCAACTGTCTTCTCTCCAGTCGAGCTCTCAGTTAGCAGGACCAGTAGATATTCTTAATGTTAATGAAATTTAAAACTTAAAGCTTGAGTGCTGTGTGGGGGAAAGCGGGTGTGATGAGTGGTTTTAAATCCATGTACAAAGGAAGTGATCATTAAAGGCGAGTGCAAAATCGAGTCCAGTGTGCTTCAATGAAAAGTGAAACTTAAAAAAATGTCACTACATGACCAGTGTCCGTGCATCTAATCCTGTTAATTTAGTCCTTTTGTCTGTATAGCTTTGGAAAATGATTTGATGGATTGATGTGTGTAATGATGCAAAAACAGTTTGAAAAACTTTATTTAGCCTCCTGAATCTCATTCATAGAAAAGTCACTTCCTCATATGTTCGCAATCTTTTTTAAAAGGTTAAACCAAATTACAAAAAATGTATTTGGTTTAGTCTTGGTTTTGGTTTTTGTGCTCCCAGCCGTTAAAATGAATCCCCAACTTCCTCTCTGTTGTGAAAGTGTTCCCATCCCTCTAAATCACCCAAAGACTTCACTGTGCTTCTGATTATAATATGTCCATTAAAGTCACAATGTACATGTTTCTGGAAAGAGTCTGGCTCTTCATATTTTAAATGTAATGTAACAATTCTGTATGCATCAAAAACAAACTTAAATTCCCCTCCTTCCATGCCTAGATACCAGTAGAGGTAAGTGAGAAAATACATAGATGATAGTAATATCTAGGTGGAAATATCAATGAGAACATTTAAAAAAGTATTGGTCATAAAAGACAAAAAAAAATTAAACATTAAAAGCAATACACTGCATCAGGCCTTGATTTCAGGCAGCCAGCAAAAATGGTTGAAGTGAAATCACATGGAAGAGCACTAACTAATCAGGGATTAAAATCATTGCTGCGGCAGGTCTGCATTCAGATTAACATAACTTTCTCCGTCTGCCAAGCTTGATGAAAAACAATGCTTTGCTTCACTGATCTGTAAAAAAAAAAAAAAGAACACACATGGTAATGCGTAGTAACAAACAAACGTTGTGGATAAACATCTCAATTATATTTTGCAATTGCTAAAACTATTTCTGAAACCAGGTCCCTCTTTGTCAAAACTGCCAAAAATCTCTTCAAAAAATGTTATTTTTAAAAACACCAATTAAATGGTTCTTCCCACATGCCAACAGTACACAAGCATAAAACATTAAGCTTATTTCTCAGTGATCTAATTGATTACAGGTGTTTTCACAGGTGCATTATGGGTGCAGGTGATTGAGAGTGGAAATGTGGAGTTTTAGTTTCAGTTTAGCACATCTGGTCAAGAGAAAGCCTTCATGAATCAATAATTGAGCCACAAGTACCATTTTTTGTGTCTTGGCAATTGCAAAACAAAAATTAATCAACTAAAAAACCTAATTTGAAGCGCTCACCATTCATCAGTGCTGAAGGCCTTCTGCAATGGCATGGGCACAAACATCTTGCGGCGAGGATGAACTGAGGCAAAGAAAAATGGGGCAATTAAGTTCATCGTTCAAGCCTGGCATGAAAAGGCATCGCATCAAAACTCCTTTTAATCCTCGTCTCCTACCTCTCCGACAGTCGGGGTGGCCGCGGATGTTGGTTCCCGGGATGGGGGTGCCAGTCTGGTCCACACACCAGCAGTAGCCGGTGGGGGGCCAGCACTGCATGGGCTTGTAGTGGCCTTGCTCGTCACACTGGGGCTTGTAGGCGCCGATCTTGGTGGATCCAGGTGCTGCCTCCATCTGGCATTTGGTCTTGATCACAGTGGCTGAGGATGGGAAGCGTGGAGGACGTTGGGACATTAAAGACTTGGTTGCTGTTTTAGATACTTACTGCAAAGTTAGAGTGATAATGATTTGCAGGAAATGCACTTATTTGCTTATTTGGTGATGAAAAAGATCGATACAACTATCTTTTCTACCCCTTTTAATATGAGGCAGCCAGCAGCTGGTTAGCTTAGCTTAGCACAAACACTGGAAACGGGGGGAGACGGCTAGCCTAGGCTGTGTCACTTCAAGAGCTCACTCGTTCTTTAATCCACAGAAAAAACAGATTTTGGTTAAATAAGCTTTGGCTACATAAACACTGCTTCTGCAACTGTCAATGTTTATCTGTACTTGATACAAATAATAAATACATATTGCCAGTGATATATTTTAGCCAGAGTCCTTAAACCCCCTTCTGGAAATCTAGGAAAAAACACCATCTACTGTCACGGCACCAAACAAACATGAACTAAATACTAAAATAGAAGGAAAGAAAGTTGCAGTAACCTGACTGAGCTGTTGGGGGTGCAGGAGCCTGCTGGGCCATCTGGAAGATCAGCCAGTAACGCATCCATTGGTCAAAGCTCTGTGAAGTGTAGAAAATAGGGAGGAAAATTACATAAAATACACGACTGACCCACTTTAACGTAGTCTTAGTTTTAGTGTCCACGTGTTTGAGGCTTTACCTGCCATTCACTCTCATTCATGTGCTGCTTCAGGCTCTGCAGGTTGGCGAGGAAGGTCTCGTTGAACTGCGGCAGCGGGGAGTCCTGCTCAAAAACGCGACCAGGGCTTAGTGACGACGCAAAAATCAGCACAGGGAGGAGAGGCAGGATGCAGAGAGTTCAACGTACCTTCATGAGATCCTTCAGCTGCATCTCCACGCTGACGACGGCGTCCTGCAGTTTCTGGTGGGAGGGAACAGAGGAGTTAAATAGTGCATGCTTGAATTTAATTAACGTTGAAATCTATTCATTCGTTATACAAAATCAAGCACAGTCTTTAACAAATTTGCTGTCACCTAGATAGAGTGACACGCATTTTATTTTTTAAGAAGCAGGTGTAAACCTACGGCCTGGGGGGTTTCGGTTTCAGTCTTGGCATCCTGGTCTAGAGCGAAGTCCATCATCAGAGGAAGGCTGTTCATGGCCCTCTGCATCTTCACTGGAGCTGAACAGAGACAAACAGATTGGTTAGCGAAGAAAAAATATGACCGAAACATTTGTTGTTTGTGGTATAAAACAGAATAAATGAACACAGAAATTATTTATTAAAACGTCTAAAGGATGCTTTTAAAAGGATGTGTTTAATGCTGGATTATATATTTAATTTTATGGTAAGTCTATATGATTCTGCTTGAACTGATGAGATCAACATAAGAATAGCAGCTACAGGTTTCATATCAAGTTCCTTAAAGCAGACTCTCACTTCCCTGTCCACCTCCCTTGTCCTCCAGCTTCCCCCTCCTCCTGTCTGACTTCACTATTACTCATTAGTGACACATTCCTCGGCCCACCAGGGTGAGAGCGAGCAGCCTGGTATATTTTTTTATTTTTATTTATTTGATAGGGACGGTGCACAGCTTCTTTGCTATAAGCTCATTTCCATCTGTCGCCCCTCTGTTCAGCAGGTTCCTCTCGCCCTGTCTGATCATCGGGACTCTCGCGTCTCCTTTTACCTTGCGATGAGCGCGTCAGCTGTCTGCCCAATCTGTCAGAGTTTTTCTGCAGTGAGTGGATCTGCTGCTTCTGGTCAAACACCATGTAGGCAGTGAAGACCTGGCTGGCCAGCAGCAGACATGCCAGGGTGGTCAGGCCGGCCACCTTCAAGGCTCGGCTATTGGAGCCACTGAAAACGGGAAATAGAAAAATACGTGAGGATAAACTTTCAACCACGGGTAAATTCAGGTTTTTACAAAAGTGGTGTTTATGACAATTTTTTCGGAATGTCTGTGTATGTGTGTGTATATATGTGTATGTATATATATATATATATATATATATATACATATGTATGTATGAAACTGTCCTGTGATACAAAGCCAGTAAGCCTTATTCTCCATTGCCCATAATCAGCCAATAGAATGCGAGCATCACTTGTTAGCAGGCAGACTCCTTTCCATGGAGGTACTTTCCATTTGAGGAAGTACACACAAAACTATTATTTAACATCCATTTCAAAACTAACAACAGGTGTTAAATTATTGTTTTAAAAAGGTCACACATTTACTTATTTCATAAATAACTATGCTACAGTGAAAAGTGAAACACACTACAGTAAACAACGCAATCATGTCTAATTAGGCATTTATACTCGTGTTAGTTGTAATCTTAAAAGAATATTATACAAACTAAATAAATAAAACATTATAATAATATGTTTCATACACTCATAAATGAGTTGTATACATAAGCTGAAATATAAAACTCCGACGTTTTTGCAGTGATTATTTATTAGCCAATAGCATGACGTCGTCACCAGTTACTAGGCAGACGACTTCTGTCAAGCGGCCGATTTGCGATTTTAAAGTCGGGCTACTTAGATGCGTAGTTATTAACATGTTTAATGTTTAACATATAAAGTGTTTGAAAACAATAAATCCACGTATTATTTCAGGAAGTAATCTGATGCAAATAGACATCAACACCATTTGTGAAAAACAGACTATATAAACACAATTTAAAGAAATATCTAAAGTTTTTTCCCCCTGCAGGCTTTAATGCAGGCTATAGTAAAAAAGTTTTAACTGTCATATACATTTTTACTGCAGCTGCACACAAGAGGAACAATCACTTTATTAGCAACGCTAAGAATTTGGAGCTACGTCATGATGATATACGCCAGGTTCATCTCACCCTCTGGGCCCTCCAGGGAGAATGAGGGCATCTTCACTGCCCGCCAGGCTGCCTCTGGCCAGGGGAGCGTCTTCTGCAGGCTGGTCCATCTCTTAGGGTCAGGGCAACGAAATGGATGAAAGTCCGACGGTTCCCTTCTATAAACGGTGGGAGAAACGAGGAAGCAGTACCAGGACAGGTTCTTCAGAAAGGTGAGAGGATGTAGAAAGTCTTAGCCTTAAAGGCGCTGTGGGATGGCTCAGTGGACCTGCGAGGGTTCTGATTGGCTGCGATTATAACATCATCACTTGTTGCCAGAGGCAGACAATAGTGAAGTTTTGAGTTTGTTTATGGCTTCAATTTCACCCAAATTCTTTTATTGTCTGTTATATATTGTTTTTGCTAATTCTAAAAAGTACACTTGGGCTATTCAATCAATATAGATTAAATATTTAAATATGTTTTAATAGTACTATACTTGTATTATTAGATAAGGTATACTATGAATACTTATGATAATACACTTTTAGTTTAGCTAAAAAGTGTTGAACAGGGAAAGGAATATAAGCAAATTAAGGCAAAATTGCAAATAAAGTTATTACTCCAACATCTAACAATAACAGTAGAGCAACGACATATATAACACTAAAACACACTTTTATCAGTAGTAACAATGAAAACATGAATTGTGGTAAGAATCTATACATGCATTTAAGAACAATATATATACCATTATTGTTCTTAAATGCATCAGTTTGCTTTAGTTTATGTTGGCCACTGTTTACTTCCTGGAACAATGGAGGCAGACCACTTCTTCTTTTGTACATTCTAGGTGTTTTCCCAAACTATAGTTCAAATCAAATTAACAGGAGCCACATGTTAAACTAGTTTGAGTTCTGTTGAACAAAAAGTGTGTTTTCTTGCCTGCGCTTCGTGTGATTTTGAGAGATTCAGGTCGTTTCAGTCTCAAAAGTGAAACAGAAAGACGTTCAGCCATATTCAAGCCAGACAATGATGTAAGTTTCTAGAAATCTCTGCATCAAACAGCCACGTCAGCCGAATTTAGAGAGACGCTCCATTCCAGCAAAGCGTGTTGATGATAAACAGGTGGAAATTAAACTGTAAGGGGAATAAAAGCTTTAAATATTGAAAAATACAGTGGTGTTTTATTTGCAAATTAAAAAGCACCGACAATATTAGTTACACTGTAAAAATTATTGACAACAATTACAAATCTTTATCATACAGTCCAGGAGATTAGTACCATCATTGCTGTTATGCGTTATCACTTAATACTTTATATGGAGAGACTCAGTACCTGTGTACTACAGCTGGCAGTGAGAGGAATGAGAGGAGACCATCCGAGCGACGAAGTAATCCAAACTCCCCTCAGTACAACACTGACGATTCACACGATGGAAACGGGCTGATGGAGAGTGTAAACCCAAACACATTCAATAATTTAGGTCTACCGAGGGCTGCGTATTATGTACATTACAAAGTCAGGAAATAAAAGGACCAACATGTGCATTGTTATTACATCAGAACATTGTACAAAACTATTGCAATAAGAGCAGCTTTTTGTTATCTATGCTCGACATCTAGTTGTAGTGGTAACACCTCGACCGACAACCGAACGTCTGTATGGTCTCACTGGGCATACTGTTGAGTTTGCCTGGAACCTTCAAAGGTTTCCCCCCTCGGAGACGGCGTCCCCACCCCCCCAAACTTAAACACATCTAATAAATGAAACAAAATATACAGTTTTGACAACAAAAATAGAAAAAAAAAAAAGGAATCCAATGCTGAAAACAGATTTGAAACGCACAATCTTGCTCTGTACACTATCTGACTCTCTCTGACCACAGTGTGTAATTAAACATACAGTAGCTAGCTTATGATCTCTTCACAGATTGTAGTAGGAACCTTTTTATTTATTTATTTTTTTTTGTTAGTGTGCTTTCCAGTAACCTGTATGTTCAGAATCGATGCTCACATGAGTGCCTTAAATATTGTGCTTTCAACATCTATCCTACTGCTCGAGCCGATTTACTGGTCAGGGTCTGACTACAGAGGAAGGCCGAGCCCAACAAACCGCTCTTCTGTACATCTGGCCTATGTGAGAAAACTGAGCTAAGATGTTTAGTTTTGGTACATTCTACAATAATGCATTGCTGTCAGCAATAAAAGACGCGTTAAAACAAAAATCGGTGAAAAGAAAACATAAAAAAAGAAAAGAAGGAACCCCCTTTAAAAGTCCATGTGGTGATATTGTAATGAAGATTCTGTCCCGGCACTTGGAAATGTGATAACTAGATTCTACCAAGGCCTATCATGTAAGGCTACAACATGCAGCCCGAGTCAAGACTCCAGATGTCCCATTCTCCTCTCATACACTTACTTATGTCCAAGGCTTTCGCCACCAATGTCTCTCTGTCAAACAGGCTACAGTCAAAGTTACGTTCTCCGTTTTTAATCCAGACACCACAGTTCATAGCTGGAGACACGGGAGAAGTTGTGTTCATCTTTTCCAAAGCTGAAACTCTGAGGACCGCTCGTGCTTCAGACTTTTTTTTTTTTTCTTCCTTTGAATTTCAAGTTGAAGTTCATGCGAAGAAGAAAAGGTTTGATTAAGGAGAGCAGGGATCTGATTATCAAACACTGACTGGAGGTCTCCTGTGCCATCACAGAGCCTTTCCTTCTTCTGCAGGCCCACGGCGGAGGCCGTCATCAGGACGTCCGTGGTCCTGCTTTGTCCTGCAGCGGAGCAACAGCATCTCGGGGAGAGAGAGGCAGAGCACCGTCAGCTGCTGAAAGCAACTACGCTCTATTCTTGCTCATCATTCACTGTCGGCCGGTTTCGCTTGGGAAGACCACAGTTCAGTTTTGAGTTCTGGTCGGACATCCCATCCTCAAATTTTGATATATTTCAGTCCCTTTCAAATCTATTCGGGATCTTCAACCTTTCAGGCCCCTCGGCCAGAGTCCCCCCCCGCGGGGTGGAGTTCAGTGTGCGGAGTTGTGGTCTCCCCCTGTGGTGCTGCTACCTGGTGTGGACCAGCTCTTCTCGAAGCCAGCTGGGCAGCGGCTGGCCCATCCTGTAGAGCAGCTTGGACAGCTCGATGTTGTGATCCCTATAGTACTCCCTGAGGAATCCCTGGGACTGATGGAGAAAAAAAGGAGGAAAGCTGAATCATCTAAAACATTGTCAAGAATGAAAATTAAAGCCAAAACATGAACGGATGGTAAAATTATTTAGAGAAAAATCATACCTCAGGGTCCATATCAGGGTACCTGCGCCCTTTACTCTTCCCCAAACACTTGGTCTTCCCTCCCTCCAGCAGCTGACACCAGAACCCTTTTTTAGGGTCAAACCTGTAGCAGATACATTATTGTGAACTATAGAATCTTTAATTTAGAGTGTAAATCTACTTTTACCAATCACAACCATCCTATAGTTACATCCAAAAACACACAATTACTACAGTTACTTTGTGGCCAATATGCCTTTATTATTAGGTAACAGGGATGTTGCGGCTCACAGCTGCCGTCTTTACCCCTAAGCCTCAAACATGTTCTAAAAGGAAAGCCTGGTAACAGATGTTGGTTTCTACAACAAAACAAGGAGCAGAAACCGCTAGTCAAATGAATACAATTAAGTCAAACATCTGCTTTGTTTCATTTTGCACGTGAAACCACACTTGTCTGGGACCATACACCCGCGGTGAAAAGTCATCCAAGTGGTTTTAGTAGACATGGCAGTGTGAGAAACTATTCTGCAGGTAATTTGAAGTGAGGGCCGATACTCACGCTAGGATCTTGTGGTAGTTGATGACGTTGACCAGGGCCAGATACTTCTGGATTTTATCCATGATGGAAGCAGGCTCCGTCTTCAGCATCTGTCCATCCAAGACTAACAACTGGGTGAGACACAGAAATGGTACCCAAATGTCAGAACAGGAGCAAACTGTGAGAAAAACTCACATCATTAAAATTGTAATATTGTCACAATGGCTGCATGAAGTGAGCTGACAGAGAAGACGTGTATGGCTCCTCTTCCCTCATGGTCAAGTGGATTTAACACTGCCTGTAAGCACTGTGCAAAAGAGTAAATAAGTCTCCTTTACCCCAAACCTTTCTGGGGAAAAAAAATCACAGCCATTAAAGCTTGATTTACTTGCTGACGACCACAGTACCTGGCTGGAGTGGTAGAAATTGAGCCAGCGCTCCAGGTGGATGGCGTACCAGCCCGGCACCAGACAGCGGTTCTGGAGGACCCGTAGTCTGACCGGTGCGTCATGGCCTGCGGTGATGACGTCATGGAAGGAGTATTTCAACGCCACCGGGTCGTCGTGAGCTCTTTGGTGCTGCAGACAAGCGAGGATAAGTCTAAATTCCTAATTATATAACAGTGGCGTGAACTTTTCAGAGTCATCACATGACATTGCGAGTCATTAGTCTGGTTCAAGGTTGCTCGTGACCCACCTGGTACCAAGAGTACGCTCTGTCCGCCGGGTTGATGAGGATGGTGACGATCTTGGCTTTGGGCAGGAGAGCTGCAGCCCTCTGGGCGGCCACCTCGGAGTCAAAGTAGTTGGCACTCTTCTCAAAGTAGTAGTCTGAACTGGTGTTGGAGGGCAGGGGGAAGTACTCCATATACCTAACATACAAACACACACACATAAAACGTGTTACAAGTAGCCGTAGGTCCAATTTGCTCTCGGGAGAAGAGGATACTGTCTCTGGACATCTTTTCATCTCGATTACAGGGGGGGGGAAAAAACATCTAGCAGCATGTACAATGTTAATATTTGGGCAACCCACTCACATAAATATCAAGCCTGCCAAACAAATGTTGGAGTCTTTGTGCTCTGATGCATGAAGCTTCTCATTGATGCAGGTTTCAAATAAATTGGAACTACAGAAAACAGTGAATGTCGAACTAAATAGATATTAATTGTCTGGCTGGTTTTGCTCTTAGGAATTTCACTAATGAGTGTATTGTGCTCACAAACTCAAGTGAACGGAACACATAGAAAACAAATCAAAACCATAAAATCACGTAGGGCTGGACAATATGGACAAAATCTTTTATCACAATATAGGTAATTTCACACGGTAAAGCCTCAGTGGTGGAACGAATTCCCGACCAATGTCAGGACAGCAGAGTCATTTGCCATCTTCCGAAAAAGGCTCAAGACTCACCTGTTCAGACTTCACCTCGACGCATGACCCCCTAACACCCTCCCTCGACACCCCCCCCCCCCCCCAAAAAAAAAAAACCCTTACCTCAGCACTCTGATCTTAGCACTGTTGCTCTTGAAGCACTACTTTACTCAGATGAGGATCTAACACTTGTTCTATTTTTAGCTCTTACTTTATCGGCAATGATACGTCGTGGTTTCTTTGTTTCCTTCTTTTGACAAATGTACTTATTGTAAGTCGCTTTGGACAAAAGCGTCTGCTAAATGACCTAAATGTAAATGTAAAGCCTATTTTTGTATTCTCCAGTGTGAATTAAATACAAATGGAAAATATGGTAAGTGTAATTATAAAGAAAATATATCCATAAATATTGTCAGCTATATGTTTACATGCACGCAGATTCACAGTAACCTTGACTGAAAGATTATAAAATATCATATTTAATTATGACCCAGTCCTAAAACTAAGCACAACTCAGGAATTATATGACAATATGTGACATTTCTAAAATATGGCTCGTTAAATGCGCTCGGTAGCTGCTAGTGTGTTTGTGACCTCTCTTACCAGTCAATTCCTCGGTGGTAGTTGTGCCCGTTAAAGAACTGGATCTCCTCGAAGGTCTCCTTGCTGGGGTAGTTACTGGTCAGGTCAGGGTGCATGCCAAGGAACAGGTAGAGCGCTGTTGTCCCTGAGAGGCACAAGGAAAAACGAGTGGTACAGACAAGACAAAAATGGAGAGAATAGAGAAAGAGGTTTAAGGGAGTGCATATTCGATATATATATGAACTAATCAATTAAAACGTGGCCACAAATTAACTAAAAAGTGGGAACGAGTTGTATCTCGTGCGCTCAATTTAGTAAAACGTGGCCTCAATATATATTTTTTTCTCTGGCTGGCCTCTCCAGGGCTCCGTACAAACGACTTATAACATGAGATGACTCCTGCTGAACTCAATGATGAACTTCTGATCTAATCATTTCCAGCTTTATCCTGTAGGGGGGGCTGAAGCACCGCGTCTCACCTGTCTTCTGAGGTCCGATGACAAGCAGTTTGGGGAAGCGGTCACATGTTTTCTCTTTAGACCAGATGTCCTTGTGCCTTTTGTCCTCACAAGGATCCTGTAGCCACAAACAGATAAACAATCCTTTTGTATTAAAGGTGCCGTTCCTATAGAATTCTAACAGATATGTCAATTAACAGGAAAAGAGAAAGCAGGTTGTGTCCCTCAGGCACTACAGTTCACCAAGGAGAGGCATTTAATAAAATATATTTCGTAATGACATTGCGTTAAAAGAATGTATTACTCACTATCAAAGTCATTATTACAAACGACTCAAGCTATTGCTGTTTAATGTCCTATATTTAAGGGACACCATGTGTTTCTGTACAGTACCGCCGTCTGCTGCATTGTGTCATTATTGATGCATTCCATAACTGAAAGCTGTTAAAAATTACTGAATGCACATTTATTATGCAATAAATATATAAATGAATTATATCATCATCACCTGCCAGAGTGGATCTCTCTCGGAGGGGAAGAGGCTGAAGTACTTCTGAGCCAGCTGAACGGGAGGCAGGGTCTGCATCTTCAGGTTGGTCCACGTCTGGAGGAACATCACCAGGCTTTTAAAGGTGTACAGGCCGAGGCGATCATTCCCGTAGTTGGACAGGTGGGTCATGAAGATACTAATCTGTGAATGGGAAGGAACGAGCAGAGCAAGGGGGATGAAGGTAAACTCAATGTTGCATACATTGAGTGTTACTGGTATCATTATTAATATTAATATTAATAATAATAATAATAATAATATATTAACTTAGCTTGAGCTGAAACAATCAGTCAATTAATTGATTTGAGAACAGACATTTCATTGTTCTGGCTTCTTCAGAGAATTTTATTTGTCATATATATGCATGTATATGTATTATTTTCACTATTGATCTGCTTAAACAAACTACTGTAAGATGTCATATTGAGCCCTCAACAAGCATAATTCATATTTTTGCTATATCCTGACCTAAAAACCAGCAAGACAATGCTACATTTTTTTAATTGTCCAACCACAAAACAGACCAATGAAAGTTTCTAGCAGCCGTCGCTTAGTTTAGCGTGAAAGTCTGACACTGACAGACCGTCCCTTCAGGCCTCCCTCCAAAGCCACTCCCCCAAAATGATCATTATGATATAGGCATGGACGAGATTCCCTGATATAGGTACGGACGGCGAGATTCCCTGATATAGACACGGACGGCGAGATTCCCTGATATAGGCACGGACGACGAGATTCCCTGATATAGACACGGACGACGAGATTCCCTGATATAGGCACGGACGACGAGATTCCCTGATATAGGCACGGACGGCGAGATTCCCTGATATAGACACGGACGGCGAGATTCCCTGATATAGGCACGGACGACGAGATTCCCTGATATAGACACGGACGACGAGATTCCCTGATATAGGCACGGACGGCGAGATTCCGTGATATAGGCATGGATGGCGAGATTCCGTGATATAGGCACGGACGGCGAGATTCCGTGATATAGGCATGGACGGCGAGATTCCCTGATATAGACACGGACGGCGAGATTCCCTGATATAGGCACGGACGACGAGATTCCGTGACATAGACACGGACGGCGAGATTCCGTGACATAGACACGGACGGCGAGATTCCGTGACATAGACACGGACGGCGAGATTCCCTGACATAGACACGGAAGGCGAGATTCCCTGACATAGACACGGACGGCGAGATTCCGTGACATAGACACGGACGGCGAGATTCCGTGACATAGACACGGACGGCGAGATTCCGTGATGGAAACAACAAACAAGGCTCTTTGTTAGACTCCTGTGGAGCGTGAAAGTTTTTTGATATTATCGATCATGAAAATAACCATTACTTGACCACCTATATTTAAGCCAAGTATAATGGATTTTGATCTCATCAACATTACGGCAGCACAACCATTAAAGCTTCAAACATCTCAAGCTAACAGTTTTAAGTGCGTCCTCGAACAATAGTCTGGCACCTGACCATCCACCAAGCCATCCTTTAATGAGGATGACACAAAAACAAGGCTTGAACAAAAGTGTGGGTTTAAAATGTCACTAAGAGGAATGCAACTATCTGCAGGGTGACATCTGTTGCAGATAGTTTGATAAAAGCAACTTCTTTTTTTTTTTATCAAAGCAAGCTGACGAATGTTGCTCCATAAAAGAAGCTTTCATGGGAGTGTGAAAGGAGAAAGCACAATGCAGGCATCGCAGCGTGTGTCGCTGACTAGGCCCTTGTTTAAATTTCAATTTACACGAGCAGTTAAATGGGTTTCCCAGTGTGCGAGACAAAAGCTGTGCTGTGTGGACGTGTACTTGACTCACAGGGTTCAGCAGAACGGTGAGGAAGAGTTCTCCTCCATTGATGAGCTTGTCCAGTTCATTTGGACTGCCTGGGTAGTCTTTATAGAAGATGGTGTGTGTGAAAAGACCACACGTCTGCCTGGGCAGCACCTGTGATACAAACACAAAGTTACCACCCACAAAAAGAAAGAAATGGCAAGAAAAAATAAAATAAAATCCACACAAACATTAAAAAGGAATCACAAAGAAATGCACACACACTCACAGACAATCAGCTCTCCGCTGAGAGCAGATCCGTCAGTACTCCAGGCAGTTACCCCACACATTGTTTGCTCTCAATAACATTCATATTATGCAGCTCATCTAGCCAAAGCAAACCCCTTATTCACTCTGAGTCTATATGGAAATTCATGGAAATGCGTTTACAGTTTGGAGTGTCAGGGGAACTGAATATCAATCATCAGTAAGCAGCGGAGACTGTCCATTCAGGCTGCGGTGCTATCTGAAGGACGCGAGCAGAGCTCTGAGACCACACAGGCAGACTGAATGCCAACACTACAAAGGAACTGGACCGAGGCGCCACGGCTCCCTATCAGCGCTGAAGGTCAACCTGGGAAATAAACATACGATTTTCCCCCCTCTTCTTTTGAACCTCTAGAATGTTATCTATTCAACTTTAATTCCACTCTCATAACTATGTGATTCACCTTGCGCTGTGAAGTTGAGGAGTTTTTTTAGGGGGGGCTGTTGACATTTCAGTGATTGTTGCCGACGATAGTCTTCGTTATGGTGCTGGGGCCAACACTTCTCAAACAGGTGTGCCTCATGCGCAACTGGTTTCACGTAATACGTCTATTTGATATAGCACCTTTTACAGACAAAGTCACAAAGTGCTTCACAAGATGTTAAAATAAGCAGGCGAAGAATAAAAACCACAGGAACTAGACTACACCGTCATCCGACACTCGGTAGAATAATAGGCAGTTATCTCATTAGTGTTGCCGGGATGCTCTAAGTGATGCACGCTAAATGAAAATAAGATTCTGTGTGGTATCTTTCGGGACAAGAGTTAAGAAAAGCGGAGGCGGCGGGGAAAGGAAGATGACGGACAAATGCAGGATGGAGAGTAGCCGCCAGCAACGAGAGAATAATAAGTACAAAAGAACTGGAGGAGGTGGAGGGATAATTAATGAATGAAGGATAGCATATGGAGATGGAGAAAGAGAAGGCTGAAAGGGATTATTAACTGAAAAGATAATGGATGTAGAGAAGACAAGTGGAGGGAAGGCGGCGGGGCCAGAGGTAACGAGATAACGAGGCCTTATGGATGTCCAGTGTGTGTGTGGGAAGTGGTCTTACGCTGATGCCGCTGTGGATGAAACCTCGCCGGAAGCGGGCCGGCTTCAGGTGTGGGTACTCCTCCGTGCTGGTCACCTTGATGCCCCACACCTTCTTCCAGGCGTCGTAGAGCTGCATGTGGACGGGGTAGACGCCGGAGTGGTGGGGCGCCACCGCGTAGCCCATGTTGGTGGGGATCCCATGCTCCTGGACGGGGGGGAAAAACATGAGCGAGATTAAAACTTTATAATACAATTCTCAATATGTTCATATTTATGGTCAGCATGCTTTCTGCCATTTACTGCATTTACATTCAGTCATTATCTCCCTATACACTCGTTTTTGGCTGCACTGCAAACAGTTAACACCTTCTTGTATTCCGAACAAAGAAACTGTTCAAGTAGTGTTTGCTGTGGTATTAATCCACAGTTGCTGTTACCGTGGTAACTCCAGGTATCATCCAAAATCAACTAGGACTGAGACCGTACAGGTTACCCGTACAGACACCTTGCCTGAGATTGCCTATTTGAACAAGGAAGATGGTCTGCGCCGCGCTCCCTCAGAGCTGTGATCTGACCTTCGCTCCTGTGACTCACCATGGCAAATTTCTTGTTGAGCAACATCTGTTCGGCCAGCACGGACTGGTTGTGAAAAAGATGGGGCTGCATGTGGCTCCACATGTGAGGGAACCACCAAAACTCCTTCACGAAGGACAGCAGCAAGTCGTCGCCGAGGTCCTCCTCGTCAGATCCTGGACGTGACGGAGACGGTGGAAAGGAGTGAGGAGGAGGCGGGAGATGAGGGGAGGTGAATGAGGAGGGGAGGGCGATGGGTGAAAAGGAAATGGAGGAGATAAAAAATGGACAATGACAAAGCAGAGGCAGAAGTGAAATGGGATCAGGGAGGAAATGAAAGTCAGAAGCATGTGAAGCATGTGGGAGATTAACAGCAGAAGAAATGAAGTCAGTGCATGTAGGAGGATAGGAGGAGCGGAGACATTTAAATAATGTGACTCAAAACGTAAGACGTGTCATCTCTTTTAGTTTAGTGTGTGTTCTTCTGCGGGAGCAAAAGGTTCTCTTCACATCTTACCAGCGTGAAAGAATTTCCCTGAGAAGCCCAGATTGAAGGTGAAGTTGGGCACATGGGTGCGCAGCTCCCTTTGTGTCTCCAGCAGGGCCTGAAAACAGTGGAAGGGAAAAAAAGAAGAAGCTTTTTTTTTGCTCATACTAGTGCAAAAGTGCATTAATGAGGATGCGTGCACACCCGGGCACGTGCATGCCTACATCCATATTTCATTCTGCAAGTTTTCTTTGGGTAAACATTCAACATCCACTCCCGCTTGCCTCACTCCTCTCCTCCATTCTGTTTGATATCTTCTCTCTCCTCTGATTCGGGTGTTTGTTTCATTTGATCTCCACGCTGGAGGAGACTCCCAGCACACGCCCTCTCTCACGCTCACAGATTTCTCCGTCTTGTCGGGGGTGTGATTCATTCCCTAAAAGCTCGCTGTTGCATTGCCAGCGAGGAGGGCTTGATGCTTCCCCCGTGTTTTTTTTTCCTCTCCCCCCCCCTCATAGCCTCTGCCTCCACATGCGAGGGGGTCTGTTCTGCTCTGAGGGGACGCAAGCAAGGAGCTTTCAACATTCTTTGTATGTCTCTGGGCCCCTGAAATATTCATTGCTATGGAGCTTCTGTGACAGTGTGAGCAGTGGGGCCTGTCAGCTTTGAGCGGCCTACTGGGACGAACGCATTCAAAGGGAGAAGAGGAGCGAGAAGACGGGGTTTCTGGATGACTGGCAGAGGGTAGCACATGCTACGTGTGAGGCAACTTTTTAGATTTTAGCAAAAGGGTTGTTGAAAACAATGCATATGAAAGTTGGGGGGTTCAGTTTCTATCCTCACAAAGTTCTAAACTCGAGCGCCGACTCACCTTTACGTCGGGCACCTTCATGCGTGTGCCCTCTTTGCCCACAAAGATGTCATCGATGTCCACCAGGATGTAGCGCTCGAGGGACAGCGACAGCCTCTTCCCCGTCAGAAAGGCCACGGCGTCCACGAACACCAGCTTGTGCAACCAAAAGACCAAGTTGTTGCCGAAAAGGACCCTCTGGATGCCGTCGTGGAGCCCCAAGTCCTGCACCACCGACGGGAGCAGAGCGGCGTTCTGCCCCATCGATGCAATGCTCTCAGCCGATTGGGTCTTGGCCAGCAGCACGGGCTCGTACGTCGAGTGGTTGGACTGGAAAACGGTCCAGTCGTCCCCGGGGAGGGGGCCTGGCAGGGGCTGCCCGGATCGAGTAATAAAGAGCAGGGGGGACTTGGGGTTGACAGTGCAGTCCTTCAGACCCAAGTTAGAGTGCAGAAAGAGAGGGAAGCCTTTCAGCTGTGCACTGAGCAGACTGTTTTCATTGGCCTGATCAACAGGGAGACAAGAGAGAGAGAAATCACACAGATTCATCTTACACCAGACTGATGAGGACAGAAACGTATTAGATATAATTCCCCAATTTCTCAAATCATGTGTGAAATAAAGGATGTCAGGCCTACTCAAACGCGAAGCCATGGTGCAGCATCTACCTGCTACGCTCAATCTGCTGTGCTGCGAGATTGCAGTCAAAATGAATAACCTCCCACTGTGTCCTCTAAGATTCAAAGACTGAGGGTTCAGTGATTATTCATTGAAATTTTCTCCTCTGTAATGTGTCATTCTCGGATTCTCTCACATCTCCGCTGCCACGGATACACAAGTCCAAGTTTCTCCTGCATTTTAACTAAAGTCTTACTTCGAATTGCACCACTATGCATGTGTTGGTGGGCGTTGGATGCGGGATCAGTACGTTAACACTGACGTGCACGGCAATGTTTTGTTCACACTGGCTTTCCTCGACATTATAGGCACCACACTTCACTGTATGTGTAAATATTATAAGTGGAAAATTGATTTATTTTCTTCTGACCTTATTTAAACCCAGTGTGTAGAAAGAAAAGTTACCATAAATGATTGTATTCCACCAAATAAAGGTGGTATCAGTCATTTCAGACTGTAACCCTTTACAGTGACTACGTAGCTCTTACTAACAAACCGTTGTAAAACAGCAATTACAGAAATGAAAGTAGTATAGACTTCGGGTGGCAGAGATGAAGAGTATGAAAACCTGTTGCATTTTAGAACTGAGGTCTTAGAGAAACAGAGATGGTGTGTGGTTTTCTATAGCGGACATAAACACAACGGATATATTTCTGATATGGATCCTTTAAAGAACTGTGATTAAGTTATGTGTCAAAGTAGCCTACAGTTGAAAAGCTATACTTGTAATGGCGACAAATCTTTATTACCTCAAAACTCATCTGTAACTCATCTCTCTCGTTTCTTATCAGCATGCGTGTCGATTTCTAATGAGCTAAAATACTGATATTAGTTGGGTTCCGCTGCAAGCAGATTGGCTCAGAGAGCAGAGCAACAGCCTTGTGTGTCCAGGTCATTGGGATGCACACCCTCGCTCTACTTCCTCATCTTCCCCAATAGCTAGTAAATCCCACCAGGCTTTCGTTTCTAACCTTCACCTACACCGCTTAATATCGTTGCACCACCATCCATGCCTCCACATCTCTTTCTATATTCTTTCCATGGCTCAGAGATGGTGATTAAAACCATAAGACCTGAAAACAGGCCTCAGGCAAACAGGCTCAGCTCGGGATTACTGACAGAGAGAGAGAGAGAGAGAGAAGGGGAGAGACGGAGAGAGATAGAAAAGACGAAAGAGGTACAGAGGCTGTGGACTTTAGAGGAACTAAAACAAAAGGAGAGAAAACAAGAAAAGAGAAACAAGAGACGGAGCGAGGAGAGTGGAGGAGACCAGATTGCAGAATAAAGAAAAACAAGAAATGGATGGAACATAAGAGAACACAACAGTAGCAATAGGACTGAGTGATACTGAACCAGCCAGGTCTGTCCAACCCTGTGAATCCCATCTCCTTAGAGACGGTGGAGCCAGATGGACAGGGCAGAAGGTGTGAGAGAGAGGAGGAGGGATGGGAGGGAGGGAGGGGAGGGAGGGAGGGAGTATAGTGTTGTCTTAACCTTGAAGAAGCCAATGATGCCCACTCCATATTCCACACAGTATTTGTCCAGCAGCTCCCGGTTCCAGGCGTCCAAGTTGACATACTTGAGAATGTTCTCATAAATCACCAGTGTGAAACGCCCTCTCTCTTTGTCCGTCAACGTGGGCATGTCCCCTTTACCGGGAGAGATCTCAGTCCTGTACTTGAACCGGCCAGACTCCAGGATGGCCACGATCTCCTGACCCAGTTGAGAATACTGGCTTTCCACGAACACCAGCACCACAGGATCTGTCCTGGCCCCTCCGGGGTCCACCCCGGGGCCTCCTGAGACGCCCCGCAAAGGGAGCAGGCGGGACGGAGTGACCCGCAGGTCGTCGGAGTCCGCGGACGCTCCCTCGGCCCCGGACACGCCCCCTCCCGACGGCTCCAACTCCCGCTTGACGCCATAGAGGAAGTAGGCAGAGATGAAGACGCTGACGGTGCAGAAGAGGAAGAGGAGGAGGAGGGAGGTCTGCAGGGGGAGGAGACGGACCAGCCGACGGAGGCGTGTCACGCATCCCAGCATCGTCTCTCGCCACAGCGCTCCACCCCACCAGCCCAGCAACACGGGGACAGTCTCTCTCGGCGTGCGTAGAAAGCGGCGAGCAGGGATTTTTCACAACAGACGCAGTCTTGCTATCGAGCTAAATAAAAACAGCGTTAAGGTAGCAGCTGCAGCAGCTACTGGAGAAAGAAATGAGACGGTCTCACTTTGGCTCTCCCTCATATTGTAGCGCTGCTTATGTCACCATGGCAGAGAAATAGGGGGCCTTGGACCGCTGGTACACACTTATGCCTCAGAGGGAGGGCTGGCAGGCCGAGTCACTGGGGGAGAAAGATGATGGAAGACTTCATCGCCTGTCCATCATGTGAACCTGCCAACCATGTCCTGGTTAGATGCCGCTCCGCTCTCTTGATTGGAGAATGATCTCTTGAGAAAAGCAATGTCACGCAGGTCATCTCAGCTGCACCATTCCCTTAGGATCGGATCTCCTCACCTGGAAAAAAAATAAATAAAAACAGAGAGATGGAAGAAAAATGTCAAAAATCAGGAGAGCACAGCAACAGCTCCTATAGAACAAAACGACATATTGCTTGCTTTTGTTGTGTGGGTTTTTTAGCTGTGTGTGGGAGATGTGTGTATGCTGCCAGTGCCAACACTCCAAAGTTCACTCCAAAGTAGTCCTTGCATTCACCTACACAAAGTAAGAGCTGCCAATTCACCCCCCCTCCACACACACGCCTAACCCGTGTGCAAACAAACACGCACAAACCCAAAAAAACCAACAAAAAACACACTCGATCACGGAGCCTCCACACAATCAATAGGCAGGAAGTGAGTGACAACAAAGCCTCGAGGCGAGCCAATTCCCGACTCAGTCCAGTAGGACTGTGCGACTGCATACAAGTGAAGCGTCACCCGCGGGGACACTCTCCTTCTATTTCTCTAAAAAATCCTCAACGGCATCAAGACCAAAATGGAGAGCAGGAGAAGGGAGGGGAAGACGGCTGATGGAAGGGAAGCAAATTCAAGAGAATAGGAGTGCATGGAGGTGACAGACGGACAGACCTGGCAACACTGGGATCCATTACTCCGGGAGAAAACCCCCTCATCACACTCAATATACGTCCTCATGCCCTCTGCAGACCTATCATAATATGCCAGCCTTTTAGTCGATCTCCATCAAGCAGAGTGAGAAAAGTACAAGATGCAGCGTGAGAACAGTGTGAACTAGTCACTTACAAATACATGGCTTCTCCATTTAGAGGCCTGGTGGAGAAGCGGGACGGAGCATCATTACATTTTGCTCCGTCCATTAAGATGGAGAGCTATCGAGGCACACACACACACACAGGCACACACACACACACACACACACACACACATTTATAAAGCCCTAGATACCAGAGTAGAGTCACACCCCTCTCAGCACAAAGACATTAAACAGCGACAACCAAACCCATCAAGACTCATCAGACAGAAGTCAGACGTAAAATGGATTTGATAATCCCATCAAAAGGGTTTATTAGTAGCACAATAAACCAAGGTTTAATTAAAGGTAAGTAACATTAAAAATACAAGAGAGGCCACACTATGCTCAGCACAGTGAATCCTAGCTGCAACCATCCACCTACAACCATTATTGATTTTTCACAAAGGAGATAAACTTCAGAACATTTCGTACATTGTTTCTTACAGAATTCTCTCCAGATGATTCTTTGCTTTCTGAACTTACTTAAAAAAATATATCTTTTGGGGAAATTTAGCCCATATAGTGTCCCTTTAATGTAATCAAGGTCAGCATTCTGGCGAGCAGCTCTGCGCCCTCTAGCCTTCCAGCTAAGCTTAACAGGACGCCTTAAATCTCCCTGCGAGTGCAGGGGATGAAATCACACTTTTTCCTCTGAGTCGTGTCCAAGTTTCTTCTTTACGGGGAGGCAGAGTCTAATGTAACGAGAGGCTGTGAAAACACAGTGGGCGTTCGGAGAATGTATCACAGAGGAGCAGACAAAAGCCTACAGCCCTGGTTGCTTGAAGATCATCCCGGTGCCTTGTTTGTTTGTTTCTGAGGGAGCCGGGGCTCGTGTCATGGCATATCAGAGTATGATTAGCCACAGGAAGTGACTGCTGCTGGAAACGGTGAAGCAGAAGAGAAGACAGGGGGGACAACTTTTAACTGTCTTTTGGGCAAAGTTTGCAAACAAATAAAAAAAATAGAAGAATAAATAAAACTTCCAATAAAGAGGTTTTCTTATAACCAAATTCAAGTTATGAGGACTGGACAATAATTCATTCTACTCTGTTTATTGTTGTTTTTTTTCAATTAATTGATTTCTTTAATATCTGGAAATGAAAATCACACATTTCCAAACAACTTCTTTTGTATCAAATAATATGACCTATTAGATTTAAACAGCTGATCAATTAAAGATGTCCTGCAGATTTGTCATCGTTTACATTCAGTGTTTGGACAAGAAAAAAAAACGGGTGCATCTTTGATTGAATGCAATTCCTTCCTCATAAAAATATTTCCAAAACAAATATTTGTTTTAACTGCACAACCTGCACTTTTCAGTAGCAGGTCTTCTTCTGTCGGTCTACCACCTCCTGAATATGTAACGCCGCCCTCGTGCACATGAATGAGACGTGTTGTGTCCGATATAGGAAAGTGATTTCCTGTTAATTGAAAAGCTCGCTTCTTGCCCAACTCACAGCGAGCAGCGATGACCTCCTCCCAGTGATGACCTCCAAACGGAAATACAGAGCGCTACAACCAACAGGAAGGGAGAGGGACAAGGTGACAGCCTGAGAGGGGGAGAGAGAGAGCAGCTGACACAAATAGAGAGAGAGCTCAAGGCCTCGAGTGTAAAACTACAGCTTTGAGATTGGGCCGGCTAAAACAGAGTACAATACATTACTATAATGGAGATGAGGATATAGCACCGACTAAAGGGAACAATGACTAATGGATCCCAACCGCTGCTGTGAATGCCCATCTCACCTAATGTATACCTTAGAAGAGGCCGAGGCACAAATCACAAACATCTCCCTCCTCCTTCCTCCAGAATAACGGATGCACAGAAGTAGAGGAAGAAACGGGAACATGAATATTTCATGCTTAGCTAATGAGAGGTAGACAGAAGACACACCTGAGGTAAAGAGCAACCAGAAGGACAAGAGTCTGTCTGAGAGAGTCTGTGTCTTAACTTGTGCATAAAAGGGAGAGGCAGACGGAGACTAATGTGTGTCTGATGGCCAACCGTTTATATTCTCAATGGAAAGCTCATAGAATATGAGCGCAGTATATGCACACATGGATTAAAAGTCTCCTTTAAGAGAGGTGGCAAACACTAAGAGGAAAAAAAGCAGCAAAGCAAAGGGAGAAGGGGGACAAAAGCAGAGGAAAAGACAAGATGACCATGAACTACCAAGTTAAAAAAAAAAAACAGATTGGTGGGGAACTGAGCGAGAAATTCAACCCTAAGGCGACCATCAATCTCAAGGCTTTGGAAACATCAATTAAAATAGTCCCCTCGTTATTTTATAGCAGCTGAAAGATGGCGACAGGATGAAGTGGAGGCATAAACAATGGCAGGTGACGGCCGAGCGGACAGACTAATGCTTTTCCTTGGGGTGGGTGGTCACTAAAACCTGCTCCCTCCACATCATGGGAAGCATGCCAGAACCACACTGCTAGATTAATGAGAGACGATGAGGAACGCCTGGTCCTCAGCTGTAACAACTCTCTGGATAAACAAAGCTACGGTTGGCCATATGTAGCCTCGCATGTCCTGTGTCCCCCTGCCTGCCTCCCTCCCTCCCTCCCTCCCTAACACTTTTAAAGCGTAAACAACACCAAGTGTCCCAGGGTTTGTGAGGAGAATTACTACATTAACACCGTCAACCAGAGGCAGACAAGCTGTGGGTGATCCCGTCGACAAATAAACTTTCTAAAAAGGAGGGCTGGACCCAACAGTTACCCCCCCTCCCTGCCACTGAGTGACAGAAATAAACTATGACCCTATGTGTTCAATGACCATGGGCCCTGGCAACAACACGTTCTCCATGGCAACGGAGGAGAAAATGCAACCGGAAATGGAGGGAGGGTAACTCTTCAAAGGCTACCGTTGTTGTCACTTTTCCGTCCTCGTCGGCGTGGACCGTGGTGGCCGGATCACAGCGTGGGACGGACTCCAAAGACTCATTAGAAGAATCCAAATGATCCGATGACAAAGCCTGTGTGGCCCGTTCCCTTTTTATTCCTGAGCAAATATTACTGAGCTTTTGTGCAAACACTCACAGGCCTCACAAGAGACAAACAAACTACTTGGGTCCGACGGAATTGTACACCGGGGGGCACGGGTCAAGGTTAAGAGTGGGTAACAATGACGCCAGTGTAATCCGTAATCTGTAATCCTGTTAATCTCGACACCGCAAACAGTACCAAATGTGCTTATGCCAGCTCCGCATGAGAGGCCTTGAAGGGACTAAAGGAACAAGACACAATAGAGCAATGACGGCAAGGAGTGAACATTGTATTGAGAGGAGGCTGGAATGCATCTTTACACCTCGGCTTGGTGTACAAATGCTGCTGTGAGACCGCTGCGCTGCACGTCTCCACCACCAGCTGTAAGAAGCAAAGCTAAAGCAAATTTCTGTATTTGCATTCAGCCTCCTACCCTCGCCTGCCAGAGATTAAACTTCAAACAAGCACAAATTTTCATATTTCTTTTGAAGCACATCTAAAAAGCAACAAACAGACACATGAGAGGAGCAAGGACTCGCCTTCTTAAAGAGGTTATATTTAAAAAAAAAAAAAAGGCAGAGTCGCAGGCTTTATTTTTTTTTTTTTTAAGTCAGCCTTGGCATTCGTCAATATAGAATCAATCAATCTGAAATTTGAATTCCATTTTATGCATCCATTGTGGCTGCTGCTGCTGCCGCGATTAAAGGCTTAGGCCGTGAAATAGCGTGGAACGTGGCGCCGTATTTTCACTCTCCGCTCGAGCCTCCCACCCTTCAGCCAATCTGAATGCACAAGCGGGCGGGCCTCATTCTCGCTGCAAACATTTACACCGACCCGACACTTCCCTCTCCCTCCGTCTCATCAATTCATTTTCATGCCACTGCGTGAAGGACAGAGGACTCTGAAGGGAAATGTAGTTTTGCCTTCTAATTCTCCGGGAAAGTGACTTTCAGACCATTCCCTCCCTACCGAACCATGCGGCTGAATTATCACATCATTTTTCAGCACCTCAATTTACTGTCCCCAAGACTGAGGCAATTTCACAGAAGAAGAAAAAAAAATGCCTTTCCTCCATCCGCCCGTGCCCCTCCA
Organism: Chelidonichthys spinosus; assembly: GCA_029853015.1. Lineage (NCBI taxonomy): Eukaryota > Metazoa > Chordata > Actinopteri > Perciformes > Triglidae > Chelidonichthys > Chelidonichthys spinosus. Next base: position 8,754,188 of record CM056823.1, on the reverse strand, counting down.
ATTACATCTCAAGGCCCTACTTGAAGACCTCGGCCCCAGCGCTGTCGTAATTGAAATGATGCCAATGTTATTCGTTGACACAGTAATGGGAGCAAAAAAGGCAGAGGCTCGTCTTCAAATCCAGACAAGTGAAATCTTGTTCCTAAGAGCAATTATGAACAGAATGGAATGACAGCTAAAGAGTGTTCAATGACAATTAGAGAGAATTGGGGCATTTCTGTACCACTGCTGTACTTTCTATTGGCAGAGCCAGATCCCACACTTAGACGTCCATTAGAGGAGATCCTGTCAGATCCCGTCAACACTGATCACCCTCCGCCAAGAAAACCTGAGCAGGCACAGGCATAATGGCATGATAACGCATTCATAGTTTTATATGAATATATATATTTAGATTATGTGGGGACTATTTGGACCAAGATGAATAAAAACACAGGGCAGAGAATGAAATATACATGGCAAATCGCGGATTCTTTTTCATCTTAGATGAGGCTCCCAAACCTCCCCGTTCCTCTTCAGATCTAGGAGGAATCCGAGACTGGCGTAAGTGTAAAATGGATTACCTCACAGTGTGAGAAGCAGTGAGGATGAGCTGTGGGAGCCATGGGAAAACTGTGGCGGGGTGGAGACGAAGCGAGGAAGGGTCATTAGGCACCGATGCAGAGATGCGAAATGGAGACTTTCCTGAATGGTATTACCCGTCTGGGTGGTGAGATGGACTGGCGAGAGCGGAACCGACACCTTCATCAATAGCCTCGATCACCTCGACGCAGCACATATAAAAAAAAAACAGCAGCGCACACGCATGTACACCACCCCGCCCCCTCCTGCTGATAACCACCGGGCGCTCGCTTCCACAGTATATCTATTTATAGACATTCTGTGCCCCATTTACAAGCATGGGGACACTGGATCTGTACAATAATAATAAAAAAAAACATGGAAGACATCATTTGTATTCTGCAGTCAAGGCACAAAGAAAAAAACCACATACATACAGAATACTAAGCTGAAACTCTATTCTCGGTCGGACCGTTACCAATTCACAAATTATGACAGATCCGAACGAGGAAAGTTGTCGCGTCTAAATTAACTGCAATTCATGCGACTACGCGGTGGATTAATCAGAGAAAGAGAAATAATTGACCCCACTTTGGAGGCGCCGTGTACGATTTCATCTTTGAGTGGCGTCGCAGACTATTAGCCAGCGAGCCACGGGAGACGAGATCCTACGGCGTGTGTGCAACCCGAAATTCAAAATAATGTACTCCTTTAGTCTTTTTTGATTGGTTTGACATCATGCATATGGATATCCTGCAGGCCTGAAATTACGGCAGTGGCATGTTTATGTGTGGAAATTAAAAGGAAAGACCTGAGGCAATGAATAACCCCCACCCTCTCCCTGCAAAAAAAGGGGTACATACACTTCCGAGGAAAGGGGGGGCCCCCTCAGTCTATTGGATTTCTGAGAGGAGAAATAGGCTTGTAGCGCCTCGGACAGCCAGCGCGAGGCACGGGGAGGTGGTGGCCGAGGGAGGAAGGAGAGGGTCATTTATCATTTTTGTCAGTCCTGGTAGAAAAGGGAGGTGGGGCACGGGCTCTTTCATATAAATTGAGTGTAGGTGGAATCAATGTGGCGTTGTTGGTGAGAGGAGGGGGGGCAGAGGGGGCCCGATCAATGCTGGTGGGAGTGACTGTTTGTTCACATTGTTTATCTACTGTCATCTCAGGACGCCGCTGAAGGACAAGGGAGCATGGCGGCCAGCACAATGTCTCCATTGGGACTCTGGATCCGTAATGGGTCTCTCCTTATACAGACAATGGGCATCACTCAGAGGTGAAAGTCACACTGCTCGTGGATAAGGCACGTCTCTGCGTGTGTGTGAATGTGTGTGTGAGTGAATGTGTGAGTGAGCGTGGGACTCGGGGGGGTTCTGAGTGGAAGGGGCAAGCAGAGATAACCATGCTTGTCAGTGTGGTTTCATACTGCAGGGTCTACGGATCAAATCAACCGCCTATTCAGTGGAAAAAAAATAAAAAAATAAAACCCATCCGGAGCCGCAAAGTATCTCCGACTACAGCACAACAGTTTTATTAAGACTTTTACACCTGCAGCGGAACGGCAATAAACGGATCTGCTGACCTGACGTGAACCAGAGATGCTATCAAACAACAACAACAACAACGCTGGTGATGACCAGCAGATGAATAAGAGAAAGCGATCAAGCTAATAATAAACTCCCCGGGCATGCTGTAACACAGGCTGCGGCACACACATAAACAATACAACTAATCTATTCGATCAATCAGGGAGGGACTGAAGGGGGGAAACTGCCGAGCGGGGGCATGCATCTCGGATTGTAACGGGGATAAGTACAATACCTGCTCATGAAATGATGATGAGCTGGATTCAGTGGCCGCCTAGTGCATTTCAGGTATTATCATTCCCGGGGGAGCCCTGTCTCCCCCCCCCATTTTTATTACACCTCCCTCTCCCATCTTCCCTTCTTTCATGTCCAGATAAGAAAACGGCCCGCACTGATCTGACGGCGATTCGCGCAGCAGAAAATGCTGTTCCCATGGGAATATCACGGTGTGAAAGAATAGCTGACACAAGAGATGAGATTCTGTTGTGCTGCCCATATTTTTGCCTACGAGATCAAACGGATAGGATTTTTCCTCCTGCATGAAAACGTGCTCATAATCAGCAGCTCGCTTTCAAAAGACCAATCAAAAACTACAGATAAAATGGATTGAAGTGGAAATGTGTACTGTCCTCTGTATGTCTTTACATAAACAAACAGTGCACACTTGACACGTGCCCCCATTGCAGTAATTGCAGGCACTAAAATGTATGAAAACTCCAAATGTAGAGAAATACCCAGCCCCATGATTGGTTTATCGCAATAACAATAATTACACCCCCAATTGTAGCCCCAGTCATGAATCCTATTACAGACCCTGTGTTTTTTTTTTTTTCAAACTGAGGATCAGCCCCAGCTTTTCTCTTCTCTCTCCATCTCTCTCTCATACTTTCTGCCTCAGTCGCGTAAAAAAAAAAAAAAAAAAAACACAACCACAGTCAAGCTCTGCTACATTCTCCTTTAATCCAACGTGGCAGTATTCACCCCCTCACACTGTTTCTTTGCTGCTGTAGGAGATTAATTCAACTGAAAACAGGATTTTTCAGAAAATCTACAAACGTATCAAAAAATATAAGCTGGCTCTACACAGACATTCCATGACAAACGTAAGATTCCATATGTATAAGCTCTATATGTGGTATTATATTAATATCAGAAAAGTTTCTGAAATTAAGACATGAATATGTTAATTGTGTCGGGATGGTATATAAAGGCAAACATTTTCCTATCAAAAACCACATTATGAGGTCAAAGGGAATATTCAAAACAAATACACGAAAACAGGCGTTGAATTATCCCTTGTAGTACAGTAAGTGCAGTCATTACAGAAGGCACAGCTGTGCATTTACAGAGAAAAAGCCATCCTCAAAAAATGGAGCATCTCTGGGCATTAAAGGGAAACTGCTGTGACATCCACTAAAGGAGCCCGTGGGAGACACTGTGCATTCAATGCGTCTGCCTGAGGGATAGAGCGGTCCTATTTTATAGAATACTGGTAAAGAGAAAGGCCCTGTTAAAATAAAACTCACATGACACCTCGGCTTGTGTTTGCCAGAAGGCATGCGGGGAAACTTTGAAGCAAAACTGAATTCGACTTAATAGTGCAATGAGACAAAAAAATGCAATGCTTTGGAGATTCTCCCTTGCAGCGTGACCTCGAACAATTTTAGAGGAAGAGGGTAAAATAAATGCAGCAAGAGCGTATGGGAAGACCTGCAGAAGTCTGACAGAAGATTTATGTTTCAGCGAGCCGTCAGTTTCCAAACATAGGCTAAAAGCCACACAGGAATGGCTTAAACGCAACAATGTTAATGTCCTAAAGTGACGGGGTCCAGACCTCAATACAACGCAGAATTGGCTCCAGGACTTTAAACTTGCAGTTCATGAAACATGACAAAGAGTCTGTCCATGTGCTGATACAGAAATACCTCCTCAGTCATAACCCTGTAATTGCTACCAGACAGACAACTACTAGATAATAACCCCAGATGGATGAAAACACTTCTGGTGTTTTATATTTGTTCGTGTTTAGTCTTTTAGTGTATTAAAAAGAAGAAGATGGGAATTCTTTGTTAGGCATTGTGCCCACCAGGTCTCCCCATGTTCCTCAAAATAAACATGGCTCCACCACAGCTCACCTTTATCCTTTCCCCAGCTTTAGTGTCAACTGCAGCTGGTCAAGACTCGGTGTCTATTTCAGCCCCCTCGCTGAAGCGCTCTACCTGCCGCCATCCAAGCCGCTTTCCCCTTCCACCCTTCCCGTCCTGGACCAGAGGGTGAGGCATGCGTGGGTGTCACTGAGCTGACAGGTCTATCTGGGCTCTGTCTGGTGTGCTCGCTCTTCCCATTTCCTCACTTCACGGACGCCTCTACAGCTGCTGTGTATCCTACCGTGACACCGCACACACACACACAAGCACACACACACACACACACATATACACAAGCGAATATCGGTTTACAGAAGGGGGAAGCTGGGGCCAGTGCACGGGGTCAAGCCTCCACAGCGCTGCATGCATGGTGTATGTCCTGGAACACAACTATTTCAGATCAAAGCCATATTTCATTATTCTATTTAAAAGAGGGAAGCAGACCAGAGAGGTGTATTTATGTGGGAAGAGAGCTATGCTGTTTTCCCTGTCAGTTCAAGGGAAGCATGTAAGAGCTGCGTATTAAATATCACTGTGCAGCATAACACACACACACACACATTTTACAGACAGTTTAACGGCATGTGTATACGTGTGCACGTTTTCGTAGTGCTAGGTGCGTACGGCTCGGCGGCGGGGTTACGGGTCCAAGCGCCCAAACTGAAAAAGCAGACTGTCATGTAGCGCGTTAGCCATATAAAATCTAATATCTGTCTCCCGACGCCCATCCATAAACCAGCCAGCAGCTGCCAGAGTCAATGCGGTCCAGCCACACGCTGTCACCATAAACCCTATGTAACACATTTCTCATTTGATACGCCTCTCAACCATTTGCACACACACACACACACACACACACACACACAGATACACACGGATTGGTGGGTGTTTTCCCTCCCGCTGGCTGTAACAGGTGTGTGGGGGGAGGAAGTAGTAAGCTGATCCAGCCATGAAGACCCACTCCACTTCTCCTCTCTTGCCAAAACATCCCCAGTCCCGCTGCTATCCTTCACCTCCTGAAGGGAAACTTCCAATCGGCCCGATCAATACACCCTAGCCTCAGGATATGAGGCTCTGAAGTTAACTAGAAGCACTTAAGGAGAGGGGAATCTGTATTGATTACAAAGGGTTAATGAGATTGTGTGTGCTGGTTCAGCTTTTTTTTTTGAGATTGGAAATGCGCGACGAGGTCAGTTTATTGATACAAATTGGTAACACACACTCATAAACTGCACTTCTGTTCAGGATTTAATACAACTATTTTTAAGTCTCTTTGCCTTGTGATTTGACACTTCACAGTACACACACAAAAAGGTGAGATGAGGCTGGATGCAATAATGATAACAGCTCGTCAGTCACGGGAGAGGAGACGGTGTCACGGTGAATCACTGCAGACTGAACTAGACGGCCAGAATGAAAGAAAGACGGGTGAATCTTTTATCTGCACTGCAGGTAAAAATACTAAGTACGATAAGGTTCAGGATGCCACGACATCTTTGCTCCGGTATCAATTATTCAGCATTGCCTTTTCTAACCCTTTAATTATACATCAGCGTTAGAATAACAAAAGGCTAGGGACGCTTGCTGTGTTCTTGCTTACAAAGGCCGTACAATGAAACCGGATGGGGGAACTTTAGCCTTTAGGTAGAGGTTGGAGGAAGACGGAAGCCTTCGGGGCTGCTTCGCCCTGCTGTCGAGCTGTCATTTATGTTGTGTCCGCCTCGCACACTGTGTGATCAGAGATCAAAGGGTTAACTGAAACTCTGGCCTATAGCCCTGTGCTGCTTACATTATTCAACAGCTTGTTACAACAGCCTGCTCCCTGATCTCACACACAGGGAGACGGAGCTGGAAACTCCGGGGAGGGCAACACTAGGGACGAATAGCCGGATTAAGAAAAAGGGATGACAGGAGAGACCGGGAGGCTGGAGAAAAAAAAATATAGGACAGAATGAGGGGTGGAACTTTGGGATGTGGTGGGGAAAAAAAAATTAGGTGAGGGGGGAAAAAAGGGGATCCAAAAAGATGAAAAGACATAGTGAGAAAGGGGAAGGATGAGAAAGTGGTGAAAGATGGAGAGAGCACAGGTGTGCAGAAGAGGAGGGCTGTCCGTGCAGATCTGCCTGTTGCCGCGGGAGACTGATCAGAATCACTGAATGTGGACGTTTAACCTTTGACCACGGCACATACCTAATTTGTTAGCTCGGCTCCGTATTTTGTCGGAGGGAAGCAGAGGTTTCATTTCCGCAGTTTTCATTACACGGTGGCAGAAAATGCCAGTCCATTGACCTACATCTCAGTTATGATGGAACATAATGATGATGATGAAAAATGTTCAAGTCAGTTTTCACTGCTCTCTTTTTGTGCACACAATTGATAAAATAAACATTAACATTATAAAATATAAATAAGATAGAAAAGGTGTCAGAAAATAAGCAAGTGTCTTATTACAGACCACTCAAAATAAAAAAAATCAGACAATGTCCTTCAGGCCCTTTCACTTTCACTATGAATTCTTAATAGCCGACACCTAAATATTGGCTGCTGGTGTTTCTGAACAGGTAACGCAGCAGCACCCACTGGCGTGAGGCTCTTCTGAAATAGCACTCATAGACAGAACAACAAAGCAAAACAACATCCATCAGATGAGCACTGAAATGACAGCGACCATGTTTTGGGAGCACCCTGTTTATAGTCCCAGACTCACGCCGCTGCTCAGCGAGCAGGCTCCTTTGTTCATTAATTGATTGGCCTCCCCTGCTGGGCCTCAGTAACTAGGTTACACAGATCCATGAAAAGAAGAGGATCGCCCCCCCTCGGTGAAAGGCGGAGGGGGAGATGGACTACTCCGGGACAGGAATCCGAGTGTTAATATAACTAATGGAGTGAGGACGACCGTAACTTTATTGAAATCACCCTCGTGTAATTAGGGCAAGCAGCTGATGAGAGCAAAAGAGGGACGGCGAGGAAGGTTGGATCGTATTATGAAGGGTGAAGTCATCGTAGCGTCACCTGATCGGTGGGGGCTGCGGAAAGGTGATGGCTGCAGGTGTTTTTACACCGAGATCCGACCATAATCGTGGGAAGAAGACGGAAGCAGGTGAGGGAAAGTGCTGAGGTGGTTGTGAACATGGCGCCAAGGTCAAAGACATTGGCTTTATCTGAAGCACCAGGCTTCTAGTGCAACGCAGCTGATGAGACCAGGTGACCTCTGAGGCGGTTGGAAATGCTCGATAGAAACATACGGTATTCGCTTTGCTTTAAAAATGAGATGCACTAAAGGCAGCCTGTTAGAAGAGGTTTAACCTTTCCTCTCTAAGGGTTGAGGGAAAAGATCCTAAAATACCAGTTCAATTAAAAAAATGTAAATTGATGGATTCCGTTTCATTTTATTCCGTTTATAAAGATACTGCAAAGAGCTGGGAGTTCATCGTTGGTGGATTTTGTCCGATGTGTGTGGGCAAAGAAAAAGATATTTTGCAACAGTAATTAGGGTTTGCTTCGTTTTGAGAGCTTTGAGCCACTATGTCCAACAAAACCACAACCACCAACCAGTGTCTTTGAAAAATGTCATACGAGAGGTCAAAGAAGAACCATCGTGGGACGAACCCTTTTTTTTTTTTTTTCGCTGTGGAATAGATCCTCTATTCCACAAGATCTCCAAGGAGGTTGAAATTGGTTAAATACCATTTATTTACACGGTTAAATACAGTCGCCCCACAACGACACAAAACTGTGATTTAAAGAGGCACGATGACCTCAGAGCAAAGCAAACCATAAATACCACAGCACAATCCCAGCTCTATAACTCCTCCAATAACACAGACGGAGACATACGGTGGCCTCCCTGTTGGCGAACAGCTGAACCAACGGAGGCCATGCATTTGCCCCGCATACCTCAGAGGATACAAGTTTCCACCATGCACTTTATCCTTCAGGTGACAGAACTGAGTTCCCTCCACTAACAGAAAAGGACCCGGCGTCGTGGGCAATGTGGTAAACAGTGTCACTATCAGCCAGATGGATATAGGCACACCGTGTGTGTGTTGATGGTCAATATGGAGCGGGGGAGCGGTGTGGATGTCTTTGCGATGGGTCAGAATACGAAACTAAATCAAACAAGGCCTCGGGCGGCCTTTGGAAGGAGACAAAAACGCCTATGACAGTATGACTCTGCAAAATATTTTTGCTGGCATAGTACTTCGCGAACCCAAGTGGGGCGTGACGGATCGCAACATAATCTTAATATATTATTTGATCCTCCCCACCCCTGAGCGATGCAGTCATAATGCATTTACGAGCTCCACCGAGGTTTGAGACCCTGAGCGGCAGAGCGGTTTGACCATCCCTCACGAGAGATGACTTGTAGGGCACGTGAGGACAGCGCAGCACAGATGAGGTTAATATTACTGTCACCAGTAGCCGGAGGCAGGGAGTGAGAAGAAGCAGAGGAGTAAAAGGGGAGAAAATGAAAAAGAAATCCAAAGCATTTCACTTGTATTCGTTTAGACTGCAAATTAGCTCGTCTGCAAATTGCGAGGAAGAAAAGCCAGTCCACCTCCTCCCCAGCAGCACCCGCTAATGGTGTTGTCTTAAATACCTTTATCACTAATTCATTACTTCTGATTTTCCACCAGCAAAAGGTTGGAGCTTTGTCTTCGGTCTAATTGAGAGCCGGTGGCTTGGGGCCCTAATCAGTCAAAACGACTAACAGCTTTCCTCGGGGGAAGATGAAGTCAAAAAACAGCATCTTTGTACCAGTGGGCCATTCGCTCTCAGTGCAACTTCAAAATGACTTTAATTTCAGACTCTCCAAGATGGTGTTTCACCGGGTGAGGAAAATGTCAGGCTTGTAATGAATGTTGAGTATTTCCCCCTCAAGTTGTCAAAAAGCGGATGCCGTCATTAACCGGCGTGACATTCAAAGACGGCGCCGCTTATTCAACATAGGTTTTTTTGAAGCAACTTTTGGCGCCCATTCAATCGATACAGAAGAAAAAAAAAACTTTTTAAAAAGGACTCTCCTCTCTCATACGCGGAAGCGTACACAAGTCTAATTAGCGGCGGCGTATCCCCTGATGACTCCGCCATTTCCTCTCACTGGGAAGATTAACCGCCGCCGCCGCCACGCTAATATCAGCCTGCACATCAACACAATTAGGTGAAGAGTGAAATGTGAGGCATGTCGTCACATCTTTCCCAGCTTCATTAGGGCACACGAAAGACAACTCGATGACAGACAGGCCGCCGCGTCTGCAGGTTGGAGAGGCGCCGAGCAGGTGTTCCTGGCAACCCGGCCGCGGGATGTGGTTAGAGCTCGTCCCCGGTGATGCGGACAGGTTTAGGGGATATAAAAAAAAAGAGCCTAATTAAAGACACTTGGCTTATCTGTTGATTTGAGCTGTGGCCAATTATAAAAAGAAGTCTACTGTTTAATAAGGCATTTTGTATTTCAATACATATGTTTTATTTCATTTTGCCTTCATAGGTTCATAAGTCTTTCAGATCGGGGTTAAACCTGTAAACGATAAATGATATCATTCAGTAAAAATCCACAGCTGACATGACTGGAATAGGGATGTGGTTTTACCCCGTCAGGGTCTATGAAACCCTCAAAAGCCTCATTCTGCCAATCCACCAACAGCTTGAGTATGCACGAGGTTCAGTGCGGAGTTTTTAAGATGAATATCACATCAGAGAACGCCAAGTCAATCATCCTGTCATCCAACTCCTTACCGAGTTCGCCTCGGGAGGCCGAGAGACTCGAGGAGGTCGGGGAAGGAGGAGCCTCCGTACAGTTTGACATGGAGCCCTGCTGGAGACGATCCGTTGTTTCAAAAATCGCTTCCAGATGCTCCATTCTTTAAGCTGTTGCATTTTCTGGCCACAATTAGTCATTCTTTCAGTCAATCTCTGGGCTGCCTATTAGTTCTCGTCAAGCCGAGCCACCACCCAATGCATCCTTAGCGAGCGAGTGAACTCCTGGGCCCTTTGGGTGTGTTTGTCTTCTGTTCAGTTACGAGAAATCCTTCAACAACTACTGGAAGTCATTTGCACAGATACACACAAGCTAGGAAAAAACTAGGTTCCCCCGTGGTCCACATGCCGTTTAATAAACAGCTTGTTTGTGCCAAGGAATACGTTTCTCCATGAACACCGGGAAGTATTTGTCATTTCAAGGATTTGCTTTTGGCAGGTTAATCATCAAAATTACATACGAGGCTCAGAATAGAAAAACAACAGGCAGCTTCAACTGCATAACATTTCAGCATAATGAACGTGATATATGACGACATATGACCAGTTGTTGTAACGATGTCATTAATTAGAAGCAGAATTCGTCCTCCAAATGTCTAGCATCCATCATTACATTTTAAAACAAAGCAGGAACCTTTAACTCATTAACTAAAACATAAATAAAACACACGAGAGGAAACTCGATCTGATCCCATTAATATTTGCAGATGCTATTGTGTTTAAATCATGTAGTTTATGGCATATAATTAACAATAAGTCGCCAACAACTAATGACAGCAATTTTGATAATTGATTGTATAAGTAATTTTTCAGGCCAAATATTTGATAGTTCGAGCTTCTTAAAAAATCTTCTTGAAAAATGTGTCACATCTAATAGTAAATTGCACAGTTAATTAGATGCACAGGTTTGTGCGTGTGTTCAGTGGGATTATACCCATCATGTATATTTTAAAAATAAAATACTCACAGGGTCTTATAAAAAACTGGCAAATTTACAAAGGTTTATTCCTTCAAGCGCCAAATCAAAACTATAGCAAGACGCTCCAAAACGAGATCATATCACCGTGCGTCGTGTTGTTGTTCAGCAAAGTGACAGAAACAGATCATGCCAGCAAGACGACATAAAGCCCCGCTATGCACTGTGATGTTAACACAAATATCTGGATCAGCCTTCAGACGTCGATGCTGCTGGATATCCTAGTGTGATGTTTTCATTTCGGCCTTCAGACCACCTTAAAAGGTTTCCTGGCAGGGGAAAATTCCTTTTTGCGCCGCATGAAGAATAGCCAAGGACAGGAAGACAGAGATATCCTTATCATCAGATATGCTGTCGACTGACATTAGAGCACACCGCAGATATTTACAGCTATCTGGAAACATCTGTAGGCTCGTAGAGGACTGTCAGGCAGGCCAGGTAAACAACATGCTTACTAGAATCTCACGCCACCATGCTAACCAGGCCTGTCAATCACACAAATCAAGCTAGCGGCTGCGATTCAGATGTGGATGAAAGAAGAAGGATGGTACAGCAGCCCGGCAAAGCTGCTACGCCACATCGGGGGGAAAAAAATAAATAAAAAGAAATGTGGCAAGTAATTGCAAAAGACAAAAGAGAGAGTTTAAGATTCAAAGACACCGACGGAGAACACAACAAATGCTCAGCTAATTGAGATGTTTTGCTCCAAGAACAGCAGCAGATCATTTAGTTATAGCTCGAGCAGCGAGTTCAAAAACTATGGAACAGAAGAAAAAGAAGAGAGGAGAGAGGAGAGAGAGAGAGAGAGAGAGGGGGGGGAGAAAACAAGAGAGGTAGAACAGAGGAAATCTAACAAAAGACAACAGAACATAGTCGGAACAGACCGGAGCCAGGCACAACACACCAGAACAGGCTGTAATTGTGTTGTGCGGGACTGACCCCAGCGCATCCCAGCAGGCATTGCATGATGAATGGGCCTGGCGATGACTAAATCCCACATCCCTCCTCCTCCTCCTCACATGCTCTTTTCTCTCCCCTCTCCTCTCTGTCGCCACTATTAGCCCTCCTTCTGTCCCTCCCTTTGCTCCCCTCCTTTCCCAAAAACTGCACTCTATTCAGCTGCTGCCATCCCACAAGATTAATTTGCATTCAGTGCACTTAGTCCTCGTATTGTGCGCTGACACAATGACATATTACAGTGCATGGCACACCTATTAAACATATAGTCTAGCTTGAGGGTCGGTGATTTTTTTTTTTCCCCTTCTTTTTTTTTTGTTGCAAGATGGTTATGATAGAGTACGAATGTATGGAGCGAGAAGCACAAGCCTTGATCAGCTCCCAACGTGGGGAGGCTCCAACACGCGAGTCACAGCGGAATCATTACAAGAACAGTTAGATAACCTCGATTAATGATTCACTAGACCCAAACTAATAAACTGGGTCAGATTGTGTTAGCAGTGGTAGCAAGAGCAGAGAGACCTTCAGGTTAGGCGGCGGCGAGAGCGAGACGGAGAGGGAGCAAGAAAAAGAAAATTAAAGAGAGGAGAGAAAATAAAGGCGTTATAGAGGTGTTGGTGTTACTCCACTATAGCCCCCGAGCAAAGAGACAGTAATGCATGGGAAATGGGCTTTTTCCTCCGGATTTCTTTGCCCGTCGTCTCCTCCGACTGCTCCATCGCGCCCACTTCCAAGGGGAGCGAAAGAAGGGGACCAAACTTAATTTGCTGCACCGTCTCTAGCCGTCACCCGTTGTGCCTGGGGGACTTAAAAAAAATGGATTCTGGAATTTGAAAAGATGAGTGAAATGAAGAAATGAAACAGGGCACTCGGGAGAAGGCATAAGAGACAATAGCACAGAGGGTGGCGGCGAGGAATGAGAGCAGCAGAGTTTGTTTGGGGGGGTTGGGGGTGGGGGGGGTCAGGAAGCTGGGAACGCGTTATGTGGGCCAGTTATTAAGTGTATGGTTATCATAAACCAGCCCAGAGGCCTCGCCATCTGGAGAGGCCACAGGTTTTCTCAAACAATCAGATCAGAGTGGTGATAGCGGCCACTGCTGACGGTACAACGTCCAAACATGGAGGTGGTTGAGGGGTTAACAACCCATTACCTCACCCTGCTGCACTCCCCGGGGATGCACAGTAGGGGGGTTGTGATGGCAGTGTGCGTGTGTGTGTCCTCATAATCCATAGCTCACCTTTAGGCGGTCACTTAACCAATGGGTGGCTGAGTGGCATCGACGCCTGTGTGCGGGAGGCAAGTTTGAGACGAGGGCGTAGAAGATGGAGGCTGTGGGACTCACATTACTCCCCTCCAGCTCTTCTCAACCTGTCACATAAGCACTTTGAGGACTCAACCGTAAAGCCAGAGTCTTGACAACTTCAAACGCCCACATTGCTGGAGTAGATCACAGGCAACAGGAGGGATACAGGCAAGAATAAAGGAGGAACGATCTTAAAAAAATGTTTTTAAAAAAAGGACCGGTCTTGGTCAATGTGGAGCCTCAGCATTGTGTTGTGTATTGAATTTCATTATCAGATTATTGTCATTCATCTAATGCTCAGTCACACAGGCGAAGAAGAAAAAAAAAAAAGAACCAAGAAAAGAGGGGGCCTCCACCCCGGCCCATTGAGAGCCAATGAGCTCTGGTCGAGTTGCAGCAGAGAGTTGGAGGCCATTACAGAGAGAAAACAAACATGGACCTCTGGCCAGGCACACACAGCGCGGCCCAGACACCTGTGTCCCATTCACCCAACATATCCGGCCACTTAACACTTCACAGAGGGGGTAGGGTGGTGTTTGTGTTTGCAGGCTTGCAGACCTCACTGTGGCTCCTTTAGTCTTAGCTCCTTTACCCAAACAGCCTCCGAGCCTGTCTGCAAGATACTTGCGGCTGTCGCACGTCCCGCTGAGAGCAGCCAGCCGTTACACCACCTGACCACCACGGCTGGCCGTGTTCGAAGCTGCACTGTCGGAATAAAAATCGGACAAAACAAAGCTCATTCATCCTGCTGTCACTTGCGGTCTCCAGCCGTCCTCCTGTCTAGGTGCCCCAGCTGCATCTGGACTGACCTCGGGGCAGCCAACACCTGTCCTGCACAGACTGGCACATATACACACACACACACATACACACCTCCCTACCACCAAGGACAGATGAGAGACAGCAGGCTGGGCAGACACAGCACCGCCTCGGCTCACTGGAGGGGTACACTCGGAGCTGCCAGCCGCTAAGCCCTGGGTCGGCACCATTACAATTCTTTCCACTTCGGCAATTCAAAATGGAGAAGAGGTATGCCATCAGCTGTGGTCAGTTTGTTACGGCGGATTCTCAACGCCTCCGTGCAATTTAATGAATTGAAATGGAGATGACCCATAACCCTGGCAACGCACGCATAGTTTCCACCCGAAGATTAAGCTAGATAGCGAGGCTGAGCTGTTTAGACGTAGCGGAGGCCTCTTGCATGCCACAATGCTTTGTTTGCAGCGAAGCCAAACGCACTCACAGGTGCGAGGCGAATGGACACCAGATGACTTTTTGCGGTGTGTGGTGTTGTGGTCTGATTTTAGGCAAGGAGACGAGGGAGATGGGGAAAAGAGGAGAGAACAGGGGGCACCAGATGTCCTGCTGAAGTTTACCCAGTCCCGCTGTCGTGGTGGGACGCCGCGATGCTCTGCTCTAACGGCACAGAGGTGGTTGTTTTTATGTTGTACTGTTGGCCCGGCTAACAACACGATCATGGGAGCAGGCTAACAAAAGCAAACTGAAACTGCTACCTGACCTTGTGTAGGTGTTCACTCCTGACTTTCCTGCAATATCCCTGCCCATCGTGACAGCACTGTAAACACAAGCGCTGGTTGGTAAACACAGATCAGGGTCTCCCTGGCAGCAGCGGACCACGGCTGTGGTCTTGTCGAGGCTTCAGGCAAAACAGTCAAACAGGGCAAGCAAAGACAGACGCACTTGTTAAGAGCACCGACTAAACACGTTTCAATTTAAAAGGTACACCTAACTAAAACAACAAATAACCCACCTTAATGAAGGTTATAATGTTCTGTTTTTGTCCAAAAATGTTCATTTCAGCTGGGTGTACCTCATAAACTTAGTGTATATATGTATCATATATGTGCATTTCAGTAAAGTGTTCTTTAAGCAAAGTATTGTAATGTATAATAGTGAAAGTGTCTTTAAGAAACCTTATTTAATACTGTATTAAATTCGTTTATCACGTTTCTCAAACTGTTTATGCGTTGCACTTGCATATATACTATGGTAAACAACTTGAGGCGTGCATGTGTGTGGGCGTACAGTGTATAGTAGGTGACGGTATGTGTGTGAGATCTGTGGTGTGGCCAGACCCAGCGAGGCCACCAGACAACTGGGTAAACATTCAGACCCCCCCCCCCCCCCCCCCCCCCCCCCCTGCACCTGTCTGCCCTCTGAGCTCATATCAGTGAGCTTTTACCACCGAGCTTTAGGTCAGCTGATGTACAGCTAACGTCTCACATTTACACATAACAGCCTTCATCCCAGATTTCCTCTTCTCCTGGTAATATTACAAAAACTCCTCAATCTGATTTACAAGCATGTCTCAATGCAACACCAAGGCAAACACAGATCTCACAGGGGGAGGGAAAAACAGCCTGAGCCTTCTAAATTGCTAAATGGACAGATAGAAAAAAAAAACAAATCTAATTGTATCTGATGACTGATAGCACTTATGATGAGGACAGGGTTAGAATATCCCACAGTGAAGTGGTGCGTTCCCATTACGGCATCTCTGAAAATGGCTTCATTAAGGGAGCAGAGCCGAGAGCTTCCTCGTCGAGTGCATGAAAGCGCTGCACCCCGAGGGTCCACCGGAATGGCTGAGGTGAAGTCCATTAACACACAACAGCTTGTTTTTTGACCACTAAATAAAACAGGGCATTTTTCCGCGTCTGCAATATAAATAGCCTTTGGCTTAGGAGCTGGCGAGCCGCATGTCTGAAGCTGAAAACGCATCAAAAGAGAAAATTGGATTGGCTTCCTAATACAGTGTGAACACAGGTGTTGATCGAGACGATGTCCCACAGTCTCAGAAAGTCGTGGACCAAGAAAACGGTCTAAACTCTCATCTATTGCTTGGCATTTGATTATTCGTCGTGAAGTAACAGTTTATAGGATAGAACTACTGAGAATTTTCCTACGCCGCCGTTCATTCCAACATATTATGGATCAGAGCATCACCTAAATGCCTAAAATGATGCGTTGGTCTCTCTAAAGGGTAGCGGTTGTGTCATAAGAGCTGCCGAACATGCCGTCTTCTGACGGGGGATAAATCCATATCGCACATAAAACTATCCTGTTCTTCTGGCATATTTCCTGGTCCCTCCGGCAACCAGAGCCAGCTACCTCCGAGCCTATGACATAGCTCTTACTTTCCCAGCACTTACGCTCCAATCATATGTCATCTGATGAAACGCTACACCCGAGTCTCCATTATTCGTCTGGATACAGGAGCCTCTGGAATGTATCGGATTCCTGCCTCGGGGGGGTAGGAACCTTAGAAACATAGTCCTACCTCCACCAGCTAGCCTCTCCCTCTCTCCATCCATCTTTCCATTCAGCTAAATTCCACTAGAGGCCTGCTTGATTTACGCCGCCTCGTCGGCTGTCTGACATGTGCTTGCATTTTTTTGACGTACGTCTCACAATGGAAGGACATGTGAGGGACTGTTTATGGTTTGGGGACAGTTTCCAGCTGCCTACTTCATGTCTAAGTCCCAACTGAACGGTAAACATACCGATGAGCATTAACCCTCGGCTACATTCGATGCTGCCGTGTCGAGCAGAAGCGGTGAAGCTCAACTGGGAATTCAAATTATAAAACTTACTTGTCCTCTGGTGCAACAATGGCATGACCGCTCCCCCACCTATCTCCCTTCTCCAGAGAGCAACAGTTATGCAGAGCAGCACTGGGGTCTGTAGTATTGAGTATCTCTGAGTCAGTGGCCTGCGTAATTCAGTCCAGGGAATTATGACAGTGGAAAATCATTTCCCCGGGCCGGGGATAGGAGGCCATGGCTAATCGTTCAGTAATCTGATCTGCCTGCATACTGTAGCATTCAGCCACGACTCGCTAACCTAGCCAGTCAGTCACACATGTGGACACCCCCGGTGCCTGCCAACTATCTGATGGAGGCTAACGCTATTCAAAAACCAACTCTCCAGGTTTTCCCGAGGATTACTGATGCTATCGGATCACTTGCTAATACTCGGTTGTGCTGTGCTGTTTGAAATGTATTTACCCGGCTCCTGCTCTCCAATACCCCTCGCGATAGCGCAGCCTAAGCCAACAAACGCCGCAGCCGCATTCCAGGCAGAAACGGGCCCTTTCGACACAAACCGTCTCGCAGCCTTACGACGGGTACAGTCGTCCCCTCGCATGCTGGCGCATTAATCAAAATGCTCGACTTAATGAGGAAACGAGTTTATCTGTCAAACAGCGGGCTATTCTGGGTGCACTTCCAATTTTAGATTCCAGTATCTGGTGGAGCCAGTGGTGTTGTAGTAGTATATGAATAAGAACCATAGGGAGCAGTACCGTGGCACAAAGCAGTGCTTATACCCAGCAGAGTGGGTTGGGGGGGCTCGCGTTTTGGAGGGATGCCTGGCTTCAGCCCCACTCCGGAGAGAGGTCTGCCCCCCACGCACACTGCATGTGGATACAAGAGGCACCGACATGGAAAAATACAAGATATGGCATGTCGTTGGGCACTGAAGTTCCCTATAGTTACCCCGTGTAAAGCATTAAATGCGACGGTATTGGTAATGCACTACACTTAAACGTGCATCCTCCTCTACGTGGAGAAAAGCAGCCAGAGCGACTGACTTGACAACATCCGTCACACCCTTCCCCATTCAAATCTAAAAATGACAAACTGTCTGTGATCATGTCTCATTCTGATAAACCGCCAAACACCGTTTGGTGACACGATCCGTCACATGCTTGTCATGCCCACAGTATTTTATCAACCTCCGCGTGTAGGCATTGTAACTCAGTCGCAGCTTTTTCACGGGCATATCTAAGTGGAGGGATGCTGATATATGATCAAATGGCTGCAGCAGCAGTGGCAGCTTTCATCAACTGAAAGCGCTAGATCACAGCATGTTTGGCAGCCAGTGGGAGCAGTCAGATGGAGGGTTAGAACAACCAGACAAACAGTTGGCACGGATAAATAGGACGCAACCTAAAGATTCAAGCTCGCCACAAATTGTGACAAACAAATGACACTAACCACGCTGTTTTTTTCTGCAAATGGAATACATTTTTCTTTTCCCCAATGCAGGGTGGGACATGCGATAAACAACACATGGCTTGGGGGGGAAAAAAAGTAAAGCAACGGTCAAATAAATCTCATGACGCATAAAACCAGAAGGACAGCACTCTTCAAGAATGTCTTCTGCAGCTGAGGCAAAAACGCAAGGAAAGTCCTTTTGACTTTGCCAAACACATTCTGAGCGTGAGTCATTCTCCTTTAGCAATCTCTTACTCACTTTAGGTGCACGCTTGCACGCGCTCGCACCCCTAGGCAACAGATTTCAGGCAGGTCTGGACTGCCCCTTTTTGCTACAGAGCAGAGTCAAGTGTTTATAGTATTTAATAGATGCAGCCATCTCGGTGGAGACACACACACACACACACACAACAAAGAGTCACAAAGCAGTCGCACACACACAATAAAGACAGCTCTTACTTATAAAAGGACACTGCATCGCTGGAGCCACTGTGCCACATATTAAAACACTTAATACTGGGTGTTTATTTGTTAAGAGTGCACCCCAAATGGAAACTAAAACTACATGATATAGCATAGTCAGCAGTCTATTTATTTGGTTTCCTCCCTTACAATCCAAGTTTCTGGTTAGGATCAAATAGAAATCTTAGTTTAGAGCAATCTGTGCAACAATCAGCCCCTGCAGATGGTTCCTACAGGTAGCCCACCTAAAAGCCTGGTGCATCATCTGTCATAACACAACAGGGCTGCCGTCGCTGCTGATGATTAACCCAAGTTGCCCGAAATCATTTGGACAAACTGAACGATGTTAAAGCGGCCGCTAAAT
This sequence comes from Chelidonichthys spinosus, assembly GCA_029853015.1. NCBI lineage: Eukaryota > Metazoa > Chordata > Actinopteri > Perciformes > Triglidae > Chelidonichthys > Chelidonichthys spinosus. The sequence goes on along the minus strand of CM056823.1, from coordinate 8,735,056 downwards.
TCCCACGGTGCTCTTACATCCCACCTTTGTGCAACGCTGTTAGATTAGGTGGCAGACTCCCGTATAGACCTTTAATTATAACTCGCGCACGCAGAATCCATCTTTTTTTCCTTCTTCTTTCCATTGCAGGAGACACGTTAAGGATCTGTGGTCAGATTGCTACGCTGTTGGCAAATTGTTGAAGCTAACTTGAGGCCAGCTTTTTTTTTTTTTGGATGAATACTCGGCACACTGCAGCTGCCTCAAAGTTAGAAAAACAAGTTGGTGGCTCGTAGCCGCCACCGGGCTGTATTACGGTATCTGGCTGGATAAAGGAATTCCGATATTAAATCACGGACCGGAGCCGGACGCCGCTCTCTCTTCCCTGAGCGCAAACTTCCCTCTGACCCGCTTCACAAAATAACACACACAAAATAACGTTAGCCTCGTTTTCTCTGCTGCCATACTGGACGAGCCGAAAAGCTCGCACCGAGCCTCCCGCTATGTCTCCGGCCGCTTTGACGCTTGCAGCCAGCGGAGAGCCGGGGCCGGAAAACTGGCCTCATTCTCCGCCTGCGCCAGACAATGTTCCCTAGCCTGGCCTGGGAGACCGAGCGGCGGGGCTCTCGGTCTCGCAAAGCCCACCGAACATGTGCGAAAACACTGCGATGCGACTCGCGTTTTTTTTTGTCGACGTACTCACCTCGTTTTTGGTGGTTTAGACGGATTTGGCACGACGCCGTCCGGCCGGGATGTTTTGCGGGATTGAAGCACGGCGCGCTGGGCGCATGTCGTCGTCGTAGTCGTCGTCGTCTCGGTTTGCTGGCGGCCGTGAGGTGGAAGCGGCACAGCGGACTCGACTGGGAGAAATCGAGAAATCTGAGAATGCCCCTCTCTTTCTGCAGCTCAGTGCACCGGCAGTGGCCCATAACTGTCGACAGGAGGCGCCAGCGCGGCGCCTTTTTTTTGTCTCTGATATGCGCATACGTGCACTACATAACTCCTAAAAAAAATATCACCGTGCGATCATATTCGTGCACGGGTTTATCCTCAATTGTGGGATTATAGTGGCCTTGGTGGACCGTGTCTGCACAGCTACTCGGAATTAAACGGCGCAGTGATACTGGGATTATCCTGAAAGTTTGTGTGATTCCTATTTCTTAATAACAGTGATGGTGGTCGTGATGGTTTTGATTAGTCACCACAAACATGCAGATGAAAACATGCCCCCAAAAATCACAAAATATTACAGGTATGCCATTGGCACTCAATCATCGTGATTGTATAACCTTATATTCAAGGTACTGTAGTTGCAGGACACAAATACATTAGTATAAAAAGTATCATTAATGAACATACAAATGATGCTTAAATCCTCACTGTAGCACAAAGGAACATAATATCAATACAATTCCAATATAATATCTTGAATGGCACACTCAACAGAGAGCAGCTGGGAGGTAACAGTACACCATGTCCTCTGACTCGTCAGGTGATTTTGATTATGGTGTGGTTAGATCTAATACAAAGCCGTCCTTCAAAACAACTTTGGCTGTCATCCACATCACATGATAGAGGAGATAGGTTTGCATGGCTTATTAAGACAAAGAAGGCAGTGCCTTTACCTCAGTTTCCCTCACACAGTGCAAGACAGGTGGTTGTTTTTTTTTCCAGTTCCAGCCTTTTTCTGGTAACACCATCACAGGAGCAATTGTTGATCAATATCCAGTGTTACCTGACTGATGAGCACAATGCAATTGATTATACATTGAAGTCACTGAACCAAAGCCAGATATCATAAGAGAAGAGTATGGAGATGCTTTTCATAACTAGCCTAAAAGTACAGCAGACTTCCTTTTCCGACCTCCGGAATGGCAGCTATGAAAGATTTCTGAGCTATTCAGACCTGGTTCCAATCCCGACCCTTTGACTCCTCCACAACCTCATCCTGACCTTAAGTAAACATTAAGGGCTTAATGCCCATCCGTAATCTCAAACATCCAATGCCCCGCTAATTGGAGTTTCACACAGCAAAGACACCCTGACCGCCAGTGGAACAGGTGGAAAGATAAACTGTAAGTGGACTACACGATTGGCTTAAAGCTGTCTCTCTCTCACACACACGCACACACAAACACACGCACACACCAGACAGTCAGGCTTCTGTCATTGGGGGGGGGGGGGGGGGGGGGGGGGGGGGGGGGGGGGGAGTACTTGTGCAATACTAACAGAATATAAAAAATACTTAGAGAAAAAGTCCTCAAAATCTAATTTGAATAAAAATAGAGAAGCATTACCAGCTAAATGAAGCATACTTGAAGTGTCAAACCTAAAAGTATTAGGTATTTTGCAGAAATCAATAGCAAATTTGTTGTTTATCTTAATTAGCCTATATTACGCCAATGTTTGTATGATGCATTTACAATGAAAGATTATTGCATCATTTTTATATACTTAAAAATATATATAAATATATGCCGGTACGTAAAATAAGGAGTAGAAATTTAAAGTAAAATAGAGGCCTAACTTGTGTGCATGATGAGCGATAACATCAGTACAGCAAAATGATGATAATAGGGAAAATACATAGCTACACTTTTATACATAAACGACTTTTATACATAAACGGCCCATTCCAGAGTTGCTTTTATTACAATATTCCAATATTATATATTCCAAATATATTCCAAATATGTGTAGTTGCTCCTTAACATTTTTTACATTTTCTTAATTTGATTATGCATGATAGTTTATTGAAATAGGGCGACACCCAAAGGTGAAACGTGGCTCTCTGCCGCGGTGCATTGTGGTCAGACACTTTGTGTCGCTGGTTGTTCGAGCCTTTTGGCTCTCACTCTGCAAAATGGCGACGTCCCTCGGATCCAACACCTACAACAGACAGAACTGGGAAGACGCGGTACGTTTATTTTTGCATTATGGTTTACAGGAGACGTAGTCCGACTTTACACGGTCGTTTCGAGGTAAATTGTAGGAATTTATGTGATCATAAAAACGACCAGTTTGCCACAAATCCGAGTGCCTTGCTAAATTGCTAGTTAGCATACCGTTAGCTAACGCTAGCTAGTAGAAGCGTGGCTGCTACCGTGTAAACGTTAATTCATAATACGTTACACGTTTAATCTGGGTCCAACAATAAGGTCCGACAGAAGGTGGGTATAATAATTCCATCACATATTGGCGTGAAAACAAACACTTCCGGCTTATTTAACCGCCATATGTTTTCTGCTAATGTTGGCTATCTGAGCTAAATTAGGCTAGTGCTAGCAGGCAAACAATATTAAAACTGCTAACAAGTTCCATATCCAGTCATTACCGGGTTTTACGGAACCGAAGCATTACGGCACATCGTTGTGTTATTGTCTGTTTGGGATTATTTTATGATTCGGCAATTGTAAACTGGAAGCATGAAGGTAGAACGTTAACGTTAGCTTAGCAGCCGTTTACAGGAGAGGACCCAATTCCGCCTGCCCAACGTCGCATCTCAACGTCATAACGGCGCACGGGAATATCAGAAGGCATGTCATCTGTACAACAGTTTTAAGTGCTATACAAATGTGAATCTTAACCATCCATTCTATTATGCGTCCTTTAAACGCCTGAAATCCTACTATATAAGGCAACAAATCATACTCCTCTCGAACCATGACACAACAGAAACTTGGACTAATGTTGGTTTTATTAAGACACCGGAATACAAACTTTGCAACACTAGACTGTGTATGTAGACGTGTGAGCCACATGAGCTGCTTATATTTAGGTGGTTGGCTGATGCTGTCGGTAAGATTGGATAAGAGAGGTCGGTTTCAGCAGTTAACACTTTGATTGAAACGGCATCCTTCAACAGATGGCAAAGTAAGAGCAGGCAAGCCCTCACACATATAACATCACCCAGGTGCCCACAGCAGAAAGTGAAATGGAAAATTGTCCTCCTTCAGATAATTTACTTCAGGGGGCTGTTGGATGATTAACGGATATGGTTCTTGGTTTCATATCAACATGTTCTCCTTTGTCTTTCAGGATTTTCCAATTCTATGTCAGACATGTTTAGGAGAAAACCCTTACATCCGTATGGTGAGTTTACGTTACTGTACATTATAATGACTTGCTAGGTTATTTCCTTGTTGTGATGTTAACCAGAGTAAAGGTTTATATGTGTTCATGTTTTGTTTTACAGACCAAAGATAAGTATGGGAAAGAATGCAAGGTATGTATTGCGTTCATATTTTAAATCTTAATGATGCAGCACAGAACCATAGTTAAACCTGTAACGCTAGTGATCCATGTAAGAGTGCAATTTTTCATTCTGTGCCCATCAGATTTGTGCTCGTCCATTCACCGTGTTCAGATGGTGTCCGGGGACACGAATGCGTTTCAAGAAAACGGAGGTCTGTCAGACCTGCAGTAAAATGAAAAATGTTTGTCAGACATGTCTGCTGGACCTGGAGTATGGTGAGTCTCTGCAACCTGCTGCTTGTCATTTTGAAATTGGCCTGTGTAGATTTGTTATGGCTGGGTGAAGCATACAGCTGTTTTGAGTGTAACTCCCTTGTTACACCTTGTGGTTTACAGGTTTGCCCATTCAGGTCCGAGACACTGGGCTTTCAGTTAAAGACGAGGTTCCTAAGTCGGATGTGAACAAAGAGTACTACACACAGAACATGGAGAGAGAGGTATGATTTGCTTTCTGATGCAGAGAAACATATTTGCTGTTCAGTTTATTATTTTCATAGAGCGACACTAGTTAAAACTAGCTTGAAAGGATGTCCTGAGCACTTTTCTTTGTCCTTGATCTCACATCCTTAAATCCAAGTCTAGTCCAATTTTTATTGTTTGTGTTTACCTACACTATAGGAAGGGACACACTTAAGCTTGTCTTTATTCACGCAATTAATCAAACCCTGAAAGTACGTGTATTTCTAGAGCTTTGGTTCCCCTTTAAAATTTCACCACAATGGGGGACAAAACAGGACATCCCGCTAGTGCATAAGTCATTTAAGTTTCTTTCTAAGGTTGGATTTATTTGGTCATTGACCCCTTGTGTCTATTTGGACCTCTGTGTTCTTAGATAGCCGGTTCTGACGGCACAAGGCCAGTGGGCCAGCTAGGTAAAGCACCCAGCTCTAGTGATATGTTGCTGAAACTGGCCCGGACCACTCCATACTACAAGAGGAACCGGCCGCACATCTGCTCCTTCTGGGTGAAGGGGGAGTGTAAGAGAGGCGAGGAGTGTCCCTACAGGTGACTGGCACTTCATGAAATGGGCTAAAGTTGCAGGACCTTATGGCTTGCTGCTGTGTTGTGTTTTGTGCTGATAGTTTGTCCTGATTTATTTTTCATGTAGTCTGATTACTTATTGTCATAGGCAAAATAAAAAAAAATGTTATGTCAGCATTTCCCCATTCTGGTTGTCCTTTTATTCACAGGCACGAGAAGCCCACAGATCCAGATGACCCTCTCGCCGACCAGAACATCAAGGACCGTTACTACGGCATCAATGACCCAGTCGCTGACAAGCTGCTGAAACGCGCCTCAACTATGCCCCGACTGGACCCACCAGACGACAAGTCCATCTCCACCCTCTACATAGGGGGTCTGGGAGATACTGTCACTGATGGAGATCTCAAGTAAGGATTTCTATTTCATAACTGTACACGTCCTTCATTGATAGTGGGATTTAGTGGAACTTTCATATTCATAAAAATGACTGTTACAATTAAAACCTTCCAACTCCCAGTGTTTTAATCTGTTTTGTTGCAGGAGTCACTTTTACCAGTTTGGTGAGATTCGCACCATTACCATAGTCCAGAGGCAGCAGTGTGCCTTCATCCAGTTTGCCACTCGGCAGTCAGCTGAAATGGCTGCTGAGAAATCCTTCAACAAACTCATCATCAATGGACGGAGGCTCACTGTCAAGTGGGGAAGGTAAGAGTCTAATTAAGATGGTGAAATGTGAACATTAGGGTAGTCAACAGCAGTTGACACCATACAACCTTACTAGGTGGCGCCACATGGGAGGAGATGTGAAGATTTATAGTGCTAATTTGCAAGGTGGTGTTAACAGAACGTGTGTTTTTAAATGAAATGTTCCAAGCTGTTTCTTTAAAACACACATGCTTGAGAGTGAATGACTGCCTGCCAAATGTTCTTATATACGCTGTAAGAACTTTACCACAGCAAAGAATTTGTGCGGGGCAGGTTACTTTGACTACTGTATTCGGGACAGAATTCTGCTGCCACGCTACTCGGTGGTGTAAAACGAAGTAAGCAATGTGGTTAATATATACAGTATAACTTGTATTGTTTGCCTTTTTTAGGTCACAGGCAGCAAGAGGGAAGGAAGGCATCAAAGATGGCGTCAGTGAGATGGGCACCCGACTTGATCCTGTACCTGGACTGCCTGGAAGTGAGTCTGCAAACACAGGGAGGGTTAGGTGTTTTTGTGTGTAATGTGTAATCATGTCATGTGAGAGTAAGTTGTTTGAAGTAAGTTGTCTCTAATGTCTACATCGTGTCATTAGTTGTTGATTCGTTCTCTTCCCGGTCACACATACGAGAGAATGATTGGGATTGCTGCTGGAAATGAAAATACCTGAAATTGCTTTAATTCTGTGTCTTTGTGCTGCAGCTCTTCCTCCACCGCCAGCTTTAGATGAAGAAGCTCCTGCAAACTATTTTAACCTGGACCCTGGCACCTCTCCTGCGGTCATGAACATCGCTCTGCCCCCACCTCCAGGCATCAACCCACCTCCTCCAGGTAAAATCATAACTCTGCACCTTATTATTAACTTATTAGTTCATTTGACAAAAAGCCAATGGGACTTTTGGACCACTGAAGGAAAAAAAAAAAAAATCTGACAAACAAGTTTATTATACTTACATTTTCTTCAGATCTTTTATGATGTTTGAGGTGTAAATGCAATCGAAAGAAGTACAAAATTGGGGCTATAAACAAATGACAACACAGTCCTATGAATATCCACAATGAGGCTGTAAAGACAGACTAGCTGGCATGGTGACATTTTGTAGTCTCATTAAGCTTCTTGTTAGTGACGGCCTTTTTTGAAAGCTTCAAATTCACAAGCGGGATATCTACTGTTGTATTTTTTTTTTATTGTGGAACAAAACACATCTTAAGATTGTGTTGAGCACAAACCTTACTTTAGGCATCAAACCAAAAACAAATTTAAACAACCCCATTTGGCTTTGAATCGAGGGAACCAGAAGTGCAAAAATACTGACAAATTTCAGGGTTTTAGGACTCATTCCTGCAGCTCTCTATCTAATACATGCTAATATATGTCAAGTATGAATGTTTTTAAATTATCCCATTGCCTTTATACTGTTTAAGAATCTACTTTGGTAATCCTGATCTGTTATTAAATGTTTACACAATATGTTTGCAAAGCTGCTGTTAGGAATTAGATAATCATGTAATGCGGTGAAAATGATTTCAACACGGTGAGATAAGCTTTATCCCTTTCCTTTTCATCTTCTCAATCAGGTTTTGGCCCTCCGATGTTTCACCCCATGGGTCACATGGCTCCACCTATGCCCCCTCCAATGAGCATGAGACCTCCTGGTCAAATCCACTACCCCTCCCAGGATCCTCAGCGCATGGGGGCCCATGCCGCGCATGGCTCACGTCATGGTGAATAGCTGCCAGAGTGAAGTCACACTGCAGTTGGGTGTCGGGGGGCTTTCACCACAGATGCTGTCATCGGGCCTGAAACCTGCAGACTACTTCTGGGAGAAAACAGTTATGTCTTACTGGATAACATTGATTTATTATGCCACCTGCAGTGCAGCGAATGAACTGAAACGGCACCATCTGTCTGGAGAGACGACAGCCAGGATATTACAAGACGACTGCGTCACTACTCGCAGCTGAAAAGTACCAGAACGTTCTGAGAAGGTTTCAAACACGAGAGCACTGGCCAATGCGATGAGGGCCGTACCGTTTTTACAGGCTCCTCTAGTTGGAGCCGTTGTACATATAAAAATGTCGGTTAAATTTGTATTAGTCACATTGTCCAACTTAGATCCGAATCTTGAGGAGCGTTTTTAAACCTGTTCGTTTTCAGTTACTTTTTTTTTTTTAATTTTAAACAAACGTGATACGACACAGCATAATGACTTTCTTTATTGTAAGGCTTTCTTTGAATGTTGTTTTCACTTGTAATTAAAATGACACAATTTTGTCATTGATCATCATGGAGTGCATATTATTCATTGGGACTTGTGCAAGTGCAGAGTTATCTCCTATTGCTCTTACATCTATAGAAGATAAGGAATAAAAGGGGGATGAAGATGTCAAGACAGTGTGAAACGTATCAGATGGAGACCGAGAGAAGGGTGTCAGGTATCGACATTGATTGGATCAGATACTGCTAAGCATAACAAAAGGGAACGGAGCTGTTCAGCCTTTGGCAGCATTGCCAGGGACTTGACTGGCAATCAAGTGATCCCAGCAGTCTTCAGTTTACCTCATCTGGTCAAACCACTCAGCAGTAGCAAACCACTTTAAATATCATGCAGGAGTGTTTTTCTCTCTCTTGCAGTACCCACTGATTAACAGCGGGATCGTCATCGTAGGAAGAGAGCAGCAAGCATAGGTCAGTGCTTCAGTCTTTAGCTGATCAGCCACTTTTCATAGTTCATTAGATTCGGGGTTGTAATCAATTCCCCATCCCCTGGGCGCTCTGTTGAAGTTGGGCCGTCGGCACATCCTGTCCAGAGCGATGCCGGGCAGCTCCTTCGTTTCCACTGCCTCAAAGCCAATCACTGGAATCACTCTCTTGCTGGCCATAGCTCCACCGAATGGCCTGGCAGATCTGAGAGAAGGAGATGAGAGTTGTTACTAAGCAGGCTGCATGCATTGTGTTTCATGGTCTTTGCGGAATATGACCGAAGGTGTCGTATGGCTCAGGCTCCTTACCATAAAGGGGGGGAAAGGGGGCCATTCAAATGATACATGATACCCAATCTGGTCAGCTCTGATTTTAGCTTGTCCTGTTAACAGGAGAAAGCCAGCTGGGATTGTGTGGTGAGCTTTTTTTCTTCTTGTGGGGCTGCGCTGACCGTTGGAGTAAAGATTTAATTAAAGCATCACAATTTCATAACTATCTCGAGGGCGTAAGTGGATCCTCCACAGGGGGTACAGTTCCAGAATGGAAACGGTGATTGACAAGTGTAATTGAGGAAAGTCTGAGTTTGTCTTATGGATATTCGTCATTTCTCCATCTGCCCAAGCTTAACCTTTGTACTGCCTCACTGGTGTGATTTCCTCGTGTGCCAAGAGAGAAGCGATGCGCTTTCGTGCGTAATCTGTCTTGTGGGGTGGGTGGGGGGGGCATTAAAACCCTCCAAGTAGATCATCTTTCAAGAGCCAGGGTTCAAAATAGCCATCACGCAGCCATACTCCCAAGGAGGTGCAAGCCAGAGTTTCATTTTCAAACTGTGGAAACATGGAGTGGAGCCGAGGGAAGGGATGATTGTGATGGATAACATGGGTAGGTCATCTGTGGGTCTATTTGAAGATGGGTGCGTCTCGACGTCTGTGCTTCCAGCAGATAAATCATGGTTTATTTACTAAGCAGCAGCAGCAGATGTGGAAATGTAGATTTACCTGTTGAAGGACCTGTAGTTGGACGGCTGTGGTGTTTGAGGGAGCTGGGGCAGCAGTGTATTTAGGGTGTTCAGTAGCTCTGTGTTGTCTCCCAGAGCTTGACTCCACGGGGAACTGTAGGATTTGGGGATTACTGTTGTGTTGAACTTCTCACGAGGGATTCCCTTCAGGGGACCAGAGTATCCTGACAGGAACAAGTGATGTCATTGATTTAAAGTAACATACATTAAATGAGATTTTTATCAATTTCATTTTGAAAAATGTTCCCTTCTAAATTAAATTGTTATTCAATTCAAGCTAAATAAATCCCCCTTTTTTTCAGTAAAATTGATATTCCTTGGTTTTGGAAACAATTGACAAAAGCCATTAGTTAACCTAATAAAAAGCAAAGCTCGAGCAAAGCGCAAACAGATCCAATATTCATATAAATCTCTTTGATGTCACTCCTGTCAACAATAGGAGCCACAGTAATTAGATCTCGGTGTGAATCCCTGATAATAAACAGAGCTTAGCGCACTGTCAGTCAGAGCATAAGCAGTGCCTTCTGTCAGGACAAATACACACCAGCACTCAGAAAACATGGTCACATAACCACCGTCTGCAAACTGCCAGCTCTCCTAGCTCTGACAATAAGAAAACTCATTTATTTGACAAAGTGGACACTGGCAGACCCAGGCATGCACTGCTAGTTAGTCGGCTTATGGCAGCCTGTGGCTGTGTTTCACTGTGTACTAAGATGTACCTGGAGCGAGGACGTCCGGACTTCCCTTCTTTGCGACGGTCTTCTGAAGGTTCATCACCAGGCTGTGCTTACCAGGGATGGAGAACGCCTGGTTTTCTTTACCTCCCTGTTGCTCTGGGAGAGGAACCTCCTCCGCATACACCTGGAAATTCACACACATTTCTGGTTTTCAACTAGGATGAGATGAAGGATTTATATTTGTAAGATAAAAAAATGATTCATATATGTTATATAAGTAAGAAAAATGTAAAAATTAATACTGTCACATTTGTGCAATAGTAATTGTGGTCTGAGACAGACATTCTGGACCGAGTTCATCATCCTGATGGTCTGAGAAGTTTGGTTACTTGTAGCAAAGAGCGCTCTGAAATGAACTGTTAATATCCTTCCTTGGCTCTAAAGGAGCTTTCAAAAAATATTTCTGATAATGTCATCAGATTTTTCAGCTTTGGTTTGGGACTTAAGCATTTAAGCAGAAGCATGTCTTACTGACTGGAGGTGTGGGATACGAAAGAAGACTTAGTGGGCATTTAGTAGGTAGTAAAAATGCAGCTGAATGGCATTCTGGTAAATGCAGTTGCAGTGTTTAAACCATAAACATATGTCTGCTTTACACAAGTCTGAAATTCTAAACCAACACTCTTGAAAATAACTACACAAGGCTATTTACATTAGACATGCTTTTAAAACATTAAAGGACCATACTCAATTATCAGGCATCTCTTCCCAGAAAGCGGGATTCAGGTTTTCTCTTTGGTGGGTACAACAATGGAGGTCCGTTTATTTGAGAGAAAGGTAGATGACAGTAATTGCATTATACTGTATTTTCTTTACAGTATAGCAACTATGTTCACGCCTTCTTCAGAGAAAAGTGTTGAGAATAAACACAGCATATGTCTTCATAGTCTATACAGCATACTTTTGCAAGTGATATAAGAAGACTCCAGTTTCAGCCAAAACAAAACCACTGTAACGACGTGTGAGAACCACAGGTAGATCATCTTGTGTGTTTAATGTGTAGGAGTTCTTGTGTGATGTGCCTTCCCTCAGTTCCTTACAGTGTTTGGGTTGTAAGAGCTGTTGGCGGTTTTCTCCAGCGTGAACTTCTCGACCCTCTTCTGCCTCTCCTGAAACATGCGAGAGCCTCGATTAGATGGAAGGTTGAGCTCCTCCATCATCACGTCCTTTGGCACGCTGATCTTCTTCCCGAGGTTCAGACCACCTGACACAACACGGCAGACAAACTAATATTATCATTTTCAAAATGGCAGTATCAGAATAGAGAAATCTATTCGCCGCAGGTCCTCGCATGTCATCAGATTAGGTGCATAAATACATTGTGACATTTAGTTGATAGCGCAAAGGGAACGTCTGTGATAACAGCAACTTCCAGACATTTAGGGAATAGAAAAGAAACAGAAAAAGCAACACAGACTCATAAGGACCTTTGGCAATTCATAATGTCTCCTCTGATCTTCTTGTTTCTGTCGACAGCTGAGGGGCACTGATATGAAAAAGAACGTGTACCGCACCGCTAAGTTGGTATCGGCACAGCTCAGGGTCTCTTCTCGTGTTATCATGGCACAGTGGAGGGTCTGAAATAGCCTGGAGATGATGTCACGGGGTGTGTAATGTTTGTTGTGGTCCAGGGTTGCATGGGTAACTGGGCGTATAAATAAAATCTTTGGATGAAAGACTTGCGTCAGAGCAGGATGGCCCCTCTTTCTCGCACATGAAAAGTGGGAGAAGTCTGGGCATGTGCCATCCTTGAGGAGCTGCCTTTGATCCCGCCTGCATTAAATTCAGTGGCGGGAGTCACATTCTGCTGAGTAGAGGAGACTCGCTTTCAAAGCCTAGCTGGCGGACAGAAAACAAACATTACAGCTGGGACGGTCCCCGCTGGAATGTATGGAGGATTTCGACACACTGGAGCGCCTCGATTTTGAGTGCACACGATGGCGGATTGAACATGCAAATACACACAATATATTCATGCATTAGCTTACTTCCGAATATGATCCGTATGTCAGTTCTAACGATCATCCACACGTACTCACCCCCCCTGGCCTCCTTACACAGAGCTGCACTCTGCAACATCCTCTGCTTAGTCATGTCATCCAGGCCTGAGTTCACCATCATCATCATCTTCCTCTGATGGACACACACGTTCCATGTGAATGGTTGTTATTGAGGATTTTTTATTTGCTTTGCGATACTTTTACTGCTTTAATAGACCATTTACCACCGCAAACCTATTTCAGTATGACCTCATATTTAGTGAAGCAAGAAAAACACATTTTATACATATCGTAAAGTCTTAAATACAAAGTCGTACAAAGGGCATGACTTCAACATTATATCCAGACAATATATTTACAGATATTTTTGATTATGTTTCTAGAATTAAAATACTTATTTTCTTACTAATGTGAATGTGATTTCATGTATAACTAGTAACTATACTATAACTAGTATAACTACAGCATGATAGAAATGTATAATTCTCTTAATTCACTGAAGGACCTGGTTCTGTCAGACTGTAAGAAGTGCCTTTTGTCCCTGCTTATTTTGACCACAGCATTAAGAGGGCACTCCTCAGCTCAGTCCTTACCTGGGTCTCCTGCCTGCCTGTATGCCGGGTGTCGGAGCTGGTCTGGGTGCTCCTCTGGTTTATCCTGCTCTCGAGCTGGGATGCTTCCACCCTCCACTCCGACTCTCCTCGGCAGCGGGGGAGCAGTCTGTATAAAACTCATCCCGGGATGCCTCGGCAGCTTACCTCACTGGGTTATTTTAGCAGAGGGATATGAGTGAGGATGGATAGAGGGAGCGTTTAGGGGGCAATTAAGGGGAGGGGGCAAGTATAGAGATTTGCATCCTGACCTCGAGCCTCTTTGCTAATAAAAATCTGATCCCCTGTCTGTGTGTGCGTGGGTGATAACAGCTGTTGTCCAGACTGAATGTGTCCAACCTCTCCACTGTAAACCTACACGCACACAATTTCTATTTCTCTCTGCTGTGAAGCACTCTGTAGCCGCTCCACCACACATACTGTATCCTGAGTTGCACCATGTGTCTCCCAGACAGGTTTACATGCTCTGCTGTAAAATTCATGAGGTCACTGCGATCGAGGTTGGGATTTCGTTTAAGACCTTAGGGTCAAAGGTTAAACTCCGTGGCTGTTTGCGGTTTCCATTTTTGATGGTGTGAGACCTCCTGACGTCCTTTTCTTTCATTCTACACACTTGTCAAAGTCACACGATACTCAAGTTGCATTCAAAAAGACTCTGAATATGAAGGACATTTCTTTTTTTTTGCAAGGCTAACTGAATCTTGCGTCATATTAATATGAGAAAAAACACTTCCACTTAAATGTATTAAAACTATAACGAGCCTGTTTTGAAAATGTAAGGAGTATTAAGTACAATGTAGGGAGTAAAAGTAAAAAGATGTCAGAAAAATAAATACTTTAAAAATACCTGAAAATTCTACTCAAGTAACAAAGTATTTGTACTTCCCATCTTTGTCAGTTTTTCAGCAGCCTAAAATATGGTAACAAATAACTCCATTCTCCAATAACACTATTTTCATTTATTCCTCGGGTTACCAACTGCTGGGAACATCCAGTTGTGTATTCTGCATAAACTCACACTTTGTGTTACAGGACAAATTATGCCGTAAACTTTATATTTGGTTGGCCTTTTCAAACTCAAATTCGTCTTTATCAAGTAACTTTTTCCCCCAGCAAATTGATTCATTGAGCTCAGCAGGAGCCTGGAGGGAAAAAAACATTTTCCTCATCCCTGTTGAAGATTGGATATCGATTTTGCACCTGCCCGACTCCACAACAGCACTATTCCCCCAGTGGGAAGCCTGCTGGCGTCTGAAAGAAAATGTGGAGCCATTCTTAGTCACAGAAAAACATCTGCAGACACACTGGAAGTGGAATAGCTGCTTCCCGTTAAGGGGTTTATTTACATTTGTTTATTGGAAAAAATATAATGTGCTTTATAAAAAGAAAGCCTGGTAGGTTAGCAGTCTCCTTGTAAAGTGTATGATTTAGGAGACTATGATATTAATATCTAACATATATGAATCATTGTGTTGCCATTAGCTTAGAATGAGACCATCATATCTACCTGGGGAGAGGATCATCTTCTGAGAGGCTGTTTCTACGGTAGCCCAGAACAAACAAATAAAACATTGCTTTTTTATGTCACCTGAGGGCCACCGTAGTTCTCCGACAAGCTTGCAAAACTGTGATAACGAGCCGCAAAGTGCAAAGGATGACACACGCTGTGCCTTTAACATGTCAAATTTAAGCTTTTATGTGGAACTGAGTGATTAAATGAATCTGTCTCTTCCTTTATGTTCTCCAAACGTATTTCTTATTACAATCAATTATAAACGGACGTATATATATATGATAATTCAGTGGTAAGAATGTAATTTTCTTTAAAGGGTCAATAAGAAAATGGAAACGGAGGCCAATTCTCCTGACTGGTGACATCTGTGTTTGAGAGGTGGCCTCCGCAGCGTGTTCATGTCACATGGAGAGAGGAGCACGGCCACCAGGTGCTGACAGCTGACACAAGAACACAATAGAGGCCCATTCACACTCATGGGCAACGAGTGCACCTTTAAAACCGTTTGTCTTGGTGGCCTTCAGATGAAACCTTATCTGGCTAGCTAATCTGAGAAAGTTCAAAGCTCCACAGGCGGTCCTTAGAGCAACAATATTCAGTGTATGGCTTGTTTTTTTTATATATATATATAGCTTTCAGGCATTAAAATTCAGGTGGCTGGGCTGAAAGAGTCGTCACCCTGAACCTCCTTCTTATTTGTTTGCAGGTGCCGTTTGGAAAGACCGTTGGAAGTCAATCAGTTGGGGAGCTGTCTTGACAGTGCTCGGTTTTGAGCTCCAATCCAGAGAGACGTCATGTACGGGCTGCTGTGTGAGAGTCTGCACGACTTCATCAAGGAGTCGTACGGAGATGATGTGTGGAAGCTGGTCCGAGAGAGAGCAGATGTCAGGTTACACTCTTTTGTCACCCACCAGGTACGTTTTTTTTTTGTTGCATAATATCATTTTGTATGTGTGCACTGAATAGTAATAGGCTGTGCTGTCTGTGTGCAGCATCCACACATTAACCACTCTGTCTGCTTTTATCTGAAGCTGCGTAGACTTGATGTCAAGAGAAGTGTTTTTATATAATTTAAGGTTTATATTTGTGTGTCTGCAGGTGTATAGTGAAAGTGTGATTCCCCGTATTGCAAAGGCAGCCAGTGGAGTGACAGGCACGCCCTACAACGAGCTGATGAACTCCTGGGGTGTCTACTTCCTGGGCTTTGTTGGGAAGTACGGCTATGACAGGATCCTTAAGGTGAAAAATAATATTGTCTATTATTATTATGAGGAAGTTGAGCAAAATCGTTTAAATCGTTTAAATCGTGTGTCCTTCTGCCAAAAATAACACTGATGACATCTTTGGGCGGTTGTTTTCTCTGATTTTCCTCCAGAACCCCAGAAGATGTTTTAAAATAAATTTTTATAGGCTGAGCAATACTCCCCATGGCCTTTTGTTGATGAATCAGTGGTGTCCCTCTAAAAGTACTACAATAAAAACGTAGAGCAACTATCTGAGACATCTCCGTCTCTTGCATGCAGGTGCTGGGCCGCCATGTACGTGACTTTGTCAACGGCCTCGATAATCTCCATGAGTACCTGCGCTTCAGCTACCCCAAAGTCCAGCCTCCCACCTTCTTCTGCCAGGAGGAGTCAGCCACCGGAGTCACCCTCCACTACAGGTCAGAGACAAGGAGGAGGAGGAGGAGGGGCAGGGGGATTGATAGGCTATCGGGCAACAGACATAAAAGTAGAAGAACAAGGCAAAAAAAGAGTGTGATTCATTTCTTTTAGACCGATATGAAATGTTCTTCCTCTGGCTGGCAGGAGTAAACGCAAAGGCTATCTGCACTATGCCATGGGTCAGCTGAGGCAGATGGGGAAGCAGTTCTACAACTGCGACATCCATGTGGAGGTGCTGTCTGAGCAGATGGTCGGAGACTACTCCCATGTCACCATGAGGTACACACACACACACACACACACACAGCTTTTTTCTCAGTAGTGGAATTTAAACGTAACTTTAGAAAACATATCCATCTGTATGTCCGTGCAGGCTGAACTTTGACAACTCAGCCTACCGCTACATCATGAAGGAGGATGAGGAAGAGCAGGAGATTTTGCCCATCACCTCAGACTTCTTCTTTGAGGTCTTCCCTTTTAACATCGTCTTCAGACAGGTAAGTCCTTTGAGTTATGTTCCTAATTGATTAAATTAAACGTGAAATGAACGGAAAATGTCTCAGCAGTTCTTCAACTCTTTAGGACATGGTGGTGCACAACGTTGGCTCGGGCCTGGCGACGGTCTTCCCTGATTTGGATGGAAAGAAGATCAACGACGCCTTCTTGCTTGCTCGCCCCCTAGTGGAGTTCACCTGGAACATGGTGAGACGTCACTTTGTTCCTGTTCAGCATACATGTACATATCAGCTTTAAAGGGTGCTGATAATACTGACTTAAGTCATCTGTATGCAGATCATCTCCCACCCCAACAACCTGTTTGAGATCATGTCCAAGGAGCCCGTGAAAAGAGAGAGGAACCTTCACAACCGAGTCCAGAGTAAGAGTGGGAGCCATGCAAATCCTCGCAGGGGTGTGTGTCCTTTTGGGTTTGTGGACAGATCAATTTCACTGCAGTCAGTTGAAAAACTCGCTCACTTTCAGATGCATTGATGTGTTGAATCGACTTAAACTGATTGAATGTAGTGGAGCAGATCCTGGTCCTGGTTGTCATGGGTAGGTGGGGGTGGGGTTTGGGGTGAATATGTTTATGGCTCTGACTGATTCCCCTGTGTTTTGCCCACAGATTCCGACTATGAAAATGCTAATCGCTTTGCTGACGTAGATGTGGAGCTCATGGCTTTCCAGTCTATCATTGGAGATGACTACAAAGGTACCTTTCTGTTATCTGTTATTAAAGACACATTTAGAACACGGAGGAATCTCAGTTTAAAGGGGTAGTTCACCATTTTGGAAAATAAGGCTTATTTGCTTACTTGTTGAGAGTTGTTGAGTTGATGGGAAGTTTTAGAAGTTCAATATCACGTCTGTACCAGGCGTCTGCTCTGGTTCTGAAAAATCTTAAACTTGCATTCTTTCTACTGTCCATCAGGGGGCGACTCCTCTGGTTACAAAAAGAAGTCCAATTGCATGGAAGTCTTTGAGAAAATGACCAGGGGAAAAAATGACACATTGTAATAGTTAATGGCAGCAAGATGTCCATTGTGTAAATGATGGTCCCATTTAGAGTTTCTCATATACCATCGATGGTCTGTGTGTTTGATATGAAGCACTGGGTTAGCTTAGATTAGCATTCAATTAGAAACAGCTAGCCTGGCTCTGTCCAAAGGTAATAAAGCTTCACAATTAAGATGTTATAGACACGGGAGTAGTCATTGGCTCAGACCAATTACTTTCTGACTTGTTTTGTTTTCACTGTGTGGTTGCCAGGCAACCAGCGGACACTCTTGGAAGTCACTGTTCTCATCCTAGAAATGGTCCAACAAAAAAACAACAAACCCCACATTCATTGACGTTACCTTAAAACAGAGTCAGGTTAGCTTCTTTTCCCCTGTTTCCAGCCGTCATGTAAAGCTGACATTTAACGGCTGCAGGCTACAGCTGCACGGAGCACACTGGTATGACTAAAAGTTAGCAAAGCAAATCAGCACATTCACCCAAATAGATGAACTATTCTGCCAAATCCATTAGAATGACACTGTTAACACAGTGCAGTTATTATCTACAGCTTACATTTCACCTAAAACACCTCTTTAAATGTTTGTCTCGTTGGCATTCCATCATTCTTCTTTTAGACGGTAACAGCGCTAATGCGATGGAGAGCTGGGGAGATGGGAGCCGCTGCCTAAAACTAAAAGGACAAATGAGATATATGCCAGAGTGGGAGTCCATCATCTTCCTGGGAACCCCTGTGTAAGCCCCCCCCACATATACACACATAGACACCAATATTTATTAAAACGTGCAGATGAAATGTAAAACATTCTAAAAAAGTAAAGAGCTAAACTGAATTAGGAGGCTGGAAATAAAAGCCTGGGCAGTGAATCAAATCAGGGCCCCATTCTAATAGCACTTACCATGCATGAAATGAGCTGCTAATTAGCTTGTAATCAGACAGTGCAGCTCTTGTGAGTCTAATGGGAACCCATTTGCAACTGAGAGTGTTTTCCACAGAGTACATTACCTAACCCCCCCCCCCCCCCCCAAACATTTTGTTTTGCAAGTAAATGCCCTTATGCATGTATTGACAAAACTACTTAAATGTTTAATGCCACATCACGCTGCTTACATTATGCATACTGTAGGAAACTATACATATTTATCACTAATTCCCAGATTTGTATCAATGTGTTGTTTCTAAATGCATTGTTTTAATACATATTATGAACATCATTGTGAATTTGTCTTTTTTTGGCCTTTATTTCTGTTCAACTGTCTATGTGTGTGTGTGTGTGTGTGTGTGTGTCTAGGATGGAGAGTCTGAGTGCCATGTTTAAGACCGGCCTCTACATCAACGACCTGAGCATGCACGACTCCAGCAGAGACCTGGTGCTGGCCGGCACGCAGCAGTCAGAGGAACTGAAGAGAGCTCTCATACAGGTTCCCTCCGCCAAGCACAGCTGCATTTTGTGTCGATCAGCTCACTTGCATTGTGCTAAGATGCTCTGAAGCCCTTCTTTCAGTTCTGGCAGCCCCCAGATAAACCTGCAGACATGGGGTTAAAGAACTACATACACATGTACAGCGTTATTCTCTTCTATCCCCCCATTGTGAGCACAGGAGCAAAAGAAATCCAGTAAGCTGGAGGAGAGCATGAAGATGCTGGACTACGAGATGAAGAAGACCGACGACCTCCTGTACAGGATGATTCCCAAGCCAGTGGCAAAACGGCTGCGCAAAGGAGAGCCGGCCGTGAACACTTGTGAGGTCAGGATCGTGCCACTACTCTATGATTTAACACCTAAAGCAAGTTGACTTCTGCTGCTCTCTGAAACAATAGTTTAACATCGTGAGAAATGCACCGTCTTGCAGAGAGTTAGATGAGTGGATTGATAGCACCCGTGGCTTAGCTAGCCCGGCACCATCCAAAGATAACAAAATCCACCTAGAAAGGCAGAAGTGCTGTGAAGCGGATCGTGTTACCTTTCGATAGCATCAGACTGGCTGTCTACAGGGACTAGCTGGTTCCACATTCCCAGTCTTTTTGTGAGGCAGATACAGGCGTATCAGTCTCCTGAAGTGTCTCACATTCATGCATGAGGCACAAATGATGGGCTTAATTGTCACATTTATGTTTCTTGCCAAACCCAGATAGTGACAGGTACCTGAACACTCACCCACATCCATGCAAATCCCCCCCTTTTTCCTATTTGAAACGTTCTGCTTGATTAAGAGCGACTGCCTGATGGTGTGTAGCAGCGTGGACACAAAATGACTCACCTCTCTCTGTGTGTTTTTGTGCAGTACATCAACTCTGTTATCTCTTTCCCGCCAGGTGTTCCCAGATGTGACCATTCTTTTCAGCGATGTCGTGGGATTCACTCGCATTTGCAGCCACATTACTCCGATGCAGGTGGTCTCCATGCTCAACACCATGTACACGCTGTTTGACACGCTCAGTGAGAAGCACCGCGTCTTCAAGGTTCGTCGTGTGATTTCGGTTTTGAAATAGGCTACTTTGTCCAATTAGTGCTGCTGCACTCACCTGTCTTTCTTCCAGGTTGAGACCATCGGGGATGCATACATGGTGGTAGCGGGGGCCCCGGAGAAGACAAAGTATCACGCGCACAACATCTGCGACATGGCCCTGGACATGGTGCGCTCCATAGATCACCTGAAAGACCCGTCTAACGGCAACCACATACAGATTCGTGTCGGTGGGTAGAACCTGCATTGGACCTGTTTGTGTGTCTATGTTTGACGAAGTGAAGTAATGTGTTTTTTTGTTTTTCTCTTCTTCTTCTGGTTGCAGGGATCCACTCCGGGATGGTGGTGGCAGGCGTGGTGGGACATAAGATGCCACGTTACGGTCTCCACGGTGACACGGTCCACACCGCATCAGCCATGGAGAGCAATGGAAAGGTAGGGAAAGCTGAGTCGGCATGTCTATATATATATATATATACATTCATATTCCAACTTTATGGGCAACAGAGTATATGATGACTGAAGTAAATGCTCTCTGTGATCTGTTTTAACTTCCTGGTCTTCTTTTATCTCATTCAGGAGATGCACATTCAGCTCAGCAGCGCCACCTACGAGCACCTGAAAGGAAGTCACTTTATTTTTGAAAGGAGAGGCACAATTACTATCAAGGTTAGAGGTCAAAACGGTTACCGCAGCGACTACACGCACCGCATTAATTGCATCCACAACATGTTGTTAATATGATTTTGTTTTGAACACATCAGCGACACAGTGATGATGATGCGGTTCAGGGCCTGTCTGAAGGTCCCCACTTAAAAGTAGCCACTGCACATTAAACACAACCTACTCCAAATTAAACATTGATGCTGTAATCCCCATTAACAGGATCTCTGTGTATCAGCAATGGACAAATGGAGTAATCATGAACATTGCTGACTCTTGGAAATAAGTGAAATAATAATAGTTCACAATGTGTTGCCTCTGGGGAGTCAGCACACTTAGTGTTCAGAGCTGGTAATTGCAGCTTGCATGTTGATTTGTTTTATCGCCGGGTCTGACGTCGAGAGTGACTCCCAAAGGTTTCCAAGGCAGCTGATTACAGGCGCCAATCCCAAGAAAGCAAGAGCGGCTTGTTTTTCATCAGCATATCCTGATTATTGAAAATCTGCCACCTGCAATTTTACTCCACTCCATAACAGAAGTTGTGCATTTGAGTCTTTGAATATTTGTGCGTAACTCATGCACCCTCATATCCAAACCTTAATCTTACTTTTTCTTGTCCATTTTTAGGGAAATGTTGAAATTGAGTCCTACTGGCTGAAAGGAAAGAGGGACAAAGATGGAAACGCTCAGGCTGCGTGTCCTCAGTTTGAGTCCCAGACCATCAGCAAGGTCAACCTCTCAGGCCCCGAGGCCCCGCAAGACAGGGAGGGACGGGTAAAAAACACACGCACACAAAAGGCATTCGCTTCATTACCACCACCATGATCATCATCATCATCATCATCATCATCTCTGAATCCTTGAGTCTTCTTCTGTCTTTGCCCCCAGGGTTCCTCACAGGTGGCAGAGCGGGACAAGGACGATGTCAAGATGGAGATTTCGGGTCATTCTCTGGAGGAATCGATTCAGGCGCGCCAGGGCGACGACATGGCTGCTCATAAGGTGAGAGGGAATTATGGGTACCGAGATCGCGAGGCTTTCATTGACTCCGCCGTAACAACAACAATTTTACTCAGACGAGGACCTAACACTTGTTTCTATTTTTTAGCTCTTACTTTATCGGCAATAATATGTTGTAGTTCTTTAGACTAGTTCTAGTCTTTCTTTTGACAAAAAGTCTTATTGTAGGTCACTTTGGACAAAAGCGTCTGCTAAATGCCCTAAATGTAAATGTAAACTTCCAATCATTCTTTCTCTTGATCCATCCCCGTCACTGTGATTCTCTGAATTGTTCCTTACCCAGTCCTACTGTAAGGCTGCTTTGCAGGACGACCTCCAGGATGCTCACCTGGAGCTGGACTCCCCCGAGTCTGACGGCAGAGACTCCATCATGGAATCCTGTGGCAGCTCCGATTCCCACTGCTCCAAGAGTGCCACGTGCTCCATATCATGAACAGATGCTAGCGGATACCCAGCGGTCCTCAATGGCTTTTTTTGTACAATTCAAATGTCAGATAGGAATGCCCTTTTTTGCTGTTATTTTGGCATTCTTGCGGTGACACCATGACAGCCTCTAATGATGTATCGTTTGCACATGGCCTAGTCTGTAATGCTTGGGATTTCTAGTGGCCTATGCGTGGTGTTATGTTGCACAGAAACATTCTCAGTGCTCGTTTAGCTCTGGCGATACAGAAAGAAAACCGCAGCTATCATTGTTAACTTCACACTTTAGATTAGCTTCTTCAGATTACAGCAGTTGCCACGGAAATCTGCTGTGTAATCACTGTACGGCATGTATCAACACCAAAAAGTGGGCGCTGCCACACAGTTCAGCTGGATGCCGGCTCAGTCATTTCATGTTTGTTCTGCTGCACTGTAGATTTGACATCTTATTTCATCCTTGGAAGAAATCCCCTCTGTACCCCCACCCCATCCCTCCCGCTCCTCTCCCCTTCATCCTGAATGTCTGGATTCATTGTTCTATATCAGTCTCGTCAAACACACAATGTAAACGCTTGTCAGCTCAGTGAAAATAAAGAGAGCAGACTGCTGAGCCGTGCGTGGATCCGCTTGTTATTGTTTGTCTTGTCACTCAAAGGCATCGGCGTACAGACTCACATTTACATTTGCTTTTATTAAACACATTTAATTTCTCCATCTGTATGGATATATAGGTGTGTTTTTTTCTTCTTGTTGTGTGTGCTCGTGTATGCATGTATGCCTGCACCTTACCTAATGCCCTTGTATTTAAGCTTCAACATACATTGTATTTTTGATGATTAGTGTTCTAAAACAATATGGGAGATAAAGCAAGTCTCACATCCCATGGGTTGGTTTAATGAAGGTGTTACATCAATATATGCCACTAGAACAAGATGCGAACACAAATCCTTTGGTAGACAGACAAATATCAGTCATCGTGGTCCAGTGTCCCAGTCAGACAACGTTCCCCATTGACTGGTTATCAGAGGAGCTGCGTTTAAAGGTGGCATCCTCACGGTCTAGGCTGCATCCGTTGGCTGTGCGCGAGTCTTTAGGCAACGAGCCGATGGAACAATGGAAGCAGAAGGCATAGAAGAAGGCGAGCAGGAGCAGGAAGCAGACAACACAAAAAATGACCACAATCAATATGGTGTGCACTTGCATGTGCCACTCCTCCCGTGGGAGCAGTGTGGTGGTGGTGGTGGTGGTGGTGGTGAGGAGGCTGGAGGTCGTCAGGGTAACGTTGAAGCCCGGTGGAGGTGGCTTCATGGAGGGCATGTGGGCAACTTCCGGCATGGTGGGACGCTTCAGTGGCTTGGAGATATTTTGCAGCTTTAAGGAGGAAAAAAGAAAAACATGCACAGATGAACACTCATCACATTAATACGATACTGTATTCATTTTTTATTCAATTCATTATGTCTGCTGATAAGTCAACCTGCCGTTAAAGGATAAGACTGCTTGAAAATAATGACTTTCCACATTATTAACACAATCCACTTCTGTGAAATATTACAAACGAACATTATTCATTCGAGCGACATAAATGTTCAATTAACCTGCTGTTTTTAAGCAGGTTAATTATCTTCCTCACAGACAGCAAAGCACAGACGTGTCTTTTGTTCATACCTGGGATGTGTGGTAGTCCAGTCTCTCTGAGCAGGCTTTCTTTTGATGAGCAGAGCTTGGGAAAAATAAAAGAAATGGAGGAAAAGAGAGGGAGGGCTGGACTGAAGAAGAGAGGTGGCTGGTGGACCACGAATAACAGGGAGGGTTGCCATGGCAACATGTGTTGAAGGGCCACTTGCATGGAAGTGACATCATATCACTTTAGGATTAAGAATGTGTTTTTAACATACAAATACACATGATAGGGCTGCTGAAATGACAGTAGAATTAGTTTTAAAATATGTACAGATATCACAGATTACACGATATCTTCTGCAGCTGTGCAAGAATAAAATGAACTCCATTAAAGATGAGCTCTGGAACAAAATTAACGAAATTAGAATGGGAAAGAGCATCCCTCGGATTAATCAGCCTCTCTAATACTGCCACCTGTTGGTCAAAGGGAGCAGCACTCAACAACAGCAGAATGCAAACTCATCTCCCCACCAGGCCAGACTCCTGCACCTTCTGGTCTCTATCAAACATCTTTTAACATCCTTTAGTACAAGTTGTAATCGGTCACGCACCCCCGTGCTCACTTAACAGAAGTTGATGCCTAAACATTTATTTTCAGCTCTTGCACCAAATTTGAGTTGCCAGGGAGATAACTCAATATTCACAATTTATTTTTAGCAATCAAACCAGTGAGTTGTTTTTTTCTTTTTTTCAAAAACCACTCATAAATACCAAACAATAGAAAAGAAAAAAAAATCATTAGCGTAATTTCATGTAGAGGGGGACGCAGAACAAAGCCCGCCAGCTGATGTGATTTTAGAGTGCTATCAGATGGTTAATTACAGCTCCAAACAATAGAAACAAAAAGATCCATTCATTCCAACTGCAGCTGAGAAGAGCCAAAATGGCTGAAAAGAGGGCTTACCCTAACACCAAGGTCACTCCAAAGGACAAATATTCTTGAAGAAAAGACCACAGGGCTGTGTGGGCCTTGAAGCCTGGCGGGGGGGGTCCTGACCACTGCTGTCCCAGTGAAGATGTGTGGGTAAAGACTGAAGAAGTCTTCCAAAATCAATGATCTTACACAATCTTTGCAGATCTCGGAACAGAAGGTGAAGAAAGTTGCTCGCACAAAGTAGGCCGTTTGTATTTCTGCTGGGAGAACAAAAGCGCTCGCAGCTGGACGTTCGGTGTGTCATATGGGCGACTGTGAAAAGGGATCCAGAGAGCTCTAACATTGCTGCCAGAGAGACAGCATGCTATGTAATCGCCCTGGAATTAACATATAAAACAAACATTTTGAGGAAGTCTCTTTGATGTAAATGAGCCTCTCTGCGTGTAATTTCCTGCACTGTTTGCTCTGCTGTGCCTTGAAGATTGGATATCTTGTTCTGCCGTGCAGGTGTACGGTTGTGAACTCTTTTCTTTCTTTCTTTTTTCTTTCTTTCTTTCTTTCTTTCTTCTTTCTTTCTTTCTTTCTTTCTCTTTTCAATGTGTCTCTCTCTCACTTTGCAATGCAAGTGCTTGTCATTGTGGTGTGGAAATAAAGATGACAGCTGAGCTGGTTATGGTTCCTTTGACATTTACAGTCAAAGTCATATGTTTTCTGTTGTTCCGTGAGTGGCAGTCTGTAATATTTTCATATATTTCATTGTCTTTAAAGTTACTATCTATCTGAGAGTGAGGTAAAACAATGGTGATTGATCATGTGACCCACTAATGGAAGTGCTTGTACTTCCGTGTCTGTGGCGACGTTCCCGCGCACAATTAAAAATTAGTGACGCTTTTTACGTCAGTCAGCAG
Source organism: Chelidonichthys spinosus (assembly GCA_029853015.1). Classification (NCBI taxonomy): domain Eukaryota; kingdom Metazoa; phylum Chordata; class Actinopteri; order Perciformes; family Triglidae; genus Chelidonichthys; species Chelidonichthys spinosus. The sequence goes on along the minus strand of CM056823.1, from coordinate 8,709,328 downwards.
CGGTCGGTCTGCCCAGGTGGAGCTTTCCTTGTAGCCTACTCGGAAATCGGTAACTTCCAACTGCTGAGTCAGGCTCCCTCTAGTCTAAAGTGTTTGACCGGCGCAGTACTGCTGACTCACAATGGAGGATCAACAGTGACCGCAAACAAGGGAAAACGACGGACCTCCTTTCAGTGTGTTTAAAGCCATCACACAGATCGACACTTTGGGTGAGAGGCTCGCCTGCAGTACCATCTACCGCCAAAGAGGCCGCTAGAAGCAAGTTTGCACATTTTGGGTGATTTGGCTGATGGCAATTTAAGGTTTGGAAAACAATCAAGCAAAAAAAAAAAAAAAAAAGCAGAAATGACTAATTCTTTTATTGTCAAAAATCTCAAAACACATACTTTACACTCACACTGAACTGGTGTCTATGTAACTGACAAACCCCAACAGCTCTACACGGCTACACACTCACATGTGTTTTCTCAATGATTAAGAAAGCACACAGATTCACCAGACAAGGATCCCTGGGATAAGAGGAGAAAAACATTCATTTTGATTAATAAGTGCCTAACGCACTTACTGTAGCTGAAATATGTCTTTAAATGAGCTACAGTTGAGAAATGTTCATAAAAATGTAAAAACATTCAAATCTGTGAGGGGAACGGGATCTGTCATGTGAGGTGTGTTGATGTTTAATGAAGTGACGCATTTTCTTTAATCCCTTATGTGATGCTGGTCCTCTTTTTGACTCCCCGGTCTGTGATTCACTTCTTCTTCTTCTTATTCACAATGTTGTTGCAAATCCAGTTCATGCCATCCTGTCAGATAAATAAAAATACAACAAAAAAAATCAGTTTCATAGTTTGCAGATCAATGAAAACCATCAAATGAGTCTCTATTAAAGCAGCTAAGACTGGTTTTCAGTATTATCTTGTACAGCTGGAAGGCAGGGAGTACTTTTATTTTAATCAATGAATGAAAGGACAAGTTTGGGACGAGGTCTGACCTGAACTCCCTCCCCAGACACGGCTGAGCAGGCCTGAATCTGCCACTCGCGGTCCCGGTATGTATGCAGGTTGAGTCCCTCGGCGACCTCACTGGCCGGTGATGCTGTGGCCAGATCCTGCTTATTGGCAAAGATGAGCACTGGTACGCCCTTTAGATTCTCCTCGGTAATCAGCTCAGACAGCTCCTGCACATACGCACACATGCAATTTACTATATATATTTTTAAAAAGTAGTTTTGCTCTGGTTCTTGTCCTTTTTATATGATGATGCAGGAAATGACATCGAACTCACCAGTCCCGTCTCCTCAAACCGCTTCTTGTCTGCGCTGTCAATGACATAAATCTGAAAGGACAAATATGTTGCGATAAAATTAACTGACGATTAAACACAGAATAAAGTTTTCTTTTTGGCCTTAAACTCCTGAAGGTGTCAGCGACTCTTTTCAAATACAGCTGCTGCTCCTGAAGAGCAGCCAAAAAGTCAGCGTTAATTGAGAACAGAAGATGCACTTGTCAACCTCTCAAAAAAAAAAAAAAAAAAAAATGTTCCACAACATTAGAGTTTTACTAACAAGTCCCTTCATCAAGACGCAATTACAGCACTTCAGCTGTGCATATACTTCAATGTCATTCTTGATTGCTCGTTATATACTTGAGTTTTAGTCGCTCACCAACAGGTCTGTGTTTTCCAGGTACTTTTTCCAGAAGGGCCTGATCTTCCTCTGTCCTCCAATGTCCCAAACATTGAGTTTCATGCCGTGAGAGGCAACACTCTTTATGTTGAAGCCCTGGAGGGAAACACAAAGCCGGAGTCACTGCACTGCACCTCACTGCCTTCAATTTAACACCGTTCCAGCACGCAGCACCTGGAGAGCCTCGCAAATGGTTATGAAGCAATTCATTAGGTGGCACTGTACTACAGCACAGGTGTGTGTGTGTATTAAATGACTCACTGTTCATTTAATTATATGAAAATTGTTACATATCAGCAGAAGTGCAACGTGTGCTCTCTGCGTTTTATAAGGAGGTGGTAAATGTGTTAATCCGGCACCCTTTTTCATAACGCAAACTCCTTTTCTGTTTCAGTCTGCGAGGTTGTGTAACTGCTTTATCCTGAGGGCTCGCTGAGGAGCAAATCTGAGGATAAGACTGGAGGGATCAAGTGTGTTGTGTGTGTGTGTTTATGTGTCAAGTCTGGTTTAGCTTCGTGGTGACTTGTCATGGCGGACAGCATCCTCCCTGCCTGGCGTCTGATGAGCCGTCACACTCGTCCAGGACCCGGCAGTACAGCTGCTCTATGCCTCGTCTTGTGAGAGCAATGAAAGGGTATTAGATAATCATATTAGAGGCTAGATAATCACATCACAAGAGGGCGATAACAAAATTGCCTCACTACAATGTTAGGACATTCTCGGAAAATGTGCTGGGAGCATGCAAATCCGGGAGGCAATTTCCAGCTGAAAGGTTATTTAACATACGATTTAACAGGATGGACGTCCTCAAAATCATTATCCCACTGGTTGGTGGTAAACGCGTAAGACCAATCATTTCGTTTCACAGCGTGTCAAAAAAGCAAAGGTCTTCTGAATCCCATTACTTTGAACGACAGCAAGCACTGGTCCAGCTGGTCTCACAAGATTAGGTGCAATCCCCCTGTCTTTTATAACGCCGGGTTACAGTGCCATATATATATATATATATATATATATATATATATATATATATTATTAGCTTCATTAAAACAAGCGAAATCCATCACGGTTTTAATGTTTTTAGCTAATGGATTCAGTGACAGCGGACAAATTGCTCTTTGAAGAATGGTTTGTTGTTGGTTAACAAAAGAATAGTGAGGCTCTATTTCTGGCAGATGCACGCTGTTTATGTAAAACCCACTTAATAATGAGCATCAGATAATTATCTTACAAAGTGGCTTGGCTGTTCATGGTGAGATGATTCAATTAAAAATGAAGGGCACAAAAACATCATCTGCGAGCGTGTCAGTCAGCGGCGCTTCTTGCTTTATTATACTGCACAGTAAGTAACTTCACTTAAGGTCATGGTGTGTGTGTGTGTGTGTGTTTCACCTACAGCCTCCTCGTACCTGTGTTGGCGTGATGGTGTTCACATCTTCAGAGGCGAGGCTCTTCAGCAGTGTGGTCTTGCCGGCATTGTCCAACCCCAGGAGCACTATCCTGACCTCCTGCTCTGTGGTTCCCTTCAGTTTCTCAATGACAGAGAGTAAGCCCTGCATGGGAGGGGGAGGGTGGGGTTCGGGAGGACACTATAAACTTATTGCAGCATTCACTCTGCATCCTTTTTAGTATTTGCAGAGTGTAAGTGTTTTTCCTCTGGAGGAAGTCAACCTGTAACGTTTTGGTTTAGAAAACAAAAAGCATGAAAACCACATGATATGTGACATAGATCCTTTGAAATACATCCAACGTAATATCCTGAGGTAAACAAAAAGGACAAACAGTCTTCAGACACCTTAAAACTGATCCCACTGACCTCTTTTTTTAGATTTGAGGTCAAAGCTCCTCTTACATATAGCACTGTTGGCCGCACGTGTGTCCACCTTGCTCCACCCATCCACCAATCTCTTCCTATACTGTGTAGCTCCCACCCCCATCCTCTTCTAAGAATTAATCTGTTGCTTCATTTAGAAAAGCACTAGTCTTGATTAGAGCCCATTCATGCAATGGTGTACTATGCAACGTGATTAGTCTGAAGCAAGGTTGTGCAATCGCAGACTGTCACACTGCTGGAAAAAAAAGCTTTAAATACAGTGTATATGTGCGCGTGAAGTGCATTAGAGGTTCCATTTGTATGTATAATCATTATATCCACACTATTTAACAAGCCATCCAACAGCATAGCAGCTAAATACTCCAAAAGTGATCCCTTTTGAGGCCATGGCCACCTGTAAATAGTTCCTAGCATCAAACAAATACCACAAGGTTCACATATGGGGTTAGAAATCCTGTTCCTCCAGATCAGGTCACTTACCTTTTGAGCTTCTCCCATGGTGGCGTGTTCTGTGACTTGGCTGGAGGGCTGCAGCTACATTCTCCAGTGAAGCTCACACAGGTGTGTTGGCGATTCAGGTCCCTCGGGTTAGCTATCCAGGGAAAAAAAAGTCTGTCTTTTCCCCTCTTCCTCCTCTGTAAGCTTGAGTGGGTTAAGTGCTACGCGTCTATGTGCTAGTAATGTCTACCTGGGCGTCAATTGCTCCTCGCTGGGAGAGGGGGAGGGTGGATGGGACTGGGATTAGGAGGCCAGAATTAGCCCTAGTCATCCATGCAAAGGCCATCCCATCCACCCTCCTCCCCCTTCCTCTGTCCATGCCTCCATCTCCACTTTGCAGTGGCTTTACCAGGATTATCCCTTAGCCACCTGCTATAGGAGGAAACCGAATAAACAGTCCTTCCTGACACACTCCAGGATGTTACGAGTGGAGAAATATATATGTTAAAAAAAGGATCTGTCCTTTTGCCAAATGGTTGAGGGGAAAGTATGTCGTTAACGAGGGAAACACAAGAGTCCACATAGTTTAACAAGTAAACTTAATTAAGATGATATCACGTTGATGGACCACAGGAATTATTATTTCCATGTTGATAAATCAACTCTAAAATCCCTCAACTGGAGAGGAGTGGATATCGCTATCATCTCATATATCCATGACATGCCAGCTGCTACAAAGCTGCTCTGTGTGGGTCGTATGTAGTGTGCGTTCCTGTGAGTCGAGCATTCGGTGGGATTAGTTTCAGAACGCCTGTCCCGTGTCTGGATTAAAACATTTCTAGACCCTTTTGCTCGACTGAGCAGGCTTTCTGGTTAGTGGATGTGGCCTAGTAGCCTCAGCTGATCACACACACACTTAGCTTCAAAGGCAGTTTATTATTTAGATCAAATACGACAACAGCCAAAACAATATCACTCATTATTTTTTGAAGGTGATGGACTGGTTATTATTCCAGGCACGTTTGGTACGAATGAGGCTGGTGGCTCCATGTTTGCCCTCTGCCTCTGCCTTTCTCTGTGTCTTGCTGCAGAGAGAGAGAAAAAAAGGGGTGGGGGGTGTCACTTGATAAAGTATAGAGAGAAGTCAAAACTGAGATTCTAAGATGCAAACATAATATGTTAATCAGTGAGTGTTAGATGATCCCCCCGTTCCAGTCTTTAGGTGAAGCTCAGATAATTGGCTGCTGTTTGAAGCCTTATATTTTATGGACATATGAGGATTATCGATCTCTCTTTCCAAGGAAGCCAAATCAGCATATTTTCCACAATGTTGACCTATTGAATTAAATATTCTATATGTAAAACCTGAGTTAACAAAGCCCTACAGTATATCTATCTATCATCATTTTCATTCATGCTAAAGTAAGCTCTTTACCGTTGTCTCTTCTCAGCTTGAACTTCATAGCCAGCCCCATAACCAGGACCAGGACCAAAGCAGCGACACCGCAGACCACCAGGATCACCACACTCTGGTCTGGATGAGGACACAGAGGCCGACACACACACAGATAAGATACATGCCACCAAGTGTCATTGAGGTGTGCATTTTTTATTATTCATATTTTCATGAAATGCTTCGGCTTTTTCGTTTTCAATCCCCCAAATTGTACTTTATACTATTTTGAGGCTGGTAAGTGATTTAAAAGCGACATCACAGTGACGTGTAATATGTGTGTGAAATAAGCAGGGAGACGTCTACTTACTGTTTACAGTGACACTGTGTGGCGAAGACTCGTAATAGCCACATGAGCTGTTCACAAAGCAGATGTACTCGCCTTCCTCGGGTTTTAACACCTTTTTGAGAGAAAGTTTGCTTTTATTTTTGCCTTCCTCGATTGTCTCCGAGTCCCTCTTCCACCCAAATGTCAGATTCAAATTGGGGAGGTTATGGTCACATGATAGATTGATGTCATCGCCCTCGTTCAGCTCAGATCCATTGCTGCTGATGGAAACCTGAAAGTCTAAAGGGTAAATGTGGAGGGAAGCAACAGAATAGAATGCCTTTATTGTCATTGCACATTGTGCAAACATTAAAATAGGTAAAGAGGGAGATATGTGCATAACTGATGACATAAGTGCATAGAAAATATAATGCATAGTAATAAGTAGAAATTGTAGACGGACATATTGTTACAGGTTACCTTCTTTGCAGTTCAAAGGAATATCTGGAGGTACTGGAGGGAAAAGTAAGCACGGGAATTATTACAGTCAGCATTTTATTTAAAAACAAAGCATAGATGACACATTCCAGTCATTTTCAGATGCAATTTTTTTTTCTGCAAATAGAAATCCACCCATTCTAACTTATTCTACTCAGTGAAACCCTCAGCAATCTATTCGTTAAGAAGAACATGAGCATTTCTTTTTTAAGGTCTCCTATGTTTGCCATGTTCAATTAACCTCATTGAAGTACCACTTTCCACATTTCACTGCAAATTACTGTACCTATGGTAACATATTTACAGTGCATAGGGTGTATCTTCAAGTAAACAAATGAACAGAAAGATTGCCCTTACCATTGATGCACTGTGTCGGATCAATTGAGCAAAGTTTACAAGGATCTATAGGGAGAGAATAACATTCAGAGAATTTTTCTTTACATGTATTTAATGGCAGATAGTGTACAGGTACATGAGCTGCTACATAACATTTACAAATGTAGTCTATAAAAACAGTGAGAGATTTTTATTCACCTGAATTAACCTGAGTTGCTCCTGTGGTGTTACATCTCAGACACTGGACAGGAATACAGGTAGAGCCAGCACCAACTAAAATAAAGAAAAGTCAGAATAATGTGTGTGTGTATATATATATATATATATATATATATATATATATATATATATATAAATATGTGCCTGTCAAATGCATAGGTGGCTCCTTACCTATAAGGAGATGACCAAGCCAAATAGTTAGGTAAACCCCTCTCATAAACATTCTCTGTGGGAAGAGAAAATAATTGTTATCATTTAATTGCTTTAGCCTAATAATACGTTCGTCAGGATCTAGAATAAAAGCTACACAACAACAATATTTAAAAACAATTATATGAAATATCATAATTCTCAAACGTGTTCCTTGTTACCTGTTGTCTCTTCATGCACGGAGCTGAATAATGAGCTGCTCTGTTTTGCCTAACATGATGGGCTTTGCATCTGACGGGGCACGGCAGAGCTGATCATAAACACTGATGTAAATGCAAATTAATTTTTCCCCGGAACAGAACGCCACATCAGTATCACTGTTTGTGTGTTTTATAGGTGGGAGCGACGGCAATGATGACAGTCAGGCTGCTGCTTTTTATGTTGCCGAGTAACATTATGGGATTTTTACAAACGGATAGAATGAGAAATAGACAGAGAGGCAGTCACAGGAACATAACAGACAGCCACAGTATGCTGGATTGTAACCTGTTATAGGCAAAACAGTGGTTTATGTATGCAAATAATCCATTGTCTTTGCAGATAATGTGACACATAGCTACAACTTTGCCCTGACCTTTTGGGCTTATGGTCAAATTGACAGAATTATATGGAACTGAAGCTTGGAAATGCATTTTCTTTCAGTCTAGTCATCCAGGGCCTTCAAACTGAGTATTTATCCGTGCAGCGGCCAGTAGAGAGTGCTGCTGATCATCCGTCACTCATTCCTTAACGCAGCATGCACTCGGTAAGAGACAGGGTGCACAATGACATCTCTAAAACCGAGGTTCTGGTCATTGATGATGCAGAAACAAGTCTGTTCCACCTCTGCATCATTTTCTTTAAAAAAAATGTTGAATATGTACAACAAATGGCTTGAATGATAGATTAAGGCCTTCTTTATCACATGCACAAAATAATGCATGTTTACTTTACTTACTGAGTTTATATAAATATACACAATAGAAATAACTATAGTTCCATTTTTTGGAGAGTTTTCATTTTGAAGGGAACTCCTGCTTTTTGGTCTACGGCGACATGGTTGGGATGGATCCATCTCTGCTGCCATGGACAACTACTGCTGATACTATCTCTTCTGTTAATACCACCACTACTGTTAATGCTACTACTACTATACTACTACCAACACCAAATGCAGTTGGAACCCAAGGGCCTGGGCTGCAGGAGATTTCTGCCTAAAAGCCTATTAAGATAGTTTTTTCTCGCCACTGTCGCTGTAACGCTTGCCCCTGGGTGATGTTGGGACTTTGAAATTGTATTGACTGGTAATTTTGAGCGTATTCTAGTCCTGCTCAATGTGTTAAGTGTCCTGAGATGACTTCTGTTGTGATATGACACTATAAATAAGATTGAATTGAAATTGAATTGAAGTAAAGCAGCATAAACTTTCACTTGTCTTTTGTTCCATTTTTCATGATGTTTGTCTGTTTGTCACGCTCTTTAAGTTGGCTAAATGTTGAAAAAATAAAAGTTTGTGTGATTCAAACCATGTTAAAACATATTTTATGTAGCTAAAAGTTTGTGTTGAAAGTTAGCTAGCTAGCTACATGTGCATCTCATATAACGGCTTATAATGTTAACCACCACTTTGCATAAAAGCCTTTGATATGCGAACAAAAGCACACAGTAAGCTGTGTAAGATGTTTTACTATATTCCACAGGTGCACAGTCAATTAACCCTCCCCCCATCACCTGTGTGTGCTCGTGCTCGTGCACGTCAGGACGTAGACGGCAGGTAACGTTCAGGTCTCAGCTGTTTAATTAACTCCGACCTGTAAAGCCTCCGGCCTCTCGTCTCCCTCGCCCTGACTCTCGCGTGTTTTTCCCCCCTGAAGATGTTCGCTTTCAGAGGACTTTATCACGGGTTCTCCCGCCTGGCAAAAGTTGCTGCACAAAAGCAATTAAGGAAATATGACAAATGGTGCACCGCCACAGCCACTGTCATCATGGCGGACAAGAAGGTACGACAGTCATTTCACACGCGAGCTAGTGCAGTTTGTCTATTTACACTCATTGAATTGCTAGCTACAGAATTATACTCATAACTATAACTTCTGGTGCTCTGTGAACCATTAAAAAAAAATATATTATTCTGAACAGGTGAGATAATGAATAGGTGTCTTAAAAGAATAGGCCTATAATTGTTTAGGAATTGAAGCCTGCTACTGTTTGGCATGCTTGTCCTCTTATAATAAGTGAATATCAGGAGGAGGTTCTGTGTGTTGTATTTTAAATATCTAAATCTCTACGACTGCTAAATAAAAGGAAACCTCACTATGACTAAATATGCTGTAAATAACATCTCAGATCCAGTGCTGTAGCATTAAAATTGCTTTCTGTATTGTATAGCAGTGTCAAGATGCATAATAACAGACTCCTACACACACAAAAACCAGAGGGTGTGTGTGTGTCTTGTTTGCGTTCCTATGTCATAGTGTTTCTCAAGACGCAGGCTGAGAACAGTTTGATCATAGCAGCCATACTTCCTCTTTTGTGGTTTGTTGCTATGGCAAGACTTCCCTTCCAGGCAGGAAGTGACAGGAAGACCCAAGTGATGAGTTTATGTGTGTGTGTGTGTGTGTGTGTGTGTTTGAAAACTGTGCATCATGTTTGGGTGGAGCACTCTACTGTATCCCCTTGACAGTGTGCACATCGCATAGAGACTTCGGCTTGTAGTCTTGTGTCTGAGCCACCATGGCGAAGAACTGCAATACTCTAGGGATTCCTGCTGGCCACATGGTGAGTTAACTTGGCAAGACTCTTGTTCGCTTTGGTTTGGTTCTGCAGCTGTTCTTTTGGAGCCTGTGGTTTGTTGATGCATATGCCAGAGGAGGCTTTATCAGCCCTTAAGTAGAGGAATTTGAAGGAGTATGATGTGAGAAATTTGAGTTCAACCAAGTCATTATTAACTTTTTCAGCCTGCTCTTTCAACCAAGCGCAAACTGTTGACTCAGAGGTCAGAATAGCTGTCGAGTAAGGTAGAGCAGTTTCTTGTGTTGGCTTGTCGTGTTTGTCTAAAACTACTTTTTTTTAGAAGTGCCAGAACCAAACGGGCTGTGTGGCCAACAGTTGGTTTGCTACTGAAAACAGCCCGGGCCTGCTTAAGTCAGAAGCGGAAATCAAGCCATGCCCATTTGCCAGTTTGTCATGTGTAGGCTGAGCTGGCTTCAGTCGAGTCGGTGTGAAACCATTACTTTTCACGAATCGGTTAATTTCCGCAAAAGGTGTGAAAGTGTGTTTATGACGATGTAATTCATAGGAGCAGAGTGCTTTGCATTTTGTGTGTTTGCAAATGTTTCTACAACTGGTGCTTCGTCAGACTCTTGCACCTCACTGTTTGGCGGAATATCTCGTCTCTCCTTCAAAGGGTTTACAGATAATCCTAAGCCTTAGATATTTCTTTTTCGCAGTATATGAGACCTTGCAAAAACGAGACGAGCCTTTTATTTTCATTCATAGAAAACTGTGGATGAAAAGCGTGTTGGCTTCTCCTGTGAAGTGTATTTGTAGGCACCGATGTGTCATGTTTTCGGAGTAAGAGCAGTGGAGCAAATTGTAAAGAGGTGGAGCCACAGCGGAGCTCACACCTGCAGAAACTACCGGCCCATATCAACCTTATATGGGCAAAGTTTATCAAGAGCTGTTGCCTTTTGAGCCGTTATCAAGCACAGAATCTCACACACTTTTGCTTTGAACTGAAATTCACACACATACAGTGTATCTTCTTACTGGCAGTTTGTTTACGGGAAAATATTGGGTACTATTTTTTTTTTTTGATCATCTATTTCTACAAAGGAGGCGGGCCTTGTCTGTGTGCTTAATACTAACTTGACTGACTGGGCTCCCCATGGTGTTACAAACACTCACATGACATGCACCTTTCTGTATGACTAGTTTCCCCTGTCATGTTTGATGTGGGTTATTTCATAAATAAGGACAAGATACGCTGGACTTCCTATGAAAACTGTGACCTGAGCTTATCTAAAGAGTTGACATTTTAAGACATTTCACAAAGCCAGACTTCAAATGATCAGATCAATGATTCAAGTCTGGTTTCTGTGAACGCCACAGAAAGGCCTCCAGGTTAAAACCCAGGACCGCCAATGTGCCACCCTTTAAATATCGCTGTAACTTGATTGTTGAGCAGGGACGGTAAAATAACTTACAAGATGTGAATTTTTTTGGCTTCTAAAAGCTGAATGAGAGCCATTGTTAACAGTGTCACAACCACTTCCTGTGAAAGCTTGACTGATTGCACTACATTGTTACATAGAGAGAGAGAGAGATGTTGTTCACATTTCACTTCCTAAATGTATGCCTCTTGGTGTGAGTGTATGTGTCTAGTTTCTCTAATCACATCTGGAGTATGCTGTGCTACTTGCATTGTAAAGTTGTAACTGTAATATTTAAATGTACAGAAAATTCCAACATTTTTGTGATTAAACACTGAGATTTCCATTTGATTTCCATATCTTAGAGAGTAGGTATGAATTTTAATACAATTCCTCTTTGATTTTCTGATTCAATCAAAGGAATTTCTCAACTACTACTATAGATTTATCCTAAAAGTCCGTGACGGCTTCAGATTCAGATAATTTGTTTCAGATAATAACCTTATCTCTCTGTCTCTCTATTCTCAGAGCCAGGCAGTGTCAGACGGAGGTAAGCATGCACAACAAACACGCGCGCTAACAGCCTCGAACATCTTGCATTTCTTCCGAACTGAAACAAGTCTGTGCACGACGGAAGAAAATATCTGATTCAGTCTCATTCTTGGTCATTCTTTTTTTTTTTTTTGCGCTGATAAATGGGTGTGTTTCTGTCTGGTTGTGTTGTAGAGTTGAACATGTCTGCACGGGGCTGTGGCGGCAGCAGCTCCAGCCTTCCAGGGACTCCAGGTGGAGAGGCCGGCCCAGCCAACAGTGTGCTTGGCTGGGCCGTCTCATTTGAGAAGCTGTTGGAGGACCCCTTTGGAGTCCGCCAATTCACGGTGAGACGCACTCAACGCTCAAGCCTTGTGATTTTCGGTTCAGGAATACCTCAAGTATCGATGTTTTCTGGCAACCTATCATGAGACGTGCCATACGTGTTCGTACACATTGTATGTGTCTTTCTCCACAGGCTTTTTTGATGTCGGAGGTGAGTGCGGAGAACATTTTATTCTGGCAAGCTTGTGAGAAATTCAGGAAAATCCCAGCCAACTCCTTGCATGAGGTATGATGACGCTCTCTGCATGGCGAACCCTCTTACCTGTCAATGCGATTCATAATGCTGTTGTGTGTTTATCCTGGATGAGCGCCCTTTTTATAGTTTTTTTTTTAAATACCCTTAATCAGAACTTTCTTGGAAGTCATTCTTGTACTTATACCAGATGTTGAATGTTCGCAGTGAGTTGCTATGTTGCTTTAACCTTGTCTGTATAGCAGTCAGCAGAAGCAAAGTTTCCTCTGCTTTGTAATTGCTTTGAATATGTTATATTTAGTTCTTTAAGTAACATTAATCAACACTTTATGTAGCTGTTAACCTCAATGTCGGATTAAGCTGTTTGAGATGTTTTTTTCATACTAAAGGAAACTGGTTCAGTATTGAGGTTTGTGTCTAATCTTGTTAAAAGGATGTCTCATCAGCTTAGACACAATTAGTTTAGTTGATATCTAATTTCCGAGAGATTGCAGTCTGATGGAGCTGTTGTGTTCCCAGCTGAAAATGGCATCTCGCTCCATCTACAACACATACCTGTCTGACAGCGCTCCCTACTCGGTCAACATCGACGACACAGCCAAGACAGAGGAGAAGGACCTGGAACAGCCCACACCTGACATGTTTAACAAGGCTCAAGCGCAGGTCTGTTTTGGAGTCCACTCTCCCATTTTAGCTCATTATCATTAGTGATTCATTGTTGGTGCCTCTGCTGACGTGTGTGTGCAACTGTCCCTGCTTTGTGTCAGATATTTAAACTGATGAAGATGGACAGTTACAGGCGCTTCGTGCGCTCTCCCCTCTACCAAAGCTGCACTTTGGCGAGTGTAGACAGTAAAATGCCTCAGCTCTCTGCAGAGCTGTTCCACGTGGGATCCTGGGAGGATGTGGCCACCAGAAGCCCTTTATGTGACAAGAAGGTAGTGGATTGAGGAAGGGGGGATATATGTGATTATTTTAATTTTGCTGTGATGCATCACTATCATCACTGTCTCAAACAGCATAAGAAGTCGGACTCCAGCAGCTTGCAAGGTGACAAGACTTTCCCAGAGAAACAGCAACAGAAAAGAGGATCCTGGGGAGGTTGTGGCAGATCTTATGCTCCTAAGTTATGCCTTGATGTACATCCTGTGACTTTTATCTCACAATTTCTTCTTGTCTCCATTCGTTTTTTTCCTCCATCATTAATAATAATAGATGCATCCAAACTCCATGGTTCAGTCTCGCCGAAAGCTTCCCATTTGTCGATCATGTCCAGCAGCAGTGTGGAGCTCGGCTCCCTCTACAGGCAGATAGAGGTCAGTGCATTGATGACAAAAAAGGCTTTTATTGATTGAGTGAGTGAAAACAAACATTTCTTCCCCAAAAATGGAACTGTTTACTTTGACAAACTCTAAAAGTCCACAGTTTAATCCGAAACATGATCCACACAACACGGTTGGAAACTTTGCAGGTCCGCGCTGCCGTAGCTTTTACTAACGGACTCAAAGTGTACTTTAAGTGACAAGAGTCTGTCTTAAAGGCACTTGCATGGATTTCTTGCTCTAACACAATTAAAACATAATTGTACAATCAAAGTAGAAACGGATGAGTAAATAATAAATCTCTTGCAACTCCTTTTTCTGCAACTTTAACCAACTTTTGTTTCTTCTCCATCTGTGACGTAGAACGGTAGATCGAGTCCCCGGTCTCCAGAGCAGGGTGGTGGAGGTGGGGGTCGGATAGGGGTGGAGGGCGGCTACTGCTGTGTCTACTTACCCGATGGCAGTGCCTCCCTGGCCCCCACGCGTAATGGCCAACCCATCAAAGACATGCTGGCTAGCTTGTGTGAGAAGAGAGGCTTTCCCCTGAAAGATGTCATCATATATCTTCATGGCAAGGACAAGGTGAGGGCTTGGCTGCTCCGTCTGCAGCACCAACCACCACGGCTTTAAACCAAGTAGCTGTTCAGAGATATCGACTATACCACACTGCAAAGTTGCAACAGGCGGTATGAGAAACATGACTACCCTCTTCCTGTTATAACATCCTCTCAACCTCTCACTCCCTCTTTAAATGTCTTAAACTTTGTGAAATAATCCGCTGTTGATGCAGACGCCTCTGATCGTCACAGATCTGATACACCTTTTTCTCCATGCAGCAACCCCTATCGCTGGACCAGGACTGCTCCGTACTGAGAGATCAGCAGGTTTCTCTGGAGCTCAGGGTGATGTTTGCGTGAGTGTCACTTCCTTTTTTTCCTTTGCTATCTTTGTCACCCTTATGAGGCTTTCACACCCAGTGTCCACTACAGGATGCCACTTCTCACAGTATTAGAGGGAAGTCCTTCTGTTAAAAGCAGACATAGATTAGTCATCATTTGCAATGAATACATTATCAAATGTCCAAATTTAATCAAATACTGCTCAGATATCATTTGTGATTTTGTGATATCATGTGTGTTTCAGGCTGGAGATTGCCTTCACTGGTAAAACTATGGGGATTATGGTGAAGTCCAGTAAGACGCTCCAGGACGCTCTCTCTTCTGTGCTGCAGAAACACAACCTCAAGCAGCAAGAGGCCCTGGTCACCATGGTGAGTGTGTGTATGAATGAGACCATATGTTGCAGCCAGTACTTGAGCAGTTCCTTGATTTGTAACTTTTTATTTCAAACTGTAATGGGTTGCACGATTCTGTTAGTGGAGTAAGAGACGAGGGTGACACCATCTGAGTCATGCATTAATGTGTGTTTTCCGTAATGAATCAAGACTTGTTTTCCGTCTCTTCTTCATTGATTGTGTGTCACCATCAGTCCGTCATGCCTCGTTTCCTTGTTAATTTTAGGTTGGAAGCGACGAGCCTGTGAACATGACCGGCAATGTGTTCAGACTGGCCAATAAGACGCTACGGCTTGACAAAACCAAAGGTTAATACACTTGACCTTTTTTTTAATGGGAACCAGAGAGACTCATGTTTACATCGTTGAATAATAACTACACTGCTCCCTGAAAAGAACAAGCAGCCACAGGATGAAAAGAAACCTGCTTGGCTGAGTAAATGAAATGAATTCAATCAAATTAGAAAAAGGCACATTCTGGCCCTCTGGCCACTGTTGTGTTAATGGGGGCGATATATCGGTGATGCTTTGTGTGTTCTCTTCTGCTGCCTGAACTTTGGAGGAGTCTTCTTATTCACGTAATTGTTCTGGGTCTTCTTAGCGCTCTCTTTCTCTGAGCTGGTGGTAAGGAGAAAATCTTTTCACTATCCACTTCTGTGTCAGGGTTTTTCTGCATCGCTCTTCATGTTTTTTTTCCTACTTGGATTTCTTTGTGCGTCTCTCTTTGTGTCTTCATTCTCTTCGGTGGGGTTGAAATGTCTTAGTCCATTTGGTTTGTTGAGTGCTGTGCCACTCTGAGTTCACTCACCCCTTTCCCCAACTGCTAATAGACCAGAGCTAGCTTCACTTTGGATCAGCGCTCCTCACCTCAGCCCCAGTCGATGCATTTAGGGCAATGAATTAGATTAGACTGGTTGTATCCCAGCGGGACCAGTTTAATTCTGGTCTAGAATATTAAATTTGGCTTATGTTGGTGTGAAACGCAATGGAGCACCATCAGCATTCCACAGTTTTCTAATTGAAGTGGAAGCGTGTTAGAAACTGAATTATATCTGCTTGTTTTTGAATAGGAAGAGACCAGACCAACATTTCCAGAGGCAGTGGTTCTGCTGCTGCACAGGTGAGGCAATGTTGTGTGTACAATACTGACAAAGTCATACGTACAAGGCAAGCTTCTGAGACACTGTAATTATTTATAAGAATATAATGAAGAGTATAAAATGGGTAGCTCAAATCAGGCATTCTGATTGGTTCATAGCTGTGACATAGAACCCATATAGCACTGTGTCAGTATCACTCCTCATCTGAGAAAAGACTATTACGATGTCATGCTTGCTGTCACGGTTGCTTAAGACATGGTCACGTACACGGAATCACTCCAGCCAACACTGAACAGGTTAGAGTTGGCTGCTGAACCCCATGGATGTATAAAGATAACTTATTAAAAGTTATTAAAAGTTGCCCACAGGTGCATGAAGCAAAAAAAAAAGTTTTGTTTCCTAGAATAAAAATTCAGATTAAACCTGGAAGTTGTAATTCCACAGTTTGGCCACTATGTTAAATTTGCTTGAGAGCCCGGCACTCTTTCTGGGGCTCGCTACACCCCTTACAAAATGGAAATATATTGAGGTCAACTTCTGGATTGAGCCGTGCCCATCTCCAGGAAAAGACATGGCCTGTTGTGTGCTATTGTTAGTTATCATTTGAATACCACAGCCTATGAATTTAGACAACAACCCTAGTGACAACCTTCATTGTATTCTTATCTAAATAACAACCACAAACATTTCTTTTATCTATTGTATAGAAATAACTTATTTTGCCTGCTGCATAGGTAATATTTAATATCTATGGGATGCAACACATTCCACTGATAGCAGACAGTAATGATGAATGTTGATGGTTCTTATTCCTTGTGTGATGTCTAGAATGTGTCTCCAATGTTAATAGCATTTAAAACCTGTGAAACTTTATTTCATACACCGATAACACTGGAATGTATTTTGGTCCCAGGCAGGAGCAGTGAGTGCAGGTGGGGTGGAGGCCCGATCATTGCAAACAGACAGAACCAAGACTCAGCCCAAGTCCAGTAAAAACCGTGAAATGGAGGGTAGGACATTTCTGCACTATCTAGTAGGATTGGGCGACATGGCAATATTTACTGTAAGATGATGGATAGTTGACAAATGTCAGAGAGAGATCCCCAACATTTGGAATCTATAGAAAGATAACATTTAAAGACGAGGTGGGACATAAAGGAACAGTGTTTTTTCTGTTAGTGACAACGATCTGACCATACGGTGCCTTTTTTAAGAGCTGTTCTGGGTTTTAATCATATCACAATCTTTCTTAGCAGATGGAAATACAACCAAATATCATTGCAACGACATGACTACTACACATCTGCTCAGGAAAATTATGATGTAAAAGATGCCAAATGGACCTAGGGGTTAAATTGTTCTATCAGCTGCTGTTTTAAGGTCAATAATCAACTTAAAAGTTCCTCAATTGAATTTCTACAAAATAAACAGTTTTTAATTAATTTATACATTCATATTGCAATATAAAAATGTATATACCATGATAAAACATTAAACCCAAATGCCCACTTCCAGAATCCTGGCCCGAGATTTGACAAATTCATATTATTATTATACCATTAATATATAAAATTTAGAGATGATTGATGAATTGCATATTTCTAAAACCTATTTATCAAAAAGTTGTCTTGCTCAAAACTATAAAATGTAAATAAATAGCTTTTAGGCGGATTAAAAACAGCACAGTGTTATTTATTTATTTGAAATAAATGTCAGAATTAGCATGGTATTTTGTGTGTGTGTCAGGGTTTCTGGATATGCTGACGAGGGCTCAGTGCTGCAGGGTTGATGACCAGCGAGGCCTTTTGACCAAAGAGCAGCTGGAGATCCCTCTGTTCCTGAAGCTGGCCTCAGTCGACATACAGGACCCGATGCCAGATGAACCCAGTACTAGCTCCTCCTCTGCAGACTCCAAAGAGACGTCAAGCTCGGCTGCAGCAGCGGAGAAAACCGCAGCCTCTGCTGAACCTAAAGCCAAAGACGTAAGGGAAACACAAGTTTGAAAGACTATCGTGTGTGTTTGTGTGTAGGATGGACAGAAACTACAACAAACATTTCACAACATCCTGAGACCAATCAAAAGACGGTGAAAAATGGTCAAGCACTTTTTTATAATTGTTTACAAATAAGCTCTGAGACAGCAGTGTGCTGACACCTCTTACTGGTAAATTGGCCTTTTGAGGCAATATTTAAAGAAGAAAGATCATGGCAAGCATCCATAGTATCATTACAAAACACTAAACATGTTAATGGGAAGAATATTTGCTATGAATTGCTTCATGTACCCAAAACATGTTATGAAAAGAAGTTTTAGCTCAACATTTCACCCTGAAGCCAATGCATTTCCTTTAGTGTTCCCGGATCCAAACGCTGTGCGGTTATTTCCTCCCAATATCACATTGCAGTAATGGTTTTCTTTGAACTCTAAGCAAAAACATGTTTCTGCACAGGACTGTCCAGAAGGGGAGTTTTGAAGTGTATTGCACAATTGTTTTGTTTTTCCTTCTATATTTGAAATAAGATTATTGAATATTTTAATTGAGGTGAGTTTTAATATTTTAAATAACTAATTTTCTTTTGTGCTTACTTGCTATTGTCAAATGTGTGTGTACTTGCAGTTTTGTTTGCCGTGATGGCACTTTGAGAAGCCCTGGTCCAGTCCTGTTTTCCTGTCACCTCAGACTATCTCAGGGTCCAGATCATGAATTATGTGATATTACAGGGAATTAATCAGATCACGTGATCAAATATCTCACAGGGTGTTTCCAGAGAATTAAAGTGTTTATGATGAAATGGGTTTCTTTCTGTCTGTTTTTGTTGTTTGGGACAGCAGTCAGGTTTCAGCATTTTTTTTTTTTTTTTTTGATGAATCACTTAGGTCAGTTCCTGCCTTGACAAATGCTACGTGATTTGGTTGTATATGTGCTGCAGCCAGACCCCACTGCTCCAGCGGTCTGTCTGCATGACTCATGCAGTGTAAACAGGTCGGAGTTGGAACTCCGTTTGATCACATTGTGCCTTGTGGCGTATCCTGCTAGAAACGCCCCCTCTAAATGCTCTAATGATGTCCTTTTGATGGCACATTTTTTTTTTGCACAGTGACATCAGATCATTGCAGTGCTGTGATTGGCTCTTTGTGAAGGCAATAACTAGCCTCATCCATCTACGACTTGTTGCTGGAAGGTGTTTTCTAGTCGACGAGCCTGGGGGAACTGATACGGGGTGAATTTGGCTATTATATGCGTTACAAAACAAGTGAGTCATAGATGGATGATGTCAGCAGCGTGCATATGTCGGAATACGTGGCCGTATGGGGTTGGGAAGCATCTCATTTGCCCACCTTGATGTGATTGTCTTTGAAGTAATTAACCTGACATTGAACAGTGCTGTGTTAGAAGACAATAACGTGCAGTATGATACCTGTCGACTGCTTCCATCTGCCAGGCTGGAGACATTAGCATACATGATTGGTACACCTGGTGGTGTGTGTGTGTGTGTGTGTGTGTGTGTGTGTGTGTGTGTGTGTGTGTGTGTGTGTGTGTGTGTGTGTGTGTGTGTGTGTGTGTGTGTGTGTGTGTGTGTGTGTGTGTGTGTGTGTGTGTGTGTGTGCGCGCGCATGAGTTGTGCGTCGGCGTCGGAGCTGAATGGGCAGGAGGGGTGTGCTCTCACAGACACCATAGCAGCAGTGAGATGAAGAGTGCCATCTACTCCACTGCACGTCTGTACTGAGAGAAGAAAGAAGGGAGAAAAGGAGGTGAGTGTCTGAATTTCCCCCAGCCTTTTGACTAATCTTTATTTTTTTTGGGGTGGTGGTGATCGCTGTGCTTGTACAGTCAGTAGATGTGTCTGCCTGCCCTTTCTCTGTCACTCCCATCACTCTTGCTCTCCTCCTGTCTGTCATTTCTTTGCTTGATTATATGCCTTATGCTGTCTTGAGATAAACCACTCTGTCTCCCAATTCTTAGAAAAGCTCACATTTTGGGACGATGCTTTCTGGCGTCTCTGTTTCTGTCATTGGTTTGTAATCTGCATTGGAATGGATAACAAGCAGATTGTGAATATCTGGGAAGTGTTTATTTTCCTAACTCAATCGTCTGCTAATGGGAGCTCTGAATGTTGCTCACTGTGCCGTTGAGAGTTCTGCAGAGGAATACACAAGTGGGGCAAAACAAAACCCATCCATCAGATAAATGCTCGCACATTACTGTGCACTGAAAGATGCTGCTCAGTCAGTGAAGGACGGGCTCTGTGCTCAGTGTGTTAAAAATGAAACCCATAATGGATTCACTAGCAGTGACTCAGTTATCATGTCAGATACACATGGTCAAGCTGTGATTCAGCCTGGGAACAGCTGTGTTGGTTGACTACTGATTTAATTCATCCAGTTTAGGATGTGTGTGTGTGAGCTTGTGTGTGAGTGTGTGTGTGTGTCCGTCACACCTGAGTGTGGCTCAACAGACAGCCCATCATCATCAATTACAGGACATAATGTCCTTGCCACTGTGAGCCGTCTTAATGTGCTCTCTGCTGCAGGTGCAGCTACTGGCCACATGCCCACCTTGGTGCTCTAACCCCCGCCGCGTGCATGCATGTGCTATAACGGGCGTGTGTGAACTTCTGTGATTTAGCATGTTCAACAGCGAGGATATTTTCTTCCCATCGTTGCTGGATGAATGAATGAACACCAGTCGGAGACTATCAGAAGTGATCGTGTCTCAGGCAGGCAGTGATTTGGGCTTGACCTTTTGAAAAAAGACAACAGGAGTGATGATGTAGATGCAACTTGACTGTGCCGGTCTCTTTGATATCTTTTCTTTGACCCAGCATTCCCCCTGCAAAGAGAAATATTTGCCACGTAATAATGGATGAGCATTTTGGACGTTTTTATTATTTTTTTTTTTCATGTGTCACCTTGGCTGTCGTTAGCTTGCTCATGTGGATTAATTGATGGAGAAGTGTTTCTCAGAGCCACAGGGCTTTTCCACCTCCGCTACAAAGGAGATGCACTTCAGTCTAGCCAATGGGCGCCTTCATCCACTTTTGGCCTCGACTACAAAGAAGGGATTCCTCGTGCGACCGAAGATGGACAGACAGTGACAGAGTGAGGCAAGCAGGCAAATCATTCTCATTTAGGTCATTTCCTTCAGTGAGCTGGTCAGAGGGAGCACTCAGGACTCGCTGAATGCGTGTCCCGCCCTCAAGACTGAGATTATCCTCCTCTATTACTCGCTGTAGCCTAATGCACATTTTAGAGTAAGTGCATGGAGTAAAACAGTCAAGCATACCCTTGAGTGAGCCAACTGAACTGACATCCATGTGCATAACAGGCCTGATGTATGAGAGAAGCTGGGGACACGCCACTGGGTCGCTCATGAGCAGGTAGGCCTCGTTGAACACCACGTACATTACAGTCCACGTGGGACATTCTAATGGGCAGCCCTGTAGCATCAACTGTGGCTCTGACGTCAGACGTCACAGTGGGAGAGTGAGCTCCTGTCGATCGACTGCCGTTCATTCTTCATGAGACGTGGGCTGAAGGCTTCCTGTAGAGCAGCAGGCTCAACTAAAGATCACCGGCACGTCTTTGTCAATGCAGTCACATCAGGAAGGAATGTTCTCTATCTGTGCTCTGTGGACGCTCTTGTCTTTCCCAGCCAGACCTCGGGAGAGTCATCAAGGAAGACATCATGTCATCATCAGAAACATAATGCACAGATTTGCTCAAACCCAATGATTGCTTAAAGGCCCTTAAAACGTAGTTTATTAATCAGTTTGTGATGAACATGCAACTCTTGTTTGGTTTAGCCTGCAGGATTTCCACTGTTTTCTCTCTGTGCACCACTCAGGGTGTGTCAAAGAAAGCCGACCGAACATGATTTTTTTTCTCTTCTTTTTATGTACTAGTTATGTAGTCATGAATATTGAAGTTTCTCCCCTTCAGGCCAAATCAGTGTCTTCTGAGTCGGAAGCGCCTCTAAATTCTCCGGTCACACAAATACTATGGCCTACACTGAAGATCTCTAAACTCGCTGACTATCATGAAGCCAGGGAGGAGGAGACCACTCTGAAACTTGAATGCCACACATATATCACAAGTTTTGGGGAAACAATATGAGATAATCATAATCTTGAGGTTTGCATGAGGACAAGGGCCTTTTACTGGGTGTTTCTGGAGCTTTCAGCAACATCATCTTTTTGTGTTTGTTTTTGCCCGTTTGATCTTCAGAATACTTGATACATTTTACTGCTTCATTTTAATTTGTTTATTTTTATTTATTTACCGTTGAACGTGAATAATAATCATAATTTAAGTTTCAACCTTCATGTAAATCCAGTTAGCTCATTTTCTTATCTTAGCATCTTTTACTTTAAATGAAATGCTATAGCAAGCACTACTGTGCAGCACAATACAGTAGAATACAATAAAATACATTTAAAAAATGAGTGTGAAACAGCAGTTTGTAGTATGATTACTTGTGATTGTCAGTGAGGTCTACAAAAGCCTCACATATCTTACCTTGTTGTCTCCACTATGTAAAGGCCTCAGCAGGATAGGAAATCAGTATCACTCTGACATGCCAGGAAGTATTTTGATTGATCTGATCTAAGCGGTCAGATGTCAGACACAAACACACTTTGACAGGCAGCACTGAAGATCGTTGATGTATCAAAATCTGTCTCGAGCAAATGGACCCAGACCTGAAGGAGTTTTGTCCGCAGCCACCAGGGCTCCCGACACCAGCTGTGGATCTGGCTGTGACTGTTGGCTGGTAATCGTTGTGGCCTTTGAGTTGAGCAGAAATCATTGTTTTGTCCTGCATGACTCCAACTTTGTGAGGTTGATTGTATATTTCTGGCTCTACCCTCTTTTCAAATGGGATTCTCGTTCCCTTTGTTTATACATGAAGGTTCTTCTGCATCTCTGGTTATTTGGTTTATCTCACTTTTATCTACTTTGATATTTTATATGATTAATTTAGAAATGTATCTTGTTTCCTCAGCAGCTAAAACGTAATGGTTGGCAGACTGTCGACCCTTTATTTAGTAACCCACAGTTACAAAAATCTTTATTTGATGAGGAAACAGGAGAAGAAGCATTTTAGCATCTGTTTCACAACAAAAACACAAACTATGTCAACAGGTTGTTTTCTTCTTTCTGGCATTACAAACAACAATGAGAGGCAATAACTGGAGCAGTGCTGCGTTAGGATTTTAATACCAAACTCTAAGGGAAAGCCATTGAGTAAAATTACCCAGCAAAATAGTCAGATCAGTGCTGGGTCGCCATCTAGTGAAAGGAGGCCATAATTGCATTTTTGTCAGTTTGCATAGTCTGACCCCTCATGATGGAAAGATCAGCTTTGTTCATATTTAAATGAAAAAGGAAATCACTAACTACCAGTAAAATATCTTGCAACCATATGACATGCCTTCCTCCTTTCTCTCCAGTTGCTCAACCAGCAGGATTCCAAAGGAAAGTATCTTCTGATCCTGAACTGAGATCCGTGCTGACCTTCTCCTGAGGATAAACATCCGCAAGTCAGCCATGGAACAGAAGGTGAATGAGGTATGTGAAAGCCTAAGAGACAAGTATACATATTTGAGTGATTCTGGTCCCGTCTGATCTGATCCCCCTCCCCTGTGTGTCTAGTGTCCCACAACCACCTCTCCTCAGAAGCACATGAAGAACCGGTCCAAATCCACAGAGGAGATGCAACACTCGAGGAAGGTTAGTAGCAATCTGACATTCATTCCTCGTTAATGATACGTCCCGTACTCATTCTTTACAGATGAATGCTTGTGTCTCTCCTTACAGGCCTTTTCCTCACAGAAATCCCTCCCAGGCAGACCAGAGCTGGAGAAAGTGAAGGTGAGCTGTGCATGTGTTTGTTTTTCAACAGAAGCAATCCGATTCAGATTCCTTAAATAAAAGTACTAATGAAAATCCTCCACTACAAGTAAAAGTACTCATTGTGCAGTAATATGTTCCCTGTCAGTGTTTCCCTGATGTAGAAGTTGAAGGTGCTTTCAACTTTGTTGCGATGCACTTTCCATTGTCTTAACACAAAGAGCAACTCTTCATCCTTCAGTTAATAACAAGCATTCCAAATTGTAACATTTGGAGACGTATGGTTTGTACCGGACAGGAAGGGGATGAAAAACTTTGATCTCTGAAGTAAATAAACCTGTTTAATTTAGTAGAAGCATAAAGTACCTTGAATTTTTACTTAAGTACAGTACTTGAGTAAATGTACTTGTTTACATACCACCACTGTATTTCAAGAGGGAAAGAACGCTGTTCTGAATCTGTCTTTTCAGGAGTGTCCCGACGGCTCCGACACGCCATCGTCCTCCACCGAGGAGCTGAAGTGATACACGGACGGACAGTTGAGTTGACATCAAACAACGAGATCATCATAAACACTACATACATACAAATGTACATATGTACACATGGAAACATACAAAGTATTATGGAAGATATTTGTGAACTAGATTATAGACGACAAGATGATTGGTTGAAGCAAACAGATGGAAAAATCGAACACACACAAAAACTTGCGCACACTCAAACAATCGCTTGTTAACACCCGTGATGATGCTGTTTTGTTGTACTCTGAGTGTTGTATTCATACCACACAAAATGTGTATTGACAATAAAGTGACCGTTGACTGGATCTGTCTGTCTGAGGTTCAAAATGCACAGAGTTTCTTTTATAAAAGTAACAACATTAAGTGGTTTGAACTTAGTTGAAGAGGAAGTTCCGCAAGCAAATCCTAGTAAAACCATTGGATAACAACTGAGAGGCTTTCATTACATAGAAATCCTGCTTAGCACAAGTCATAATATCTTTAGTCTTATTAATCTCCAAATCAGGTTTGCAACCAACTGTTTTCTGAATAAAATGATTTGCCGGTTCAGAAAACAGGGAAATTCCAAGGTGACGGCGTCACATTGTTTTGTCTGACCAATAGTCCAAAACCAAAGACATTCAATTCACTCTCATTGATGATTAAAAGAACAGCAAATATTCACACGTCAGCAACCAGAAGCAGTGAATTCCTGGCAGTCTTTCTTTAAAAGTATACAAATGATTAATGTAGCAAAACAATTTGCAAATACATTCTCTGTGAATTTATGAATTATTTCAGGTTTGCACCAAACCTGGACAGTATATGCACCCTTTATGTCATCAGCAAACTTCCACAACAAAAATTAGATGCTAAAAACAATGTTGATGGAGCGCTCATACTTCTTTATGAAGACTATGGAATATTGATAATATCATCTTGCCACAATGTCGATAATAAAATGTTCAAACAAACGACTCGCTCACTGAAAGCATCGTGTTGATGCCTCGGTTTAAGATTAACGCAGCCTGCTGAGCGGCTCATTGAGTGGCAGGTGTGTTGAGTGGCAGGATGGTGCATGAAGACCCGCTGGCCTTTGTTTTCTTCATCCCCAGGCTGAGCAGCAGCCTCCCTGTGCCTTCTGCATCTGGAGGAGGGAGGGGAGGGGGGGGATCATACCTAAGATCTCTGGAACCACGCCAAAGATTTAGCCATGTGTGTTTAAGTGATAACACATGTGTGCATGTCTCTGCTTAATGCAGCACCAGATCTCAAGGCTTCATCCCCTCAGCCAAGACTGTGGTCCAGCTGCTGTTTATCTCTCCCTCTCTCTGGCTCCCAGCTCTCGTAACACTTTGTAAAGTAACAACTCTACACTAGTGGGTTATTAAGTTCTGCTCCTCTGAGTTCATGGATGCAAGGCTGCGGTCAGCAGCTTTGGCAGATTTGGTTGAGAGCACTGCTGACGTGACAGAACCGTGGCTGGACTAATTGTTAACAATTACCCTGGTACTCGGGCCATAGTGTCATTCTCCCATGATAGGGAGGATATCGCCTGAGAGGAGCGGGATGTGTAAACAAATGTGTGTACGTGCGTGTTAAGAGGATCTCAGGAAATAGTTCACATCCACTCAGAGTTTATTTCCAATCACAACATGTTTGATCTCGACTCAAACGAAGTACCATAAGCACCCAAGCATTCTGCTCAAGTCGTGCAGATTCCACTGACTTATCTCATGTCAGAAATGATCATTTAATACCCTGGCTTTAATCTGTGCCAGACGACAGTACATGATGGAAACAGCTGCGTGAGAATATAAGGTAGTGCTGTTCCAACATTTACCACTAGGTGTCATAATTATCCTGCTGAAAACTCAGAAGAACCTCCAACAACAAGGATCATTAATGCCATCAATCAGTCCTCTTCATCTGTGAGCCTTTATCTGGCCTCCAGTCAGGCGAAAGGAATAGCTGGTTGAACAAACATAATTCATCACCTGGTACACAACATTCTTTTGCCAGCTCATGCATCATTTAGTCCTTACTCCGTGTTATTGATTAACAATGAGGTGGACAAGAGATGAGGTGTTACCTGGTAGCGTATTTAAGGATGATTTACACCTCGGGTTGATCTATTCCTTTCCAGGGGGGTCATACACAACACCTAACACTGTTTCATGCAAGGTAAGATTATTTACTGCATATGTCAATACCAATTTTTCTTACATCAATGCTGATGATTTCTCTAATTATTTATTTTGACTGGAAATCTGGCCTTTTATCTAAAGCCATCGTAAATCCTTTTGAAAATATTGGCAGGTCACCCATGACTTACATTTCTGATTAATTCATTTTTCTTTTCTACAAGTAAAATTCAAGCAGAAACATTTCTGGGAATTCTAAACAGCAGGTATACTTCTATGTGAGCCACAGTCACTTAAAAAACTCACAAATCGTGAAGTAGCAGACCGGCAATCAGATGATCAGCTGCAATCTATGGGACTTGTCTCCCATAGTCCGTGTCCATATGCTAACAGAGCCTCTCTGCACACCAGAAGCAGCAGGATGCCAAACAGAATGAGACTGATGCAGTGACTATAATTACTGCCATTTCTACTACTGTAATTACTCACTTTCATCCTCTTTGAGACACATTAGCACTCCCTCCTACACTGGAGTCCCCAAAATACAGCAAAGTGGCTGACATGAAAAGGGGGTGATAAAAAAAAAGCATTTCTCTTTAAAGCGAGAGCGAGAGAATGGTGGAAGGGAGTCGCTGCTCTATAGACGGTGAGTCGCTTTTAAGAGCCGACTTGCAGCTGCAGGAAACGGAGGGCGAGACACGTTGCAAGGATGCTGATGTTTCCTTATTGACTCGAGGCGAGACGTTGCATAGCAGTGTGTAGGGGTATAAGTGTGCGATTTGACCTCGAAAAAGAAAAACAGCTGCCAATTTCAAATAATGTGGGCCGCGTTATATTCCCTTTAATTGCCTGTCTGCTGATCTCAGTAGAGTGGCGAGAGATGCAGACATGTTGCTCTCCTTTGGGTTCTTTGATAGACATTCACTCTCACATGTGTTCCCTCCATACTGTCTTTTTAATTGCCTCCGTCTATCCACACAGCATTCAAAGCACCATGTCCTCTCGCGCCATAACCATAGTGTCCTCTGGACGGAGCACTGGGCTCCACGACAACGGTAACGTTTGGGTTTCAGTTGCCATCGTTCTGCCTTCAAAGCTCCATCTCCCCCACCTGAGTGTTTACTCGTTTGTCATCCGTTATCAGGGAGGGCGAGGATGCACGGCGCTCATCTCTCCTCACAGCCCAAACTCCCGCAGGAGGAGGACAGGGAGTCCGGCATAGGCTCCACCCTTGACCTCAGCGGCGGCTTCGAGGGCCGCAAACAACATACCAATCACCACTCCAGCAAAGCTTCACTCGGGGAGGCAGACGGAGTCCCAAAACAGAGAGGTACAAGGGCGCCGTGAAGAGGGTAATCTCGCGTTCATATCAGGTCTGATCTCTTTGAAAAGGCGAATAGCAGAAGCTGAACCGCTGGCTCATTAGATAAGGACTCACTCAAAGACACACAGGGCCGGTGGGATTGTGCAGTCTGAGCAACAAGGGCAAAGTCCTGCTGTCACTCAGCAGCATTTGGCTGCATAATAACGTAGTATGACCGATGGCTTTGCTCTCTATAAAGCATGTGAGATCGGTTACTGAGGCTCTCTCCCACCCAGAACTCAGAAATCAAACACAATCAGTGTGACGTTCAGAGCCCAGGAACCACATCTTTCTGCAATGTATTTTTTGACCTCTATTGGAGGGCACAATATGAACCATTTACCTGGTGGTTGATTTTTCTTTTGAACAGATGGATCTCCACAGACCACAGCACCGAACGAGACCAGGCAGCTCCTGATCAATATATCCAAGATCCCCCTCCTCCTCATCCTCTTCTTCCTCTTCGTTTGCTCCTTGGACACTCTGAGCTCTGCCTTCCAGTTAGCAGGGGGTAAGAACTGCAACCCTCACTGCCCCCCTTAGCGGGTTAGGAGTGACTCAGCCGGTAGATGTTCGACAAATAAGTGAGTCACTCCAGAACAGTTGACATTGTGTTGCGGGGGCGCTGCCATGTAATTTACCACAAAGCATCATCTAGTGACCTTTTTGGGTCTGGGGAAGAGAGCGGTTTGGATTTTGCCTAAAAACTGCTCTCTGCAACCAAGTCATGTCTGGGTTTGTGTGTGTGTGTGTGTGTGTGTGTGTGTGTGTGTGTGTGTGTGTGTGTGTGTGTGTGTGTGTGTACGGCATATCTAACCAGGTAAAGTGGCAGGGGACATTTTCCAGGACAATGCGGTGCTGTCTAACCCCGTGGCAGGCCTGGTGGTGGGGATCTTGGTCACTGTGCTAGTCCAGAGCTCGTCCACCTCCACCTCCATTGTCGTCAGTCTGGTGGCCTCTGGATGTGAGTAGGAGCGTGAACGTCTGTGTAAAGTTATTTTAGGTTTTTGACTGAGACTCGAGAAATGGAAAGATGTCCAAGCTGGCCTTATTTATGTTGTGTGTGTTTGTAGGCTGTACATTATGTGAGTGAATGCTATTCTAGGCTATTATTTAGCAGACAAAAATATCTCCGTAAACAGAAAAACAGTAACAGAGCAATAAATACAGAAAAGAATCCCATGATGATGTGTAGCAATAACAAATAGATCCTATTAATCTGCAGTTTATGGTTATAATCTGTTTTCTCCCTTGCTGTGTTCCCCATGGAGGATACAATAAACCATGCTTCTTGATTTACTGCTTAGCATTATGGACCAAATTAGAAAACATGTCTTAGGTTCAAGTACATAAATGAAAAAGATGAATGTTTATTAGGACAGCGAAAGATTTAGCTCACATGCATTTATTTGCGTACATGAATTCTTCATTCTCCCATACCATAATTTAAAGGATGATGCTTGTGTTATTCTGTATTGATCTTATTTCCAACAAATCCCACGAAAAGCAAGACCAAAAGATATATTGTAGCCCATATTAATCAATGCCTCTTGTCTGTGGCTCTCAGCTCCGGGCCCATTCATTCTTACCAACAACTAAATCTTCTTTTCCAAATCCATATTTTCATCTTTTAAAGTAAAACATTTCCAAACAACTGGACGCTGTTGTTTTTTTGCAAGCGTTACTCAAACAGGAGCACTTTGTTTGGGACTATTTTCAGCTGCAGTGAATACTTATTTGGTGCTCTTGTTTTTCTAGTAGCCAAGCAGTGCATGCAGGATTGACTCAAAATAAACCACAGTGCCCATTTCCATCCGAATGAAGGGAACATGGCAGCTCGTGCACTCCATCTAAAAATGGAGCAGAGTATAAACCAAATCAGGCATTTACTACACAGAAAGTACTGGAATACATTGATAAAATTAGCATTATCTTTCGCATTTAATTAAAATACCTCAAGTTTCCATTTTGCATCATTTAATCTCTCTCATGTGTGATTCTCACACACTGCCTGACCAGAAACTGCCATCAGTGCTGCGGGGGGAATTAGTCAAATCCATCCGAGAATTATTGTAATCTAGCAAGTCTGACCAGGATCAGAGAGGTAATGAAATCAAATCATTCACACCCTGTAATCTCCCACTGTCTCAGCCTGCAGTTGATCATGCATCATTACACCATTACATGTCCAAGTCACGACCTGTCTGTCTCTAACGGCCGCAGGCTCCGAGGTCTCCCCTCTTTGGTCACGGTGGTTAAAGTGAATGATATCGGTACACAGGAGCTGTCTCTGTGCTTCTAAACCCTTTCTGTAGGAGAGAGATTATATGTCATTATCACAGAGGATAAAAAGAGATGCAAAGGCATGGATGTGCGTCTGCGTGGATGTGTCATCGTCATTAAAGACCTCCACAATTAAGCTCCGTGAAGGCTAAGCTGCCTCCACTCACCTGCAAATTACAATCATCTTTCATCCCCATTAAAACTCAGGCTGCATTCTGCAAAGCCACAAGGTCGTGTCTCATTATTACGAGGCATTACCACTTATAACGGTCTTTGTTTAGCTATGCACGTTGTTTCAATGCTGCGTGTTCTCACTTCCCAGTGCTGGACGTGAGTTCGGCTGTTCCTGTCGTCATGGGGTCCAACATTGGGACCTCGGTCACGAACACCATAGTAGCCATGATGCAAGCGGCAGAGAGGGCCGAGTTTCAACGGTGAGTGGGAGAAAGGTGGCGAGGCAGAGAGGGGTTGCATTAAAGGGGGGACGCTGAAGAGCAGCGATGAAGAAATTGAAATGGAAAAAAGTGAAGACGATAAGTGGGGAGATGGAGGAGAGCAGCATAAAAGGTTTTGTCCAGAGGAGAAAACAGTGGAGGGTGGGGTGAACGTATCAGCCTCCATTCCAGTGTCATTTCTACCACAGCGGCAGAAATGGCACCGATCCATGGTGATCCCACCAGTAACCCTTTGGCATGGAAATGTACGACACTTAACAGATGGCGTGTCGCTTAATCCGTGTCTGGTAAAATACATATAATGTATTAAACTTTCATTACACACTGACCGAATCCAAAAAAGTTGAGCCCTGAAAAGCAGATTAACAAGCAATATTTCTGAGTAGTTGATCATGCTGATGGGCGATAGCCAAACACAGAAAAACGTCTGTGACTACACTGCAGTGCCTTCGCCGGGGCGACCATTCACGACTGCTTCAACTGGCTGTCGGTGCTGGTTCTGCTGCCGCTGGAGGCGGCGAGCGGCCTCATGGCCCGGCTCTCACACCTGCTGGTCACCAGCTTCCAGCTTCCACCAGGGGAGGAAGCACCCGAGCTGCTCAAGGTCATCACCGAGCCGGTCACGAAGCTCATCATACAGGTATAACTTTTGGCCATGAAGAATTTTTGTAATTGACCGTTTGCTCAACCCCTCCCCCAAACAGATTATCCAATCATAGCCCAGCAACCGTTTTTTTGCAAACCAAAAAACAAGTTCAAACGAATGGACGAATCACTTTAAAGGCAGTATTTCCCTCACTATGGAAATGTATGTCCCAGATGCAATGTTACTCAAGAGATCATTGTATTTGTCAATCACTCTGTTGGTGGCGAATAAATCAAGGGTTTACTTCACAAAGGTAAGCCGTGGATGTGGGAAGGGTGGAGGGGCATGGCGCTGGGGGTTGGTGGTGGTGAGGAGCCCGGGAGGAATGAGCAGTGTGTGTGGTTTGAGATTAGGTGGCAGAAAACCAGGAGCTATGGCAAAGCAGTGAGTGTAGCACAGGAGGAGCTGAGCAGGAGGCAGGTGTGGAGGGAACGTTCCAGCACAGAAACCAGGGTTAGCTTTGGAGGAAACACTAACTTTGAACTGAAGCTACAAAGTGGTGGCTGAAACACTTCCAAACGGGATTCCTAGTGTGGGTGACAGAGAGACAGAATACACGATATGATTCGAAATGAAGTCTAAATGTCTTTTTTGAAAACAGATAAAAAAAAGGCCTATTAGCTAGCGAGCTATGGCCAATAAAGTTTGCAACAGCCATTAAAGCTGGCAAATTAGTTGGTTGCCGGCGGGAAATGAGAGGCCTTCTTCTGTTTACCTCAGTTTGAAATCAATGAAAAACTATTATAAGTATTATTGCATAACCAGAAGCTAGAAAGCCTGATAGCAAAACTAATGGGGGCGGAGCTTCAGGATGGGACTGAAGGACTCCTTGGACTCACTGAACTTAAAAAATGAAAAACATTTCTCCTTTTTTTTTTCACCCTCAGCTGGACAAGTGTGTGATCACAGGGATCGCCATGGGGAATGAGCACATGAGGAACCGGAGCCTGGTGAAGGAATGGTGCCAGACTGACCTTGTTATGGTAATAGCCCCGTCTCCACTGCCGTCTCAGACATGTTGTGTCAAATGCTGGCGCCAAAGAGAGTTTTCATCACAGATGCATCTTTCTTTCTTCTATTTTTTCCACAGTCCAATGTAAGCGCTCCAGACTGTGGCCCGGGCTACGTTTCCCAGTCATCATTTAAGTGTGAGTTCAACCTCATTTTTCCTGTGAAATGTATTTCTAGAATGCATTTTATTTCATTTTCAGTACTGGCCCTGTTAGAGTGCGATTGTGTCTGTGGAATGATTTCCTGATGTCTGCTGGTGCTGTCACTTTGCAGGCAGGCATTTGTTTGTCTCCACGGGGCTCTCAGACCTCACGGTGGGTCTGATTCTGCTGACAGGCTCTCTGGCGGTCCTCTGTACCTGTCTGCTGCTTCTGGTCAAACTGCTCAACTCGCTTCTTAAAGGCCAAGTCGCAAAGGCCATCCATAAAGTCATCAACACAGGTGGGCATGTTTTTGAGCTGCTGGAGGTTTTTCAGCACGTTAACAAGCTGCAGGAACAAAAAACAAGAAACACCTTATTATAATCTGCTTTGGATGCAAATTGCGTGAAAGAGACAAGAGTCAAGAAGAGTAGAGTGTTCATAAATGTGAGTAAGCCCCATCTCTTCTGTCTTTATCTCAACAGATCTACCACATCCGTTCGGGTGGCTGTCAGGATACATGGCCATGTTTGTGGGTGCAGGGGTAACGTTTGTGGTCCAGAGCAGCTCTGTCTTTACTTCAGCCATGACTCCTCTAGTAGGTGAGTGAATGAAGATGCTTTTGCAACAACGAGAGCCTCAAGTTACGGAGATGTTAAATTGCATTCTGGGAAAATAACAGAATGCAAATGCAATACCTTAAAAATGAGAGGAAAAGCTGTTAAATTAAAATTGTGTCATTTTCATTTATTAAATCCTCATAAATGAGTTATTTTCCTGTATCAGTCTAGACTATTTAATGATGACATCCACCAACACAATGCTGCTGTTATGTAAAACCAGCATCTGTCACAAGGAAAATGACAGATGGCAAGGAGCATGAATAAATAGATGCATTTAGTATTATTAGTCCCAACTAATTTGAGGCTTAAATTTACTGTGGGGAACTTTTAAATGGTTATGAAACAATCTCAATTTTTATACAAATGACTCTATGTGATCTGCATAAATAAACAGGGACCCTTAGTGAGAAGAATGGCTATTTCGATATACTGCAGGTTATTCTCAATGCAGCATCCCTTGTTATACGTGTATATATGAGATATGTGAGTAATGGTAAACAACATCTTGAACCCTGGCGGTTGGCCAGCACTTCATTCACTCTATAGAAGTACTTTCATGCAAATTGACCAGTGAATTGTAGCAGCATGTCGGTATAATTAATAATAATGTAATTAGTGGTACTTTTGCAAGTCATTCTCGTAGTAGATTCTACTCATTCATTATTTTCTGCAGATTTCTCTTTGTGCTCCAGAAGTAGGATAAAGTAAAATGATGCTTTTGTGACGAATGCCACATTGTGCACATGTGCTTTCTTCTTGTAGGATCAAAGGAAATGGACTCAAATGAGATGATATAATTTGATGTTTTGCACAAAACTCTGTTCATGTGATTACTTTGTTTGAAAGTTGATGCGGCAGAGAGAGAGAGAGAGAGAGAGAGAGAGAGAGAAAGAACAACAGCACATACCGTTTTACTGCCAATCAAATGCCATTGTAATGTTGCAACTCGTTAACTGTTGTTTCCAAATTGTTATCTGCCGTTTGAGCAAAGGTTTACCTGAGTCTCACAAAAAGCCAGAGAATACCTTAAATTTCCCTCTTGGCTAAAACTCATTTACCAGCCAGATGAGACCAAATAAGGGCATAAACCTGCTGATTTCCACTGATTTGAGTCTTGTGAAAGTGTGTAAGAACATGTTGCATAACCGGCACTGTACTGCCTAAATGAAGCGAGTAAAATCAGTGACGACTGAGTCATCAGCCTGCAACTCAGTGATAAATGTGAGATGGGAACCATCATAACGCACAGAGAGCAGCCGTATCAGTATGTTTCATTGCATGGATTTGCTCTGCTGTCATGCAGCCACTCTTTTGACAGTGACAGGGAAACCTCGGTAGATACTATCGAAGCTACAGTATTTCCTGGTTAAGTGTCACAGCACGTTTCTGTGGTCTCTCTCAGGTATCGGCGTGATCAGCCTGGAGCGGGCCTATCCCCTCACCCTCGGGTCCAACATCGGCACCACTGCCACAGCCCTGCTGGCAGCTCTGGCCAGCCCTGGGAACAAACTCGCAGCTGCCATACAAGTAAGCCAGTGTTTCACACAACAGTCATTTGAAATTCACTGGAAAATGAGAAAAAAGAAAGGGAAGGCACCAGTATGCCAATCCAGTATAAGTCTGTCATAGTGACGGGGAGACGACTCTGCCTCTCTAACACCCTCTGTGCGTGCCTGTCATCTCTCTGTACGTAGATCGCTCTTTGTCACCTCTTCTTCAATGTCTTTGGTATTCTGCTGTGGTATCCTCTTCCCTTCACGCGCCTGCCCATCAAGATGGCTCGTGTCCTCGGTGAGCGCACTGCTAAGTACCGCTGGTTTGCAGTCTTGTACCTCCTCCTTTGCTTCCTGCTCCTGCCCTCGCTGGTGCTGGGCCTCTCGCTGGCGGGTTGGCAGGTGATGGCCGGCGTCGGGGGTCCTTTCATGGGCGTGACCGTCTTCATCGCCATGGTAAATGTCCTGCAGGCCCGTAGCCCTCGCCATCTTCCCGCTAAGCTCCAGAGCTGGGACTTCCTGCCCCAGTGGATGCACTCGCTCAAACCACTCGACCGCCTCGTCACCAAGGCAACCGCCTGCTGTGATTCCTCGCGCCAAGAGAGGCAGGGAGATGAAGAAGAAGAGGAGCATATATCATCCTCTGGCAACGCGCAGGAAGAGCCTGCCCAGAGAAAGGCCCAGCTGGCTTACGACAACCCAGTCCTGGACTACCTGGATGAGAGCAGATCAGGTGTGAGGGTGTTTAAATTAAAAGGGTTGGAGAGGTGCAACAGCACCCCGCTGTAGTAACACTCCTACTTTTATACTGCATTTCGAGGAAAGAGTGAACATTTTAGAATGATTTGGAGAGAAACCAAATTCTGATTATTAATTCATTTATAAATAGAATATATCTTCTCCTAAATACCACAAGCTCGGGATGAGATTGCCAACGAACTGAGCAAGCTCCATCTGCTGATGAAGATCATTTGATGTCAGTGGCTTTGAGGGGCAGAGGCCAGACACATAAAAAGGGCGTGAGCTGCATGCGGTGGGGCACGAGCCCACAGAAAGTACCCTAGAGGGCACTTCATAATGTTTTCTTCATCCTAGAAGAGAGTTTATCACGTTTTCTCCATTTAAGAGCTCACTTCATCATGTTTTATCTACCACAGGGGCATCTAAGAGGGCACTTTGAACTTTGAAACTCAATTAATAGTTAACTATGTAAACAGAGCATAACATGAAGCATGATTCTGTAACTGCATTAACCGTACCCTAAAGAGCACTAGCATGCACTGATAGCATGTTTAGCTGGCCGGCTTTGTCAACAAAGGAAGAAGAAGCTCTGATAACAACACACACAGAGGGAAGGCAACTTAATTATCTGCTAACTTTATCTTTACATTGCAAATTGTTTTTTTGCTGTTATGTTAATACTCCGAATGTCATATGTTGCGCCTTAAAACTTTCTACAAATACAGGGTCGCCCATGAAGTTGGAATAATTTGCAAATGTCTTGTCATTTATAGCACCAAATCTCTAAGACTTAACACCAAAGATTAACCAATGACCACACTTCATATTTTTCATGTTTTTGTGTGAAGAACAGAAATCAACTCCAGCACTGTTGTTAGCCTAAAGTCTCAAACAACCGTCCGAGTGCAATTCCATGCACTCACTTGTTATATAAGTGGAGGTGGGCGAATGAATACACATAGCCACTACAAAGGATTCCAATCATCATCTGCGTTAGCGTCTCAATGTTATCTACAAAAGGAGAACGTGTTCGCTGTGTGCGCTTGTTGAAGTGGGAGAGAACGCACGCTCGGGAGGTGTTACCCAATGTGTGAATATGTGCTCTGTTAAGAAATGTTGACTCCTCGCCTGAAGACTGTTAATTTAACGAGAGAGTGAAATCTGACTTTTTCACTTTAAAGGTGACACACTTTGAAGAGCGCTTTGCAAACAGGATGAAAGTGCACATTAAATAAATAACTACCCTGTCTCTCAGAACTGCCAAAAAGAGAGACTTCATTCATGTTTGTGTCTTACTTGAAAGAACCTGTCACGGGGGAAAATATGTCCCTTTTTGTTTTCGCCCGTTTGAGGACCTCACTATCCTGCAAATGTACTCTTCAGACACTTTGTTTCAACAAAAGCAGCTTCGTCTCATCACACTCCTGTGATCCTGCCATGCTCTTTAAAGTTTCGGGGGTTTTTTTCCACATGAAATGCAGCCATCTCCTCCTCCAGGCATGGAAGTCTGGATGGAGTTTGCATCAGCCCTTTCTAACGTGAACCCCCAGAGGCCTTCGGGAGCAGTCTGAGAGGGAACGTGAGCCAGATTCAAGAATCCCCCCTTGACATTCACTCCTGCATGCACTCACAAAAACACACCTGTTGTACAGCACAGCTCTCTGAGTGAGAGCTGATCTGAGTGCTGATTACTCGTGGTGTGATTGAGGCAAGGGAACTGCAGTCTGAATGGAGCCCAGCAGGGTCAGGTCATGGTACCCGCCAGGTCCTTTTTTTGTCCAGGGATTCACAGCGAGAACACAGATTTAAACATATGTGCTTCTGAATGATGGATGCCTCCTTACTTCTTTTTTAGGTGATTATTGTGATCTGCTCCAAACTTACTTGCACTTGTTTACAGTAAATCCCTCTCTAGGCATCATGCTATATGGTGTGTGAAAGTGAGTCCCTGTAGCGACTAAAAAGTAATTACTTTCTGCTGTGTTCAGAACTTAATGCAGGGCTTAAGTCACACCCCATTCTTCAAATGGCTAATTTTGTGAACCTTTTCGACCTGGATTTTGCTGCCAAAGCATTTCGCTTCACTACCCAGACGCTGATGCTGGAATAATCTATCAACAGCTATTTCTTGCTGCGTTGGATGTCAGAGATTCTCAAAGGGATTACAATGCACTTAATCAAACTTATGATCCAGAGACATCATTACTGTTAAAACAACAGAAAAGTTCTGCAATAATGTCGTAGCCTGAAACCAAACACACTGCATGGAGGGTTTCCCTATGGGAGGTCATATTTGCATTAAACAGGTTTTTACTTTGCTACTTTCAGCAATAAATGCAAACAACTTTAAGTTAAAGGATTGTCAGATCCTCCAGACCACATTAATAGCACTAAATGATTAAGAATAATGATCAAGTTCAGTTGCTAAAAAGACGATAAAATCATATTTTTTCTGCTGTTAAGCAGGTTTTTCTTGAAAGCCCTGACCCAGCTTACCCTATGTATTTATTGTCAGAAACATAATAAATGAAAGATTCTGTCCTTACAAAAGCTATCGCAAACTACAGGAAGGCGGTGTTCTGTGTCCACATAAGCTTTGCTGTGGAGCTCAAAAATCATGCATGCATCATTTTATATGGTATTTTGTTATTCTTCTTGATTGCCAGAGTAACAGAACAATCCACTGTTAGCATGATCATTGTTAAGTCAGCAACGTATTTGCCCAAACCTGCAGAAAGTGCTGCACTCATATTTCATTCTCCTCCACGGGGCCGAATGTATTCTCAGTTCACCTTTACTTCTTTGCCACTACTCCATCCATCGCTCCATGAAGGCAGGAAAAGCCCTGAACAGGCCACCAGTCTGTCACATGGACACCGACAGGCGTTCACACTCAAATGAGAGGCATCGATTATCCTTCGCTGACATGGGAAGAACATGCAAACTCCACACACAAGGGCCAGCACGCAGGTTCAAAACCCGACCCCCTCTTGCTGTGAAAGGATGGTTCAAACCACTTCACCACCACTCGCTACCCTACGCTAATGAGAAGTGGCATTCTAGAAATGCCTGTTTTATTATGTTTGCGTATGTTCTTCTATGGTATGGTAATGAAGTCATGCGGACGCATTCGAATGAGGACCTTTGTTTTGATACGAGGACGGATCTGCATGCCTGCACATAATACCACAGGGTTAGACCTCGATGGCCTTGGCAGAGTGAGGCGATATATATTGAAGTATGGTGAAGTGTAATGTCTGAAACCCCTTTGTGCTTCAAGAGGGAGCGTTAGGAGAGATGTGACAGCCACAGAGGGTAGCTTGTTAAACAGAAAAAGAGGCGACGACTCAAGCATTTCTCAATGCTGTTCAGGTCACTTCTTGTCAAGCATGTTAAATCGTGATAATTCAAATTAAACTCTCACACAAGGACCTAATCATCATGGAGGTCCTCCTTCACCATTCCATTTAAAGTGTTAAATAGTGGCAATAATATAATCAGAATGGCAATTTGCATGCAGATAGAAAACCCCGGAACATTTCTGCGATATTGAAGATTCCAAAACTCAAAACAATGAGGGATATCACAATAAAATTATTCATGAAGTTTAAACGTTCTGAAGAGTTAAATGGTTCCAGAAAGTATTTTTAAAAGTTCTCATTAAGAAAATTAAAAGTTTTTAATACTGCTCTTTATCTGTGCTGCACAGTCATAATTACCTCTTTAGCAGCACAAAGAGATTGGTATTGAATGCCATTGAAATAGAGGAGAGTGCAGTGAGTGAAAGAGAGGGACATACTGCCAAAAGTACGTTTTCTGGGGTAAAATAAGCTCTCTCTCCCTGCAGGGCAAAGTGGATGATTCATTTTAAAATATGCATATTAATGCTCTCTGTGTCGCTGCCGTTATTGTGTGCCGGCTGGTTGTTTTACAGATTGTTCAGTATTACTGAATGCTGAAAAATGCATTCATACTTCACTTCAGCTACTTAGCATCCACAAAATGTGCAATTTGTTCTGGTTTGAACAGGAAGTTGAACGGCAACTATTATTCTTATTTAGAGCCATTTGCGACCATTATTTCAAATTATACTGCATCATGTTAATGGCTACGTTTCCTCAAATGTTTTGATAAGTAGGTTTGTCGCTATGATTAAATGACAAATTGCATATACACAAAAGTGAAGAACACAATAACAACTGGAACTGCGCTGATCTCTGGGCCGTGTGTAATTTGGGCTGTGTTTGGAAAATAATTCAAGCATTGGGTTGACAATAAATCTTGCATAATGCGTCGATACATTCCTTTAATTCCAGTATTTGTTTTGTCAGGCTTCCCATAACCTGTGGTTGCACATTGTGGACAACATTGGGAACAGTTTTATAGTTAACAATAGAGTGCAATGAAACAAAAGTCAGTCATAAAAGAAGCTTAGCTATACAAAGAAAACAGATTAGCTTCAACTTTTAAAACTCTTAGTCATCATGTAGAAAGTAAAAACATCAGGACATAAATAGCAGAACTGGAGGGAAGCCTGATTTGCAGACAAACACACAATATGGTAAAACAGGTGATGTAGATGTTCTTTGATGTTCAGCAGTCTGATCTGGATATTTCTCTTCTGTACATTTCCTGTCCACATATCCTGGTATTTATTATTTTGTAAATTCTTCCTCTATATGGCATTTCTCATTCCTCAATGTTTTACACAGTAAACATTATAGAGATATTTGTACACCATGGAATAATAAAAGTATACCAGTGTAAATAATGACAATATCATTTTGTATAATCTCTGTATTTGCTGATATTCATAGGGATTATTCTAATCTAATCTTATTGTATTCAAATGTAAACTGCTTGAGCTTTATTAGAGTGATGTGTTCAAAAACAGCCATATCTGATAAACAAAGAGGCGAGGTGATGGTTTCAGTAATACAAATTCAAGATGTGCCATGAACTCAACGACTCAGTGCTGGTGAGATGGTTGAGTGGTGTCTCGCCAGCTGAAAATGATTAACTCTAATTAGAAGGGAGGATGACTCGGGCCTCTGCCAGATAATATTAAATTGCTCCCCTACTGCTGAAACCACTCCTTGTTATTTGGTCAGCGTTGAAGATGAAGTGAATTTGGTCAGGCAATCATTTTCATAGCTATTAGACACAACAAGTGTAAAACCTTCAAACTGTATTGGAAGTGTTTGACTCAGATTAACAAAGGACACTTTACTTCCCATCCAAAAAGACCATAACCTATTGGTCTACGTGACCAGCTCATGCCTTTGGGATGTGTGGCTTATCACCATTCCACCACTAGATGGAGACAGATGCTGTTTTAACGTGGAAGACTTAGAAATAATTAGAGACAAATCGACTAAAAAATAATCCACAGTGCAGTCGCCTTGCAGCATTGCTATGCCCTCAGACACAAAGGTAAGACATACTTGACGCTTCTGTGAAGTAATGTGAAATTTATTTGGACTATTATTTTAGTAAGTTTTGGTCATACATATTCTTTGTGCAGGGTGCATGAAGTAGCAACCACGCTAGCAACACTGTTGCTCCATTAGCGTGTTTTGTCGCGACTTGTATTTGATTGCTTGGTGTTGGAATTGTGCTTCGTCTCGGCTAAAATGGTAATGGTTAGCTTGTAGCCAGGCTTCTTTCGGTTTTTATGGTATACAGGATGAATATGTTGCTAGATGTTTAATATATCCATGTCCATACATGTCCATATCTGGTATTTGTTTTTTTAAACTTAATCCACCCTTCAAATGAGAAATAGTTTTTTTTTTCTTGTTAAGAGATCGCTAATGCGATTTTGGGATTAATGAAGTTGTTCTGTGAATGTGAGTTCATTTAGGGATTTATGGCTTAAAGAGAGATGCTAGTTGTTGGTTTAACAGTGTGTTTATCCTGGCAAAAATTAATCGGGTCAGCATCGGGTATTCTGTGTCAGATATACAGAAGGTGGTTATGTACTGTAGGGTATATTAGCCAAAAAAAGAAGTGTGTCAGTGTCCACACAAGAACCCTCTTTTGATATGTTTTCAGTGTGAGGGGGCAGAATTACAAAGGTTATTTAAAAGGCATATGCTGTAATGTGTGATGGTTGGAATGATGGAAATTAATGCACTTTTTTAGGAGGCCGTGTTGCTATCAGAACATAAAGAATTATGCATTTATTGGCGTATTGCACCATTGCAGGTATTAGCCATGACCCTTTTCAATGAGACTTAGACGAACTTGTCCCTCCTTCCCTCTGACTTTCTAGACATGCCTTTCTGCTTCTGTTGGCACATAATTTGTTTAGTTCTCTCTAAGAAACTTTTAAAAATGCCTGGGATTATAATGGATGTTGTCTGCAACAGGAACATGAATCTTGGCAAAACATCACAGTGGATCTTGCCAGGAGTGATAACAAAAGCATCAACACGTGCCAGATCGTTTTAAGCTTTAAAGGGACCAATGTAAAATAACTTGAAGTCAATGTAATGTAGTCCGTTAATAAAGTTGAAGCTGTGTGTGAACTGGAGTTCTTCTCTTGTACTTTGTCGTGACCAGGAGTCATGGATGAGTTTGCCTTGACCCATTTGTTTTTTTGTGGATAACCCTCTAATTACTCGCACATGCACACAATCAAGTGAAACCTGGGAACATGCACGCAGACGCACAACGCGGACCAAATGATCCATCAAATTACTGCGAGGGAAGCAGGACAATGTGTTTGTTTATTCTCAAGACCTGAAACAGAAATAAACAGCCAATTTTGTGCAGTTATCCTTACAACCATTCATTCATGTTGCCAAACAGGCAACACACATATACAAAGATACGGAAATAATAGTCAAGAAAATAATAAAGTGCTGTGTGTACTTTAAACGCGGGGTTTTTGTTGGTCATTTGGTGTCAAACAGTTGTTTATTCACACATCCAGCAGTCACATTCAGCTTTGGGGTCGTGTTTCTGGTCAAATCAAGTCTAATATTCACACTCTTTGAGATCTATTTGATCTTCACTCACTTCTGAGGGAAATAGCTGCAGCTGTTAAATGTTTAATTATGTTCACCAGCTAGTTGCTAGTCTGTCTGCCGTTTGGTGGTGGTAGATAGTTTACGATAGGATTTTTAAAATTTATTTGCTAA
This sequence comes from Chelidonichthys spinosus, assembly GCA_029853015.1. Taxonomy (NCBI): domain Eukaryota; kingdom Metazoa; phylum Chordata; class Actinopteri; order Perciformes; family Triglidae; genus Chelidonichthys; species Chelidonichthys spinosus. Next base: position 8,667,078 of record CM056823.1, on the reverse strand, counting down.
AAAAATGTCTTCATTCTGCAGCCAAAAATAAACACCACAAGAGCATCCAGTTAGCTTAGCTTAGCATACAGACTGGAAACCTCATAGTTATTCCACTTTAGTTTGACTTTGACTGCACGCCTGCATGGATACAATTGAATACAAGGTGGTTGTCCTCATCTGCAACAATGATGATTTGGCCGACAAGGTCGCCCCAGCAACGGAAGACCAAAGACCTCATTGTGCAACAGCATTACGTTTCTGAGGACCTCTCTTGGACCCCCCACACTTCAACCCTGGTCACAAAGGCTCACTGCTATCTCTTAGGGAGAATGAAGAAAAACGCCTCACTGGTTCTCCGCTCCCGGCCACCGAGGCTACGGAGGGCAAGCGGCATCATCAGGGACCTCTCTCACCCCAGCATCAGACTGTTTGCCCTCCTGCCCTCTGGGAGGTGCTACAGCACTGTCGGTTCCAGGACCAGCAGGCTCAGGACCAGTTTCTTCCCTTCAGCTGTCAATTAGCTGAACTCTGCACCTCCATGACAGCACTATACAAATGAGCATCTACTGACCGACATCCAGTGCTGTTTCACACATTACTTCATTTTGTGGAGAGCTTTATGTGGCCTGGAGACAGACTTGATTAGTGAAGCGTTTATATAGGATAGATTGTTGACTCTTAACTATTTTATGGTATGTCCTCTGCCTTGCTGTCCTCCTTTTTCTTAATATGTGAATGTGTCATTTCTATCTATTGCTGTTTTAATGTTTTTTACTTTACTGTACTTACTATTTTCTTCACTGTTAATTCCCAGTGAATTAGAAAGATACACCATTTGAGAAACCATTTGCTGAAAAGTAATGGGATAGTAATTGAAAATTGAAGTGCTCTTTGACCTCAACTTGCGAAGTTCTTCTTCTAAGTTTTGTTCTTTTCCAACAGCGTGTCAAGTGCTGTTATGTCATCGAGTGTCTGTCAGCAGCTTAAGGAGAGTGCTCTTCGCTCAAATGGATCAGAGGTTAGACCACATGTTTTTGATCTTTTTTGAAGTAAAATCTCTCTTCTCGTCTCACTCACTTTGTCTAGACATCTGAAGGGAATCCAAATGGTGCAGACGCACATATAGTTTCCTTGACACATGAAACAAGGGTCAGATAATTTACATACAGAATGCAAAAGCAAAAAGCAAAAAAGACAGATTAATTTTAGATGTACTTTATTACGTCTGTATTAAAACAATGACGCATTGAAAAAGTCAGATCAGTTTGTGATGTCTCCTCCGCAGACTGCAGACACGTCGCTTTTGTCTGTGTGGCTGCGATTTCCGTGCAGATATACAAACAGACAGATGGAGAGTTCTCTTCAGGCTGAGCTTGTTGCTTTTTTTGGGTCCCTCTCTCCCTGTTGTTGACAGATTGTTGGCAGCTCTGCTTTGATGGGGAATTTGATACATTTCTCCAACAAAGAGAGTTTATTTTCCACTGTTTTCCACTAAATTGGAATAACACTCTATTGATGGAAACTTTACTTTTTAGACTCCTCCTCCTAAACAAAATATCTACTACAAGATGGCTTAATATTTATTTTTTTATTTATTTAAATTTTAAACTTGAGAACATGGCAAAATGTAATGTGCAATTATGAATGAAGCCTTCTGTGTGCCGTTTGCATGTTCTCCCCATGTTGGCGTGGGTTCTTCTCCCTCCCACAGTCCAAACACATGCAGGTCATGTTGACTCTGAATGACCCGTAAGTGTGAATGTGAGTGTGAATGTTTGTCTGTCTGTATGTCAGCCCTGTGATAGACTGTACCCTGGCTTTACCCAGTGTCAGCTGGGATCAGCTGGGAATTTGGGAGTTTTAGCAACACAAAATGAGTTTACATAATTACAAAATGAACATATGGGGGTATTTTATAGGCTGATGCTATATTTATTTTAATATTTTTCTTCTTTATGACCAAAGGTTTCATCCATCCCATTTATTCCTGGCAGTGTAAGACAGCATTAACAACTTAATTTCCAAATGAAAATCTAATACAACAGGTAATTCCATAATTAAATATTAAAGAGCCGAATGATGAGAAATAGAAAATATGTTTTGGGAGGTTTTATAAAAGCTTACTAAAAGTTCAGCAACCGTAACTAAAATGGATGTGGCAAGTTGAGCAAATAATGGTCAAAGAAAAGTAAATTCCATCAGAACAGAGACTGATCATCACAGATAAAACCTCTCAGTAAGAGCATGAACATTTTTTTCCATTATCGAGTAAAAGCCTTATTACTGGGGAAAGATAAAAGCACAATCTGAAATCCTCATCACTCATCAAATATGCACGCTTACTTTACTAAAAAAATGTCCCTGTTCCACTCCCACTTATTTCCCTAGGAAGTTCTTACTGTGTGTGTGTGTGTGTGTGTGTGTGTGTGTGTGTGTGTGTGTGTGTGTGTGTGTGTGTGTGTGTGTGTGTGTGTGTGTGTGTGTGTGTGTGTGTGTGTGTGTGTGTGTGTGTGTTTAGAAACTCACCTGTTGAATTTTAACAATTTAAACCTTCATGTCAAATTCCATTTCAAACCCACTGACACAAAGATATTATTTTAGTTTTATCAACGTGTGCAGGCGGTGAGCTAGAGAAGCCTGAAAATGTCTGTGTGTTTCATAGGGGGTGAGAGAGACACATTTGTGAAATGAATGGGCTGCTCTCTCGGTGCTCGTAATATATCCATCAAGAAAAAGGATGGTGGAGGTCAGAGGTTGCCATGGCGATCCCGCCGGGACTCACTGCCAGTTTGCCGTCAGCGCTGAGCAGTCGCTGTGAATACGTGTGAAACTCCACAACCGACGCTGACTAAGTGCGGCCTCGCTCGTACATGTGCACACTCCGTGAGTCTCGGTGAATAACCGTGATCGTTTCTCTCACGTACTCATGATGACATTCTATGCCCCAGCCTCTCTCTTCCTCTCCCCTCACGCCGTCCTCGCACCACTCTCCTCCCCGCCTCCCTGGGTTGAACTAGGTGCACGCCGAGCAGAATGAATCCATTTTAATTGACAGGTTCCTGTTGCACTGTGGCCTGGCTATGTGCGATGGGTAATGCATGAGGGACCTACTTGGTTTGGTTTCAAATGAGGAATGACACTGTCAGGCACTAATGACTCGTGGTGTGTGTGTGTGTGTGTGTGTGTGTGTGTGTGTGTGTGTGTGTGTGTGTGTGTGTGTGTGTGTGTGTGTGTGTGTGTGTGTGTGTGTGTGCTCACCCAACCCGGCTTTAAATGAGCACTGGCAGAGCCCAGTGTCCATCAGATGACAGCGTGCATGTTGGAGTCTGTTTACGGACCGGTTTGGCTTTGATCGTGGGCTCCAGGGGGCCAGAGTTGTGAACAACATCGCATACGGAAATGCTTTGTTTTCTGGAAAGTGATCAGTTTCCCACGTGTGATCTTAATCATCCGTTAAGCTCATGCTGAAGTGTGGAATTAAGTCCTGGTTGCCTGTTGGAATGAAATATGGAATTTAAAAAGGAGCATGACACTATTTAAAGGACGAACCTTGATATCGGTAACAGAATTTGGGAGACATTTTCTCTTAAAACAGTCCAAGAAAAAACTGGTATTGTGGTCCAGATTCAATTAACATTGGAGAAACGCATAACACCACTGGGTTGTGCCTTACAGTAAGGCAGAGATAAGGGGCTGGATTTGCATAAACCAAAACCATAAAAGATTCATGCGATTAAGACAGGCTGTTAGGCAGAAAGGAACCAGGCTGAGCCGTAGAAGCAGCCTGGCTCACTTGGGGAATCTGTGATGGATTTTGTATTTCTTTGGAGGCTTGGAGATTAGCAAGGGTTCATTTTTCACAAAGTCTCACTGTTGAAGCGGCTGTTGATGGGGCTCTGCTTCACCTTTTATACCCACCGATGACACCCAAAGTCACGAGTTGTCAGAGTGTTTGTCACACATTATCAGCAGTATCTTGTTAAGTTATGTGAGTGTATAGAGTGTTATTGGGCTCACAGCAGGCTACTGATATATCATTAAAAGTGCACTTCTGGGAGAGAGGTCAATAGTTGAGTTGAATCAACGGCTTAATGTTCAAATAAAACACTCGCTTATTCACCCAAATATGAGTTTCCTTTCAGAATTGAGAACACCGATTTGCAGTTGGAATTCTTTTCATCATCAAAAGATTTGTGGAGAAACCTGTTTTTTTTTTTATCGCCACTTGAGACTCTAATGTCCTATTTTTTATTTGGCCAGACTTCTATGATTGTATCACTGACTTTTTGAGGTTTCTTTGCACCATGTTTGGTTTATTGTAGCACATTCATTCCACGGCTGTTTGCAATGTCATAATATGTGTGTTGGAGGCAGTGAAGGCCACAGTGGCATAAATGTGAGATGTGCTGTAAACAGGGAGATGCCTGAAGACTAGGCAAAAGAAATGTGTGTTGAAATGAAATCCCTCCTTTGGTAGAAGTCCCTGGTTTCTGACTTTCTTTTTAGAAAAATTTGAATCGCAGGGAACTGCTGAACCATGTTGACCTTACCTGCTGCATAGACGTGTGAGTGTTCATAAGTGGTTTTGGGGAGTTATTAATGTTGGGAGCTATCTTTTATTTTCATTCCTGAGATTATGCTTTAAAGGCTAACATTTGGAGATGGACATATTTGCAGATAAAAAGAAAATAGTTCCTACCCAGGACACTCAATGATCTTTTTATCCTGTTATGGGAAAGTTTTGAAATGATTACACCCTATGTTTGAGAGAGTGTTTTACTTCATCATTTTCATCCCTCTTCCAATTATGTTTTCAGGTCGTCTGTCTGATTTCTCAGGAACACCTTGAGCGGATTTCTTCAAATCTGGCACAAAAGTTCACTCGGTTGATGAACTGATTACATTTTGGTGGTCATGGTCACTGTGACCTCACAAAACATGTTTTTGGTCTGCTCTCTAGAGCATTGTTGCTACTTCTGAATATGGCTCCTTATGTTTAGCCTACAGTTTATTGGGTTTTCCCAAACTGACCAAAAACTAAATGAATGCAGACATAATCATCTCATCAAACTGTCTAATAAAAAAAGGTCTTGACAAGAAGCCTCGTCACGCATAAATACCTAATGTATTCAAAAGTAACTTGACAAAACATTTTTGCACGGATCTATTTGGGTAAAACCCCCAAGTCTGTGCACCGGACTGTGACATCACAGTTGTGACATCACTAAACATATACCCAACAGTGATGTCAGTCTTATCTGGCCTCACCCTGAATACATTTATACATTCAACAGATTTCCAGCTGGTGTTGAGATACAGTCCAGTTTACTGGGAAGCACAAAAGCAAAAAGTAATGAGTCACTGCCTCCATCCATCCATCCAAATGAACATGAGTTCAAACTGACATCTTCTGCAGCGAAACCTATTTTTGAAAACGCCAGCGAGCCAATGTGGCTTTTGTTGCCATGGTGTCGTCTTTGTGATGAAATCAATGGAGAAAATTGGAATTGTGTTGATGTGATTTTCTCAGGTACTGGGTGTAATTTTTTTGTTTAAATTATTTGTCAACTTTGTTGTCATTTCTAAAGTCGTAGGATCCGCCTTTTCATCAAATATGAAATATATAGGAAATAAATGCCATCTCACCAGACTCAGATTACAGTTCTGTGATAGTGGGTGACTCATGTGTGGGTTTCTGTATAAGAATGTATGCTGAGGAGTGTTTACAGAATGGCAAGGTGTTATCCCCAGAAAACACATTTTCACAGTGACTAAGCACTATCATTATTATTGTCTGACAATTTGACGTTTTTGTATAAAAACGAACTTCTGTGATGAGTTGCAGGGGTTGACTCAACCTTCATGGCACACAATCACACTTAGTCACACGTAAGTTAAATGACAGCAAACGTCAAAACACAGTAGGAGTAGTAAGTCTTTCTGCTTCCAATTGAGAAAATACAATTATTCTCCTTTCACTGTCAGAACAGCAGAGGCATAACACCTGATTCCCAATCTGTCTCTGAAAATACACTCTCTCTCTCTACGCACACACACACACACACACACACACACACAATCAGATAACAGAAACAAATATGTCTCATTTATTTCACAATGTTAAATGAAAATAGATTATAATGAAATTACAATGAGTTGAAATGTATGTTCTTTCTTGCACTTAAAAACGTTAACACCAGACAAGTATTTAATCCTGGCTTAAGTCAAATTCATATCTTCCAACGGTGCACGGTGGCAGGTGAGAGGGGGAGCCAGGACCCGCAGAGCATCTCAGGGTCCACATTCAGCACTGACACGGCTGTCTAAGAAGGGCTGGCGATGCAAGACTAGCAGTATATAAACACAAAGCTCTTACAACGTGCATTTTATACATACTTCAAGCAGGGCTGCCATCATGTCAGGTGTTTATAATTTTTTAATCGTATTACCAAAAGCAAATTCAGCAGTAAGCCTGGAGCTATCTGGGCACAGTTTGCTCTCTTGGTGATCCAGCCTTCCTTTAACCTCAGAGGACAGCGAGTAGCTTTAATATAGATTTTTCCTGTGACACGCACACACAGCAGCACTCGTTTGACCTGCAAAACTGCCCACGCCAGACACCGGACGGTAGCCCAGGGGCTGTTGCAGCATTAGCATGTCCATATGGGAGTGGTGCCAGGATGAGGAGGAGGCCTGCTGTGCCCTGATCTGAGCTCCCCTCTGCTCCCTGCACTCTGATCCACCAGCTGCTCCGTGTCTCTGCTCACTTCACTTCTGACACTAGCGAGCATAGAGAGCTGATGTTCACGTCTCGCTGTCAGATGGACTGAGATCTTTATATCCAGTACAGATTACATGGTTGGTTGTATTTTTCTGTGCCCACGTGAATTTAAATGATTTTTGTGTTGATCATTGGCCTTAGATCCAGCTGTATAAACTACAGATGAGAATGGAACAAAACAGTCAAAACACCTTCTGTTGAAGACATATTTTTGTCTTTCAGTTTAGAGCACCTGTTCTAAGATATCACGTGAAAACAACAAAAGGACCTCAGACCGTCCCAAAAGTAAGACAAATGAGCCTAAAGATTGAATCGGGGTGCAGGCCAAGTTGAAGAGCTGAGGGAAAACAGGAAGCTAGGCCAACATCACCTGTAATTTGCCAAAATGCTTGAAAATTCTATCACATAAGCTCATATGTATAACATGAGACAGGATAATTGATCAACAGGAACATCTGGAGATGCTTGAGGGCTGATCAGGATTCCTGTTCAAGGGCCAGTTAAGCACCGCGTCAATGAGGGGAGAGGCTGAAGGCAACACGTCTCAGAGCAAGGAGAGCAACGTAATGTAGGCATATTATGTTTCACTCAATTTAACTCTCCCCTAAACCGTGACAAAGACGGAGCAGATTATGGCTTTTTTTTAGATTAAAAAGAGAAAGATACGCTGCAGATGTTCAGCTTTGTTGAACTTTGGAGTCGCTTTATGCAGTTGTCACTGAAAGCATCCACAAATGTCAAGCGCAGTGATGTTTTCTTTGTGTGAGTCTGGAAAAGGTGAATCAGAAAGGAGTGGAAGTCTTAATGCACACCATAATGTCACGAAGCAGTGCAGCAAAAATATTTATGATATACAGCAATGTTATCTTTTCACGTATATCACCGGCTGTGTTGTCTGAACAGAGCTGTAGACATAATTCCCTGTAGGGTGTAAAATGAATCGCCATCTTAACGTGGTGAAGGGATGGCGTGCCCCGCTGACCCTTGGAGCTCCTTTGGGAGAACATATCAGGTCTCAGGGGAGGGATCAGACCAAGAGCGACTCACTAACCCCCTATGAATTGACCAGAAACAAACTGGGTATACTGGGGCCTCTTTCTGGAGCCAAGTGTCTGCTGGCCAGGCCTTGGCAGATGGGACCAAAAAATCTATGCAGCTACGGCCGTGTGGGCCCACTGCTCACAGGGATAGGCATTGGAGTTGGTAGCATTGGGAGCCAGTCAGCAGGCAAAGGCAGGGACCTGAGTGTGTCGATCCCATGGCATCACAGACTGGCTCTTGGGACTTTGAATGTCACCTCTCTGGCAGGGAATGACCAGAGCTGGAGCAGAAGGTGGAGCCGTACCAGCTAGATATAGTTGGGCTCACCTCCAGGCATAGCAATAGTTCTGGAACCAAACACCTGGAGACTCCAGCCTTTTTCCAGAGTTGCCAAGGTTGAGAAACAGGTTGTGGGGGATATTTTCACAGCTTGGTACTGTGGTTTAACCCAGAAATAAGAGGGTCACCTCCTGATATTACTTTACACATATAAGAATAATCCCAGGGACTTCCACACAGTGAAGCAGAAACCTTATTACACTGGAATCAGAACTTGTCATTTGTCTTTCTTCCCATCTTATTTGTTTATTTTTTACAGTGGAGAGGCAGGGACATTTTTGGAGAAAATCCGTGTGCCTTAAGGTCCTGAATTATTATGAATCTGTACTCCTCCGTCTGTCCGTGTGTCTGACTCTCTGCATCCATCACAATACTTTATCGATATTTTTTGACTGAATTTACAAAATATGTTTGATGGGTTTATGTCAGACAATGAGAAGGCCCAGGTATCAGCTTGCCCCACCACGTTTTCCAGTGGTTTTCATCAGCTACATCTGCAGGAAAACCAAATTCAGATTGTTGAATTGAATGCGGATAAAATGCTATGGATTTCTACAGTGTTGTCATTGACAGGCATTGCAGTCTAACCACATGGGTAATGCATAATTCATGGGGGGAGCACAGGGACCCATCGTTGTAATAAACCAGTGTGACGTGAATCCTCGCCTACAACAGGATGATATGTAAAAGAAAAGCAAGCCTCTGAAGAATACATCGAGCTGTAGATGGTGTCATGGTGAATATAAATACAGAAGCATATCCTATTAAAATACTTTAGTTCACACTTTTTAAAACATGGACACTGTCAACATGTTAGGATGGACATGCATTATTCTTTAGTCTTACCAGTCCTGGTGCTCTAGGAATGACAGGTGGTTGGTCTGTAACCAACTGACCATGAAATTCCATGGTCCCCATGAATATCTATATGGTGTATATATATACTTTATATACCTCTCCTTGCTTTTCACTATCCTCTCTCTGCTCTGGGATAAACTCTAGTCCACCATCTGCCTGCTAATCGGAGCATGCAGGCTGTCCCGTCCCCCCACCTGTTCCCCCTTCATGGAGCTTGGTTCCCAGTAGAAACGGAGATGCTGGCGTCTCATTAATTCAACAGTCAGCAAAGCATCTATCGTTCACTTTGCAACAATATAACAAGGCCATCGTCACCCATGTGTGCAGCCTGTGCAAGAATGTTTCTTAAAGAGGACTCATGTGACTATGACACAAACATAAATATTGTTAGCATTGAAGACGTTTAGCTGCAGTTGCAGACGCATTCAAAGCTGTGGCGTCCATCTTTTAGCGCCTGACTCATCAGAGCTAATCTCCCCGGGTTTTACACACTGAAATGTGTACACAAGAGGAGATCAGAGAGATTCCCTCGTGCTCACTTGCCTCCATACTGTGATCAGACCTAACCATATTCCCTCCGTGCTTGTGCATTTGTTAGTGGATTAAAATAATGATCAATAGCTTTGTCAAAGCCCCGAGGCTATGTTTGCAGGTAGTTTGTCCTAATTAGCTGAGAAAGACTACTTATGCTTCCGTCGGGAGGCAATATGAACGCTGAACCACATCGTAAAAAACAGTTAGATCTCCAACAAGCCTGAACGTCCATGAATACACAAGCCAGTACATTTACTGACACAGGTCATGACTCCTATGTGAGTCATGTGTTGTAAGTTTATCGACTGAAACTTGCCCAGTGTTCAGAGACATCGTTGATTTGAATTACCTCACTTATGCACCTATATAAGTGTCATATAAACGCATATGTACATAACCACATGTGGCCAGGGACACACATGGTAACAGGAGTGTGCATGCATGTATGGAATGTGGTATATGTGTCGGGATTGGGGGACACGAGGGGTTAAGAGACTCCCACCCACTATTTTAACAATAATCTTGAACGCTCCATGGGTATAATTGGTCCATTGGGTGTTCATCACTGGTGCCTTCTGACATATGCCAATAGCAATGGAACAATATGTTGATCTTGAATAGTCCTCGGCCCATTAGCAAACCGATGTTCAGTTGCCTGTGTCCCCGTGGACCTTTTCTTGGGTGCTGGACATCCTTCGCTACCCACTTTTCCTCGGAGATTGATTTCAGATTGAAAAAGAAACAGAGAAAGGAGACTGTGACCTCGGAGATGAAATGTGCAGTATAGAGTGCAGTCTAATGGTGTTGCACAGTTTTGATATCCTTGCTGATGAAACATTTTGAGATGAAATACAATCTTAAGCGCTCAACAATAAACACAACCCCGGCGGAACATTGGATTCGTAGCGGGTTAGGTTAGGACCCAAATACAGGCTGATCAGAGGTCACATGGGTGGTGGAAAAGTCACTTTACTCAAAGGTTTGGCTGGCAGGCTTACAGGTTAAACTCTGTCACGGCAGGCAGACAGGAGAATGAACCAAGCATGAAAAACCATGAGGTGGGGAACATTCATGCTCAGGTAAATAATACTATACAGTGTTTACGGTATACTAGTCTTGTTTTTGGCTTGCATTGATAAATATTAGGTCTTTTTTGCAGAGGACATTTTAATGTCAGTAGGAAAAGAACAAGCATCAATGATAGAAATAAATGATGATTTAGCTGCTTACACCTACCCTACTCTGACACATATAAATGGCTGCTGTGAATGAGAATATCACCAAGCCCCCAGGAAAGACGCCAGGCTTTGAAGCCAATTTTTGTAGTGGTCAAACCATGGAATTACAACTCTTACATGATGGCATTGGGACCAAATAGACGGTTTCCCATAGACTTACATTGGGAAATAGACATCTGTTAATCAGCATGATTTGGGGAAAATCAACTTCTCAGTATGAACATTAAGGTAACACTTTATTTAGATCTTTAGGTGCTTAAAGTTGTAAAATGCATACATTATCGTCCCAAACACACATTTTAATAGGACGATCTAATAGCAATCTAACGGCACCATAAATTACATTTATTAAGCACAATGACACATAATTAGACAGACGCTAACAATACTTTTTGTTGAAACGCTACAGAAAAAGAGAGACAGAGACTGAATAAAGGGCAGAATTCATAACGTCTCGACAGGCAGTTAGCTAATTGTGGGTTGCGTTCATTCAATCAGACAATCTGGTGGTTGTGCTCTTTTCTAGTTATGACTGGACATGGCAGATGAGATGTGCTAAAACATATTAAGATTTTAGATTTTAGAGAAACAAAAGCAGTATTATGCAAAGATTATGTGGATGAATCCATTTTCAGAAAAAAAAGGAAAGTCAAGCATTCAAAGAAGAACAACGTGTGTGGATAAGTGAAATCAGTGGTCTTCTGTGTGTTTGAATGAGAGTACAGTGATGTGTTTTGTACACAGACAAAAAACACAAGAAAAACCAACCATACACCCAGAGAGAGAGCAACGATGACTGAACCCACCAGTTCACATCAGTGAGAATCAGCACTGGTGATAATCTGTGATGCACTTCCTACTTCCCTCTTAAAAGGATGCTAAAAAGAGGAGGAGTCACAGCGTATATAGGAAGGTTTCATCCTCTGTGGACCATGAATGTCTGTACAAAATGTAAAGAGCTGTGCAATTATTGAGGCTAAAAGGCGTGAAGTGCAGAAGTGAAGTTCCACCAAGTTGGAATACATTCCACAATCAGTGTGTGTCATATTCATATCACACTGTCATATTACATTTCATGCGCTGTAAAATCTAGTCTGCACTTGCCAAAAGGCGCTCGAGCTGGCGCACGATCACAAAACACAGGGATGATTGATTTGTTTCACTGAGGCTTCCGCAGGGAGGGTGTCATAGTCACCTACTTTATGAGTGAGAATTCCTAAGTTATTGAGAAGGTCTTTTTAGTAAAAGACCATAAAAATATTTCGGCTTCCATCCATTTGAGCAGCGGGTTCTTTTAGACACCTTTCTTAGTTTGCTGTGACCTCCGACATCCCAGCTCCCAGTTAGATTCCACATACAACCCTGAAAACACAGCACAGCAGGATGTTCCTGGAATGTAAATATGGTGGGGGAAAAAAACAAACACAAACTTTATTTTGTAAAGAGGATAGCTGAGGAACAAGTAAAGGGAGATGGAGGGGAATAGATGCATTAAAAAGGGTTCAAAGGTTGTGAAAATAAACATTCCCTTGTTTGGACGAGCCTACGTTGTTTTCTCTGCAGGACATTAGTCCATTCCCCGAGGGTGTCATCAGCTCATCTATCATTACTCCTGTATTTGTTCCTCTGACGTTATTTTGATGCTGCAGGGGGATGTGATCCATATTACGTATGAGGGGCCACTATCTTGCACAGCTGTTCTCTCCTCAGCGATCACTTTCAATCAGCCCCTTTTGTTTGATTTATTACTTCCTGTTGTCCTTGAGATTGCTGAGTTTCACTTCACTCGCTGTGTAGCGACGGTTTGAAAACTCCAGCTCCTCGGTGCTTGGGAGCGCTGACCGCAGGGCCTGCCTTAGGGGGTCCAAAATAGTCTGGAGTCAGGGGACGAGATAAAAAGGCCGTCGGGATGGAAAACATGACTCTCCCTCCTGATCTCGGCTGGTTGTGGGCAGGTTGGAGGCCTGTGAGAACTTATACCTCCTCACCATGATGTGCTGTGTGTGGGCGGGGCCAAGCGACTTCTGGACCCTCGGGGAGTGGTGGGTCGGGGGCAAAACTTGGGTGATTCTTTCACAATTTGCATCTGGATCAGCACATATCTACATATCAGACCGGTCTGTCCACACACACGATGATAAATGAAGCAGATGCTTATAACAGCCAAATCTCTGCTGGGTGATTGTGTTGCCGAGTGAGTGTCATGCCTCATTAGGCCGCGTTCGGCTCAGGGTCACTGAGACTGGGGTCAGAACTCGGGGATCCCTCCTCCACCCTTCCCACATCTTCCTCCACTTCCTGTCCCAACAGCTGGCTTCTCCCCCTCCTCTAGAAAAGTGATAATTTATCATTTCAGTCTTCAAAGGAGAATGTGTATAAAACCTTGACATCACTAGTTAGACTCTAGTTTTTGTTGCTATTAATTAGAGATTTAAGTTATGATTTAGTTAGTTATATGTATTTCCTTTAACCATATGATGTTCCTGAATGCGTATCATTATATTTATGTCTGCTGTTGATTGTTGTGTTTAAATAGGACCTATTATTATTTTCTGTTTATTCCCTTTCCTCCTGTGCCCAATGGGAGATACTGCAACAGAGAGGTCAGACTGGGCTTTTTGGGAGGGAGGGGCAGGAGCTGAAACAGAGCGTTTTAGAGAGAGGGTGAGAAAAGCTGCTGCAGCACAACCAAGTATGCACCAGAGTATTTGCATGATAGGTCCTCTTTAAGCCTTAATCCATTATTATTATTAGTTTGATGCCAATACAATAGGCTGTAAACACACAGAAGTTTTGTTTTTAGTATATGCATTTAATGTATTATTGTTTTACTTTATGTATGCATGTGTGTGTGTGTGGCTGTGTGATTGCCACATCCCTTCTGCATTCTCACATTTAAGCCCCTAAATGTGTGCAGAGTAAAAAAGGTCCCAAATCCGCACATATTCTGTAATTTGATCCTCCTTTTGGGGACCGGAGTAAACGCATGTTATCCTCATCTTACTTAGCTTAAAAAGAAACTATCTCTTCTAGGATTAGGGGAGTGAGCTGTACGAATATATCCACGGTGCCAAAGCCGTAACATGCACACACTTTTCAAAAAAGGATTTATATGTGTGAAATGCTTGACTACAATGGTAAGCCCTTATATTAAGATTGAACACTTGTGACATATGTTATCGCTCCTGGCTGCTCTGTTCTTGTTGCAGTCCTGTTTTTTGTAAAAGCACAATAGGCTTTAGGGAGTGTTGTAATGCTTGAAATGGTCTGAGATGCTATATGTGATTCCTTGTTCAACGGAAGGTTGGTGAGTTGAGTGTTTCAGCATTGCAGTTGGTTCTGCATCAGCTGCGGATCGAAGGCTTTGTTACCTCTCACATCCAGATCGCTGCAGCTCCTATTCACTGTGATTTCCTGGGCTGAATCCAAGATTCATGACGATTACCGACTCCAAGTGTGCATGATTAAAATGCTCCCTGCTGTGCAGCGCATCTATCTCACCAATGGGTGCACTCAGTTGCTTGAAGGCCCACAGCAAATCCAAAGCACAGGAACCCTTTAATTACACCCGCAGCATTTACACCCACCCGCCCAACCCATTGAAAGTGGGTCAGAGCAGAGGATGCGTTGTGTGGAACGCTCCAGCTGATCTCTTCAGACTGAGGAAAATACACACACTATGATTGGATGATGATGGAATTCCTCATTATTATCGTTGCTAATATTCCCTCTCCCTTGGCTCCCAACATTAGTTTCATGGCGGCAGTTATTGCTGCAGCAGGTGCCGGCACTAAAGCTCTTTTGGATGATAATATTGCAGGCAGTTCATTCTTTGCCTTAAGATGTTTTAACAAAGCTTTCATTTTCTGTTTCTCTGTTCCAAATAGGCAGCTTTGCTTTCGTGCTTTTTTTTCTTTTTTGATTGCCGAGATAAAGACTGGTGATTATAAATACATTATCTCGTAGTATTGTATTTTCTGTGGCTTTTGTGTCGTGACCTACCTTCCCCCTCACCAGCCCATTTCCTGTTTCCCATAGTTTCACAGGTCATAGGTGTCTGATTAATGGTGTGGTTAGATCTGTATGTGTGTGTTTACATGATGATGGGACTAGAAAACAAACGGAAAGGGGAAATGCACTATACCACTGGTCCAGTGGGGCAGCATCCCAGTGATTTGCCTCAGTACAACAACTGCAAAACTTTCCAGAGAAAATAGTGGATTTAAATATTGCCTTTTAGTGCCTGCAAGAAACAAAAGTAGATTATTTAGACTGTGTGGGGATGGAAGCGTCTGTTTTCTGTGGTATTTGATCATGCACCTCATAGATATTTTGTGGGAATGCAAAAACTGCAGGCAATCGAACAAGTTAGGGGACAAATATATTGATTAGGTATCCTGGTTGCACCTTCGGGGACTTTTCCAACACACTACTAATCATCAATCAGGCCCCAAAGTTGTTTGTTCATTTACCAGAACAGGAAAAGCTACTGTTTAAAAGTGCTCAAGCAAAAAAGTTCATCCCAAACAAAAGATTTTGTCCCAATCAGCTTGTCGCTCCTCTTTCATATGGATTTATTTTCTTTTGAAGGACAAGGCTGGCAATATACTTTGACAGCAACAACACAATAATCTTTCAATTCTTTATAAATTCCTCTGCAGTTCTCATCGGTTCCTACTGAAGGCATAAACGTGGGCAACGTACTGCAGTGAATGTTACTCATACAGGAGTAAATAGATACAGAGGACAAGCCAAATCTGATTACACAGATTATACTTGTTAGTATCAATTCAGTGTTAGAAGGGAAATTTGTTTTGTTTCATCTTGGATTTGCTTCTGACGTACCACAGATAAGTTTCAGAGAAAAACGTATTAAAAAGGAGACTGCTAGAAGTCCTTTTGTTGCCTGAACATAACCAAGTGCTTTTGTTGCATTTTTGCTTTGTTTTGTTTCAATCTTGTTGTATTTTTAAGTCAAAAGATGATTTCACTAAACTTAACCAACTCGTTTTTTGGGGGGGATTTTTTTATTTTTTTTTTTTTTTTCATTTTGTTTTGTTGTTGTTTTGTTTCAAACCATACGGTCGGGACAAGATATGTTACGTTTCGTGTAAAACTGCCTCCCTTATATTGTTTTTATTTCTGATGTCATGTGGATTCTGCCTGCTTCGTCTATCAAGAGCCATGGAGGATACGCCTCTGCATGTATATGGATGCGGAGACGCAAGCACGGAAGCCACTTAACCGACTGTCATCTCTAAGTTAGCGCTGCAGTCGTCTGATTTCCTTTGACACAGGCGTACACTTGTGTTAAACAGGGCATTATGTTTGACCGGCCTGGGGACAGCGGGCTCAGACCCTCCTCCTCCGCTGCAACGTGACACCGGCTGATTTGCACTAATGACAAACTGGCTCTTCTCCTCCGGATACGCCGCTTCCTGGGATTGACGCCAATTTTGGCCTTGCTCACCTCCAACCCTTATCTTGTTAGAGACAATTGAAAAAAGCAATTACTTGCAAAGGCTGTATCGGGCCTGACAAACAAGGTAATGTAGCACAGGACAATAAGCTACTGCTCTCTGCGTCGTTCTCTTTGATGAGGGAACTTGAAACATTTATAACCACATCTCCCCTCCGAACTAGTGTGGCTGCAAATAGCCTCGCCTGCACTGCTGACCCTAAAAAAGCCCTGGCAGCTGGTTCTGACCGTCCACTCTTCCTTTTAAAAATACACATAAAGCTTTCCCTTCAGCACCCCACACCAGTTCCAGTCGGTCTGCTGCTCTCATTAAGCCTTTTGAAGAGGATCTGAGAGATTGGGGCCCTTCTTGAACTAGTCACCTACTTTGTTTCCTGTACGAAGCTCGGCAGCAGAGGCCTGCAGATCAACAGAAGACAAACAATGCACATTTTTGTCTTTGAATACAAATGCAATTAGCGGAGCGTTTGTGTTATGAATAGCAGCGAAGGATCGTGAGGAATGTGTGATTTGTCTTATGTGAAAGGATATACGCTGCTCTGAACGAAGGTCTCTCAATTTGTACTCCTTGAGATTTTAACATGAAAGTAATAGAAAACACTATCAGCTGATTAAAAGCACAGCGCTCCATTCGTGCAGCGATGAGAAGTTCATTAGAAAGATAATTAAATTGCGAAGTGAGATTCAACAAGGGAGCTGTGTGTCTCGTTGGATGGCAATCAGTATACTATCGGAAAGACAATTACATGCAAGTGCTCATGTACATACTTCCTCCTGGTAATGGCTGCGCTGTCGGCGTTGAAGTTACATGTTCCATCTTCATTAACATTGTTTTCATCCCAGTAATTCGTCCAGATGAAGATGCGAAGCTTATTTCCCCGCTACCTGTGAGCGTAACTCGGCCCACACATCTCATTTGTTTCAAGAGTTTGAGAATTCCCTTTTGAGATGAAGCTTCCTTCCTCTCCCCAGCTCCACGTCTCTCACTCGGTCTCATTCTGCTCTTGAATAAATCGCTGCAGCCGCTTCAAGAGGAACCACCTCAACTCTTGTTTCCCCTTGGTGATATTTCAACAACGCCCCTCGTGGATACTTTACAGAAAAAACACTTCATTCAATTTTTCTTTTTAACTTTTCATCACAGCCGTGACACTCCTCAAACCAGGAGATTATCTTTGGCGGAGCCGAGCGCTAGCGAGCCGCAGGACTGCTTTGAGGACGTTCCTTCGAGGGTTTAAAACAGTGCATCTGTCCGCAGCACCTTCGTTCAGACAGGAGGCTGATATGTCAACCTTTTTTTCAGAGAAGCACAGGAACTTCTTGTGCGAGTTTCATCATATATACAACATTTCAGATACACTTTATATCCCCGATGCATCATGAAGCAATAACAGTTTGAGGCTGTAGGGGAAACAGCGGTGTGCAGCACGAATTTCAACTAGAATCCAACCACAACATTTCCCTTTCATGTAGTAATGTAGGAACTTCACGAATTTTCCCCAAACAATTTGAATTTTCCTGCCATGAATTATTTCTACATATTTATTTTAAGAGCTGGAGCATTAAATGATGGTTTAAGTCACATTTTTTCTGACTTTTTTTTTTTTTTTGAGGATAATGCAGCTATAAGGCAGAGGATTGTCTTGGCTCCTAGATATTTCCTCTTATAGAACCAAGGAGATTTGATGCTGGAGAGAAGTCCAGCTCTTGAATGTCTGTCCAGAGATGTTATTTTTAACACACTATTTAGCTTAAAACATGTGAGCATCCCTCCCAATCCTTAGGCATGTTCATGAATGTCACACTGTTAAATCTACTAGAATAATCTTTCTCTTCTCAGAAGTCACATTGTACTTCTGCCTCTCCAGAGAATAAAATAAATAAGTTTACAACACAGTGAAAGTTACATTTGCTGGACTATATGAGTCCGATCTGCCCCACTTGCATGGTTTAAATATTTACTAATGAAATACTGAGGTGTTGAAATGTAACTCACAGATTTATCCAATAGATTTTGCACATGCAGGCCTCAGTTTGCCCATTGTTCTGGTGCGAGGTGGTGTGACGGTGCGGTGGGGGTGTGAGATTAGACTCTTACGTAACTTTGTGGGGGGGTCACTGATAAGAAATGGCTGCCATGCTGTAGCTTTAACTGCAGAAAGCTAAATATGCCCGAAATACCTGCAATAACACCAGACTTTTTCTACATTCTACCCACGATTGAATCATGTGATCTATAGGATTTCCCCCCCCATTTACATACATTCACAGGCAGCACTTGCAAACACCTCGTGCTTCATATCTTATAGATGATGGAGATTGATTTTCCTTTTTATCTTTACACAAAACACCCACTGTGAACTGCAGCTACATTCATGACTTGAGTTTTACCTTGAAGTGTAGCTCTTTCCTCCTGCTGGCTGCAGTTGATTAAATATAGAGACTTCTTGTTCAAAGGTTGCTTGTTTGCAGGACTTATTATACAACGACCCATATATTACAACGTGGAATGAATGCATGATTAAATAACTGACGGATTTGCACTAAAAAAAAATATTCCTCTTTTTAAAACTTAAAATTTTAATCACAGACATTTTAATGTGACACACACTGGGACACTTTTTCTTTTTTTCTTTTTTTCTCAATATGCTAGTTTCATTAAAATGAATGTTGGGGAAGGTGGAACAGTCAGTCAGAGAAGAATGAGTTCTAATAATCCCTTCATGAGAGAACAGATTTGTCCCAGGACTCCTTTCTCTATTCATGTGCGTTTAGAAGTTCTGCATATGATTTTCTTAAAGGATTTCCTGAAATCCCTGTTGAAAATCGTGTAGATGATGGGGTTCACGGAACTGTTGCAGTAGCCGATCCAAAAGAAAAGGTTGAAGAGTGCGCCGGGGATGTAGCAGCTGTCTCTGCAGATAGCGTGCAGGCTGTACGTGAAGAAGAAGGGGAACCAGCAAAGCACGAACACCCCCATCACCACCGCCAGCACGAAGGTGAAGCGTTTCTCCCGCATCTGGGCCACTTTAGTCTTGTTGACCGCAGCCAGCTGCTGTTGCTGTTGTTGTTGTTGTTGTTGTTGTTGTTGTTGTCGTCCAGCTGGGTCCTTCTGCTCCGGGTAGAGCTGTACCGGCCGGGCTGAAGCCCAGGAGGGACGGCAGTTCTGAGGCGGGCAGCAGTCTGACCCCTCCACCTTCCTCCGCTTGTTGAAGCGGTGATTGCGAGGCTTAGTGTCCGACGGGCAGCAGCTCTCCTCCAGGTCGATGTCATCCAGCTCGCCCTGCCTCTGCTGGTGGTTGCCGGAGCTCTGGCTACTGGGGCTCTCCGTCTCGAACCGGTCCTTCCTGACGAAGCAGGTCTCGGACTGCGAGGGCTGCCTCTCCAGACCGTTCTTGGCCACGAACACGGTGGAGGAGCGCTGCTTGGCCACCTTGTAAATCTTACAGTAGACCAGGATCATGATGAGACCCGGAGCGAAGAAGGACACCAGGCAGGACGAGAGGATGTACCAGGTCTCGTCGTTCAGCAGGCACTCGCGCTCGTCGTGCTTGGTCATGAGGAGAGGAGGGAAGGAGATGACCGCAGATATCACCCACACTACCGCGATCATGGACTTGATGCGCTTCGGGGTCCGCTTCAGGTTGTAGCTGACCGCCTTAGTGACGGACCAGTATCGATCCAGGCTGATGGCGCACAGGTGCACGATGGATGAGGTGCAGAACAACACGTCCAGAGCCAGATAGAAGGCGCACCAAGTGCTCCCGAAGTACCAGTAGCCCATGACCTCGTTGACCAGGGAGAAGGGGATGACCAGCGTGGCCACCAGGATGTCCGCTGATGCCAGAGAGACCAGGAAAAGGTTCTGGGGCGCACGGAGAGCCCGACTGGTCAGCACGCTACGATCACCAGCACGTTGCCGACAATGGTCACCGAGATGATCACGGTGACCACCAGGATGATGAGCGCAGTGGCTGCCTCCGTGTGCGGCAAGCCAAGCGGCGCGTCCGTGGCGTTCACATCGTTGGAAACGTTTCCTACCAACACATTGAACTGGGTTAAATCCATTCTGGCTCCAGTTTGTCCTTTCGTATCATGATTGTTGTTTTGCAGCCTGTTCCTTTCCAAAAACCAACAAAAAGAAATGCTGCTAAGCGCGCGGAGGCGCATTCGAATAACGCATGGAGTCTGTTGCGCGTAACGGCCACAGACAGAGTGTAGCCCACATTACACGCCTCCTCGAACGGCAAAACAACCTTACATTACTTACATGTCCTCCTCATTCTCCCGACGGTCACGCGGGATTTCGGAAAACGATCACTGAACGCTCCACGAGTCGCTCCTCTTCTGTCACATCTCCGCGCGCAATGCTGCTTCTGCGCTCCCGCGAACGGCATCTTTGGAGACGCGCTGCTGATGGAATGAATGCCCACACAGGAGTGAGGTGACATCACTCCAACCCTTCCCCAAAACTGAGAGAGAGGGAGAGAGAGAGAGGGTGAGGGAGAGGGAGAGAGAGAGAGGGAGAGAGAGGGAGAGAGGGAGGGTTGGACAATTGGATTTGAAATTTCTTTGAAAGTCTTCAGACATTCCTCGGGCTTGTGTTTGATTTCATCCACTCACACGTTGTTGTTTCCTTTCTATTCCGATTTAACTTATTTTTTCTCCAGCTAAAGCATGCTGGGAAAAACAGCAACAGTCTACAAAACCTACACCACTGCAGCTTTCCATGAGCTTTCATTTGAAAGCCGCATTTCAGAAGACACTGGCGGCACCGTGACAGGAATGTTTCAGCTGAAATGGCCAATATGAGACACTGATGGATGTCAAACGGCCCAGCAGGAGGTTTCTCTGAACTCAGGCATGCATGGCTGCCAATTAGGAGGCCTAGGCATTAAAGTGAAAAAGGGGCTTTCATGCAACAGTGATTTACTGATCTGCATTAAGTCTGTTAGCGGTTTTCATATTCCATGGCCCATCTTTGACGGAGGCCCAGACTTTGTTATGCTCCCTCACACTTTTCCATTATTCATACACTGTAAGTTGCTCTATGGCATGACACAGAGGTGACCGTAATACCTGTTGCTCCGAAGCTCTCATTATATAACATGTATGCAGCAGTGTCAGGAGCCGGTCTAGAGCCAGGGGATGTTTACCAGTCAGGAGTGATACAAAGAGACGTACACACAAACGCACACATGGTCAGTCAGGGGTCACTGTGAAATAAAACAAGCTTGATGCGTCATCTGGAGCTCTGCTCACCAGATGCACTTCAGTAATTTTGGATAAAAAAAAAATGAATAAATCTATTAGTAAAGTAAAGAGCATCTGCCGGAAGCCTGTTGGTATGGGATTTGCAGTCCAGTTACGCCATTCGATGGTATTCAGCGTTAATGTTGATGTACGTGTTCCTCCTTGAACGTGAGTTGAAGGCGGAGCATCCTTCGGTGGTCTGCAGAGAGCAAACACAGAAGCAGATTTGGAGGAGGACCTGGAGGAGGATTCGGATAGCCTTCCTCTCTCTCCTGTTCTGATCCCAGTCCTGCATAAACATGAAACCCAGTGAAGATCATCTAAAGGGTGACTGTCACCATATATCAGTGGTCTGTAGACATTCCCTCAAGGGTCAACCTGCTGCATAAAAACAGAACACACACTGACCTCGGTAACCAGCGCCCTCCAACACACAGAGTTCTTTTCTGTTTGACTTTATGACCTGCGGAGGATTCAAAAAATGTATTACAAATGAGCTCTTTTTGTGCAATGCTTTGATGGAAGATGCAAATACAGTCATTTACCGTTATATTCCTTTTCATTTAAAACATGGATTTGTTTGGTTTGTGCGCTAACTTTACTTTTATTCAAGAGAACAAAACTATCTACTCTCCTCTAGTCCAACGTTTAGAATTTACAGTTACATAACATATTAAATATCTCTTGACGCTATAACTCACAGCAATATCCTGTGTATTATGAGGTAATGCAGAACTGGCACACACACGCACACACACACACACACACACACTCTTTCCAACATCACACAAATGCATATTGTGCTGCACTTGTACTGTTTTACATGGTAAAGTATTAACAATATAACACACACACACACATTTACTCGTTATTACTGTATATAGATATTGACTAACAAGCTGTCGAAACCGTTTCCATGTTATCACAGAAAAATATTTCGTTATCTGAGGAAAACGAAATATGACAATATAAAAATAATGCAGCCTTCCGTATTCTCTATTCCGTGCAATACAACAATACCCAGCATCCGGTCACTTTGGATCCAGCTTCCTGTTGTTCCAGTCACCAGTCCTGATGACGGCTGGATATACACACACGCCCATGGGTCTCTGTGTGGCCAAAGACTTTCCCACAAATTAAGAAATGTACGTTCATCAAATCTCCCATCGAACATTCAAAGACTTCCAGTTTCCTGTAACAAGTCATCACTGACCCTGCAGAACTAATCAGCCATTCAGCATGACCCCTCGTTTGACCCCTCGTTTGACCTCCTCTGTGAGGCCGATGCCAGATTTGGTTACTGTCACTTCGTAAGATATTGTTTGTAAGACAAACGTAGTCACATAGTCTCATCAACTCATCAGTCATTATGTATGCACTGTAATGTTTTGAGTGATGTCGCGTTGGTTATAATTACTGCCCCGGAAATGATTCATTAGCTTATCAGTGATCATTATTTCTCTCCCTGGACAGATTTTCACAAATCGGTGTGCTTATTATAAGCAGCACACACACACACACACACACACACACACACACTTTCTCACTTACTTTTTTTAAACCGCCTTAAAAACAAAAGGGTGTTGTTGTACTTGCCGGGCTTGAATGAGACTAACGAGAGGAAACTGCCACTTCTGATTAGCATTTATGGGGAGTTTAACAGAAAAGCACTGCATGCTGACAGCCTGATGATGCTGATCACACTGTTTACAGGCCATTACAAGCGGCGATAAAA
Organism: Chelidonichthys spinosus; assembly: GCA_029853015.1. Taxonomy (NCBI): domain Eukaryota; kingdom Metazoa; phylum Chordata; class Actinopteri; order Perciformes; family Triglidae; genus Chelidonichthys; species Chelidonichthys spinosus. Next base: position 8,643,838 of record CM056823.1, on the reverse strand, counting down.
AAGAAACGATGCCTGAGAGGGCGGCCGTATTTCGGAGCCACTGATGACTGTGTTTCTCTAGCTTGCCTCAATCCTCTTACCTTCCTGTTTCCCTCTGAGGAGGCTGTTTGAGCTGCTTGTGAGCTGAGCCCACTGCTGCATTATGTAACGTTCCAGGAATAAATGGCCCGGGGTGGTGTGTGAAAGCCGCGTCTCGGGTTGCGAGTGATTTGTTATAGTAAACATTTCCTTCGGGGAAATCAGCAGGACCCATATGATTACTATGTATGCATAATAATTGGAGTGTATCTTACAGGATCCTTGGCTCTTGTTGATGTGTATACTTGTGGGAGATAGCATGCAAGGAAGTGGGAGAGCGCTCTGTGTGTGTGTTGGTGTCACGGCCGTGATTCATACGTTCTTTTTTTGAGAGATCGTGCATATCTCCCACCTTCTTCAAAGTGTTGCTATTGCTGTCAGCATGGCTTGGCAGGTGTTTGGATAAATGACTGCTGACCTTTTAACTGCGTCCCAAACACACAATATCTCCCTCAGTTGCTTCCACAGCATTTGGACGCAGCCGTGATGAAATTCGAAAAGCATGACCGCGTTAACAAAGCTCCGAAGGTCACACATGTCAACGCATTCCCCTCGACGAAAAGCTTCCTCTCGAATGCGGTTAAACTGGAACCACTCAGCTCGTTTCATCAGCTGCTCTCTGAATTGGAATGATATATAAAGGGCTTCGTTTTTGACGGGGTGCTGTAGTGGTTGCACATACGTTCAGTGTTTAAAACTCGCTTCGAAGGCCCTCGAGAGCTTCCTGCAAAAGTCAGTGATTGAGATTCCACATTTGAAAAAACACATGAAAATGGTGTGATTTGGGTAATTCTGCTGTGGGTTCAAATCAAGTAAAATGAATGAGAAAGAAGGCAATGCATGAGTATGAGGGCAAGTATTTGGGCTTATGTCGTGGGATTAATTGGCTATGCTGTAAGACTTCCATGTAATTAATTTTGTCCACCAAATTCACCTCATTTACACACACATAGCAAGCAGAGCACTGACTCAGAACTCACAAATGACTCATAAGTCATAATGACTATTGTAACAAACTAGCGAGTTATCAGATGACGTGGATTAGGGGGAACATGAGTCGTGAATGCTCCGCTAATGCAATTTCATTCATTTCATTCCAGAGGCGGCGGGATGCTAATTACACGTGAGATGGCGAAATTAAGAAGTGAGTGAAATGAATGAAGAAAACAAACAGACCTCAGGATCTGGCACGGATCTGGGCAACATGTAAATCAAATCTTTTGTCATTTTTGTACTTTTCAGGAATACTCTTCAGAAATTCAGTCAAGTGTTTTGACTTACTGGTGGCATGAAGACAAGTTAGGGCTGTTGGTGCTTCCCAAACTACCTTTAAAAATGACAAAACATCATAAACCAATTCTCAGTTGTTTTTCTGATAGTGAGGAGAGAATGTGTGCCTAAATATACATTTCTGACCATTTCTATTGTCATTTCTGCATTGCCTACCAGGTAAAATACTTAAATTAGACCAAATAAATGCATTTAACATGCCGTTAACAGGCTGTTGTTTTTCCCTCTTATCAGTATAACAAATATAATGTACACTAGCCTTTCATATTAGATTCAATAAATTAATAAAAATCACAATTATCAGAGCAATACGAACGTTCAGGCTCCCCATGTGGCTCAAAGTTATACTGCATGTTTGAGGCAAGAGAGATGAATGAGGAAAATATCAACATAGATAGTCTGTTCTGTAACGTTTAAATAAACAGTACAAAGAAGAAAATAATGGGTGAATATAGCCTACATGGACTGGATGATTATGTGCAGTATTTATAATTATAATGAAAATATGTACATATAGTTTTTTTTTTAAATTACATATTAAAAACAGTAACATTCTAATATGATGGAAGTAGTGGATATTTTGTGATCTTTTTTAAAGGGTTATTGACCATGATAGTCATATCTCATCACGGTCAACACTCTACACATCAGCATCTAGATTTTCATTTTGAGCACATTAGCATGCTGATGTTAAAGTTTGGCTAAAGCACCGCCGTGTCTGCCTCACAGAGCTGAGAATCGCAGTAGAGTTACAAAGAATCAAAGTCTTTACGACTGGGACTCTGTGGCACAAAGAAAGGTGGATTATACCAAATACGGGGGGTTTCAAATTGAGCCTTGTGGTCCCCGTCGTCGAGTGTCAGCTCTGATTCTTGTTACACATCCCAGCTCTGGGAAATAAACCGTTAGCGTATCTTTCTGCAGCCCGCCACCAGGCCAAGTGCTCATTAGAACATTCATTTCAAATTGGTTCCATGTTATTCTTGAGCCTGCAATTGTTGGATTGGTGCAATTGTGACCGTTTATTATTGCAGAAAACATTTCTGTTTGTTAACCGAGAGAGTTTTTCTTGGCAGACAATGCTGCTCTCTTAGGATACGGCACATTATTTACTGGAATGAAAAATGGGAGAAAGGATAAGAGGTGAATTTCTGGTATTTTTTGTCATGATTGATCCGCAAGTATAACGTCTTACTTATATGTTAAAAATCAGTTTGATATCCTAAATGTTACAGATAAAAGCCAAAAGACACATTTGTGCAGTTTACTGCACAAAACGCACACTATGTAATGGGCATGAACTTCTTTTAATACGATTTAGGTCTATGTCAGGGTTATTTAATAGAATCTTAAGAGGCATCTGGTATCTATCAGATTTGTACAACCAAGGCTTCCCTTTGAACAGAAATAGCAACTCACAAGTTTAAATCATCAATTAAATAAAACATCCTATAACATACAGGCTTTCTTTTATTTTCATAACCACATTGCCAGACTGTGATTTATTAGAGCAACTAGGAGTTGCGACCTAGAAATAGTTGGTTCATATAGGGCATCTACAGTGGAGCAGTGTATATTTCTGTTCACTTGTCATTGTTTTGCTGTGTTGTGTTCATTGTTTTGGAGGGAGACGGAGGGGGACAGATGGACTGGGAGACGGACAGAGTGCGCTGGTGATTTGGGAGGGATATGTCATCAGTCTGGGCTTGATTGGGGTGTGAGATCGGGCTGCTTCGACAAACTTTTCCAAAAAGAAGCCTGGGGAGAATAAAGTTGCCAAACAGAAGACCAAGTCCTGTCATTCTGAGGTTGCAACATAAGCTCTAAGACATTTTTCATTCTTTACCGGAAAAAAAAAAAAAAATCTTTTCAATCCGCCATCAAAATGTCCAGTAGTTCCTAGCAACAGTCCAGTGAAGGCTCCTGTCGTGACATGCATCAGCCTCTGAGGTCACAGATTGCCGAGTGAGTCACTGGACTCCGGTCAGTCTCCTCTGTGACTGGACCTGGCACGCTCTGCGAGTCAAATGAACCTTGTTAGGGGTGCTGTGCAGCTCCACGGCTGGAGAAGAAAAAAGAAAAAACATGACTAAGGGGACTAACGTGACCCTGAAATTGATGTCAAGGTGTGTGGTATGAGCTGAACGGCTTAAAAGCATGACATGTGGACAGCAAAACAGAAAAGTGAGGAGGCTGTTGTTGGCTGCTCTTCATGCAGCGTCCTTGTGTAAACTCTACGCTGTCAAACTCTCTCTCTCTCTCTCCCACCTGCCTCACTTTCCCTCTCCCTCCTGTTGTCACATCTCATTTACGTGAGACGGGACTTTCTGCCCCGACCATCTGGTGGGTTTTTCTTGGGCTGCTCGGTTCCTTTTCCCTTGCCACGCTGCTCTGTGGCAACGAACCTGTAGCTCCAGTGCTCATGCCTCATGCCAAGACCACAGGAATGCAGCAGCACCCAGCAGCACCCATGTCTAAAGGTTTCTGTGACCCTGGCGAAACAAGCCCGCTAACAGGATAAAGCCTAGCTGTTATCACAAACGCATATTTCATAGGGTAACCATGGCGACGATTGTCTGCTCGGCACTATAAGGGACTACAAGGTGTCCACATATTCTTTGATATTATATCCCGCTGCAATTCAGAGGAACATACTTTTGACTTCACTCTTCAAAATGATCTACATTTTTATGGTAACCCGTTACGTTACAAAAAGTATTGCATTTAAAAACACATGATAAAATATAATACAGTGTTTCCAGCCTTTATTTGCTAATCGCTTACACAACAGCCGCTAATCAGCGATTTTCAGTCCCAACTCAGACAGTTTTATTTAAACTGTTTGAGGATGGAAAGAGTCAAATTATTCAAAATTTCACAAAAGAAATCCAGGATTCAAGAAAACTGCATGTATGCCATTTCTAAAATAGAAGATCAACTGCCTAGATTAACCTTGTGACCCTTGGAAGGACCTGAGCCTCTAAAATGTGAGTATTTTTTCTGTGAATCAATTACTTTGACACATTCTGCATATTTAGCTGATAATATTACACTATCACAGCCAATGAAATACTTTTACTTACCTAAAGGCTGCGGGTACTTCAGCCATCACTGTAAAACACAGCCGACCTGTTTTCTATTTATCAGAAGCAACGTCTACAGGCATGATAATAAACTGATTAAATAAATAAAATGCTTGCTTCCACTTTCTCTGTTATTTTTGAATATCAGTCCCCCCTTTTGTGTTATGACTTAATTGCCACTCAGACAGACCGTTTGAAACAATATACCTCCCTTGAAAACGACTGCCGCTCCGTGCCAAGAATGCACAATATTAAGTATTTAATCATAGCTCTTTGATTAGTTGTGAAATATAAGATTTGCCACGCAGCCCGGCTCATTGTATTAATCAGGATTGCGCGATCAAAACAGTTAACACCATTTTTTCGGTGATGAAAGATGTTTGATCTACAATAGTATTTGTTCCCTGCTGAGTGCGATAAGACAGCAGATGTGACCTCAGACCTGCTTCAGCGTAGAGCGTCCAGCCTGGACTGTCTGGCTGGGAACGGAAGGGATAAACACAGTTGTCAGCTCTTCAGTACACACAGATAGCTGTATGACGAGGTCCTCCTCCCGGCATGCTTTATCTCCTCTCTGGGACTAACACTACTTCCCTCATACCGTCTCATCATTCTTGAAATATTTCTGCTCCGACATGTTGTTGTTTTTGTTGTTGTATATCCCTTTTACACTTAAAATAGTTAAAGTGGCCTCAAGGCAGATACACTGTTCTTTAAAAATGTCTGGAACTTCAAGATAAGACTTTTTTATTTTCAAAGCTCATGAAAATAAATTGTGTCGAGTTATTATGTTTTCGTTGCACACACTGATAATAACTGCTCCCAGCATGCTTGCCCCTGTGGGCATCTATGGGAGAATCTCATACAGCCCCGTTGTAACATTAATTTCCCTTTGTGTTATTAGTTTGCTGTAAAGAAGATGATTATTTTCAATGTGGATTTCAATTGAGGGACACGTGTGGTGTCAGACAGCTAATAAAGAGAGAAACGTACCTGCATGAGGGTTTTTGTTGACTTGATGTAGTTTTGCAGTTTCTTCCCCAAAGTGAGATGAAAAGTTTGATATCGTGCTTGATATCTTTTTTTTTTTTTTTTTTAAGTTTAGCTTTGCAAAAAGACTGGAAACAGCTAGCATGCCGTTGTCCAAATTTGCTAACCAGCACTTCTAAAGCTCACTAAGTAACATATATGTAATATATTTTAAAGGAACATTTTGCAGGGTTATTTGGGACTATCTCTTGGCCGGGTTTCCTGGAGTCTTGTTATGACTATGAAGTTACTAGTCATCCATTGGAGACACCGGAGTCAGGAAAGAGCTCACACTCACGTAATGCACAGATAAAAGAGATGTATTTAAAACACATATACTTGTCAAACAATTCAAAATTCATATTCTGGAATTCAAACATTTTGTCAGCCTGCTTTTAAAAACAGAGACTTGCAGGTTTTCTTTTTTTGTTTTTTTCCAAAAATGTTTACATTGACAGATCTCCTCAAACCGTCCAAAGCCAGCTGGCTTCATATCAGACACGACCAGCTCCCAATGCAAGTCACTGGTAATGAGTGTAGACGTACTTTTGCTCACCATTTAAAACAGGAAACCGCACGCTCTGTTGCTGATAAAGAATTCCATCCTTAATCCGTGTCCATGTATGGGCAGCAGAGTGTTTGGAGGTTCATCTGGGATTTCAAATATCATCCATCTCTCCCTCTCTGTCTAATTGAACTTGGACCACCTTTTTCCAGCTGAATTAGGTTCGACTTTGCAGCAATATTTGTGTTCTCAGAATTAATGGACTGAACATAATAATACAGGCCGACTGACAAAAATGATTCGGCATCAACTGTCATTATGTTGGACATTGTTACTCATATAATAACTCGCTACTTTAATCAGAAAAAGCAGAATCGTTTTTTCCAAAAATGGAGCAAAATACATTTGACGGTAGGATTTCTATAAAACAATAGAAACCTTTACTTCTATCTTATGCTTTGTTTCTTTATGTCCACAACCATCCAAGTGAAGTCTTCACAGGTGTCAGAAAGCGTGTGTCTGATTAGGATGACTCATCCTGCCTGATATTCCTGACATGGTTTACTGGTTGGAGGTTAATAACATCCACTTAGATAGTATAAAAATGTTCTACATTTCATTGAAAAACAAGCAAGCAAGAAGAATATTTACAGAAGAATATTTTTTCTCCTCCTGCACACAACACATTGCATTTCAGGGGGGGGGGGGGGGGGGGGGGAGAGAGAGATGACATGACATGAGTATTTCTCTGTTTGCACATTTGCTATAGCTTTTCTACAGCAACGTGCTTATCACAATTACACTTCTTCTTATCAACTCAACACACCAGTAGGCTCATGTGTATACATATGTCACAGCTTTTCCATCAAAAGGAAGCAGCTTTTAAAGGAAACTCAACATGATGTGTCATCTAATGTGTGGATGGCTCACAAAAAACGGAAACGCATTACATCCGTTCCCCACAACCTATTCAACTCTGATACTCTGTGTCATTATAACACAAGGGTTTTTCTATGGCGGCGTCCAGTGGAAATGTCAGAAATGCATCCAGGGATCAGACGAGCAAGAGGAAACCATGGAAGCATCGGGGTTGTTTGGATGATGGGTCTCTCTTTGTGTCATAACAGAGCCACAGAGGCGACCTTTGCAAACAGGAACAGGAAAGAGGTATACATTTGCCTGTTTATGCATAGTCAATCCCAAATGTGAATAAGAAAAAAAAGTAATCTGATCTTAAATCAGCTCTTTCTCTGAGCATAAGTAGTTCTGTTCACCGATGGGGGAATTTATATGTTGAATACACAGGCGCTTGATTGCCACAAACCATCCTGTGGGATAAATTTATACATTTTCGACACATTTCAAAATCTTTTGCACAACATGAGTGCACTCTAGTGGTGATGTGTGAGAATACATAATGTCACAAAACTCACTCAAGATAAAGATTTGAAACCACACTGTGTTATTTATTTATTAGTTCACTTCAAGTCTGTAACAAGTTTAATTGTTTCAGACAATTTCTCTCAAAATAATAAGAAATGTTCTCAGAAGTCTGACGTAATAGCTCAAAAATAAAGACTATTAGTGTAGTTTGTCATTATTGATACCAAATCATTTTATTTGAGATATTAAGTCATTATTTTGAGGTAGTTTCTCATTATTTTTTAGATACTATTAATTTACTTAATTATTATTTTTTTAAGTTTGTGTTTTTTTCTGACAGGTAAGGTAACCAATATAGCTGCTGTGTGACTGTTTTTTTTGTGTGTGTTTTTTTCGCTCCGTCGGTGGCGGGCGTTTTTATTCGTATAAATGGTGGCAGGTTGAATCCTCACACGCCAGTAGATGGTGATATTTGCAAATGTGTAGCTGGTTGTCACCCGACATACCACTGAAGAAGAAACTCAAGGGGGGGGGGGGGAACTAAACAGGAAGTGTCACTTTCAACAACATGGACGTCAAGTCATCGGATGTTGTTTTTCGGATAAACTTTAGTTTTAGAGAATTATGAAGATACAATCAAATTCAAAACCACCGACAAGGATCACATAAGAAACGGGGTCATATGGTTGCGTGACTCACTAGCTTCTTTTCTAGAAAACACGATGGGGGGGAGGGAGCACATTAACGTCGCATCTTCTTTCTTTTGGACCTGCGGCGATTATCATGGGTCTGCTTTAAGGTATTAGCCTCCTGACGTGAGTTAGAGCTACTGGAGTTTCCGGGTCTGTTTGTGGTTAAACGACCGAGGGGGGGATGGATGATGTGATCACACTCAGCTCCGACAGTGAAAAAGACGACTCTGATGTGGAAATCATCGGCTCCTTCGGTACCGTTAAAGCTGACCCGCTGCCCCCCACGTCACTGCGTGTTGACGTTGTTGATGTCTGTGTCCCTACGGTAAGCTAACCGCCGAGTAGCTACAGTTACTGTGGAAACGAGTGCTAACGTCTCCATGGTCCTCAAGGTGTCGCTGCAGCTATAGCTAGTTGGTTCAAAAGGCATTTAAACCAAGAAAAACGGAAAGCAGCACGTAGCTCAAGTCTTAATTAAATCTAACGTAAGGTACGTTACCTCTATTTCTGCTGTCTTATCATGGTGAGGGTGTCACTTTGAAGCTAAAAGGAGTCGAATATGACGTGTTAGCAAAGATACGTTACACACGAACTGTAATTTAATACTTTGGTGATAATGTTTTCGTTGTGTACATCCATAGTCCTTATGATTTGGGCTTTTTTTAGCAGTACTTAATTCTTTTTTTAACATTTGCTAATTTTGCCATAAAGCAGACCCATTCTCGAGATATAGAAGGGAGAGCTACCTCCATATTTGGGGTATAGCTAAATCTCTGACAGTTATTAGTTATACCTACTAAAAATAATCATTGACCAAGATTTTAAAAAAGTTAATAGGCTTTCAGTTATTTTATTGCTACCTATAAAGTTATCATGGGTGAGTTATGAGAGTCACTCAGTTAAGTTGCATTGAAAAGAGCTTCAAGATGTGCCAAAGACTGCTGAAACAGAATTTTTATTTACTACTCCTTCATACTACCCCTCTTTGTAAGTATGCAAGCAACGACTTAAATCTTGACATTTTCTTTCTATGTTTCTCTTTTCTAGCTTTATATCGACCTCGCAGATCAGAGATGGACTCTTCCGGAGCTAAAGTTGAAAAAAAGACCAGACTCTTCTGCCTTGACCTTGGTAGACTTGACTGAGACTGATGGGGCAAATGGGACAAAACAGGAGAATTTATCACCAGATGTTTCTCAATTGAAAAAAGACAGTGAAAAAGACAACCAACCTTCATTCAAACATGATTGGATGTTGCAGAAAAGTACTTCAAGAGACCCGCCTGGTTTTGCGCCACAGAAGGACTTTGGCAATTTAAAGTCAAATAAGAGAAGTTTGGATTCTCAAACACACAACAAACAGCGGACAGATAAAGCACATCATAGCACACCAGTCGTAAAATTAAGACGATTGCCTCTCGTTGAATCTCATGCCGCAGACCTGGAAAGACGTTCTGTCCTTTTATCTAAAGATTATACACAAATATCACAGCACCTCAACAAGGCAACATGGCAACAAGCCATTAACGGTACATCACCAGAATGCATGAGTGATTTGAGCAGAGCTACAGCATTAAATGGTCCTTGCATGGATCCCTCATTTCATGAGTCTCCTCCTAAGGTGGTTGAATCTCTGATCAGACAGGAAGAACAAGAGAACAGTAGCAAATGTACAAGTACACGGTTAAATGCCACAACATCTCAGCATCTTCCGTGCCCAGCTGACACTCCCTGCTCTGCAAAAGATGGCTCTGTTGCAACCTCAAAGGAGCTCAGCACTCGTGAGGATGAGAGGGATGGCTTTTGCTCGTCCGTGCTCATCCCCTCACCAACATCCCCTCCTCCATCCCAAGATAAAGCACAGGGTTCCTTAGTCTTCTGCTCCAAACTGGAACAACTGGGATTAACCAAAGAAGAATCTCCACAAAGCCATCTCTCTGATCACTCATTCCCCAACTCTCATACCGGCGGACCAAACCCTTCTGAGTGTTTTGAACATGACACTCTGTCCCACCCGAGTCCCATATCTCATAACCCTATGAGCCAACTCGGCCAAACACTGACCCCTGAGCATACCCTAACTGTGGCTGATCAGGCCTCAAACAGCTCTGACGTCTTGCACTGGAGCGTATCTAGTGAACCTTCTCTGACGGGGTCAAATGAGGACATGGATCGCAGATCCGAGGCTGGGACGTACAGAGATGATCTGAGCATTGACAGTCCAGTGTCTTCTCTTTGGCAAGAGGGGAGTGATGGAGACGAAGTGAAAAAAGAGGGCGGATTTGGTATGGACTTTAGGGTAGCCAGTAGAGAGGACAAACAATTTGTGTGCCCAGTTACACTCAGGAAAATAATGTCTGGACCAGTTCAAACCCTGGTAAGAGATTTCAATATATTTTTAGAATATATAAATATATTATACTATTTTTCTGTCACTCTCTTTACTCATGATTTAATGCTAGGATTAATGTCCATCTTTTTCTTTTTCATGTTTTTTTTTAAGCTTGATGAGGAAGATAAAGGTTTTGGAACTGCCGAGATGCTATGCCGTCAGAGCCTGAGCCTGGTTTACAGTACCATTGATGAGAACTACCCAGAGGGCACTTTGCAGCTCTTATCTGACCTGTTACAGCCTGGTTACTATCCCCCCAGAGATATCACCTCCCACCTGTTGCGTGGCATTCTGCTTGACCCACAGTGTCCTTATCACCTGTGCGTGCAGGCCTTTAATCTGTTGATGAGGACACAGAGGTGAGGGAACAGAGGCATAAGAGTTAATAGTAATGTGTTATTTGTAGCATTCTATTTAAATTCCTTTACGTCCTTCTCTTCCATTTCCCTTCCCACTTTGCCATCTTTGAATTTAGGAATTAAAGCTGCTTTCTGATTGCAGACACCACAGGGCTGATAAAACCACACTTCCATGGGACTGGGAGTTGTTGACCTCCGTCGCTGCCAATCAGGTACTATCCCAGTTAGCAAAGTGTGTGAATATACAGACATATTTACAGCCAAACAGCTTTTTGTGATTTCAGTAAACTGACCTCTCCCTGTCTGTGCCCCTCTCTCTTCCTGGAACCGTACAAAGAGACATCCATGTGCAGTTGTGCGTATGCTCCTGGACTACGCTGTGCAGACTTTGGAGGATGATTTCCAGGCCAAGCGCTCCATCTCCGCCCTCCACCTCTCCATCGCCAAGGCAACATTGTCATGTGATCAGCAGTTCCATCGCGTCAGGTACATACACTTTTTTCTGAAACGGTTAAGTATTTTTAGTTTAGGGGATCAAAACATATAAACTTCCCACATATGAACATTCCTAGACACTTTTTTTCTGTTTTACAGTATTTTACTTAGCTTATTTTTGCTTCTGCAATAACATAGTTTCCTAATGTGTCTTAACAGTAGCATCTGATATTAAATGTTTACTCTTTGTTTGTTTTCCAGGGAGGTCATCAAGTGGCTCTTTTCTGCCATTTTAAAATCAACAGAGCATGGAGAGAGTGGAGAAGCAGCCAGAGAGAGAGATGAACAAATCAGGTGAATAACAAAATTAGAAATATTTTTCTGTTTTTAAATATGTTGTTCATATGCATGGCTGCTTCTATGCCTGTCTTTTCCACATTCAAGTGTCTGTCCTGTTGACTCGTGCAGAATTGTGTCGATCTTCCAGAGGATGCTGTCCTTGGCTCTGGAGGTAGACCGTTCTCCAGCTCTGAACTCGGCCAAGCTGTCCCAGGAGCTCTTCCATATGCTCATCAGCAATGCACCTCTACGAGCACACAGGTGAGGAGCAAAGATCAGACGAGTGACGGAGGCAAAATGAGCAGGTTTCGTATCACCGTTTAGGGAAAGTTGAAGTGTGAGGGAGAGATCTACACTATAAAAAAACAAGCTTTCCCTGTGGATTCTGCCACTGGAATAGTCAACTAGGCATAAATTATGATTCATTATTTAACTGGTACTTTCAGTAACAAAAAAAAGATTTTTGAGGGAGATCTTCATCCATGGAAAAAAATAATTTGGTTACATATTTGATCATTTTAATTGCGTTGTTTAAATGCAAATGCATTTCAACATTTTTGTAGTCAATTAAGTAATTTCTGATTAAATATTGAAAAAAAAAAAAAACAATGTGCCTCTTTTCCCCAGTTTTCCAAGCTGTCACTGACTAATCGTTTTCTGCCACCCAGGATGTTGTTGCTGGAGAGCCTGCAGAGCAAGCTGCTGAGATGTAAGCTGTTGGAACATCTGTTGGACTATGCATGCCCACTGAAAATCCCTTTGCCCATGTCACGCGGTCTTCTGCTGCACTTTCTGAAGTACTGCAATCTGGCACCAGATCCTTCGGTGAATATCAGCTGGCCTTTGCTCTTCACAGATGTGGTCTTATTAACATATCTGATCTTAACACTTAAAAGTTAGCGACAACAAGCGCCAGTTCGATGAAACTGATCCGTGATTGTATTCTCCAGGATGGTACAGAAAGGTGGCAGACGTGGGAAGAGTTGGTCCATCTTCTCTGGATGTTGCTGCTCAGCTACAACAAAGCAATGAAAGGTAAAATCTTGTGCCTGTAAACTGTGCAACACTATTTGCAGCAATAATCATGAACTGGCTCCGTATGATTTCAGAAAAATTAAAGAGAGCTTACGTTTTAGTAGTGATGATGGGAGTTGGTACCAAAAATAATGAATCAAGTGATTATAAACAACATTATCAACGTTCTTCTTATTAAATAAATAAGATGAGTCAGGTGATTAGAATCAGAAACAGCATTTTACTGACAAAGCAAGCTTTAGAGTGTCCTACTGCCAGTAAGCAGACAGTGCTTGGAGCCTGTGGGAAACCTCAGACTCCAGTGAATGTGCAATATGTGGTCTGATACCATATGGTATTGTACTGAGCTGTTTTAAGGGAATCTCTTTTTTGTACAGCAGAGAAAGGAAAAGAGGGCCAAGCTGAAGTTCTTATTTTGGTTAAAAACATTAAACAAGATCTGGACTATCCTGATAATTTAGACAGAATTGACTTGATTTATCTCTGGTAACTGTAGTGGATGTTTTCTACTGAATAAATATATTCATTTATGTTATGGAATATTCCATATTTGAGTTGATAATATATGAGTACCATTCCTGTGCTCTCTTTTTGTTTTTGTGTTGAATATTTGACACTCATTTCTCTATTGTCATTTGATTGATGCGATATTTGAAATGGTCTATTTAAACACAAATTTCAATAGATATGATTTCATAATGAAAAATTCCAAAGACTTTGGTTTTATTTACTATTACTATTTGATACCCAATGCACCATCATGAATATTAAAACACTTAAAAAATACCAATATGTCCCACTTTGGTTTACTAACTTCTTTCATCTGTTGTACCTAGGCTATCTGTGCCACTCGGTCTCTGAACAAAAAGGCAGAGTTGAGAATTTGGTCTACAAGCCAGATGATATATTGTCCAAGTCTGCCATTTGTGAAGCTGTGGAGGCCTTCCTGTCCAGATCCCGAGCTGACCTCGGCCAATCCTTACCTCTCCATGTGGAAGAGTCCCTCACTTATCTACAGGATCACCTGCTAGATGTCTGTCAGTGTTGAATTAAAAAAAAAAAAAAAAAGTCTTATTTGCAGTTTTGTGGGCAAATTATAAGCCACTGTAATAATTGTAACAGTTGGATATTTTGTATGAGATTACTTGTTCAAGTTCTGTATTCTAAATGAAGGCTGTGCCTTGTGTCTAATGAAATAATTATATATATAATATATTATTATTTTACCCAGAAAAGGCCTGTTTATTAGTTTCTCATAAAGCGCCATCTTCTTTGTCATTACTTTGACTACATTTACTTAAGTTCTGCTTACTGTGTGCATCATTTATAAAAAAAATAAATAAATAAAAGCCACAGTAAATTGAACTGTGGAATCCTGTCCATCCATCTTGGTCCATCACTCATCATTTAAGGATTGTATTTACTCTGGTTCAACAGCTGGTTGGACCGTCTGCACGCCGACCAATAGGAACATGCGCTGTTATCGACGGAGAGAAAAAAAATCCCTTCAGTCGCCATGATACAGCAGCGGAAACGGGTGAGAAGTAGCTAGAAAACAAAAGAGAACACGCAGTCGTCCTCGCGATTTGGTATGCTCTTGCAGGTAAAAGAGGAATTATTGTTATTGGACCTGAACTGTTTTCAAACCCTTTCACTGCAATCGCTTTTAGACGATAAACGCCATGTGGTCGTTTTCAGAACTGGGGCTTATTTAAATAGGAAGTCAGTCAACATCGAAAAATTGGGATCTGTTAGCTTTGAGCTAATAGCAAGCTAACGTTAACTCAAGCTAAGCTAAATAGCTCGCAATTGCTTGCAAACCCAGCATTGTGTAGCGTTGTGAGCTCGTATGCCCACAGTTTCACTCAATGATAGCGATTCTTGCTATTGGAGGATAGCTAGCGTCAGCTAACCAATGCGCTATTTTGTGGCCTAGTGTTAATGCGCAAGTCAGTGGTTTGCTATTATGTAAACAACAATCGTGCAGTATCTTTTAATATCCCTTTGCTTCATTTTAGCTAAGCCACTCGGCTAGGACGTTAAAGTCAGCTAATTAGCTGCTCAATTTCCCCAACTTGGCGTGTACGTTTTCCATCTGGCTAGTTAGCAAACGAGCTAGCTTTAGCCTTTAGCGTTTGTTATGTATAGTTTGATAGCTAACTTGCCTATTTAGGTTAAGCTAGGCTAATCAGTTAATTACAACGCGAGGAAAACTCGTGTATTCTTAGCTAGCAGTAGCCATATTTACTCAGTTTATAAATGCCGTTTTGTTTGTAGCTCTTTGACTAATTAAAGCCTGAAACAGTAAACAGTCTAACGTTAGTTTGCTAAGTTTAGCATGAAATGTCTTGCACTACATGGCTGATTTTAATGTTGATTGTTATGTAACAAAATTGAATCTGTCTCTTTAGGAAATAGTTTAATCTTAATATCCTGTTGTAATATATATTATTGTAAGCAATATATTACTTACCACATAGTCCAAAATACGTGTTATTTGTGATTAGCTAACGTTAAATGTCATGTCTCGTGCTAACGTGTGACCTTACATGTGGTAGTTAGCTTGTTAAACTTGTCAATGTGAAATTTGTTACCTGGTGGACTAATATGTACACTACCTCTAAACTAATCCAGAGTAAAGTATTCCAGCTAGTCTCCAGACAAAATCACCTAAAATATATAAAATTTATGGCATATTTGGAGATGTTTGACTGCCATAAATTGTATTTAAATTCAAAATTATCTCTGCAGTGTTATAGGAATGCCCAAGGAAAAATATGACCCGCCGGATCCAAGGCGAATGTACACAATTATGTCGACGGAGGAGGCCTCAAATGGAAAGAAGTCATACTGGGCTGAGCTGGAAATCAGCGGTGAGTATTATCAGGGTTCCTTGTTTTCAAGGTAAAGAAGTTGTCTGGTTGTATCTACCTTTCATAAGCCTTACCATACTCGGCACATGTATTAGGTTTTTTCAGTGTAGACATTTTGATATGTTATAGTTGGAAAACATGATGGCTCCTTCAAGTATTCCAGTGAGAGTGACCAGCATACACAATAAAATCAAGCCATTAACTGGAATTCAGCCGTCGTTCATTTGGTTTTTAACCCATGTGCTTTTACTATTGTGACAACTAAGTCAAGATATCTTGCGTGGAAAAAGACCTTATTCAGGATCACTGAATAAGACATGGATCCACCAATTTAGCTTTGCACATGGCCGTACAATATAGGGTTACAACCTTATCAATTCATCTGCAAATTACCCACAGGAATATTGATTTTTTGCTTGAGAAAAACTCTTAAGATATTCAATCCATTTTCATAGGAAACTCAATCGGCATATATCCACTTTAACCAGATCAGAAGCTGGGACCTCTAAAACCTGGGCATTTTCTCCCAATATGTTTTGTCAATTATCAACCTTTTCTACTCATTAACTACTTGATTAATTGACTTATCATTACAGCTTGAATCCCAAACTGGGTTTTACTTGGTTTAAAAAGGGGACAATAGAATTTTACCCTGGAAATGCAACACGGTGGGTGTAATCGACGGTCTTATCATGATTTGGGTTTGTGTATCTGTTTTTTGGGGGCGATTTTGAGAAATCCGTGCAGCCCTATCATTTTGTTCTTGCACCATCTTCCATCCATCCATCCATCCATCCATTTTCTTCCGCTTATCCGATACCGGGTCGCGGGGGCAGCTGCCTGAGCAGGGACGCCCAGACTTCCCTCTCCCCGGACACTTCCCCTAGCTCCTCCGGGAGGACCCCAAGGCGTTCCCAGGCCAGCCGGGTGACATAGTCACTCCAGCGTGTCCTGGGTCTTCCTCGGGGTCTCCTCCCGGTGGGGCATGCCTGGAACACCTCCCGAGGGAGGCGTCCAGGGGGCATCCGATGCAGATGCCCGAGCCACCTCAACTGGCTCCTCTCGATGTGGAGGAGCAGCGGCTCTACTCCGAGCTCCCCCCGTGTGACGGAGCTCCTCACCCTATCTCTAAGGGAGCGCCCCGCCACCCTGCGGAGGAAGCTCATTTCGGCCGCTTGTATCCGGGATCTTATTCTTTCGGTCATGACCCAAAGTTCATGACCATAGGTGAGGGTAGGAACGTCACGTCATGCACCATCTTCATCACTGTTAAATTACTCAACCCATGTTGAACCTTTCACACCAATGGTAAATAAGTTATTCCACATTTTTACCTTGGTGTGAGGGCAGTAATAGTTAGATCATGTGACTAAATTATCATGCGTGTCCTTTTCCCACTGTCGCTGCAGGCCGAGTAAGGAGTCTCAGCACAGCCCTGTGGTCTCTCACCCACCTCACTGCCCTGCACATCAGTGATAACTCATTGTCACGCATCCCGCCAGACATTGCCAAACTACACAACCTGGTGTACCTGGATCTCTCATCCAATAAGATCAGGAGCCTGCCGTCAGAGCTCGGCAACATGGTGTCTCTCAGGTGAGTGATTTCATGCTATATGTTTACCCCTAAATTCAAGCACGATGTGGAGGAGTAGCTGTCCCAGGGTTGATTTTTAATCTGGTTTTGGCAGTCACACGGGCTACACACTGATGCTAGAAATTATGGCAATGTTTTTTGAGGTAATCATAGATCCATTGGATATCTGCCTGTTTTCTTTAATGTTAACATTAACAATCAAGCTGAAGTTGTAAAGTATGGTATAGGGAAATAATTGTTTAGAATTGGTAATATAAGATGGTTGTTTCTCAGGAGGACTGGTTATTTATGTTCTGATTCTATGTCCTCCACAGGGAACTGCTTTTAAATAACAACCAGTTGCGGGTTCTGCCATTTGAATTGGGGAAACTGTTTCAGTTACAAACACTGGGGTTGAAAGGTGAGTGGCTTATCAGTAGGCATTTTTACACAGATTCTGCCATAATCACGGGGAAAAAAGTCCTCGATACGCTACGCTTGCACCGTTAAATAACTTTTCCAAACGGTGTCTAATTTTACACAGCATCAAAAAACAACAAAAGACATGGAAAATTAACAGCATAAAATAGTGGGCTTGTGCGAAAAACTACCGTCTTTTTATCTTCTTCTGATCCACGTTCTGAGCTTGTTAGATTCTCCAGTGATGGGTTGCGCGCGTAGTACGTCTTCACAACGTCACCTTCTGTTCTGGCTTCCCGGGTCGCTCCATTCACAAAGAGGCCGTCTTGTCTCGCCTCTGTTGTGGCTCTGTGACTACCTCCTTTGACGTCTCGGAGGTGTAACAATTCCATCACCCCTTTCCGTCTCAGTTCTTTTTTATAATTACGACAGCGTGTGTGTGTGGGGGGGGGGGAGTGATACTGCACAACAAAAATAAAAATGCAGTGTTAAAGGACCTAATGTTTTTTTGTCACCTTTCTAGATTGTAATCCCATTGTTTAATTTGCGATCATTCAGCCCACTTTTCCCTTCTTCCACCAGGAAACCCACTTGCACAAGAAATTATGAGCCTCTACCAGGAACCTGATGGCACGCGAAGACTGCTCAACTACTTGTTAGACAATCTGGCAGGGGCTATCAAGCGCAGTGAGTCCCCCCCATCTGGCTGTTACAATGCCAATTTTTATTCACCCAAAATATTTTATCAATAGATACAGCTTGCTTATGTGCATTTTACATTGTTGAAGTCAATGTTTGACATATTGTTGTCGCCCATATTAAGCAACCATGTCCCTCTGCTCAGTACCAACAGAGATGCCCCCAGCCCGTTCATGGATCTCACTCCAGGAACCAGACCGAACACGGGCCTCAGGTAAGGGCAACATAGCTTGTGAACAGACAAAAATGCTGCTTACGTCGATGTGCAGTTCAGGGCTCCAACTCTGGTTTTATGTGAAAGGTACAGCTAGGCCTAAACCAGTATGTCTGAAACTCTGCACACATCTTGTGGTAGAACCTGCACAAAACAGTAACTTGTATTGATGCTAATTGCTGTAACAGATGACCACACCATTGTGGTACAAAAAGGTTTTTTTTTAAATAAGCTGTTTGTGTGTTTGCCAAATTCTGTTTTTTAGGAAACAAGTGGTATAGAGTTTACTCAGTTTGCCAAAAACTGTAAGAAATGAATGTTTCCTGTCAAGGAATAGAGATAAATTAAACTATAAGTCTTTCTCCGACATGTTATCTTTGTCCTAAGTTCTGCCCTTTTTTGTCCATTTCTTCCTCAGCACTGTTCTCTGTGATGTGCTACAATGTGCTGTGTGATAAGTATGCCACACGACAGCTATATGGCTACTGCCCCTCTTGGGCTCTAAACTGGGAGTACAGGAAGAAATCCATCATGCAGGAGATAATGGGCTGCAATGCAGACATCATCAGTTTGCAGGTGAGAGATGGCCCTCAAAGCATGTGTATAGGTTTTCATAGAACTACCAAATATTGATAGTCCGTGCAGATGAATTTAGAAAAATTAAAACGTGGAATTTGGGGGGAAATTATACGTAATCTGGAAAAAATGTAAACGGATTTCATCTCTTCGACGTTGTGTGTGTTGCAAATGGTAGACTAACGTCATGTTTCCACGAATCCATTAGCCTACAGACAAAAACTGTATTATGGTGTTGGGTATCTCACTGGTGGGTGGGCAACAGTGGAACGTAAATTGGCGGTGCGCGGGGTGGGGGCGTCAACCAGTCATGTATGTTTCATTTCAATCGCGGTTTTGTTCTTTTTTGAAAGTTGTCCATCCTGACACTGGTGTTCTTGTTGATTACAGGAAGTTGAGACGGAGCAGTACTACACTTACTTCTTGCCTGAGCTGAAGGAGCAGGGATACGATGGGTTCTTCAGTCCAAAGTCACGAGCCAGGACTATGTCGGAGTCTGACCGGAAACATGTTGACGGGTGTGCAGTTTTCTTCAAGACGGAAAAGTAAGTACCTATTGTTTTTGTTATTACCCTATGGCCTTTTTTAATTAAATTTCAGAATCACTGGCATATAGATCTAAGTCTGGATGCAGTTAACGTAATGTCTTATATAGGCTAGTTATTGTATGATAGGACTGGGATAGCTCTAATATTATTGCTTGTGTGACGTATACAACATTATTGTTGTGCAATTATAGTCTTATCACTAAGCTTGTGAAATTTCCATCCCCCCCATTTAAAAGATGCAATAATTCTGACAAAGAAATTAGCTACGACATTGTAAGTCTTTTACTCCGGGTCTGTAATGCTGAGAGACTGAAACCTGTGCTATTTTGTTTTAATTGCTGAGTGTTGATGGTGTCTTGTTTTTGTTATGTATCAGCTGGGTGAGGCTACCACTGTTGACCTACCAAACCAGTTTGATTATTCTGAAAATGATCTATTTGCTGTAGCCTTCAGACGGTGCTTTCACACCTCAGTACATTGTCAGGAACTGTTAAACTACAAACAGTCTGCATTCATAGGCTACAAAAGTTACATGTTTTTGGGGAAGATACTACGGGTTGCCATTGATGGAGATCTTCAAATTTGGCTTTGTTTTTCCGTAGCAAATAGATTGGATTACTGAATCTTTATCTACATTTATGAGAAAGTTGTTCTGATTGCACATGTTTGTTGTAGAAAATGAAAGTAATGCTTTGGAGCCGCCGACAGCTACTTATAAAACCCTTCTCACTTCAGACCACAACATTGGTCGGGCATTTGGCATCAAAGCCCTTTTTTGTCGATGAGGAGTCCGTTGTGGTTATTGACTTGAGCTACTTTACCTTAAAGGGGCACTCTATTGATTTCAAACATTAAAGTCAATTTACAGATCTTGGGGAGCACTATTGCATATATGGAAAAATTGTGTGAATCATTTTGTGGCTGCAGAGGCTGCAGTGTGAAGGTGTATACATTTCATTAAGTGATTCTTCAAGTTGAAAATGAAAATCTGGTAGTGTGGAGCTAGAAAGAACTCTGCTTATCAGACCTATGTAGCTGTTTGCTTCTTAAGGGTTTATTAGACTACGAGCACAACAGCAGTATCTCTGAACTGTTAATGGACACATTGCATTTTACATAATGTAGGCACCTGGTTATGAGGAAAGTCTATAGTCCATTACTCTTTTTGTGCCGCGATTTTGATGCTTTTTTTTTTTCAAATTAGGCTTGGGTGATATTACAGTATACCACAAAGCGTTTTGAAATCCCGGTGGTATGGCTTTGAAAACACACATAAATTCAGCTGCTGCGCTTTCTATGGTGCTGTATTGATGTGATGTATTGTTGTGCACAGCACGTGCCACCAGAGGTCGTTTCTATAGTGTAAAAGGCAGTTGGGCTCAGAAAGACATCATACATCATTGTGTTACCATAAAGATAACTTTTTTTCAACTTGAAACTTGTGTTTTGGAATTGTAGAGTTTCTATGAACGGATTACATAATATTATCTGCTATATCCGAGGCTGCTTTTCTTGTTGAAGTAAAATCAATGCAACTTGATGATTTTCATGTGACTATACGCTTTCTCCTCACTTTGGGGGGGAAAAGATGCTGGTGCTCAGAAAAAATGTGGCCTTAAGTCTGACGTTGTGAATCAAGTGTTTTCTTTGTTTTTTTAGATTGTGGTGGGTGGACACGCAATTTAAGTTAAATGCATTTTTCTGGTGCACCTTGAGATGCACATTAAGATCACAATTAAAAGGATCTATTTATACACAATGTTTTGTTTTTTTTTAACAATTTGTGCTCTTGTTCTGGTAGTGGTGGAATGCAACTAAGTACATTTACACTACTCATGTACTGTACAGTCTTTAACTTGAAATAATCCTTTTTTATCCAATGATATAGGCCTACTATAAAATGCTATTTACAATGGGCCTTTATGCATAATGGATATACTTTTGTGTTTTGTACTTAGTTTATTTTGATGCTTTTTCTTTTGTACTTTTATTTTAGTAACTTTTTGAATTAAAGTTTTACCTGTAACAGTATTTTTATGCTTTGACCGAGAAAGTAATTTATCATAAACACATTGGTTGTATAGGCTAAATATGAATGGGAATGAAAAATGATTTTTCTGTCCTTTTTTAAAAAAAAAAAAAAAAAACGAAATTCAGCCAATGACGGGAATATTGCAGTATATTATGAATGATGTACTTGTTGCAACGTTTTGCTAAGTCTTCTCTTTTATCACCAGGTTCAGCGCAGTGCAGAAGCACACAGTGGAGTTCAACCAGCTGGCCATGGCTAACTCCGAGGGCTCAGAGGCTATGCTGAACAGGGTGATGACCAAGGACAACATCGGGGTAGCTGTGCTGCTTGAAGTCCGCAAAGAGATGATGGAGGCCTCCTGTGAGTAGACCCTCCGTTCTGACCTTTTTTAGGACTTCTCATTGAGCCATATACAATCAGTTAGTACTGCTAATCCTTAATTGGCATATGTATGAAATACACTGAGGAGCTGGAGTTAAGGACTGTGGGTGTTGTCTCCTTTCAGCTGGAAAGTCACTGCATGGCATGGAGAAACAGCTGCTCCTCATTGCCAATGCCCACATGCACTGGGATCCAGAATACTCTGACGTCAAGCTGGTTCAGACCATGATGTTCCTGTCGGAGGTAAAGAACATAGTGGACAAGGCCACACGCAGCCTCAAGTTGTCCTCCGTCTCTGGTGAGATCAATGCCATTCCACTGGTGCTGTGCGCTGACCTCAACTCCTTGCCCGACTCTGGTAAGTAAGCCAGGCTAATGGCGCTATGCTATCTGTCCATGGAGAGTTTTATATAAGAATTATACATGCGCTGACAATTGTAGAGCTGCTTCTCTTAGGTGCCTTGCATCTAATCAAGGGGGAGCCTAATTAATGAAATCTTAACTGTAACTGACTGCTTGTCTGTTTCTGGACACATTTGTCAGTCACACAAGGAGTAGGCAGGACGCATTTCCCTATAAGTCTGTTCTGTGATGTCTGCTTGGGGAAATCCAACGTGTCTGACGAGTAACGCTAAGTGACATTCGCTAGCTAGCATTGTCAGCTGTGTAATTCTCTAGATAACAATCACGTTAGCCAAATTCCAACATAGAGAATCAACCATTTTTTGGAATCGAGTTACTTGAATAACGTGAGTAATTGTTTCAGCCCTAGCTGTGACCTTTTCCTTTAACGTCAATCTCCATATTGAAGGTAAAGTTGTCCCGAAAAGGTATTCCAGCATTTCTGCTTCAAATTTGCTGCATCTGTGATTTTACCCCGCACAGTAGGAGGCTTATTTTGATGTTTGTTCAGAATCTGCCAGAAATGTGAACCAGATATAAAACGGTTTCTATACACACACACACACACACACACACACACACACACACACACACACACACACAACAGTGGCATGGTTTACAATATAGGTTTAATGTTGGAGATTCTACTGTTGATCTGTTGGCACCTTGAGAATTAAGCTAGACTTCATTGTGATGACGACGGCTTGTCATCTCTCCCCTCCCTTCAGGCGTAGTGGAGTACCTAAGTACTGGTGGGGTGGACTGCACCCACAAGGACTTCAAGGAGCTTCGTTACAGCGACAGCCTGACCAAATTCAACTGCAATGGCAAGAACAGCACGTCCAATGGCAGGATCACCCACGGCTTCAAGCTGAAGACCGCCTACGAGAACGGCCTGATGCCTTACACCAACTACACCTTCGACTTCAAGGTGATTGTAGTGACGAGATGTTTGCGTTGTATTAAGCAGAGCTGTAATATTGTACATGTATTAAGCTGAGCTGTATTATTGTACATGTATTAAGTTGAGCTGACTCGTCTCTCCTTCTCTCCTCAGGGTGTCATCGATTATATTTTCTACTCCAAGCCTCACCTGAACGTGCTGGGTATCTTGGGCCCCCTGGACCCCCACTGGCTCGTAGAGAACAATGTCAGCGGATGCCCACATCCCCATATCCCCTCCGACCACTTCTCCCTCTTTGGCCAGCTGGAGCTTCTCCTGCCCAACCTGCCCCCCCTGGTCAATGGGCTCCATCTGCCTGCACGCAGGTAGTGGGTGCCTGCCACACCACCAGGGGGAGCTGCAACCACAGCCTCTCCCTTTCAGACCCTCCTCCCTCCCACTACCAGCTCTTCCCTCCACCATACCGGAGGAGGAAGACAAATACACAACCTGTAAAATATTCGTACAGTGAGGTCTGGCCGACAGGGATTTCGTATAATGTTATAGATATTCTATATTTTTCTTTCTCCGTTTTTCTTTTTTGTTCTTTTTTTAACTGCTTGATTCAGTCCTGTTCGTGTATCATATTTTGTGTTTTGGACTCCCCTTCCTCCTTAAATCCACCACCCACCCACTTTGCTTCTGTTTTTCCAATGAGAGGGGATGGTAGCTCATTCAGATTTGTCACACAGGCCACTGTTTGGTGTTAGCGCCTGGGGAAATGGAGAAGTGGCCGAGGAGACTATGTTCACCCGAAAAGCTCCACAGCTGATGGTCTGCCTGTCTGTCCTGTATAAATCTGAAACCAGCAAAGACGGCAGACTTGTCAGTCTCGGACCTCCATCGTTGGCTTGTGTTTGTTCTCCCCTGTACTCTGGGCAGCCATCGTACTATCTCAGTCTTTCTGGGATGCATACACAAGTTGAGTCAGATGTCGATGGGCTGGAGCAGCTTTTTAGCTGGTAGTCAAGCATCCCTGGAGGTGGATGTAGCGCAGCTCGTATGAGGTGAGATTTCCTGCTGTCATTCTGTGGTGCTGAGGCCTTTTGTTTGGTCATGGCCTCCCGTGGTGCTACAAGATAGTCTACACCTCTGACCCCGGTCCCTGGTGCATTAGCTACCAAACCTACAGATGCCTCGAGATCCAGAGGTCCAGAGAACTACGTTTGCCCAATTTCACGTGCATGTAGTGTCACTTTGTGAAGGAAGGATATGGTCAGAGACTAAGAGCAGCTACCATCTTGTTTGCAGACTGTTTCACCCCTGCTCGTATAGTTGTTAGGCTAGACTTGTGCTTAGGAGCTCATGTGGCCCACGCACCCCCGTTTTTGGTCAAGGGAATTAGGCTGATGGGCAAAGCGGTGAGGGGCTTTCACAGATCTTTTCTTTGTCTCGATTGCTTTTAGGCAGAGAGAGAGTGAATAATGGCTGATACACAGGGGTAAAAACCAGCGTTCCTCTCACTGTCTGGAGTTGCCATCCAGCTCCAAACATGCAAGCTCACACACACACACACACACACACACACACACACACACACACACACACACAGGTAATTTGCAGGCAGATCTGTAGCACTGTCTCCAAGGCCAGTAGTGACTTCCCCCCAGCCATAAATTCCATACACAAAAGCAGTGGTTTTTTTCACAAGTGTTTGTACAGAATAGAAATCTAGACTCAGTCTTTACATGATTGTATATGAACCACAAAAGACCTGTTTTCTGGCGTTTTTTGTACTAAGAGTAAATTATGATCAGATTTGAAAAAAAAAAAAAAGATTGTATTGTAAACTATGGCTAAATTTTTATCCAGTTAATGTTAAGATGAATTGATATTACCAGCTTGTACAAAAGACGTAAGAAGAGGTTGTTCAAGGCGTTCACTGTCACTACTTTGCACTCCCTAGAGATCAACTGTAATTAATGTATCGGAATTGTTTGTCCCCCCCCACCCCACACACATCACACACACACACACACACACACACACACACACACACACACACACACACACTCTGCTGTTGATTCGATTTGCCGGCATATTGCTGCGATTGTAAATAGACCCCGAGTAAACTCTGCCTGTTGCTTCTTGCCCATTAACAAAGCCATTGATCCACACTGCTGCCATCAGTTCAGACAAAAGGACACACCAGGATGAGTCGCAGCCCACCAGTGACTCCACATCTGTTCATCTATTTATCTCAGACACACACTCCCACTAGTGACGTGTGACCGAAAACAACCAATATGAATCCCACATGTACAAGAAAACATCGTGCCTCACTGTAGCAGTTGTCGTTGTCTTGCACTATTTACATTTTGACGAACGCCTGAACAACCTTTTCTCCTTTTATTTTTAAATACTGTTGAGACATTTGTGAAGATTTTATGTCCTTTTATTGGGTTTTTGTTAATGTTGATTTCCTTTTTTCCTTTTTATGAGCTGTGACAATGTGATGACGATGTGTATATCCTTCCTATTCATTGAGCTCGCTAGTAATCAGGTATGCTTTATCCACTGACACCCCTCCCCCTCCTTAAGGACCATGAGCAGGATGTCTAATCTTTATAAAGTCTACTCTCTTAGATTGTTTTGCTCCCTGTTTGTACCTTAGCACAGCTCCATGCCCTGAACCCCAAACTATCGAGCCCTTCGCTCCTTCCCTGGCCATGAATTTTAAATCTCCTTGAGCCTGTCCATCCCCTTATGCCCTCAAAACCTCAACCGCCCAACCTCAGACTTTCCCTACCCACTATATTAGTCAAGCTGTGTCTTTTTAAACTCCCTTTTGCTCAACCACTCTGTATAGTTCTCTTCCCCTCGTCACTGCAGCTCTAGTGCCATCTGTGGACCCCCTACCTCTATATTGGAAAGGTGGAAGGCCTACTTTGCTCTGCTTTTGGATGATGGAGGGGTGAGGGGCAGTGAGCTCAGCTATTTCCAAAAGCCAGGCTCAGACGATCAATTAAACACTGGCTTTTACATGAATACACCAGATGAGCACTTAATAGATTCAGATGCAGCTCCCCTCACTCCCTGGCCCATCTTGTTAGCAAATAAAGATTGAATTTACGTCAATGTATATGTTGAAATGACATTTTTAAAGCAAGAGGGAAGAAAGTAAATAGGAAGTATAAGTCTAGTCCTCAGATCAAGGTTTCTTGTCCCGTTTGTTCCCCCCCACATGTTTGTCTTTTAACTTTTTTGTTTGTTTTTTCAATGGAAACCAATGTCCAGTTTGATTTTATTTTTTCCTTCCTGAATGGCATTAGTATTGTAGTAGATTTAAAGGCTAGCTTTTTTTGTAAAGTGTGAATAAAAGATGTATCTCATGTTTCCTTTCTAAAAAGATATTGAATTGTGTTGTTGTGTAAAATCATGAATTATATGATGGTGTTACGTTTGCTACATTGTTTGACTGTTTCTCAATATATTTTCCCCGCCATTTATAATATTTACATTACAAAACCAAATCCTCTGTATCATGATGAGCCATTGTCTTGATGGGTTGATGAGAGGAGTTGAATGTTCTCAATGATGCCGTGTAGAATGAAGGATTGAGAGCTCATTGGTGGAAACGTACCTGCGCCATTGGTATCAGTAAAAACGTTCAGCACAGGGATAATCGATTTGTTTTTCTCATTATTTTTTTTACTTTTCAGCTTTATTTTGGATGTTGCACTAGCTGGAGAGTGCTAGTGCCAGTAGGTTGGGGCAGCAGAGCTGTCTTACTAGTGGCTGCAATTCAGTGCTAGAAACTCTGTTCCGACTGGTGTAGAACATGTTGCAGACTAAGCTAATGGAGCGCCGCTGGTCGCTAGACTGGTCCTGTGATAATTTTGAGTACTACTTGTCCGTTTCACTCTGTTGTTGAGCATCACGGTGGTTCAACCCGTTACACTAGCTAGCTACTATTGATAGTCACCAGTGTGACTCTTAAAGTCTTTTTGGTTGTCGACTCTTCCTGCCTCTCCTCATCATCCCTTTCCTTATAAACCACAGACTATGGCTGAACATCTGGCAAATTGCAGAGCTGAGTTTTGTCACCCTGTAAGCTTCAGCGAGTGATCACATTGTTGGCTTTGTACTTTACACCGTTGCATTCTGTGTCATAGTTGGCTTATTTTTAGGCATGGAGTAATTTCCCAGGCTGCATCTCTTTGTAATGATGCACACCAAAGCTGCTTGTAGTCCAGTTCTCTGTTGTAGAGCGAGTTTTTCTTTGTTTTGTTTTCACCAACCAGTTGCATTTTCTTTTAATCCGAATCATAGTCTTCATGAAATGTAGGGCTGTAAGGAAAGAAAGGTACTTTTGTCCTTTTTTCCTTGAATAACATGAACATGTTGCATCCATACACTGTTGTTAAGGTTTGGTTTTGCGATCCATCAACTCCATTTTTAATGCATCCTTTTCCAAAACAACAACTTGGCAATAATACCCAGAGACATTCAGACACATTCAGAATGGGTTTTTAAATATGGGAAATGTAGCTGTGTCATCTTTCAACTGTGGTCTTTTGTTTTCGCTTTCGATCTCTCCATCTTCAACCTTCTAGACCGTTTTGTTTCCTCACCATCTTTCTTTTTCCCCTCATACCATCCATCTTGTATATTTGCTCATCTCCTCCTCCCTGCCGATCTAGTAGTAGTTGTTCAATGATCAGGATTGTCTATCTGTAGTCAGCTGAGTACATATATTGATCTGTGTCACTGTGTTTATGCACTGGACCAACTATTGTTTACCATTCATGAAATACCAGCAAAAAAAAGATGAAAAAAAAAATGACAAAACACTTGCACAATGTTGTAGAATGTCCATTAATCCAGATGAGAAATTAAGGCAGCTGTTTTAAAATCACATACTGTTTTAAAAAGAAACTGAATGGTAAACAATGCTTTCTGTTGTACCCCTTAGCCGTCCTCTCAATTCTCTTTGGACTAGTTTTGTTTGACTTTTTTTTCTGTTTTGACTACAGGTTCTGCTTGTTTCCTTTACACCTACCTATGTATTTTCCTACTTCTGGTTGAAAATAAATTCTATATTATCTGTTTCAACCTGTGTCACCTCTTATTCTTTGCAATGGATATTGAAGATTCATTCTCTATCTGTTCTCCTTGTATTGCCTCCTTCCCCTTCCTTTTTTTTAAAATTTAAAATTATCTTTCCAGTCTTCGTTTTTTTAGATTTGACACTATAGTCGCAACATAAAATGACTGCAGCTTTTTCTAGTGACCATTTTTTGCTCTTCCTCTCATTAGCCATTTCAAATGTCAAAAACGTGCAGTGAAATCAAGCATACTATTTGCCCAAGCACCTTACTGACCAAACTTTAATTCCAAGCGTTGCGTCTGCAGCAGCAGCTTCATTAAAGGCTGTGAACATCCATGGGTATGGGTGTCTGGTTGAAATGAAACCTGCCTAGTCACGACTCGGCGTGACACGTTTGTCCTGACTAGTGGGTTTCGAGGGACCGTCTTGGTTTTGAAGCCTCTGTGTCAGCATGCACACTCACCCCCCCTGAAGTGTCCTTTAGTAAGACAATGAAGCGTTATCGGCGCCGCGGGGGCCTTTCTGTAGCAGAGCCTGACCTTTTTGATTTTCCTCCAGGACGGCAAATGAAAAGAGAACTTCCCATCGGGGATCAATAAATTTTAACATTAACATTTAATACCTAAAATAGCCTGAGGACGACAGTCGTCGTGCTATCGTCTGTAAACACACGGTGGAGCCAAAGGATCAGGTTGTGGACAGAAACGGGGCTTGAGAAGTGATCCCAGGCCGGTGTCGTCTACTGTAGGAGTTTGGAAGCCAGGTCTGAACGAGTCACTGGTGGCTCGTAACGTCGGCTGGCGATGAAACTAGAGAGAGCAGCAACAGTGTGAGACAGCAAGTTGAGCTGGAAAGTTGAGTTAGAACACAGTGGGGGCCCAATAATTATACTTCAACAGGACAACATTGTGGAACATTTGGTCTCGGCGGTGTAAATAAATGGTTTTAGTACTATTTTGCCGGTTTACACTAGGGGCGTTGCTGCTGTATTATGAAGCACAGTAGCAAATATATTCACTTATAATGACGTGCCTTGATATGGATGTCGGAGTGTGTGTGTGTGTGTGTGTGTGTGTGTGTGTCTGGTGCGTGCATCTTTCCAGAAGTTTACTTGTGTGTCTACATGCAGTTGTTCAAAGTGTTTTCTTCTAGGCTACTTTGTTTGACAGGTGCACTGGAGGGCAAGGTGCTGTTGGATTTAAGGAAGCGCAGCCTCAGGTTTGGACAGACATTAAGATAGTCCAGGGACATATTTGTACCCTCTAGATACTTCCAGACATCATCAGCAACACCAAGAAACCCCCACCTGACCGTGTTGAATTGGGCCTGCTATCAGACCGATCATCATCATCATTATCATCATCATCATCATGCCGCCTCTAACACCAACAAGTACACATGTTGCCAGGAATGGACATAACGTATGAACATTACAGTGGAGAAACAAGCCGGGCCATTGACCTCCCATGGTTAAATCACAGCTGCTTGGATGCTGCTTGGATGCTGCTCCACATGTGTGTAATCTGACTACACAATCCAGATTACATGTAATCTGATACTACCCAACCTTGCTACTTGAGTGGTAGTAAATCTACCGTAGCTGACTGTTAACTCTGCCGTGTCCTGGTAGGAATGCTGCACATGGAGCCTTTAATCAGTGCGGTATTCACTTAAGTATGCTCATTGTGTTTGTGTTCAAACTGTGGTGCCTTTCTGCTGCAGCTGTGTCCATGAAATAATTAAGTTAAAAACCTGGAGCGATGCGAGCCAGACACGGTGAAGTGGTCGCACAAAAAGAAACCTGAGATCATCACGCAGAACAGAAACAGAAAAAATATAGGTTGGCAGAACAAAACAATTAGCAATAGAGTCACAATTAGTTTTTAGCTCTCACACACTTCTGTACATAGAGTCAATAACGCCTGTCGATGCAGCAGGAGTCGTGTGGAAAAAGCCAGAGGGCTTCCTGTTATTACCATGAAATGGATTGTGGCTGTAAATATCATTCTCACCTGATTGTGCTCATATGGAAACAACATGCTTAACTTAATTCGACCGAGTTAATCTGTTTCAAATGAGGGTCAGGAAGTTGGAAGGGAACACCAAAGGCGGTCAGAAGAGTCCGCTCTTCCCTCATGAAGATGTGAACTATTTCTTGGTTTTAAATTACATTTTCTCGCCGGAACAGCTGTCGAAATGTGTGTTTGTGTGACATTAGAGAGCGAGGGAGTTTGTTGTTCGCGTGGAGAGGAGAAGGAGGGAGAGGAGAGACAGATTCCTCTTTACTTCACCCCGATGTTTGCAGACGATCTGTCTTGTGTTGACGTGGCAGCATGATTGCAAAGCCTGGAAAGTCCTTTGCAGATGTAGACTCCCTCTATCGCTCCTCTCTTGTTCCTGCTTGTTTTCTTCCTTCTATATGTCCTCCTTTACTCCCCCCGTACTCAACCTTCCTTTTTTTTTTTTTTTTACCCTTTTCTGACTAGTGTCTCCAAGTGTGTGTGTGTGTGTGTGTGTGTGCACGCATGACTACTAGGCCAGTTGCCTGTATGATGTTCCGCCAACTTCCCCCAACATGCTTCTCAGAGTACTTCTTTGGGTTCCATGGTTGTGGATTCAAGTTGTTAAGCTCCAGAAATGAGCCCATGAAATATAGCCGTGTGTGTGTGTGTGTGTGTGTGTGTGTGTGTGTGTGGTGTGTGTGTGTGTGTGTGTGAGTCTTAGAGTGGACCTGCCAGAGCAGACAACGCCGCCAACACAGCAGGCCAGGCCTGGGCTCCAACCTGAAAAATCCTGAGAATTTTCGGTGGAAGTCCAGTGAACCCTGAAGACTTTGGAGCAAATGTGACCAGAAATGGCGACCGCTTGGCAACAGCTTTTACTGCGAAAGGAAACACACCTGAGCATTTGCTTTGTGCGTAATAAACAGCACATGCTCACGTCTGCATGTGTGTGTTGGCGTTTTATCACTCTTGTTAAACTAAGGGGCGTGGTTTTGTCCTATTAGAAAGGAAGGTGGAGACATTGGCCGGCAGCAGCTTTGGATGGATGTGACCTGTAAAACACTGCAAGTTGGTTTAACACGCAGACGTAACACGTGGCTTTCCCTGCTGTCTTACAAACGTGACAATCGAAATGAACTAAAATAATTAGTTCAGTCTTCTCACATGTTATTGTCACGTTAAAAAAAGGGGGATGTTACGATGTCAGTTTAGCAGCAACTAGTGCTCTGGAACTGTGCTAGTAGGGGTTGCTACTAGCAACAGAATGGTCCAATGAAAGAACTGAAACCGAACTCAGGGTTCCCGCTGTTCTCTAGAGATCATTTCAAGGACTTTTCCGAGGACTGATGATCCAGCTTGTATGACAGGCATCGTCTATGTTGATGTCTGATTTAAAAGATTGTGCAGTCTATAGCTAATCTATGTAATCATCCATTACATACTTAGAAATGATGACACATTCATCATAGAATAATATAATAATAAAAACTACCACAGTTACCAGCCAGCAGTGACTAATATTTACATTTGAAGTGTCATATAAGTTACATTATTCAAAGTTCAGCCACTTTAGTTGTCAGTTGTGAGCTAACCTGCATGTGCTGCCATGTGATGGGATCTGTTTCCACAACATGACCAAGAGCAGCCGATTCAAAATACTCTGGTCCATAAAGTACCATTTGAACAGTCATGTGATCCCGAACATAATTTGCAGATGGCAATGTTATCCGCTTTGGAAAATAGGAGAGTGTTGAAAGAACATTTACAGAACATTTTACATTTTCCATCATTTTCCATGTGTTTTCCATGACTTTATAAACTGTTTTCCAGGTTTCCAGAATACATGGGATATCATAACTTTTGATCCATTTTTCGATTTTAATCATTTTCATTAGATTTCTGTCTGATGTTTTACAGTGTGTTTGTGCGTGTGTGAGGGAGCAGGGTGGTCAGGTGGCCAGATGTGATACATTACAAGTCACCTGTCAGGGTTCAGTAAGGTTAAACCCATAGACAGAGAACTGAAATGCCTCAGCTTTTATTTAACCGCTGCTTTTTTATTGAACAGAGTTCACAAGTGAAACGGTGTGGAAAAATAATATAAAATTATTTGTTTTGTTCGTCTACATCCCTTTGCCAATTCTTTTATTCGGACCCATCCAAAGGCTGTTTTCCATTACAGAGTTTTATTGTTATGATTAAGGATGAGCCACGTTTAACATATTTTCAGATGTCTGCTGTTTTTTTCATGAAGAAACGTCATAAGATGGCTGTGCAAGACGCACGGACTCGAAACTAAGTATGTGTTTATGAAATTAAGGTTTTTTCTGCAGTCAAATCAAACATAGATGAATTCAGATTTAAATGATTACCTGTAAGGAAGAAGATCCTTGATTTTAATTTGAAGTCTAACGTCTAACCTCGGCAATGTGCTGCTGTAGTATAAATACATAACTTAAAAAATCACGAATATTAGAATTTAGGTATAACAGACACACACGGCCCTAATTGAGATGGAGGATGCGCCAACCGACGAGCACACCTGCGTGCAAATGCACACATGATCAATCCCTTCACCAGCAGCACCCCTGCCACCACCAACATATATTATCCACAAAGAGCAGAGAAAAACAAGGCCATGTGCCTGTGAAGTCATGCCAGGAATTCACAGCATGTATTTTGTGAAAAAGAAGAAGAAGAAGAAGAGAAAAAAAACACATGCCCTGATTTTCTCTCTCTCTCTCTCTCTCTCTCTCTCTCTCTCTCTCTCTCTCTCTCTCTCTCTCTCTCTCTCTCTCTCTCTCTCAATGTGCCGTGTTTCCTGAGTTTATTTGTGGTCAAAGTGCGGGAGGTCAAGCTTGCAACAATCTTGAAAATTGTTGTTATATTATATTTTTAATTATATTTTTTGTTTTGTTACAAGTGCTAAGAGCAATAATGACGTTTTGCTAATATACACTGTGGGGCCAGTGACAGGCTCAGTGGGTGCCTAATGATCCAAAGTTATCAGAGACAGGCTGATCCAACTGAGCGCAGGGGCCTCTGTGGGATTAAACCACCTGTTGAGGATGAGGGTAAGGCCCAAATCTTCTCCGCGGATCCCCTGAAATTAGAGGTAAGACTTGGACTGCTCCTGTCACTGTCTCCGTCCCTCTCTCTCTCTCTCTTTGTCAATGAGTCTTGTAGCGTGCAGCATCTGGCAACTGAAAACAGTGCGTTGGAGCCGGGTCGCAACCTCTCGTCTCTCTCCAGCGAGCTGCCTCCGTATGACAGTATCTCTCTCCCTCTCCCTCTCTCTCTCTCTCTCTCTCTCTCTCTCCATTGCTGGCTGTGCTAATTGTTCTCAGGGCTGTGGAGCATTCGTCTGTCACTCGAGGTCTGCACACTCGCTTCTATGGGTCACAGGCTTCAGCAAAGACTGGAGTAGAGTATGACAGCTCTTGTGTGTGTGTATGTGTGTGTGTGTGTGTGTGTGTGTGTTCATGTGTCTCAAAAAGCCAAATGAGTGCGAGTGGAGATGGTGCAGGCAAACAGGCAAACATGATGGTGTGCTGCAGGAAGGAAGCAAGGATGGAAGGAATCAGTGAAGATTACAAGAAATTAGTAGTTATCCAAAGCAGCATCCTCGTGTCTGCAAGGTTTGACACAACAACCACTTCTGCAAACCATGCATGCAGTCGGCGCATCTGTCTTGCTTGCAGTGGAGTTGTCTTGTTTATTGTTGTCTGCTTATGAGAGGTTTTATTCAGCTGTTGATTCCATGAGAAGTGTTGAATGTATCGCTGCTCTAATGTGTTGCTGGTCATGTCTGAGTTGTGTACTCCTCTCTGTTATAAACATGCAATTAATATACACTATAAACAAACTATATAAACAGTATCAATCATTTGTACAGATGTTCATCAAAATAATGAATTCAATGCAAACTATCAGAAATCAATACTAGCAAGATATAGAGTTAGACTAGCAGAAACACACTAGGATAAATCTTAGTATTAGTAAGAATGTGCTATTATTATCACAGTCTCATATATGTGAATGTTCATATGACAGAACTATCTTATACATTTTTGTTTTTTGTCATTTTAGCCCCTCTTTTGAAAATGTAACGCTGTAAAATGTACTAATTCAGTACTCGGTTTAACTGACTGACTTTTAAATGTAATTTAAATTAACTTGAGTTAAATATGTTTAAATTAGTGTTTGTCAGTTATTTTTTCCTTTCCTCTGAGTAAAATGCCTTGTTAGTTTAAAAAAAGCATAAAATATAACTATTTTAATAAAGTTTTGCTCAATGACAACTGTTGACATTTTAGTCATTTTTGTCAATGTCACCTTCTTTCTTCCTCCCAAGCTGCTGTTGTGGTTGTTGTTATTGTTAACTTTGTTAACTTTAGCTTGTGACTGAGGAGATGGATAAGACGAAAGTATGCACAGGAAAAGGGAGGAAGACCAGGAGGAAGAGGGGAAAGGGGGAGAAGCTTGGTGGTTTGTGTAGTAAAGAACGATGATCTCAACAAAGCGACTGACCTCGCAGGATGTAGACTGTGGGTAAAAACTCTTGGCCGCCTATTTCAGCTGGCATTCTCCAAACCCCATCTGCTCGATTGTGATTGGTTTAAAGAAATATAAACAAGCTATTGCATTTTTCTCTAACTATGCAAGATTGTTGCTTCCGGAGTAAATAACTTGAGTGAGCATCCGATGTCGTGGCTGCAACAGTTACTGCTGCTGCTGCTGAAAGAGCTGAAGTCTAATGTGAGAGGTTATTGGCTGTGGTTGTTCCTTTGTTTACTGTTGTTTAGTCTCTGGTATTTATAGGTACAGTGCTGTCTGTTTTCACCCAATTATACTGTGTGATGCCGCAGCGATGACTGCCGTAATGACTGGTTGGCCTTCCAAAGCGTTCAGAGCTGTTTTCCTCTCTGTTCACGGGACACAATCGGGGAATTTTGAATTTTGTCTTTGAGATGTGTTTCTTTGAGCACGTCCGTTTTTCCTGATGGAGGAACAACGTAGGGGTGGCAGGTCCCATGCAACCTCAGCAGCGCACTTAACATGCAGACACAGACCCCAGGAATGTTCTTTAATCAACCTTAATTACAGTTTCCCAGATTCCACTGCTCCCAGGTCAGTTGTTAATCCTTGCTTCTGGTTCAAAAGTTCAGAGTTGCCGTTTGTTCAGACAGCGAGCGCCTCTGAACGATGGTGTTGCGGGTTTGCACCTATCACCCATCAGGAGAATGCAGACAGTATCATGTCAGAGTGGTGGGTTTACAGCTCTTTCCAAGTGTGCCTGGTGTCTGTGTTTCGCGCATGTCCGTCTCATGCTTGCACGTAAACAACAAAGATTTCTGATCCAGTCCCACAAAGAGGACTATGGGGAGCTCATTGAGGAAAGCCTGGAGAGATAATTCAGCACAGATCCCCACAAACACATATTGTGTGCAGACCCATAGTTTGGAAGTACAGCCGACACATTTTTCAAAACACTGCGTGCCGGGTTAAGAATGCTGGATGGGTCAGTGAAAACAGTCTGCTGTGAGCTGAAGATACACATCTCCTCTTGTCCACAAACTCACAATCTCAAGAGGCTTCATGGTTATGCATTAACACTTTGCTCTGAAACAATTTAGTGAAGGACTGATACGAGCTGCCACTGTAGATGAGCAACATGTCCATTCTAGCTTTGAAAGGTTTAAGCTCAATTATTATGAGGTCTGAACAAAATAATGTAGATGTTGAATAATTTTTTTGACCAAATAGCACCAGACAGTAAGGGTTAGGTTTAGGGTTAGAGATGGATTTGGAGTTAGGGTTAGGGTTAGGGTTGGGTCTTGGACCAGTGTTTAAAACTCCCAGCAGACACCCACTCACCATCACAGCTGGTTATACAGGGTAAGGGGGTTAGGGTCAGGTCTTGGACCAGTGTTTAAAATTGCCAGCAGACACCCACTCATAGTGCCAGCTGGTTCTGCAGGGCTCAGATCAGCATTTAAAACTCCCAGCAGGCACCCACTCACCATGTCTGTTTGTTCTACAGGCCTCGGACCAGCTTTTAAAACTGCCAGCAGGCACCCACTCACCTTGCCACCTGAATTTACAGGACACGGACCAGCGTTTAAAACTGCAAGCAGGCACCCACTCACCATGTAAGCTGGCATTACAGGCCTCGGACCAGCGTTTAAAATTACCAGCAGACACCCACTCACCTTGCCATCTGAATTTACAGGCCTCGGACCAGCGTTTAAAACTGCCAGCAGGCTCCCACTCACCATGGTAGTTGGTTCTACAGGCCTTGGACCAGTGTTTAAAACTACCAGCAGACACCCACTCACCTTGCCAGCTGAATTTACAGTCCTCGGACCACTTTTAAAACTGCCACCAACACCCACTCAAAGTGGCAGCTGGTACTACAAGCCTCGGACCAGTGTTTAAAACTGCCAGCAGACATCCACTCACCTTGCCAGCTGTATTTACAGGCCTCGGACTAGCGTTTAAAACTACCAGCAGACACCCACTCATCATGCCAGCTGGTTTACAGGCCTCGGACCAGCGTTTAAAACTGCCAGCAGGCACCCACTCACCATGTCAGTTGGTTCTACAGGCCTTGGACCAGTGTTTAAAACTACCAGCAGACACCCACTCACCTTGCCATCTGAATTTACAGGCCTCGGACCAGCGTTTAAAACTGCCAGCTAGCTCCCACTCACCATGGCAGTTGGTTCTACGGGGTAAGGGGGTTAGGGTTAGCGTCAGGTCCTGGACCAGTGTTTAAAACTCCCAGCAGATACCCACTCACCCTGCCAGCTGGTTCTACTGGCCTTGGAGCAGCGTTTAAAACTCCCATTAGACACCCACACACTGTGCCTGCTGGTTATACAGGCCTGGGACCAGCGTTTAAAACTGGCAGCAGACACCTGCTCACCATGACAGCTGACTCTACAGGGTAAGGGGGTTAGGGTTAGGGTTATGTTATTAACATTAAATTCTTTTTTGAAAGTAAACATAGCCTTTCACCAATAACTTATTCATCTTTATGTTTTCACAATAATTTATACATAATTTAACCTGAATTATTTTGTTTCTGTGGTGCATATCTTTAATTACTGTACTGTATTTTTTTTTTCCCGTTTCTGATTAGCTGAGATAAACACAGAAGCCAGTGAGACTGTGATAAATTGATTGATAACATCAGTTCGGCTAATATATCTGTGGCACACCTAAGATTGTGTGACCATATTGATTTGTATTTTAGTTTATATTAAATGAGGGAACAGGTAACAGGTGACTGGTGTGGAACGTTTCTGTCACTCCAGTTGTTGCAGGGACCGTAAATAATGCGAGGCTCCGCCCCTCTCGTCAGACGCAATCTGGAGACGAACGAGACTCACCGTGGCCTCATTTGCTGTGTCTTACCTGCTTTCCTTAACAGGTCGGTAAACTGTATTAACCTGTAATATATGCACTCTTGAAGTTTAATGTGTTCATGCGGATATTTGGTATTTTGTTCGAGTGTTTAAAATGTTAACGTGTGTACGTCCGAGAAAGTTAGCGAGACTTTTCCCTATGTTAATAACATGGAGACGCCATGTTGCGCACACGTGCACATTGATAACTGGTACCAATTTAGCGGGAACGGTTTCAAAGCGCTCAGGTACACGGTGAAAGTTAAGTATGAACGCTGTTGATAAAAATGTGCACTTTATTAAGATGACATTGTAATTAGCGCATAACGTAATAAGTTACTGGATGCTAATGCTACATGTCATACTATTCTCACACACACAATAAAACAGATTAACAACCAGTAACTTATTACGTTATTAGCGCATAACGTAATAAGTTACTGGTTGTTAATCTGTTTTATTCTTTAAAATAATGTTATGCTGCTGTGAGAAAATTAAAATAAGAGGAAAATGATCAAATGCAACTCTATGGTTATTTTTAAGCCATTAATTGAATTTACAGGGGGGAAAACCATACATATGATATATACTGTTACCGTGATATGAAATTATTCATACCGTGATATAAGATTTTGCTCATACCGCCCAGCCCTAATTGGAATGATTATAGAAGTGATGTTTTATGGTTACATGATTATTTCATGTTGAATAAAACAACCAGAGATGCAATCTGGAGACGAATGACACACGCCGTGTCCTCATTTGCTGTGTCTTACCTGCTTTCCTTAACAGGACATATATCTGCCTTACGGTGCCCTATCCTGGGACCCATAACATATCAATTGGGCTGTGAGCAACTCAGTGTGTATATGAAACTAAGTAGGACAACTTTTGATGACAGCTTTGACAAGGACTTAGACATTAGAGAGACAAATGACTTCGGTGAGTTTCATAGAGACTTTCAGCCAGCGTGTGTGTGCGTGTGTGTGTACGTGCAGTCGGAAGGCGTTTGTCTCTGTATATCGATCGCTATTGACCAGAGCAACATCTGAGAGCAGAAGTACTGACAGCTGCCTCTGTGGCCAGTCGCTGCTTTCATTTCTTCATTTCATTATGCAGCCTTTGTTGCTTCCACATGCATTACTTCTTAACTTGCAAGGCAAGTGTGTGAATGAATTCATGTCCTCCTGCCTGTAAGTGTACTTATCATATTCACGGTGCAAACACGCAGTGGCACAGGCTGCAGCAAGCAGTTCAAACTTGATATATTGCCTCAAACTTCTGCTTAAAAACAAGACCAGATCATCAACAAATTAGACCTCTCTGACATTATTCTGTCCATCATGCTTGTTCGAATATCACAACATTGAGTCTTTGGCATTCGCTTCTGTTTCTGTGCTACTTGACAAGCCCAGAGCATCCACCCTGGATACCACTGCTGGTGTTATGATTGATGAGACATGTATGGTATGTTGGCAAAAGATGCTGCCAAGTGCGGTTCTGTCATTCCCCTCTGGGCGCTGCCAATCACTCCGATGCTGCATTGGGAAGGATTTGGGGTTAGCGAGGTAACTTCAGGTTTAGAGCCCGACCAATTTATCGGCGGGCCGATATTATCGGCCAATATTAGGCATTTTCCATCGGTTTCGGCATTTATAATGGCCGATAAATTAATATTTTAAAAATAAAATGAATAATATTTTAATATTTAATATAATATTTGTAAAATGTGGCGTTCTGCTCACGGTAAACTTATCTGTTTTGCTGCAAACATTGCATATTTTACTGTGAATCACGCTCAGAATGAGAAAACCAGAGTTAACTTACCAAAATGATAACCTCCATTGTAGAAGCGCTTCAATCACAGTCGTTGGGTTGGTGAAGCCAGATAACAAGCCATTGCAGAGGAAACGGTTGGCAACAGATTGTTGTTGTTGTTGTTGTTACGCTGTATTCTTTAACACTCGGGGTGAAGGGAAGGGCATCATCCATGTGTTAAACCAACTTTGTCAAGAAGGGATTGACGAATAATTTGTTGAGAGAGGGAGTTATTGTTAGAGACGGAAGGAGTGGAGGAGCTGAGAGAGAAAAGCTAATTATGCAGCTGGCGTGTGAGCCCCTGAGGATTCTGGGAAATGTGCCTTTTGTGTGTTGTTGCCGAGATCACACGATGGCTCTGTTGTCATGAGACCAGGTGAAGGCCTCGGACTGCAGAAACGTGTCTGGAACGATGAGTGATCAGATCCTCCTTTGTGCGTTCATGGCGAGTGCGACGCAGTGTGTGTGTGTGTGTGTGTGTGTGTGTGCACGAGTGCGAGAGAGAGCAGGTACATGTTTGGGATTCTTTGAATCCCAGCAGACTCGCAGATGGACACTTAATGGCTGCATTAACTTCCTTGGGATCTGATGCCAGCCCTCTTAATTTCCCACCACAGTCACATGTGTCAGATGTTACTTCAGTTTTGTAAGAAGCAGCTTGGAGTTGCCATGTTTTGCTCTTTTCAATATGTTTTCAGCTAAAACACCTTTCCAGGTGAACTTTCCAGCATTGCAGATGGTTAAAAAAAATAGCACACCTGCAAATTAGCCCGGTAGAGTCGTGACAGAAGGAAACCAGAAAATCCTCACAGTGCTGCACAGAAGCGATGCTGCATGGTGCAACAGGGAGGCAGACAACAGAGGGGTGTTAAATGTCGGTTGTGTAAGCAGCGGGAGCCTTTGAACTGCCTCCTCCTGTTACAAAACCAGTGGGGGCCCCTGCACTCGCCACCCCACCACATCTTTAACCCGCGCCCGATGACACCCAAGTGTTTGTTGTCAGCAATCAGTCTATTAGTTTGACCCCGTGCCTGTTATCGCAGAAATGGCAGCCCTTTTTCTCCTTCCTGTTGCCGCTGAGTCCCACAGCTCCCCGCCTCGAGCAGAAGACGCTGAGACGGCTCGCTCCGTTCCCCTGACCTCCGAGAAGTTGAAAGAGGGGATGCTGAGTCGGAGTGGAGGATGATGGCTGGCTCTAAGCAGCCTAATAGCGTTGCCCTCGTCTACCTGAAGAGAAAAAATATCTGCCCTGAACGACATGCGCGTGGCATCTGCAACCACCACGTGGCGAGCTTGCGGCTTTCCCCTTCGGATGTTCTGCGGACACGGTGGAAGAGATGTGGAAGAGCAGCACGACTAAGAGGGATGGACAGACTTCAGTGGCACAAAAAAAGCAAAGAATATGCCCCGGAGATGGAGGAGGGTCAGTGTGACATTGAGAGGCAGAGAAGAGCCATCTGAGCTCTGTCAGGCTGCTCGTCTTCACACGGTGCAGATAGACGGTCCGTGACTCTTCCCTGGTCTAATGATCACCCCGCAGGTTCGATGTCGTCTTGACGTTCACATGTGAAAGCAGGTAACATGTCCTGTTCAGTCTGCACAAATACCAAACTTCATC
The DNA here is from genome assembly GCA_029853015.1 of Chelidonichthys spinosus. Lineage (NCBI taxonomy): Eukaryota > Metazoa > Chordata > Actinopteri > Perciformes > Triglidae > Chelidonichthys > Chelidonichthys spinosus. Next base: position 8,602,658 of record CM056823.1, on the reverse strand, counting down.
TATATAATCATCCTTCCTGAGCTACATTCTCTTAATCTTCACCCAGGTTACAGCCTTTGATCTATATTTTAGATGGTCCAAGTCCGTGTCCGGAATAGATAAACGCACCGCTAACTTGGCACTCCCGACTCGTAAAGCCTGGCAACTTTTTTCATAAATTATTGCATGCCGGGGCGAGCCGCAGCCCTGAGGGTTTTGGAGGAGACCTTTAGCTGAGCTGAGTCTGCTTTACACCTGTAATATAAATTAAGTGCAGGCGGGGGGGAGGGGGGAAGGGATGGACACCTGAACCTCTCCATGAAGCTGGAATAGATGCGGCCTGACTTTACCATCTGGTGATTTATGACCTCTGGATGGAGGAGGCCAACTTTCGAATCCCAAAGCCCTCCTCCAGTGACCTTATGGGCAATTTGTTAACAAGCAAATCGTCAGTTTACAAGGCGGAAGAGGATCATGAAAGCCAGACTACTCCTGCTGCACATCTGAGCTTCACCATGCGTGCGGTTTTGACTGCTGGAGATGATTTCTGTTTGAGATTTCCAAGAAGCTCAAATATTTGAATACGGTGATGAGGAGGATCTTTATGGATTATTTTTCAATATTCAGAGAAAACATAGTACAGTTGTCGCTCTTTAATTCAGAACTGTAAATTATTTTCATTCCAGACCGCTTGAGTGTGAATCTATCAGTAACATAAGCAAGAGCACTTGGATAACAGCAGGAATTTTCTATTATGGGACACAAACCAGAAGGGCTTGTTGTGAAAGTTACCTTCTGCTCTCCAACACACTCCTCTACTTCTCCGTACTGGCAGGGAGAAGTTTATCCTCCCTGCTTCAAAACACGCATGCATAAAGTATGTGTAGCATCTGTCGCTGTCAAAGGTTAAAGCTTTTTACATTGCCGGTATATTTATAACGTGCATCTTTTTATTGATTCAGAAAGAGTGAGGTTAGATTAGAGGCGGCATGTAACCAGGAGGCAATTAGCTTAGCATAAAAACTAGAAAGACAGATTTTATTTGTTTGAGTTTAGCATGAAGTTAGAACAGGATGTTTTTTTTAATGATTCCTTGTTTAGGTTTGGCCTGGCGTTTGGCATCACGACCTGTCCACTTCATTAGTAGTTTGGATTAGAAGCAGTATGATTTTGTGTTATTATGGTTATTCTAAAGGTAATTTGTGGTTTTGGTTCTGGGCGCATAAACGTTCTGTCAATCAATCCACTGATTTTTACTTGTTTTGAAACTATACTACTATAAGCTCTGCACTGTAATGGAAATAATTATTTAAATATTGCAAAATATTATTGTATTTTAAATCCTAAACTGTAGAATTTAATCAAACAATAATAACTCATTATTTTGCATGTTATCACTGAAAAATGCCCTTTTGAGATCTTACCTAAGAACAAATCCCAAATTTTGTGAATAAGGACCAATGTTACAGCACGCATCTCCTGAAATGCGTAATTTCTAAATGTATAATTTGCGTACAGATATAATAATTAAAATATGACAAAGCCATTTCCCCCTGCTTCAAGTTGTCATGCAAAGCTAGGGAAATTGCTTCACGGCTCCAGCTCCGTATTTATGAGCAAATAATCTCATTCCTCAAAAACCTTCTAGATATACGCTCATGGCACAACTGCATCTGGAGCCGAGGGATCAACAACAGCGTTAGGACCTCCAAGTCTGTTTTTTATTACATTTCAGTTTGACCTCATGTGGCTGTTCCCACCCTTGAGCTTTTTTCCCCGGGCCTCCAAGTCCAAAGTCAGGTTCAGGCATGTCCAAGCAGGCGAAGCACTTCTAATTGAGCAGGGAGCAGCTTCTCCAGTATGAAGCTCAGCGTTCGACTCTTAGTGACATCAGGCTACGTACAATAACACCAGGACAGGATATTGACCTCTTAAAATTTATATTACGAGTCTGTGAGGGAGAAAATGGAAGAAATTTGTCTGAGTCATGCCCCCCCTCCTGCTGTGGATGTTTGCTCATCGTGAGAGAAAACAATCAGCAATTCTGGAAGCTTCCACCGGCCCCATTAAAAAATCATGAATCAATTTGAGCTTGTTCAAAATTTCAAACAGAGCTTTCATTAAAAATTCACTGGGACCTCTCTGTCTGTCGCTTGTAAATACATCATTGGTATTGCAGTGGCGGATGAGGGCTGCCTGAGAATGAGCCCGGTGCTCATCTGCTTGATCTTTGACTTTGGTGTCAAGGGCAAAGTCTAGGACTCGGTTCACACGAGGTCTTCCCCAGAGGGAAACGGCAACTTTTCTAAAATGCATCTGCAGAGATACATTCATGCCTTTGTACTCATTTAAACTCAAGCATCCACTTTTTTATTATTGACAACACTTTCCTCAAATATCTAAAAGAGACAACAGGTGTTAAAAATGAGGTGAGCTCTGCAAGGTGAAGCACTTTTTCTTACCTGCAAACACACTCTCGCTCTCACTCTCTCTTGCGCATGCACACATGTACACATCCAACCTCCCTGCTTTCCTCGGTTTCCATGGAAACCTGGGGGTGAAGGAACAGAGAATTCAAGGACAGGTATGTTTGCAAATGAGAGTTCTTCCGTATCGCATGTCCACCGATCCGCTGTCATCAGCCCGTCTCGCCCTCCGACACGTACGCCTGTTCTCCGACACTAACGGGGGGACGCGTCTCATTATGGGGAAAAGTATTCGAGACTAAACATGACACATGGTGCAATTTGTGTGTGTGCCTGCTGTGAGTTCGGTACATCTGCAGACCATGCTGTGCTTGTACATTTGTGTGTGTGTGTGTATGTGTGTGTGCGCACCACGTGTTTGGCTGCATGAAATACAAGAACAGATACAAACACACTCCAATATGCTGCCCCATTAGGAGACCAGACTGTCCTGACCTCACTCTCGCCACAAAGCATTAACAATACACTATAAATAACGAGAGTTGCATGGGCAATATTTTATTTGACCACATGATGTTTTGGAGGAAAATCTTCACATCAACTGCAAAAAGAATCCAAAAGGGCATATTGAGGACCGAGTTTTTTACATTTTCATATTTTCACTTCATCAGTGGGGTAATGTGGAGACAATATCTCACTTTGAATGGCTCTGTGACTGCTGTTTTCATGCGAGGAGCACGGAGAGTATCACTTCTCCCAGCGATCGCTTGTCTTCTGTCCCTCACAGACGTGTGGGTGTCAGACTCTGCTCGGTTCCATTCAAAATCCCATTAAATGTTGTCACTTAGCAAAACAGGAATGAGTACTGTAAGCAGAGGGACTATACCCACGCTCGCATGTGGGATTATTTTTGGATACAACAATTCCATGCAGATCAGATGTCGTCCAAGTTTCTTTAAAGCTGCTCAGATTAATTATTTTGACAACGCCTCAGATGATGATGCATAATATTAACGTTGTTGCTCTTAGTAACAAACCCACAGAGAATTTCCCCCTCCACTCTAGAGCAATATAGCATTTTACAGGCTGTTGTTTTGGTTTCACGGCCCACAGCTCTCCAGTTTCTGGTTCAGATTTAGAGTTTAATAGTGAATCTGATCAGTTTGCCTGTTAAAGCCTTAAAATCCTGCAGCCTAATTGTTAAGTCACGAGGCCTGCTGAAGCAAACACACGGGTGGCAGCCATTTTGTAATAGTTTGTAGTCCTTAATTGGACTAAAGCTACTAAACCGTCAAAGTCAATGTCTTTGAACATAGTGGAGCATTTAGCAGCTGACAAGACAGATTTTCCTTCAGGGCCTGGTAGGAAGATCAAACCGGAGCTGAGAAGAGAGTGAATATTGGATGATTGAATCAAGGTGGCCAAAAACAATACTCCAAACGAATACTAATGTTGCTCGGTGTCTGCCGGGTTTATAAATGAGCGTTTGTTTGCCAACGTTCTCCATAATACATTTATATAGATGTACATCAATATTGGGTTTTCTTCTTGTTTCACTTCCCCCAAGTGACCAAAAAATACATTAATGCAGCTTTAAAATAGCAATAAATTGTGTTTAAAAGTGACTTGAATTAGGATTCAGGAAATACGAAAGCACCTTCTATTCTTAGTGTTGTATTTTTTTATGATACAGAAAAACATCATGTTGCTACCTAACCATACTTGTTTTAGTTTTATATCACGTCTGCATTGTTTTTTGTGTTTATTCAGACATGTTTTTACATGCGTGCATCTCTTGTAGGTCCTGCATGTTACAGGGTGCACTGAAGGACATGACTTTAGCAACACACACACACACATGAAGGAACAGGCTGCTCTGCCCCTATAGCTCTCTATACCATATGTTACCCCTGGAGGAAAAGCTAGCTCATGCTGTTGCCACATAAAGTGCACTGCTAAATGCTTGAAACATTAGATTTAGACGAGCGATGCAGCGATCAGACTTTAATTACTGAGCTATTTCAGTCGGTATCGGACTGATATCCTGTATTGTTAAAACATGTTGCACTTATGTTCACCTTTTTGTGTGGAGGGGCTCACATGCGTAGACTCTTCATGCATGGGTATGCATTAGCAATTCTGTACTCGCTTAAAAGTTGTGAAACGTGTTGATATATTTGTGTATTGCTGCATGAATACCTCCTTTTTTTTCTTGTTCGCCTTCCAGTAAGAATCCTCCTCGCCCCTCCATCGTAGGTGTAAGTTGTAACGTTAACAAGCTTGATGTTGTCTGGGTGATGGGCTGATTAGTGGCAGAGCGGCGTTCTCACAACCTTCACACCCATCTGCATGGCAACCAACTTGTTTATCTTCTCCCGTCCTTCTCTTCATTTGTTTTTAACTCAGGGTCATAACGAGCGAAACACCAGAGCATCTATTGAGTTTATTCAAATAAACATTTCTTTTTTTACCACACATTTTCGGAAATAAAGCATTTAGCTCCTTTTTATAAAGGACGAGTTCACGTTTTCAACCCAGAACTTACTAAAACGTTATTTAACTCCGATTTGAATGTGGTTAAAAAAAAGAAGCTCTGATAAACCTGTTTTACTCTAATGGCACAAAGGCAAAATTAACAACTAGCTTGTGGACATAGGAGGACAGGGATGAAATGTTAATCTCCCAATTATATGCAGTCACGATACTCGGGTGCTGATTCGATATGTAATTCTATTTTTAAGTATTGCAAGTCTACAATGATTGTGATTCATTATTAGAACTTAAAGCAATTTTTGTTTACTTTTTTAACACTAGACCACGGGTGCGAAAAAGAAAATTGAAATACTTTTACTTAAAAAATCTCTGAATAGTAAAGAAAAACATGTTTCAGAATGTATGAAATCAGAGACGTCTTGAAGTCAAATATATCGACCACATTTACATCACTTGCATGAAATAACAGAGCAAGAATGCACAGGGCGAAGTATCTTAGATGCGCTTTTAGTAGTCCATCTTCGGCACATTGTAGTTTCATCATGGCAGATCCACATCAATAGCATCCGCTGTTGCATAATTACGTTAAGTGCAACCGGAGTCTCTTAGCACTGTGGTTGTCTTTTCCTACGTCCTTAAGAGTTTCCTTCGACCTCCTGACGTTTCACATCTAGGTCAAGGAAAAGTGTTAAAGAAAAGACGGGGAACGTATTCCTTTTAACATTTCGACGGCAGGCTTATATTGGAACCCCCCCCCCCCCCCAAAAAAAAAAAAAAACCTCCCCAAAAAAACATGGAGGGGAGCCAGAGAATTTCAGTAGTAGCGTGGTGCTTCATCATTGTGGCTTTCCTGTTTATGACGGCTTCTGTCTGCCTAAGTCAACAGCCAGACAGGGAAAAAGTAGACCTGGTATGCATTCTTTTTCCATCATACTCACACTTTCCCTGTATTGGTTTTAATTGGCTGTTCCTCTCCCTTCTCTCTCTCTCTCTCTCTCTCTCTCTCTCTCTCTCTCTCTCTCTCTCTCTCCACTCCTGTTTATGTCTTCACCCTTTTCTTTTTTTCTGTCTCATTCCATCTTTCGCTGCCTGTTTTTCTTATTGTTTATTCTCGTCTTTCAACCAACTATTTCTGTCAGTCCGTCTGTCTCTCTCTCTCTCTCTGTCTCTCCCCCTCCCTCTTCCTGCAGACGCACTTGTGTATGTGTCAGGTCTTGGCATGGGTGGCGTGCTTCCATATGGAAGTGTTCAGGAGATGATATAGAACATATGTGACCCCGGCTCGCTGGCTGGGGACTCTGTGGAGATCACACCGTGTCATTAGTGGCAGTGAGAACGCGGGCGCTGCACTCTCAGGGAGGAGAAGGAAGGATAAGGACAGATATAATTAGGTTAAGGAAAGGGGAAAGGGTGAAAAAGGAGGAAAAGAATGAGACGGTGCTGAGCGCGTTATACGTGTGTGTGTGTGTGTGTGTGTGTGCGCGTGTGTGCGTAGCCCTTAGCTGGTTCGGCCTCAGCGCTGATGTAAGCTGAATATGGCAGAGAGGCCACGTACACTTTCACGCTTCAGTGTCCATCCAGTGTTTGCTTTGAACCCGACTCCATCGGGACCGACTCTAACAAATTGATTTCGTCCGAACCTTTGCTGAGCGGGATCCGTCCGGATCGAATCACTCACGGTCCTAAAGAAAACAAGCGCTTAGTATAATGCGATACTTTCATAGCGTTTACCAAAATGATAGCCTGCGAAAAAAACGGCGACCTCACAGAGTCACGAGGACACGCCGCTGATGTCATGCAGCTTCCACAGACCTCAAAATGAAAACCGAGACTCGAGCTCCACATTTTCCACGTAATGCTTCAGCGAACTAGTCTGCTTTGATTGTTGCTGTCGCAGCCCGGCCTGCGTGGAATGATTTGGTCAAGCCACAGATATTTTTGATTCGGCTTGTGAAAGTCGGAGCCTAATATAATAGCTCACATTGCACATTGTGAGAGAAATATTGCTTATCTAAAGCAATTTATTAGCAATTTTTCTGTTATGTGCTTTGACTGTGAAGCATACAGGGAGGTCTTACTGGTCTTAAAGTATACAAAGTGGAGGGTAAGTATCCTTTATGCAGCCATGATAGAGATCTGACAAAGACCATAAAACATGAGACATTTCTGTGGATCTTTACAGGACTATCATCTTTACATTTGATCCGTTCTTTGGCTGCTGTTTGTTTGCTGCCTTCTCATCTGTCACCAAACTCGGTTTCCAAATCTGGATTAGATTCAGGAATAGCATGCTTATCTGAAATGTCATGCTATTTTTTATAGTTTCCCCCCACAATATAGCGAATTCCATGCATTAGTCTAATCGAGCCAGCTAACTTACATCACTGCATCCAGAAGTTACAATGAACAACCTAAGCCTATTTCTTTGATTAGTTTGATTTGACTACTTTGCAACAACCTAACTGTCTGCTTTATACTGTTAGCCTGGACTCGCTAGTCGTGTTTCCATTCAATTATGGAGTGAAGTTTAGGCAAGCTGTTGCTAAGTAGATGGTTTCTATTAACTGGTTTGGAGCAAATAAACTAGGCTGCATGCTTACATCAGAAGTTGACGTTACACTACACGCATGTCTGTATCCCACAAGTAAACAGAGTAGAAGAAGAAGTAGTACTTGGAACTGGAAACAAACATTTTTTTGCACAATTGAGGAAGCTTGTTGAATTTAGCCATTTCCATCCAGCTTTTTTCATGCCGATGTTCAAAATCCTAATAAAACTCGGCCTGCCACAGCAAGGCTACTTCACTGCCCCCGGTGGCTGAGTTTAACATTGCTGATCTACTAGTCAGCCTGCAGCCTTGATGCAGGATGATCATAGTTTATGGTCTGTTTCTGCTGTGTGAACCAACCAAATGCAGGCGTTTAGTGCTCGTAAATATCCTTAAAGAAGGACGGTCATAAATATGAACTCCCTGAAGGCGAGACAAGCAACCTGTTGAGTAAAACAGTTGTCAGGTGCGTGTGAGGTAAGAGAAGTGAAGATGTGCAGTAGATTTTTTTGTGTATATTTGTATTCCATAAAAGTGAATACAAATATATTCCACAGATGTGCAGCAGCTTTTATAAACACACTCAATTAGATTTCCTTTTGAATATATTGCTTGCCTCATACACATGCACTGGCTGACATCAACAAGCCGGTGACCTAAAACCGAATTTCCCATCTGATACCGACTCTACTCAGCTTCTTTGTGACGAGTGTCGGGAGTGAACCTTTTAGTACTGTGAAAACTACGAGTAAATATCAAAAAAACAAACAGTAATAGGAGAATTGGTTATTGTTTGTTATCGCTACTGTCAAGGTTGTGTATCATAGAGTAGTTGTTTCATGAAAAATGGCATTTCTTTTAGGAGCATGGAATCTCTGAATTCTGGCAGTGGATTCAAGATTGTGGCCTATTTTCATCAGTCAGCTGCTACAGAGAGATGGAGAAGAGAAATGAGTATCTTTATATTGTGGGACAAAATCTTTATTAATGCTATACAGCAACAGAAAAGTGGGTAAGAAGAAGGAAAATATATAGAGAAAAACGACAGCATGTAGGGTGGGACTAAAAAAAGGATTAATTACAGGAAATTATAAACATTTTAAAGTAAAAACTGAAACTAATTAGATGACGGAGCGAGACACAACGGTGAAGAAGAAGTATTATCCAACAAGAGACAAAGATGGCGGAGGGGAGAGAGACAGACAGAGCTTGTTTGCTCGGCCATTGATTCAGGGCCCCTCGAGGCTGCGTCTTCCATTTAACAATTTGTGTCTTTCCCTCTCTCATCCTCACCTCCGCCCATCTCTCCTCTCTCTGGCGGATCATTCGGAGGGAACAAACAGCGCCGCTAAGGAACACCGGACCCTCGGTTGCCGGGCAACCACACACTGACTTGATGGAGTGGAGGCAACTTCAGAGGCCTCTGTGAGAACGGTATCAAGGTTGTTATTAGACCCGAGTCCCGATCACCTCCACAGCACACACACACGTATACACACATGTAGACGAACGCAACACATATGGAAACCTGCTGGAATTATGTAAGTATAGTTCAAGAGATCTGTAATCTGCGCTGCCATAAAGCAACTGCAAACAGATGCACGTACCCACTCATCATACGTATTGGTGACAGAAAAAGCTCAACTTTTTGGCTGACGGCTGTTACAGATCAGATGTCCTGTATTTTGACTCTTCTGTTGTGGACGTTAAACTTCTCTTTTGCCATCCTCTGTTTTTTTTTTATGAGGTATGGAGGGAGGACTTCCTCTCTCCTCCCTACTAAAGATGAGTGTGGCTTTGATAATAACAGAGACAGCTATTAATTAAAGGGGAAACGGCCTCACTGCTCCCTGCCTTTAATTCACTATCAGGCCACATGTGGGTGAGATGTGGAGAGGGACCATTTAGGTACATATGTGTATTTTTGTATCAAGATTTTGCAGCGAGCATGTGTGTGTGTCCGTGTTGGTGTGTGTGTGTGTGTGTGTGTGTGTGTGTGCGCGCGCTCTCTATTTGTGCTTTACAGTCCTTTGTAAGATTTAACTAGTAGCTACTTTCAAACTAGTAATTTACTAAATTGAGTCGAACCATTAAAGCTTCATACTTAAATAAACAGTTTTAGACCTAATAAATGTGTTGCTAGGAAACATCCTTAGCAGCATCCAATCGGAAGCAACCATATAAAAAGGAAAAACTCCAAAAATTAAATTTTTTTTTCTAGGGGGGGAAACAATACATTAAACTTAACTGCCCTTCCTTTTGTAGATGTATTTAGTTTCTTAACATCTATGTTGGCTCCGTGAGCTACGCAACAGTTACACCTGGCAGTTACTGGGTGTAAACATCGAGTAACAGCTGCTCTCTGTGGGACAATTATTTTGTGTGGAGCAACTTTTTTAAAATGTGGGGATGTAAATCTCCATGTAGCAGACTATAACTAAGCTAAATTAGATTTTGAAGGAAGAGCTGACTCGGTTTATCCTGACTCCCACGCGCTCACAGAAACAGCACGTTGGATGCCTGTCAGCATTGTTGGGGATCCCTGAAAAGCTTGTGCCGACAACAAACACAGAAATGGGCAAAAAAAGAGAGGCCGGCATCACGGAGTCCCACTGGGAATCCCCTTCATGCTGTCCTTTGTTCCACAGACAATTAATTACACTTTGACTTTCATTACAGTTTCTACATATTTACCCTGAAACAAAGGAGCACAAGTAGGTTTATGGGCAGGCTAATGCATTAGTTACTAGCCAGAGGATATGCTCCAGGTATAGGGAGCAGTATGGGGAATCTTGGCAATAAATGGCATGAGGCCGGATCCTTAAAGTTTGGGAATGGTGATAAAAAATTGTGGGACAATAACTCACTCACCTGTAAGACAAGAGGCGTGGTGAGATGTGATGTCTGCTCTGTCAGGGAGGGAGGGAGAGATTAGATATCATCTCTTCCCATTCTTATTTTCTCAACATCAACTCTCAAATGAAAATGTATTTATTTGAAATTGCTGAGCATCTCATTTCAAAACCGTGGACGTTCGCATGCCGTTATGCCACCCTCCGCACTTCTGGGAAGGCTCGCCACACGATTTTGGAACCTGGCTGCAGGGATTTTCCTCCCATTTAGTCACAAGAGCATTAGCGAGGTCGGCCACTGATGTCGGGCAATAAGCCAGCTGGCATTCCAGTCAAGTTCTTCCAAAGTAAGGCCAGTTCTTCTTAGACCTAGCTGAGTGCAGAAGGTCACGTGGAAACAGGCCTTCCCCAAGACTTGCCACAAAGTTGCCTTAAATAGCTCAGTGTGCTGTAGCATTGAGATTCCCCTTAATTGGAACTAAGGAGTCACGCCCAAACCATGAAAAACAGAATGCACACATACCTCGCTCTTCTTTAACATGTTTTTTCAATCATGCCAATAAATAATTCATTGGATTGAACAGAGTTCAAATAAAAGTGAACACAGAATGGATGGCACACACACACACACACACACACCTGCAGCCCAGCTGCCATGTTCTAGACACATAGAGAGAAAGTGGAAAGAAGACGGTAAGCAGACTACTTTACTCTCTTGAGGTGTGTTGCTTTTGGCTCGGTGTTTTTGTACGCATGAGTCTGTGCGTTCATTGTATCTGGGCACAAGTTCACTGCTGCGTGTGACCCTCTGCCCCCTCACACAAAGGCAGCTTTGGCTTTGACAAGTCCATCATTATTCATGCGGATGAGGAATTACCTTTTTTCCAATATGAGTGGTGCTGTTCCAGTGACCTCGTCCACCAGGTATTTCTCTCTGCACCCCTCTAATACCTCCCCTCATCCTCTTAGTGGGTCACAGGTCGATTAAGCACAATGACGTGTGTGTGTGTGTGTGTGTGTGTGTGTGTGTGTGTGTGTGTGTGTGTGTGTGTGTGTGTGTGTGTGTGTGTGTGTGTGTGTGTGTGTGTGTGTGATCTGTGAAGTTGTGCTCAAAAGCATGAGAGACATGGTGGTGTAAACCATGCCTAAAAATATTTTTCAGTTTCAGAATTATAGTAAAGAATTGTGGAATTTAATTGAATAGACATTTGCTCTAAAGACAAGTAAAAGCTTTGCACAATAATTGTAACAAGGTTATTTTTTTTGTCTTGAAGTGTGTATTAAAAATAACCTAATGCAGGGAATTAGACAGAACAAGGTAAAAATGTTAAAAGATCATTGTGGGTAAAAATCAAACTCTCAGAAAAGTATTCAAATAGAGGAGATAAACAGAGGCATACAGTTAACCTAAAGCCCTTTTTGTTAGAAGGTATTTTTAAACCAACTTGATTTATATAAAATTTCCAGTTATTCCAAATGAACTAATGGCAAAGTGACAAAAGTCTTCTATTCTCAGTTTTCATATAGCAAGAACCAGTTTGGCTTTGCCTGATTTTATGTGTATTATTACCACACAAAATGTACATGAAATAATCCATAAAATCAGTAAAGGGATGCAATGATTATTCTGTGTAATCGTTGTCTCTGTGGCAGATTAGAGTCTTGCTGCTGCTGCCTCGGCAAGGGAGTGTCAGATCCAGGATCCAGGGCGTTACAGTAGTAGACATGTGAGTAAATGCATGAGTAAAACTTTCAAAGTTATTACTACAGGGATGTTATGTGATCTTATCTTCTCAAATTGCTAATGTTTGCCTAATGTTTCCAGAGTACTTGACAACATGATGAGGCAATTGATCAAGTTGACTCCAAAACTATTGAATTGGATTGTTCTGGACAGAATATAGTTGTTTTTTTCTCTCCATCCATCCATAAAGCTTTGAATATGTAAACGCCATTCATATAGAGAGTCAAAGTCTCGGGTTTCCTCCTGGCAAAGGAGAAGCTCAGATAACAACACACACAGAGAGTGACTGCATTATCTGCTCTGGTAGACTTTACTCCACTATATCTATCAAATGTTTGTTTGCTCTAAATCCCATACATTGCTCCTTTCAACCAGTTTAAAGTCTAACCAGCGCCCATAGGGGTCAAGAAGGAAGGAGTGATCAGGCATGTAAAATGCAGCGAAGAGGTCAAGGTCAGCTACAGCTGATGAATCACCAACATCAGCAGTTAAAAGCAAGCGATTCATCACACTGTGTGTGGTGCTGCGAGCCCAAAAACCAACTGTAACCGAGGAGACCATTTGTTTTCTGGAATCAACTCTTTGTCGGTTGACATAATTGTTTACATTCCTGTTTGACGATTATAAGTGCTTGATATCGGTTGCAAAAGAGTGCAGGAAATAGTCTGCATATTCAGAAATGAAATATAAACGACAGCATCCACGCTTCAGGATTTGTCCAGAGTGGTCATGGGGCTTTGAAACTGCTGACCCGTTTTGTGTTTTATGTCATCTGCTCCCTCTGTGTGGGCGTCCATCTCTTACTTACTGACTGAACAGCGTTTCTGGTTAGGTAAAGGTGTGATTATCAGATTTTAAGAGGCTGAATATAATAATTTGGAACAAGACTAGGGATAGAGAGAGTGTACTTCCTGAGTGGGACACATCAGCCCTGTATCTACGGGAGGCCTCCCAGAGAGCAATGTGTCCTGATTGCTTCTGACACCTTCTATTACAGGGTTATGTGGTTGTCAACAGTGGTTTGAAAAAGGGGTCAACGTGAGAATGGAGGTGCAATGAGAGGGTGCTAAAAAACACAGACTATTTCGCACACAACACGGAAGGCGAGAGACTCTCCATTTACCACAACGTCATCAGCAAACGCGGTTCTCCAGCTGTTGTCGAACATTTTCCAGCGTGCGACAAAATGTTTCTAAATCCTCACTGTTACTTTATGGCGAGAGACACGAAACTAATCAGAGTATGACACGCTGTTTATTGCATTTTCGGGATCAGCATAGATCGGACCGACTCTGCCGCCGGGATGCCCACGGCAGATAGCACGTTTGGCGGGGCCTGTTTTACCACGGCGACCCGGTTCATGTGTGGAGCCCTGGGGGGGGAGGCAGAGAGGAGCGAGGTCAAGGGGAATTGGAAATCTGATACCCCCTCCAAAAACAGTGAAATGACATTCCAATAACTCTGAGATCCTCGCTTGGACCTGCCTCAGAAAATAGCCTGAGGCCTGTGTGTGTGTGTGTGTGTGTGTGTGTGTGTGCGCACGCACTTGATCCATACCAAGAGGAGAGGTGGGAAGGAATGAAGTACAAATACATCGTTACAGTACTTATGTCGAATTATCAGGTGTATTCATTATCTATATTTTTTTCTTATTAATATGACATGAGATTCAGTTAGCCTTGCAAAAAACAGCCAGTAGAAATGTCCTTCATGTGATTCATTTAAATGTATGCATTCATTACTTTTGTGTTGAAGCTAGATGTGACTCATCACAATAATCATAATGATCAAAATCTACATAGTAACTTAAGCCATCAAATAAATGTAGTGGAGTAGAATATGTTTGTATGCAAGCTGTATTGGAGCATTTAGTTGCATGGAATGGAAATACTTAAGTACATCATCCATCCATTATCTGTAAACGTTTATCCTGTTCAGGGTGGTGATGGTGGTGGTGGGGGGGGGGGGCTGCAGCTGATACAGGGTGGAGGCATGTTACACCCTGGACAGGTCAAATACAGTACCATTACCTCAAATCTGTACTTTAGAGACAGTACTTTGTTACCTTCCACCACTGAGAACAAAGTCTTGTAGCTGACCAACAAGTGTTAGAATACTTTATGTGTTCCACTTGGAAAACGGAGACAAAGCAGCATTTTCTTTGGTTGCGGCTTCAACATTAAAGACACAATGACATGATTGAAAAAGTAAAAACAGCAAGTTGTAAAACCGTTAATGTGTGTGTGTGTGTGTGTGTGTGTGTGTGTGTGTGTGTGTGGAGATTCTGGTTACTTATAGGATAAGTAAGCAACATCTAATGAGTTACAGGATAACACAAACACCGTGAAACAGAGTTATATTATTTTTGCCCACTAAAGAAGAAATTATTAATAATAACAATGACTAAACAGTTGAATCAGAATAAGCATAATATGCATAACATCTTCAGCTTCATAATTCCCTCCACGCTGACCTAAGATCATGTCAACATTGCATTCCTCCGTTAGGAAGTAAGCATCATTTTTCCCAGACTAGGTCAGGATTCTGGTTCGGAGTCGCGCCTGAGGATCACTCCAATTTTCCAGTGCGGTAAAGCCAGCAACACTTCGCCCCTAATGTTTTGTGCGCTCCTTGGATGAAAAACATTTTATGGCTCCTTTAAGTGTCGGCTCAATGTTTCTAAATGCCTTTCGGATCTGATATAAATAATTAGTAACATCTCAGAGTAGATTCCCCCACAACGCCGGCTGAATGGAGGCCGGACCCGACAGCAGACTTGATACTGTCTGGAGCATCTCGACCCCGTCTGACAACCGCTGTGCTTTCAAGTTGAGTTAGTGTGGAAAGTCCACATTATGTAGCGGGACCTCCTGGAACACATGCTAGAGGAGGTTTTACCATTTGAAGTGAGTTTAGTGAGGCCGCCGAGGGAAGCGATGGAAGCTTTCCTCTCTCCGTTGCGCGGGAGCCAAGCCCCTCTGTGTACATCCACTCCGTCGCGGATAATTTACTCTCTAAATCATTAGGGGCGTCTGGAGAGGAGACAGGGTTCCCCAGACGGGGACAGCAAGCCAACAGAACACAAACTTCAGGCAGGGTAAGTGGCTTCTGCTGTATGTTTGCACTCCTCAATCGATGAGTGTTGCATAACTTTTGGTCGGGCACTTACCTAACCGCTTGTCCCTGTTTTTTCTTTTTTTTTTTCTCTCTCTTCTCCTTCTCTCTCCTCCGAGGTGCTGCCTCTTCATCTGTGAGGAAAGCCAACCAATCATGCGGCCCAGAGAGCTCTGACATGCCCCACCGTTTCCTCGTCCACGCATGAGCTCTTCCCTAATTGGCAGCGAGACAACATTTGCTTCACACTGGTTTCTAATTAACAGCTGTGATTGAGCCTCGTAAAGTGAAGTTGATATGTTAAGGTCCGGGGATTCACAGATAAAGTATCTTTTATATTTTGGTTATATATATTGGTTTTTGTTATCCTCGTTTTAGTTGTAGAAATAGACATTTCTGTGTGTGAATATTGAGAGATACATAAAGCCAGGGACAAATTCCTTATATGTGTTTACACTTACTTGGTAATAAAACAGATTCTGATTCTGATTCTGTTTCAAACCTTTTGTTATGCATTATTCAGGAAAAGGCTTTCTTCTGTAAAGGGGAGACTTTCCTCAACCATAGAGGTCCTTGTAATACTTCAACTTCGTTTGCATGATCAGTGCCCATGAAGGCCTCATTTGCTGTGATTACCATAGCATGTTGCAGTTATTTTGATTATTTTTGGTGTATACACCAAAAATAATCAAAATAACTGCAACATGCTATGGTATATATATATATATATATATATATATATATATATATATATATATGCAAAAACTTCATCCTATCATCCTTTCAATGGAAATATACCTCCAAGTCTGGGCTGTTTTTCTTACAGGGCCACAGCAGGACTCCTAAATGACCTTTTCTGTATTTTGGTTTATTTTGGTTTTTAATGGCAAAGGAGGGTGTTTGCTCACATTAAGTTTATTGTTGGAAAATCCACTGTGTTACATAACACATATGCAAACTAGGATCGGTGTGATTACGTGTATAGCACAGGAAGAAAATACAAGTCTTCTCCTTAAAAAAAAAAAAAAGATTTCCACAAGCACATTCTTCCTCTCTGGCCCTCGGATCATTGCCATTCCATACCTGTCCACCAGATGTCCTCTGACGGTTCCACCTCCCCCAGTCACCAACATATCACACCCAACCACTCAACTGCAGAAACCCCTCAGTATCACCTGACCTTTCCTGCTCACCTGTTTCCACTTTCCCTCATCAGCCCTGCAGTATATATACCAGCCCCTTTTCCCCAGTCAGTTGCTTTTTCATTGCTGTTGAGCCTCTGGACCTCAACCCTATCTGTATCTGCCCGCCTGAACCTTTCCATGTACAATTCCTTCCATCCAGCGGACTACTTCTGTTTGGACGTGCCAGTAAGCATACGTATATTCACCTTTTGCAATATTCTTATCAGAATAAAACCTTCCCAACTACAAGCACATTCTCTTGCACTTCCTTGCAGTGTCAAGGCGTTGCCTTTCAAGTTACGTTCCTATGAACTAATTGGTCAACCATAGCCATCAGGTGTGCAGACACTTTGGTGTCTAATTGTAAACTCACCAAAAAAGGCAACATGCTTTTGTTTCCACAAATCATTTATCCGTGTATATTTACTGTATTCTATTAAGAATGTCCTGATATCCTTCGGAAATTCATGTATTCAGTCATTTTTACAATGTGGAGTGAAATAAATATTTTCAGTCTTCTGTTTGGTAAATATAAGGACTTTAATGTCTGATAAAACAAAACTCAGATGGAGAACAAGTGAGACCACATTTTTGATGGTGCTTTGCAGAAGGTCAGTCAGGAGACTCCTTCATGCGCATTAAGTGATTTAGATTCAGCAAAGCGCTCACACAGAATGGGACCATGGGAACCATGTGTCTGCCATGTGGCGACAAAATCATTGTTTAGTCTGCAATGAAGTGTTTCTTTAAGCAAAAGATCTAAGATGTTCTGCTTCATGTTTGAATTTTGAGTAGACAAATAGAAGTAACATTATAACCTATAACATACTGACCAGTTCCTGATTAGCGGTTATCAGGCAGCTGTCCACAGAGCTTCAGCAAAGGGCTTCAAAGTATTGTGTTGTGCCTGTGGTCGATATGTTGACGGTATTCTGTACTCCATTGTACATAAGGAGTCGATAACAGTGAACATTACACTGGGTCCAGCTGCTCACCTCCAGGGGCGTTTTGAGATGTTTTCACCTTTTTAGGAGATGCCAGACACGGCAAGGTTGGTAAATACTGGAGGTGTGCAGCCGAATACATTACCAGCACACACAGGCAGAGATTTGTGTGTGTGTGTGTGTGCGTGTGTGTGTGTGAGAGAGTCTTCAAGGAAGGCAGGCTATGCACCACATGTGCTGCGTGACTGTTTGTGTACACTGAGCATTGGTGTAGATAATTAATCCTTGGCGTGTATATACATTTGTATAATGATCAATACAGAACACGTTCTTTGTGTAGCCCTTCGTGAAAATCGGCTCTGGCAGGAAGTAAGCTGGAGGTTTGAATTGGGATTATTGATGTCAGACTCTCAAGCGATCCCTTCAAATCCTGTGTGTGTGCTTGTGTGTACGTGTGAGCAGTGAGTGTTATTGTCACCCATCCCCTGCCTGCAGAAAGGGCTTTACGGATTTTAATTGAATGCCACCTGTAGATGCAAAGTGTATTTCTCCAGAGAGAGAGTCACAACCCCTTTAATTCCCCCCTCCTCTATTCTGTTTAAAGGTACTGGATCTCGAATATGGAAGACCAGAAACCTCCCCGACTCCCGGTTTGATGGTAGGTGTTTTAATACACAAGCTAACCCTAGAGATCCTAAATCTCTGTGCTTTTCATGTTTCTGATACTGTTAAAGGCTTTATTTACCTCCACGACGTTTGTAGACACGGCACTAGAACTGGGCTTTGTATTTCCTGTGTGTTTCCTCTTGATTGTTAATTTTATCCAACATAAATGAATCCCAGATTATCCTAATAATCCTCCAGTCTCACTGAGAGAACTGAGTTAGCTGTAAGAGAGCCGGTGGTTTACATCATATTAGGATTGGATTAGGCAGGCGTGGAGAAAGAGGTGCAGGTCTATAATGTTTAATTTAGAGATTAAAACAGGAAAAGCTACTTTTTTTTAAGATTTTGCAATCTATAGGAGCCATGTGGAATATCTGAGAGACACGAGGCCTACTGTCTGTACCGTGGCTGCGCTGCTGCAAGGTTTTCTGCTGCTTGAGCTTTGTTCACACTTTTGTTTGAATGTTCGATGTTGTGTTTGGACCCAAACACCACATGAGAATATCTCGAACTCGAAGCCACTCACGGTGGACTCGGAAGAACTCCCTGCTCAATAATATTTATGGATCATTCTCCTGCATGTACGATGCAACCATGCGGATGCTGTTGCCTGTTGAACCCACGTGTTTGTGTACAGCATGTGTTTGGGGCTCTATGCTGTGTGTCTTGGCGGCGGGCGGACCGTGATAAATGAGCGTCCGGATTGATCTGGTGTTTTTACAGCTGGACATTATTGCATGTAGGAATAAGGAGAGTTTACAAAAACACCCCAACCCTAGTTTGTCTTTATATAATACAAACAGATACCACGGATTCCACGGACTGCAAGTTGGTGTCAGCTTACACACACGCAGACGCGTGCTTGTGTGCATGCACACAACATGGGTGCAGCGCTTTCCAGATTTGTGTATTTTCATTTTTTTTTCTTCTTTTTCCTCCTGCGAAAGGGCCAGATGTCATTTGGCAGCAGTGTCAGGTGTGTCTGGCAGACCGCCTGCTCCTCACTGGGACAAACCCCCGTCTCTAATTCCAGCCCAGTCTGTTATTGGCACATGGATATGAGCCAATAACTATAATGTAATACTTACAGCCTCACACCGAGGATGTTACAGCAACTGACACAACATTATCACTTCTGATCCAGTAGCTTTCATTACCCGTTTTTCACGTTATTTGGGAATGAAAGCGCTATAATAGTTTGGTGAAGGGAGGGGCTGATTTCTGATTAAATCCACAACATTACGAGGTGTGTGGTGTCTGCCTCCTGCTGTGTGCCTGGGGGAGAGGGGGGGAAAGTTTTAATGTATACGTCTTACACTGTGGGATTTTTTTTTTCTTTTGGGATCAGCAAATGCCTGAGCAAAATGAGCGCCAACATTGTAAACATCTGTTTTTCAGCCTTTCAATGTGTTTATTTCTCCAAAAACAGAACACCATTTCATTTGACAATAAAGATTTCTTAGATAATGATTAAATTTAAGCATTTTTACTATCGTTATCCAAAGCAGGTAGCGTTAATCAAGTCGGATGATGTCTGTAAAACAGAATCTGATGGACGGGGGGAAGTAGCTGAGGGCATGACCTCCAGGGGAATTTTTGACTCTGGATAAAAACATTTAGACAAAAAGTCCTGACGGCACAGAGATACTGCAGCTGTCTACAGTATGTGCTGCTGTATAACACATTTAAGTATACAGTAGGCCATGTGTGCTGTGTTTGTGGATTTCTCTTCTTCCATCTGCCAAGTACTTCTGTGCTTCAGGACCACAGGACAGCAGCGATCTGTATCTACAGACAGTCGTGTGTGTGAGAGATATTAAGCAAGGTTTAGTCTGTGAACTTATACGAACTCTGGATCCGTCCAATCTTTTATGGATATGGAAACTAAATGGCACAAATACTGGAGGACTTACCGGTTCATCTGTTTATATCTCCCTAGTTCCTGTCTCTGTCTCATTCACCCCATTTCACTTCCGATATACATGATCTCAAGAAGGTCGCTCAAGGACGCCGGCCTCACCTGGCAGATGTCTTGGTTTTCGGGAATGTGTTGCTGTCTGTTAACTTTTTACAGATTGAAAAACAGGAATCTTGGCTTATTTCATCCCCGCTTCAAGATCCAAGATCTCCAAGCCAAGATCTCCAGTTTACAAACAGTGATGGTTACTGTGGATGAACACAGTGGGATCCTTCAACTGCTAATGATGTAGCATCTCTTCCCATCTTTTTAGAAATCAAAAGGCTACTTCTGTGTCTTTTTAATCCTCAGTCTTCCATTACGATCTACGTCTTTTCTGGAATTAACTTTTGGATCACCACCAAAAAGACGAGGAAGTTTCATTTTGTTGGCCTGACTTTGTGATGTACATTTTAAAAGGTTCATCACACAAAAGACACACACACACACACACACACCGAAAACTTTGCAAAATAGACGACACACAGCTCACAAACACACTTGAATCGCAGCCCTGGCAACTGTTTTTCTTTCTTTTTTTAATTAGAGCAAAAGATCAGAGAAATACCAAGTGTCAATGCCGCCGAGAATGAGAATATGGCAACGGCGACCTTTGAGAGCTTCCTGATCTTTTATAATGTCAGGGATGGAGCGTCTTGTTCTTTTCTGCCGTGGATTTATGCCCCCTGCCACGCCCCCACATGGAAATGGAGAGAACTACATAAGGACTGTAGCTTTCTTTTTCACACCTGTATTTAGTATTCGTCATTGGCGGAATAAGCCAGTTGGCATCAGACGTGTGACTGAGCTCAACAGGTCTTGAAGCCTCTCATTAGACCATGTCAACAGACTTTTTAGTGGTTGTCAACTGTGTATAGATACGACGGCAGGAAGAAAACCACGTTTCAGCTGTAAACGCGACAGATTATGTCCTTGTAAAGTTGCCACCACGCGTATTATTTTCTAAACATGAGCCAGACTGAAGCTGTTAAAAGAAAAAAAAAACGTTGAACGCTGAGTGGAAAAAGTCTTATTCTCTTGTTTGTCTGTTCTTTGACTGGATTCAATTTTGAGAACAAGAGAACATGAGGCACTTCTGCAGCGCTCAGCCCCGGTGGCCAAATGCTCCTTTCCCCACATTCCCAGAGTAGCAGGCAGAGGATGAGATAAATCACCCAGCCTAGAGGCCGACTGGCTGGGATCATCTCTCTCTGTGCAGCTCCTCCCCTCTCCTCCCGGTGGATGGAGGTGTTAGTGGTGAGTGCGAGTATCCGCCCCGGGCTGTGGGACAAGGGAGGATTTCTGTGTGGTGCTGGTGCCCTGGTCAAGTGGAAAGCAGCCTTATCTCCTAATCCTGTTAAATAAATGGCCCGTATTTATGTTGTCAGCAGGCTGGAATAAAAAGGACAGCGTAAGAAGATATATAATAGCCTGTGAAATAAATGCGCTCTTTGCCCTTCTCTGTAGATAGTGGCGGAGCTGGAGGAACTCCGTGACCCTCCACCAGTGTGTTTGTTTGTTCTTACGACTTAAACTAATACGTTCATGCCATAAAAGGGACTTTATCTCCATAGACGTGAGAGATACTGTCACATTTCTTGCTAACGGCATCAACTTGAGGGAAAAAAAGGCACATTTATCAACAGCTTCTTCGGACAGATTGAGAAACATTGCTCGGCGTAAACACGGGGAGGAGTAGTGGTAATGTGCGGTGCATGAGGGTGTAACTGTTAAGGTGTGTGCATGTGCTGCTCCGTGGTAACAGCTCATACAGTATATGCATGTACACGCTTTGTGTGTGATCTCATGTTCATGCATGGCTGCCAGCGAAGTGGGTTGGCCTGGCTGTTGTCCTACGTTTGTTTAGCTGTGAATTCTTCCTCCTGATCCAGTGACTCACAGCCTGTGGCTTAGGCTCAGAGTTTGCGTGCCCAGAAAACACTAATCTGGAGTGTGCAGACCCAAGACCACAGCATCACTATTACTTCATCGCTTTTTCAGCGGACGCTCGGTACGGGGAATACAAACGGGAGGTAGAGTCGGGCTTGTTTGTTCATGCAAAATAGTTCAGTCATAAGTCATCACACATCTTGTTCAGACTCCCTTCAGGGATCCAGCTAACCTTCCTGTCTTCCTTCAGACGGAGGATGCTGTGCTGGCTAAATCTGAGTTGTGTCTGGCTTTCATATTATAAAACGCTATCCGTCTACTCGACTTCATTTCATCAGTGGAGCAAGAGCAATTCAGCTGTATAATCGTTTGCTGCAATAAACAAACAGTACGGTCATGATGTCAGGAAAATCATCCCTATAGGCTTATTGGGGAATTCCAGTTTCCACTTTCCTACAACGTTGTCTTAATAGTAGGTTTGGCCTTTATTCCTCTTGGTGATGATATTTTTATTGGACTACTTATGTGACTTCTAATTTCTGCCGGGAGCAACAGCGCTGAGTAGATATCATGTACGGTATTAGGACTGTATCATTATTTGTTCATATGGGTGGAACTAATGAGAGAAAGAGAGAGAGAGAGAGAGAGAGAGAGAGAGAGAGAGAGAGAGAGAGAGAGAGACACACACAAGGAGAAAGCAAGAAAAAGTGAATTTATTAATAGTGTGGTCGTGTGAGAAACAGACTCTGTAAGGCCAAAGGGACATTAAGGGAGTGTGAGGCGCAGTACTGGCAGTACACTCCGTTATTGTGTGTGTGTGTGTGTGTGTGTGTGTGTGTGTGTGTGTGTGTGGGACCCAGATGGACTGCACTGAGGTTACTTGGAGAGAAGAAAGGAGTCGTGTTGCTCGGGAAATGGACTTGCCTAAAAAGGAGGAGAGAAAAAAAACACAGTTTAATTCTCTTCATCCTTCTACAAAAACACTTCCACACAAGATGTTGTTGCGCAGACCTCATCTGTGCTGAAGTTGGGGTCACACTAAGAAAGAATGGGTGAGAAAGAGAGAGAGAGATGGGGGAGGACACTGAGCGACACTGCTGTTTGCGTGTCGCTCCGTCTAGTACATTCAAAACTCTTCACTCAATGAGTGTTGAAGTAAAACCCAGATCCCTTTGTACACATTGCATGGAGACTTTGACCACACACACACACACACTAAGGATTGTTATACAAGTGGCCAGCTGGGTGGAAATCAATCAGGTAAACTAGGTCAGGGGAGGAGAGGGAGACGCGGGAGGTCTCCGAGGAGCAGGCCTTTGTTCCACATAGAAGGTGGGTACGGAGGGTTGGGTGGACAGAACGCCCCTGGCCTCTCTTTAAGGTGCAGGGAGACACATCAGGTGCATGTTGATGCATGAACACATGTAGACACATCATATGTTCGCCGGTGTCCACGCCACCCCTTTTCCATGGAAACTCCAATAAAAATCCACAGCGCTAAGCCCCCATCCACATAGACGGATGACCACGTTATGTCCTCGGTAACCTAATGAAAGCGCCGCGTACTGTTCAGCAGCTATGAACAGACCCGGAGCAGCATTGGATAAAAATCTATTCAGAACCAATTTCTGTGTGTCATTTCTAATAACTGGCGTTATTGCCTCCACGGCGTTTGCCTGTATACGGCGAGACGTAATGAAGCGCAGAATCGAATCAATGAAATCCGCATCCCCACATTCATGTAATGGGGGAAAAAAAAGATGTGCTTTAAGTTTACATGGTTATTCATGCTGTTCTTTCAATTATGCACAGCCGTGTTCTCAGGATTTATCAATATTTATTTTTAGGTGTTGAATTTTAAATCGTAAGTTATATAATCATTTGATTATGCGTTGACACAAATTATTTTTGCATCCTCAGTCTTTGTGTGTGTGTGTGTGTGTGTGTGTGTGTGTGTGTGTGTGTGAGAGAGAGAGAGAGACAATCTGCTTCTTCGCATGAGCTGCAGGGCAGTTCCATAAAGTTTAATTATATGTTGCATCCCCAGTGGAAAGGCTAAGATTAAACTAAATTAAATTGTGTTGGGGTGCATAAAATGTTTCTGTGCTGCAGAGGATATACACATGCTCATACACAAGCATACACACACACACACACACACACACACAGGAAGCATGCTTTGGTACAAAAGGGGTAGAAACCATGGCATTGTTGACAGCAGTGATTCCCACGAAGTGAAAATGGTTCTGGTGGTGATCCTGATCGTCTGTGTGTGTGCTGTCTGACCTGTTTGC
Source organism: Chelidonichthys spinosus (assembly GCA_029853015.1). NCBI lineage: Eukaryota > Metazoa > Chordata > Actinopteri > Perciformes > Triglidae > Chelidonichthys > Chelidonichthys spinosus. Next base: position 8,578,567 of record CM056823.1, on the reverse strand, counting down.
TATAACTGGAAATGACAGAGAAGGAATGTGTGTGTGTGTGTGTGTGTGTGGTGTGTGTGTTTGTGCGTTAAAAGTTTAAATTAGTTTCTAAAGAGGCCGACACGCAAAGCAATATCTCGAAACATTCCACCTTAAAAGACGGGCAGAAGAGAACTTCGCCATGACATATTACATCTCTGCTAATCTGCTTCTGACCTTTTTTAGCTGCTTATACATATGTGACATATCTTCACCTCCCAATTTCCATATTCCACAGACACAGAGCAACATTAGCATTAACTTGCCGTATTTCTGACAACCTGCTGAATATAAATGCTCAATCTCTTTCTTTCCCCCCCCCCCCCCCCCCCCCCCCCCTCCTTGTTGTGGTCTCAACCCACTCCAGAGGAAAACATATCTGGGTTATCAGCTGCTAAATGCTCCACTAAAATTTCATAAGGATTTTTTGACAAGATTTTTTAATTTTTCCATAAATCAATGAAATGTTAGATGTTTGCAGTGAATCAAAAGTTAAAGTAACAAATACATGCCCTCCATTTACAGAGAGTAACCTGAAAAGTACTTGGTTTTAATGATTGTTAACATAATACTGCTGTTTTCACACAGTTTAATGAGCCTTTATTAACAATAATATATCCATCCATACAGGATGGATATAGGCAGGCAGGATGCCCCCAGGACACTTCACCAGTCTATCACAAAGCTGACATGTTCAGGCAATTTATTACGTTATTTAAGTCATTTTGACTATAAAAACTGACATGCAAAAGCTGAGACTCTGCATATAAACACATTAATTAACACCCCCACAAGTAGGTTTACTTTCATACATTCTGGTATTCAAATTATGGCTCGGCATGCACTGTGAGTGTGTCCAACTATTTAAAAAAAAAACACGTCACAAGCTTAATTAGGATTATGTTTTATTATCATAGCAATAATAGTATGACACATTTTACATTTAGTTATGTTAATCCGAGGATAAGTGTTTATAATACAGGGACAAATGTGGATTGGAACACTGTGTGCTTTTCACCAGAGCCTGATTACTTGTTTGTTTTTTGTTTTTTGTTTTTTTGTGGTTGGACTCTTGATAACTCTTTTAAAGCTCGTCTTTTCCCCCAGTCCTCCTCATATGTTTGCATACCTCGAATAGCACAAAAGAACAGAAAGTCCGCCGTGGTTTTGTTATTGCATGTGGCATTTGTTTGAGTGTATTTGTGTGAGTACAATTATAGAGATCAGAAAGTTTCCTGATGTAATCCATGTGGGGAGTGTTTTGGTTGTTGCTGGGAAGTGATTAGCTCACGGACAGATTATAAATATCTACTTTTTGAAGAGAATGGTCATTCCCCTTTATGACGAGACTGCATAATGCGATTTCCAAAGAGCAACAACGTGCAGGTTTACTTATGCCGTCTAAGTGACATGTCATCTTTTTTTTGAGTTGTGATGCATCTTCCAGAAGGCCCATTTCCTAGTCTGCATATAAATTGGTTTACTCTTCAGTCGCTGGACTATTTTTTATATTTGCGGCTTACATGCAAAAACGACATGCAGCCACAGGTTGTTTTCATGCATCATAAATCATAAAAATGACCAAATCTCTTCTATTTGGTAAATATCAGCTGCAAATATCAGCTGCTACTACGATTCTAGTCTCTGATCACCTCTGCTGTGTTTTATTACAGCTGAACTAACAATGTAATTGTTCTCATTTACATACTTCCCTCTGTGTTGTAACTGAGCGAGCATCAACATTCAGGGATGGTTCGTCAACACAATCAACAGGAAGCCCCTCGTAGCTCCCGTTCTTCCCTCCACCTCTCTGCACCTCTCCGTCATCAGATGTCTTCGCCTCCATCTTTCCCCCCATTCATCACTCTCTGTCCTCACCGATGCACTCATTTGTACACTCTCACTCCTTTAACCTTTGGCCTCAGACCTCTGACCCTGCTGAAATCGCTACCCAGGGAAAGAAAAAAGAAACCCACAGGACACGCCCACCGCTCCTGCTGGTGTTACACAGACGCTCGTGCTTTTGTGACGGAAATGTCAAATTGAGTTTTTGTAGACATAGATTTGACATTTTTCATGTCAAACTGCTGGCTGACATCCTGCATGTTCATAAACTCTGCAACAACACAAAAGGAATCAATTACATTTTATAAATAGGGTCATATCACAACAGAAGTTATGTCAGGACGCTTAACACACAGAGCGGGACAAGAAGACGCTCATTCAGAGTCGATGAATAAGCAAAGAGTGAATGGAGTCCACTCCTCCAGACTCGTGTGTTATTAGTGCTGCATCAGTGAAAGCCCTTTCAATCCTTGTGTCGCTGTAACGCCGACGTCACGCCGACTGAATGGTCCACGTGTTCCTGTGGCAGCCTCGACCCTGAATCCACATGATGCAGGAGAGGAGAAGAAGAAAGATTTCCATTCAATTACGGGGCCCTCTTGGCCCCTTGCACTCTGCAGAACTGATAAAGCACCTATCCACGCGCAGCAGCACGGCTGTGCTATCATACCTCTCATTCTTCCGAGTGCTGGACATGCCTCTGAGGGATTATCCCACCCCGTGAGCAGCATTGTGACTAAAAGGTCTTTGGACTTTGGGAGGAAGCTGGAGAACCGGGAGAAAGGCCTGGATTAAACCCAGTAAATATATCAAGGAACAGGATCCTTGCATTAGTATGTTTGACGCTCCATTCTCTAATATCCGTGCATGACATCATACTGGAGATGAAAGACTCCTCTGCAGGGCATGATGCAATAAGATATATTTTTGTAAAAAAAAAAGACGTTTGCTCCATCGTTGAGTGCCTCTCTTGTGTTTTAACTTTATCCCTCAGAACAGATGTTTTATTAAATACAAATGGCCGATTTATAATGTTTACTGCAGTGATAAATCAAGTAAGTAGGGTCATTATCTCATAGACTTCTATACATGTGGACTTCTTCTTGCAACCAGCAGAGTCACCTCCTGCTGCCTATTAGAAAGAATGCCAGGCACTTCTCTTTGGCTTCACTTTGCAGACGTAGCAGAGGGGAAGACCTCTTCTCCCTGCCAACGTGCTACTGACCCTCCTCTGTTCTAGCTGTAAAGAGAACCCAGTTCAGTCTCTGCATTAGTTCCTCGAATAGACATGGACTCTTTCGCTCTCACCAACACGCACATACTTTCCCACCGATAATCACAGGACAACAATAGTCCTCATTCCTGGGCTGGACCTTGAGCTTCCTGTGGTCAGGTTAAATCCAGCGGCCACTGTGCCGCAGAGGTCAGGGTGAAGGATCTGTCAGGACACCGCACTGTTGGATTTATAGGCCGGACTGCCCTCGATCATCCCTACCCATTTTCTCTCAAGGCAGCCTGGGAAAATCCACTTGTCCATTGCACTGGTTGCTAGAACAAGTCAGGTCCAAACAAAGATTAAAATCATCCAGAAAAATGAAAAAGAATCCTAATCTGTTTAGGCGAGTGGAAGATTAAGAAATATCAATTTAGTGCCAGACAAGAGAGGAATTTAGTTGGAAAATGAGAGCTTATTTTCCCAACAGCTGTTTGAATTTTTTTTTTTTTAAGTATTTTTGTCATGTACGGAGCATAGTTTATTTTTATCTAATAATACTATAATGATAGCAAGTAAGAACACACTTGATTACCCCCTTTTCCAGTAGAGCTGAATTATTGCTAATGCAGAAACAAGCACGCCTCCATGCTCCAGATCCGTGGTGATCACTTATCCAGAAGAGCACCCGGGCCAATCAGATCAGTTAAGGGCATAAAGGGAAATAGGCCACAAGCACCCACTGAGAGCTTAGATAACTGTGGTACATCAACAGTCAATAGCAAAGGCTGTGTTTGTGTGTGTGTGTGTGTGTGTGTGTGTGTGTTTCACCGAATGAAAAGTGAAAAGTATTGACAAAATCAGTCAGTTACTTAAAGTGAAAGCATAAAAAAACAAGTTGAAATCGGGGTATGTTGCAGATTTCTGTATTATGCTTCTCTATCTTTACTGCAATGAAATTACACAAACTGCTCTCAGGACTCATTGCTTGCATTTCTGCATGGACTCAGCTATTAGAAGGACAAAGTACCAGTGTAAGCCACCCTCCCACCTGGTCATAGTGTATGGAATCCATCGTTTGTGTCTCAAAGATCAATACCAGGGTCTTTGGTTGTCCTGTTGCTTTTAACTGTGGTTCATGATGATCAATGTGCTCGTTGAAGGTTTGTCTGATTAGCGTTATGATTTGGACATTTGTTTCAGTGCTTGTTGCTCCCGTTAAGGTGGTTTGGAGTATATCTGATTATTACAACTGGAGATGGAACTGCACAGCTTTGAGATAAATAATTAGTTAAACTAGGAAATAGTGTGATATATGCACCTATTTTGTTACAGTCCACCTCACTCAGGTCAAAGTTTTAGACTCTGTTTCATATGCATCTCCCCTTCCAGTTTTACTCCTGTTTTTTACACTGTAATATTTATATACAATGTGATGTGCTCACCCACATTTCTACACACACACAAACCTACAATCCCCTGTGCATTGCTCTCCAAGTGGAGTTATGTGAATTGACTTTCAGCAGCCACCTGTGCCGGGGTTCACGGCGCCGGCCCTGATGTGCTGTCATGGGGCTTTGATGCCTCAACATGTAACCTCTCCGAGACACTGGGAACACCTGTCCTTGCACTCATAAGGCATGCTAATACATGGCTACACGTGGTGGCCTGCTGCCTGACCTTGCTAGGACAGCAGGAGTCATTGGAGGGACGGGCCGTTGCGGCCCTGCAGGACAGAATGTGGCATATGCTCACTCCGTACAGCCCTTAACGCATGCAGCATAATCAAGTTGCGGGGCGAGAAAAAGGCGCATAATGCTCAGGTGGACGAGACAAACGGCCTGAACACAAATTTGAGCAAACAAAAATGATTTTTAAACACCTTTTATTAAGAACGTCCCTTTGTAAAAAAAATAAAAATAAATAAAGACGACATTGTTTCGCCGTTGGCAGCTGGAGGCGTTTAATAAATGAATAATACCGTTAGTGCATGTGTGGGTTTTATCCTTCTTCTGTGTCGTCGTCGTCGTTGTTGCTGCATTTTATAGTACAAACAGTTTTCTAAGAATGTGCTTGAATGCCACCACACAGTGTTGACTGCAATTCACAGAAGTGGAGGGTAAACACTTAAGTTGTCAGCTGACATGATAACTTGTAATTAGAAATATTAACCACACAGAGTGCTGGAGCAGCACATTGAGAACACAACAGATTTTTCGCCACTCGTCTCATCTGACCATGGAGCTCTGGCTCTCCACTCACAATCTGTTTGCACATACACAGGCAACGGACATCAGAGCACCCACCTCCCAGACACACACACACACACACACACACACCCACGCGCACACACCCTGCCAAACCTCGCTATAATAACCTCCACAAACACAAGAGTTTGTGTGTGTTTGTCTGGGAAGAGGAATATTATTGTCTGTCTCTCCCCCTGCTCCTTCCAAGTGCACTTTTCAAGGTGCAGGGCTTGGTATCTCCATAGCAACAGCAAAAGCGACCAGGAGCAGTGTCAAGGGAGGAGGAGGGTGGGCGTTGTGGATGGAGGGAGGGGAGAGTGGCGACAGGGTTTGAAACGGGGGATGATGTTGATGTGTGGAGGCGTGGGGGGGGGGGTTCATGCCGGGTACATAGACTTTGGAACACACTGACATTTTTGTGTGTCGTGACGATGTGGACTGAAGGCAAACAGGGTGTGGTTTTCTTCAGGAGTGTGTGTGTGTGTGTGTGTGTGTGTGTGTGTGTGTGTGTTCTCAAACAGCCCTTTGGAGATCTATGCGGAGAGATCCCAGGTGTGATTTCGATGCTTGGTTAAAGATGACCTCTCACTGTACTCCCCCCACCCCTCCTACACACACACACACATCCATACACAGGGTCAGGGTCTGTGTTTGTATAGCAGAGACCTCCAGGTATTATTGGACTGTGTTTACATGTGCATGTGTCCATGCTGGCCCCAGATGTGCCTGTGTCCATTTTTCTCTCTTGACCTTTACTGTTTCCTGCTTGTCTCTCCATCTTTTTTCTGACAACTGGATATACTTTTCAAGCCTGGGCTTCTTTTAAAAAAGACAAAAAACATTTTCAATATAAATGTGCCACTTTCCATCTTTCTCACCCTCTCGTGCCTTTACACCTTATCCGTAAACCTGCCTCCTTCAGGTGTGTGTGTGTGTGTGTGTGTGTCATCTCTGCAGCATGTGATGCCGATGAGAGTACCTGTGGGTGCTCATAGCCTCATCGATAACATCCAAACGTACTGAATTCATAGAGTGAATTATGATGTTTACGGGATTCTTAAAGAAGGACATTTGCCTATTTGCGATGTTGCTTTGTCTCTTTAAATACATGCTGCAGGTTTGTGCACACTTCAAGGCTGCACCACAGCAACAGGCTACAAGACATTTTCAATGGAAGCTGATGACATGAAACCACAATCTGATGCCCGACACTCATGACAGGACTGATGCACAACAAATCAACTTTTAATGACATAATAGGTCAACAAGCGCTTGGGTTGACTGGCCACTTGCTGACTATGTAGCTTGCCACGCTTGTCTGTTTTGTTGCTTTTGTCTTTTTGTAGTGTAAACACAGCGTTATCCCCTCAGGTAGATGCTGTGGACAATAAACCCACTCTGTGATTTATGTTCAGTCTCAGTGCAGAAAGTACTGAGACGTTCATATATTGCAGTGAAAAGGTGTGGACGTGAGGGACGAGGGCATCCTTGATGGCTGGGTTCTTATTATTTCTCATACTAGTCCAGAACACTTTTTGCGATGGGCCCAAGCTTTTTATATCATTAACGAAGTTGTTTTATGTAGTTGCCGTGCACGTATTTAAAGTAAAAACTACTGGCTGAACATTCTGTAGATATAAGATTAGCACGCCGTCTGGTGAAGAGAAACAAATCACAAACCAAGTACATTTTTTGTGTTCCTCAAGAGTTGCAAATGAGGGTAATTTTGCAGGAGATACGGTAGACTGGGCATACATTTCCAAAACGGTATAAGTTGTACCAACAGAATGAAACTGATCTAACTTGAAAAGAAAGAAACTGGAACGGTTGCCTTCAGAATGGCTTCCCGCCTACTATGTTGCTGGCACACAGGTCCTGAATAGTAAGATACCGGATGATTCAAGAGATGGAGGTGGGAATTAATTCAGTCTGCTCTCCAGAGCTTCCTGTAAAAGTTCACTGATGATGTGGCAATTGAGGAATCTCAGGAGTTTCACTTTATCCCGCGGTTCGTGAAACCACTCTTAATTAGGAGGCATGACCATCCCAGAATACAAGGAAGTCAGAGTACCACATAGACCAACCAGTAGAGTGCACGTGTGACATTAATCATAGTGGTTCTGCCTGCTGCCGTGGCCCTGCTTGACACCCACTGCTACTATTATTACTTAGTCACATTTCGATTATTATGCTACTATTTCTGCCTTAATTTGATCATTCTATTATATCCGCTGCTGCTGTTATCATCCCTAGTAATCATTTCTACTATTATTGCTGCCATTACTGTAACTCCTGCTATTACTACTCTGGTTATCATTTCTGGCATATGGATGTTGTAATTATGGTGTCATTTATTCTGCACACATGAAATCAATTGCACTTCTTTCTATCCTTGAAGAGGATACAGAAGGTTTCTTCCCGATTCCCCTGCTAATGGGTGTTTTAGGGAGGTTTTCCAAATTTGTGATTTGGGGCTTTATAATTGAAATAGAATTGAAGTTACTGAAAGGACATTTGGAATTTTAGTTTAGTTTGGTAAATATTTCTATGTTTTGGTGAGGGGTATATTGACTGAACCCGGGATGTTATGGTTATTTGCCGTTCTTTGTAACCAAGGCGCACCGCATGCATCTGTTAAGTCATTAGATCCACAGGAAAGACACAATATAGCTCACAAAAGATCACAGAATAGAAAAATAGCTACAAATCACCATAATTTATTCCAAGTTTTCTCACTGATGTTCAGACGGGAAGATAGTGGGTGTATTAAATGCAAATGAAATCAAGAAGACCGCAAAAATAATACAAGAAAATAATGAGTTTAATTATTAACGTGTCACACCAACAAATTTGCAGTAGTTAAGAACTGAACCTTTTAACCAGATAATCAGGGATACAAGAGGGAAAATGTGACATTTCTTTCAGCTGATGGCAAGGCCAACAAGACAATTAATAGCTATTTAGATACAAATTCACAATTTTGAGTTGCCTACAGCTCCACATTAATATTTAGCTGACATTTATTACACTCTGCAAGCAAGCTAAACCTCACTTAACTTACTAAACTGCAGAAATTGCAGTCTTTGTTATTCACATTAAACAAGACTTTTACGGACTCTGCCTGCAAAGAGACATTGGTTTTATTGTACTGTAAAGTGACCTCTGCTGAAGAAATAATTAATTAGCCGATCAAATCACTCGGCAATATATTTGCTAATCAAATAAAACAATTTATTTGATCAATTAATCATGAAGTAATTCATCAAAGAGAAAGCAAAATGTGTGCTGGATCAAGCCTTATTATTGTAAATGTAAAAATAACGAAGTTGACAGATGAGCTCCCAGAACTCATTGTTATCCATAAATTAAATCATTAGTTGATTAATCAAATAAAATTCTCAACAGATGAATCATTAAGACATACAGGACAATTTACGCAGCATTGCAGGAGTGATGCTGATTTATTATATTATAGTTCTTGGTCTGTTTGGAACTGTAAACCTGTTTCCCTTTTTATATTTGGAGTGAATTACTCTTTGCAGGCGCATTAAAAAAAACCAACAGGGACATAAACAATATGACTTTGCCCCCCTCCAAACACTAATCTGCAGTTCTATAATCACTCCACGGTGTCGTTGAGGACTGGACTTTCAGCACTTTGTCATTATTCAGCATATTGTGATTATTTTAGTACGCTACTCTGCTGCAGACCTATGTTTGTGTAGCCTTTGTGTTGCCTTGAATATCTGTCAACAAGCACCAAAGACTATGAAATCAGAGCTTTTTTTTTTAAGTTGCTAAATGGGGCTCATCTTAATACTTGGTTTGGCAATTACATCAAAGATCATTCGAGTCTTTTGTTGTTGTTCCTGTTATATTAATTATTAATTAATTAATTAAAAAAGTAAAATTAAATATAATTGCTTCTGCTCCTGTCAGTAGTTCACCTTATGCTGCTCATCGATGTTTGTAACAATATAAGGTCAGTGGTCAATAGAGGTAAATGATGTGTTAAATGAGGGCAGGATTAGGGTTAGTCTGACTTTTTTCTTCCTGTCTGTTTTTTCTTCCTGTCTGTAAATTGGACCCATGGGCCCTGCAAAAAAAAAAAATAATAATAAAAAAAAAAAACGGAGTGCATTTCCGGTGGTGAGCCACACGGGGCGCTGCTGCTCACACCAACCCAGGACGCTTGACGGGATATTGAAAGTTTACGCCAAGGCTTGAAGCGCATCGGGGACTGCGGCGGACCGGGAGAGTTGAGCCGTAGTTTTCAAACGACACGAGACCGACCGAAGTTTGCAAAGAAAACACACTTTTTGGGGCGCGGCTCACGCCGGAGGTGCGTTAAAAGCGGCTCCGTTGGGTTAATTCCACTGCATTTCTTGACGGAGGCGAGCTGTCAGCGGGCCTGTCAGTCAGTCCGCTGCACGGCCAGCACACGCGGGCAGTGTGCGCGTGCCCGGCGTGTGTGTGTGCGCGTGTGTAGTTGTCAGAGCACTAAGGCAAAAGAGTGGGGGAGCACGCACAATGTGAGAGAGAGGAGTTGAGGGAAAGAGACATAGAGGAGGAGAGTTGAGTGGGAGAGAGAGAGAGAGAGAGAGAGAGAGAGAGAGAGTGAGCGAGCGAGAGAGAGAGAGAGAGAGAGACCTCAGCGGAGAGGAGGAGAGAGAGAGGGGAGGAGAGCTCCGTCTCTCCCGGTGCACTTGGCAGTCTAGTTGCGGGCTGCTGTGCTGTTGCTGTCGTGGCGTGGCTGGTCGCGCCAGGCGGGGAACTTCACCACACTGGAGCCCGGAGTCCCACTCTCTCACCTGCGCAGTTCGGAGCTGCCATGGGTCTCTCGCCTGGATTTACTGTCCTAATTATTCTACCGGCCTTTCTGCTGCACACCAGCGGCCTTTACATCGCCAGTAGCGTCGGTACGTACAGCGGGGTTAAACGTGGTCAGTTGTTTATGTTCTGCGTTATCTGCTGATCTCCTATCAGCCGAGGTGGGGGCTGCACGGGGGCTCTTCACGCGCTCAACGTAGCGGCAAAAACACTGTCCGCTGTTTTCCTGCTTGTGTTTTTTAATTTTTTTTAAAACACGCTTTTGCAGTTTTTGTTTTTTTTTTGCAAACAACATGGTAGGACGCATTTGCAACTTCTGCGCGTCCTGCTGTGCTGTTTTGAAGGGTCTTTTTTTCCCGGGAGGTCCCTCAGCGGCGCAGGCAGTGTTGTGATTTCTCCCATCCAGGGGAGGGGGTGATGTTATCTGGGGGTGTAAAGGGGGGCACGGTTTTTTTTTACTGTCGGATTATGCAGGGAAGTAGCCTAACGTTATCTGATATCTTATTCTGCCGCTGTCGCATCTATCGATCTGTCACAGGACGCTGGAGTCGGATGTCAGCCTATTGATCACACTATTATCAAATCATTCCTCTGACATAGGCGCTCAGGAAATATTTACAGCGTGTGTTTGTGTGTGTTGGATTGAAATCAGTCTGCAAACTTTATAAATGATGTTTTTGCCAGGTGGAAAACCTAATCATAACAATAATAGAAAGTCCACCTGGGGACCACATGTGAGGTGATGCCGTTACTGTCTCTGACTCTGTGATGGCGTTGACACTTTAACGTGGCCTCGGTGCGGTGTGGGTGGCTGTGTGGGTGCGGGCAGCGTTCGTCAGGTCGCCTAAAATAATAATAATAATAATAATAATAATAATAATAATAATAATAACGCACCTGTGTTGTCACTGTCACGTGAAATGTTCCATCCGTCCAAGACACTGTCAGACGAATGGATTAGTTAGGATACAGTATAATGATAATTAATGATAATAGAAAAATACTGCGAAAATACATTCCAATGCGCATATTAATTAAAAGCGCTTATTTTACAAGAGGTTTCCTTTATCCAGTCGGCTTGGAGGTTATAGTAATCACTTTTTTTGCGGATCGAGCCGCCTGATAGTGAGAAAACAGCGTGAGAAAGCCGCAATTAGCACCTTGATCTTGTGCTGGCTCTTCTTTTGACGGTAGAAGGGCACAGGAGGTGTCAGGAGCGCAGCGCGCACTGCTGAGGCTGCCGTTTCCAAACGCGCACTGCCGAGCACCGGGGTCGCCTCTGGGTGGGGCTGTGTGTGTGTGTGTGTGTGTGTGTGTGTGTGTGTGTGTGTGTGTGTGTGTGTGTGTGTGTGTGTGTGTGTGTGTGTGTGTGTGAGAGAGAGAGTTTACAGCCCTTTATTTATTTAATGTATTATTGTGATGCAGAATGAGGAATAAACAAACCCTTGACAGTTTTCTATTTCCTTATTTTTCCTCCCACATCTTTTCCCCTCCTGTTATTCTCCCTTCACCCACGACTCCCCGTTTTCTCCACTGTTTATCCCTCATGCTTCTCCCATGACGTCTCCTCCTCTCCCCACTGTGGTTTCCCTTTCTTATCTCCAACCTCTCATTTACTCACTTCACATTCTCACACGCTTGCCAAATAACACATCTTTTCCTCTCTCACCTGCCACTGCCTCATGCTTTCCTCTCTCTCTCTCTCTCTCTCTCTCTCTCTCTCTCTCTCTCCTCACCTGTGACACGCTGTCCCCTTCCTGTCCCCCAGACTCCCTGCAGCATGTCCTGGGGGAGTATGGACTGGTGAGGCCGATCCGTGTGGACGCAGGGGGCCGCTTCCTGTCGCACGCCGTCTCGGCTGGCCGCATGGCAGGAGGGCAGTCCCGTAGGCGCCGGAAGAGGGAGGTAGGAGTAGGCAATGATGAGTGGGAAGGACCAAAAGGAGAGCCCGTGGCCTTTCGGGAAAGGCTCTACTACAACGTCACCATCTTCGGCCGGGAGTTCCACCTGCGCTTGCGCCACAACGCCAGGCTGGTGGCCCCCGGAGCCAAGATGGAGTGGCACGATGACAGCGACAGCACCCGGCACTCTGAGCCACTGCAGGATGAATGCTTGTACGTGGGGGACATCACAGACACACCGGGAGCCACCGTGGCTATCAGCAACTGTGACGGCCTGGTGAGTGGACGACCCGTGTTCCCTCTTATCTGTCCGACTGCTGCAGTGTTGACTGAGCTCGCTGTAATGGTGGGCCTGACATGAGGGCTATTGGAGATATGTTTGCCCTTTGACCCCTCTCTCTGTCACCGGCAGTTGATCCCGTAGCTTAGAGGTTGTCATGGCGCCGAACTTGTGATTTATACCACTTTACTCCCTGATGTCCTCTAAACTGGTTGGAGCATCAGGCCTGCCATGAGAAATTCCTGAGTCATGTTTTCATCCCTCTGTCCTCTGCTCCTTTTAGTTTGCTCATGCTAAAGGGTGAAGGGATTATTAAAAGAATCCCCTGATGTTTCACAGATAATTATAGTATCTGTGTCTATATCTCCAGCACAATGCTTTTTAGAATAACATCCAGCTGCCTCGTCACTACTCGTAGATGCTGCAGGACTGGACAAATAGCAGACGCTTCAACAGCATTCGAAATTGCAAGTTGCCGCCATAAAATATTTCGATTGCACAGCAGTTGCTCAAAGAGCCCTGAATTGCAAATGCTTTTAATAGAGCGGGATGATGAATAGAGGGGGAAAAGGAACGTGGTGAATGGATGTCAGCAAGTGAGAGAAGTCTGATTTAGCCCGTGTGAAGCATGATGCACAGCCACTGCTGAGATGAGAGGATACGGAAAGATGGAGACCAGTGTCTGAAGAAGTGGTGGAAGGGGTGAGTGTGAAAGATGGAAGGGAAAAAAAAGGCATCTAAATAGGAATAACACTGGGAAATAGATATGCATGTGGAATGATGAGATTGGGGAAGGAGTTCCCCTTGTTAGGAAAAGTGTTCATTAGTCAGTCAGATCAGCCCGCCACTGGAGCTGAGTAGCAGCAACTGGATCCGTTAAGGGTTGAGGACACAGGGGACTGAGCAAGCAGCTGAGAGATCAGGCAGGGAGCCAGGACAGCACAGGCCTGACATGCCCACTTAGCCTGACAGCAGCCAGCAGCAACTCACTGCTGCTGCTGCTGCTGCTCGCTCCGGCCCGTCAGCTATCGGTAATTTCTAGGAAAAGTTGCTGTCAAAGTGTAGTTGGTTATCGATAACAGATCTTCAGTTAGCACCCAAGTGGATAACTGCACTGCCAGGCAGGCCAGGATCTTTAAAGGATAGGTTGACATGTTGTCAAGTCTGTCACACATAAAATAACACTTGCATGCCCATGTATGCCTGTACGTTGGAACAGTTTTTGTTAACTATAATACATTTATGACTCCAATCTACGAGATGAGAGAAGATTTTTTTGTATGGAGCAATGTTTTTACAAACGGACGCCCATTTATGTTGCGTCATACACGAGGATGGGTGTATTCAACAATATTGTCAATGCATTTTGGCAAAAAATACTGACTTTACACATAACTGCACAGAGCAGTCAAAGCTGTTATGAGACTTCAGCAATACGTTCTTCCAAAGTGATGATAGTTAAAATGATCTCTTTATTTTATGGTCCCTCCACCACAGTGCAGCAAGAAAACATTGACCGACGAACCAAATAGAGAATGTTGCACTAAAAAGAATTCACTTTACTTGTGAGCTGATCCAGTACTGTCCGTTTTTAAGGACTGTGGATTTAGTCCCCCATCACTTATGTTACATAGTTTAATTAGGAAGCGATCTCTTCAGGGCCAGTACGGACAGATGGAACTCTGGACACATGAGTGTTGTATTAACTAGAACCTCAACCTGTTAAAATTATGTTTTCAAAATGTAATCGTGAGACCGCTGAGGAATAAACAATATTTGTTTTTAATGACAATATCCGATATCAGTGCCGTAACAGCCAAAAAAAAACAGTTTAATAATCACATTAGCACTGTCCACTTATATTTAATTTGTTTCTCCTCGCCCCTGAACGACTCTTGTCATTACTAATACATCCTTACAGCTTCCTCCGGCATGCCAAGTATCGCAGCCAAGCTCTGGCCGCATCTGCCTTTTTAAACCCAGCAGAGCCACGAAGCCCAGCTCTGCCCTGCTGTGCCCACTTCCTCAGTGACCCGGCCACCTGGTTAGAGCCTTTTTCTGCCCTGCGTTGCCATTCACAGCCAAGAACCTCTTCCTGGCTGTGATCCAGGGTGTGTGATGGCGGGAAGGAGGGAGTAGAGCCAAGACAGGGGCAGATTGGGTTCAGAACCAAAATACAAGAAAATAATAATGAAGAGGCCGAGGACGGGAAAGGAGGAGGGCAAAGGGTATAGATTTCAAGAAGTAGCAAATGACCAGAATAAATAAGGGGGGCATGAGAGAGCACAGGGAAAAAAGGAAAATCTTTGAATGGACAAATGACCTTTGGAGGGAATTGGATTTCTGTGAACAGAAGCTGTGATCAGCTGGTTAGTTCTCTGGATGGTTTGGAGGAGGCGGCCCACTCTACTGTATGGGAACTGGGGAGTGTGTGTGTCTGTGTGTGTGTGTGTGTGTGTGTGTGTGTGTGTGTGTGTGGTTTTTAGTCCTGCATCCGTGCAGTGCAAAATGAAATTAAACTGCAGCTGAGACTGTTTGTGTGTGTGCAGAGAGCAGAATGGGGCACTGCATGAATCCAAGAAAAGTACAAACTGATAAGCGTACAAGGTTTCCACTTCATGCATGAATGTTGGTGCGTATATTTGTGATTATGAATCGGATGCCAAATTTTTCCTCGTATTTTTGAAATTGTCTTATAAGAATTACAAGTCATGATGTCACGATAGAAAAGCTGGTTGAATTCCATTTAGCTGCTCTGTTTTCAGGCTCTCTGGTCACTTGAGTAGAAGAGAGCCATCATTAATATTATTAGTAAGGCATTTCTTGCTATTGCACAGTGAAAAATTATTGTTCTACCTGTTTGACTTTACAAACACTGTACTGCAAATAATGAATCAGTCTGATAGATGAGCACCAGACGATTCCAAATGGTATTGTGCCTTTTTGAAAAGGTTCATATTCAGTGGTTGAGGTTTAACATGCTGACAGCAAATTCTTCTTGGATGTTTCCGTGAAACATTAAGGCTCTCTTTGCTTTATTGATGCAAATGGGTGGGTGCTTGTACGGAAACAGCCATTTGTTAAAGTGCATTTATATTTCACCTGTAGTCATATTTCAGATTTTGTATGATATGACCTTAGGCAATAGGAAGAAACTTCTTCAGGTAAAAGTTGAACCAATTTAATTTCCTAGAGCTTCAGAATCTATGGCGTTTAAAGTCCCGTTGATATTTAGAGACTGGTGTTGTTTCATTATGGCAGAAATGTTTCTAAGCAAGACATCACATACCACGATCTCAATCCCTGAAATTCAGGTCCATGTGCGTCTGAACCGCTGGCCCCATTCCTGGTCTTTCCTTCGGTCTCACCTACTGTATTTGTTCAGAGATGTGGGGGCTGTGTTGGCCTGATTTTGTGCACATGTGGGTGTGAGGTCAGGTGCATTTGTGTGTGTATGTGTGTGTGTGTTTTTAGGATCTTATGTGGAATGTTGAGTGTCAGCATGCTGACAGACCTTTTTTTTTTTTTGCTTTTTCTCGAAGAGACAGGAGATGGGAATGGGAGTCAGGAAATGATCGCTGTTTCAATTCTCCATGCTAAATAATTCTGTCATTGTGATGCGCTGAAGTAGCGAAGTAGGGGACTGTCACACTGCACACAGTGTGCTTACACCATCGCACCGAGAGCAACGGTGTCAAACTCTCAGCCAGAGACGCATTCATTTTCACTTTGGGAGTTCATTCACTTTCAGCAAATAAATCAGAGCCACTTTAAGCTTTTGTTAGATTTGATGAAAGTCGTTGCCTCTGCCGGTTATGAGCCCTGTTGATGAAAAGAAGGTCAAATCCACAAAAACAGTCAGATTACAGTTAGATCTTCCACCAGGATGTACTTAACTTTTATTCACGAAATTCACGTACAGCTAACTGCTGCAGCTGAAACAAATGATCTTGATTACATACATAATTAAATTAATACTTGAGAGACAAACACTTTCCAGTCGACGCACACAAACGCACACTCTCACTGCCGTGCTTCACATCCAGATATCTATCTCCAGCGTGAGGCTTCCTGTCTTCCAGATGGGCCACGGTACCTGCGATAATCAGTGCCTTCCGACAAATGGTGGGGGCAGCTTCAGGTTACCGTGGGAACAGAGGGTCACGCAGGTCTGTGGAGACGCTGGGCGTGCACAGAAATGAGATCCAGCTGGGTGAGAAGTAATCCTCGTGTCTCGGTTTGGAGCCGTGCAACTGTGTCGCCTGTCATTTTGGAGTTTACTCCCGTCATCCAGGTGGGTGCACACCTGGATGACAGGACGTGTGCAGCCTCAGCTGTGATGTAACGCGCTGCACACCCCTTTTGCAGGCGTGTGACTGATGCACACCTACAGCACGGGTCAGGCGCTCAGACGCACAGCGGGGGACGGACGGCAGCCCAAAGCAAAGTTCCTGTGAACCGTCTTTACCTCGCCGCATGACAAAAACCTGCGAACACATTTCTCTAATTGTCTCCACCCCTCGCTTATCTCACTCTCTTCTCCCCGCTCTCTCTGTTTCCTGTTTCTTGGCCAGCAGCGGTAGCAGCAAGCGGGAGAGCTCTCCTAATGATGGTATTAAGAGTCAGGAAAATGACAAGAGAAAGAAAGATAAAAAGAAAGTGGCAGACGGCTTTTTGCTCCCCAACACCCACAGATTCAGAGCTCCGGCAAAAAAAAAAGAAAGGAAGAAAGATGGCAAGAGATGGTGTTCCTTTAGTGAGCAGTCTTTGTCTGTTTTTAGCAGCAGCTCTGCTCCCAAGCGTTGATCAGACGAGTGGTGTTGAGGGTTAAGGGTATTGCCCGTTGTCTACGTGGAAACTCGAAGTTTGGAGCCAAGAAGCCGGATCTAGGTTTTACTAACTAGAGGACATTTTTTATGGCAGCTATTTGCATAGTATGGGCATCATCATCTGTTGGCAGATAATTAGCCTGAGATCCTGTGCAGGTGTTGCCCTTTGTATATTCTAATTCGCCGTACTTATGTACGACTGTGTGCCTGTTCGTGTGTTTTATTAGCGCCCGCAGGAAATCTGGAAGGCGATGGTGTTATTTTGGTGCTTTTATTGAAAAGACTCAACATCAACAGGAAGGTGAAATGCCAAAGCATTGACAGGTGTTTTATTTCTTTATTTCCTGTGGGCGGGTGTTTGGAAATGGCATGTTCTTTGCAAATAATATAAAAAATGCCTTCAGGGTTAATACTAATTTTAATGCAGGGATGCACCAATACCGATATCTGATATTGGGCCGATAATGACTTGCTTCTCTTACTGATCGTGGATATTTTTCCCTGTTGCTTTCAATGCTGGATCATACACTGTTGCCCATTAAGCTGGAATATTTTGTTTTCAGTTCACGATCCTCCGTTTATTCCTATTTAAATGCATCAGTAATCACTTTTGACCAGGTGCAATGATTTCATTATTTTTCCCAATTACACATGAAATTAATTCATGCATAACATTTGTTTGGCGCTATAAAAGACAAGACATTTCCAAAATTATTCCAACTTCATGGGCGACCCTGTTTATACATGGCAATGGGGCCAATCTATTAAATTCTTGTGTATTTGCTCTCCACATATAAGTTCCTGTTTGTTTTTGGTTAACAATTCAATGCATTTCTATGCATGTATTTGTTACACTTTGTTTTAGTACCCAAAGCCCAGGTATGAATATCAGGACTGATAAGTTGGATCAGTGCATCGCCACATTTAATGTAATGTTGGGATTGTTAGAATTAGAAATGCTGTAAAGCTACTTAACATTACACAGCCAACACGTGCATGTACACCCAGTCCTGTGCCAGCAGAGGGCTGAATCATGTGGAGGCTGTGTTGACAGTGGGGCAGGCCAATCACAGTAATAGCCCCAGAACTACACTAAATGCTATGCCCCTGGAATACGCTCAGTCATTACCGCCGCATTAGGAGTCAATAGAAAAGGCAGCCCTGGGCCCAGCCAACATATCCATCCATCCATCCAGCCCCGGCAGTTTAGCTTGGTCAGGCGTGGCAGCTCACTGGGCCCTACAGTGTGTTATTCCACCCCAGGTCACACGATAAGCAGCTCTCAACTATAATCAGCTCAAATTGAAATGATGACATCAATTACAGCACAGTGCACGGCTGTTATTGACCCCGGCCCTCGCTGGCTGTGTGGAGTAGGTTGTGGAAGGGTGATGGTTGAGGAGCGCCTGCAGGAATCGCATGGCTGGAGGGAGGGCCGGGTGTAGAGGAGGCCAGACTGCTGAGGCATGTTATGAATGGAGAGACAGACAGCGATAGAGAGAGAGAGAGAGAGAAACATGTTCTCAGTATCTGATTGCAGGTTCCACCCTGCAGTGTAACTCCACTCAAACACACAATTACTCAATCTAGAGCTATTATCAGACAGCGAGAGGAATAGAGGAAGAGAGGGGGAGAGAGAGAGAGAGTCAGACAGAAAGCAGCTCATTCTGAGGAACACTATACAGAGCAAGAGAGTGCTTTTACCAGAGCTGTGATTACTGCCGCTCACTCAGTGCACTTAACCAGCCCCCTTGACTCTCTTTCGTCTCGCTCTCTGTCATTCACAGAGTGCCGGTTCAGAGCACATGGTTTGTTTGAGTGGTTGAAATAACAGGATTCATTTGAGAAAAAAAAAAAAAAAACGGAGCAGTGGAACCCCGATGATTATAGGGAAACACCTTCTGTGATGTCACGGTGGCGGCAGGTTGTTTTGATACTAAAACCGGCTCCAGCACGCTGGAATGATGTCGCCTACATGGAGTAATTCACTTGACGTGTGATGATGTCATGATGATGTGTGGTTCCATGATGCTGCGGTGATATTCCAGACTTTGTTTGCAATGACGGGTGCACAGGGATTGCTTGTTATTTTGGTTCATATATAGGGTCGCCCATGAGGTTGGATTAATTTGCAAATGTCTTGTCATTTGCAAACAAATGTGATGAATTAATTCATTTCACCGGGGTAATAGGGACACATAATGTAATCATTACACCTGGTCAAAAGTGATTACTGATGATCATTCCTCCTTTGTGTGTCTTTGTAATGAAATAAAGTTGATTCTCTGAAGTCCAGGTGGGCCGAGACGATGGATAACGATGGATTTGCAGAGTAAATGGTAATCGGATCAGGCCTCGTTGGGATTCTTTTTTCTTGCCTGCTGGACAGTCAGCACCAGCTCGCCTGTCCATCAGCCAGCTCGTCCCACAGGCCGCAGGGCCGCGCGGGAACTGATCGATGCTTGCCACGTCAGCAGTTCTCCAGCTAACGGGCCCCAGCAGCAACCCTTCTGCCTGGCTTACCCGGCCCGGGTCTCCTTTGGCGACTGGTGTTTTACCTCCCAGCCGCCAAACAGAAGACAACATGCGAGAGGGAGGATGAGAGAGGAGGGGAGGCAGCGAGGGAGGGTAGGTGGAGGAAAGACGAGAGTAAGACAAAGCGGGAGGGAGGAAGAGCGCGATGGAATCTTAATGTGCCCAAACCTGAACAAGAACAACAGCAGCATCATAACCGCCACCACCTGCTCAGTCAGAAGGGATGGAGGAGAGAGGGAGGGAGGAGGGAATCTTCCTGATTAGCATGAAGAAATTCACTTTTTTTTTTTTATTGTCTCTTCCTCTCCGCTAAGGTCAATCGCCTGCTTCCAGAAGCCAGTATGCTCTTGCTGATCATGGATATTTTATGTGTGCCTGTCGCGTTCGCTGCATCAGTGCATTCTCGAGCCCCCCCTACACTCTAAAAATATGTGTGCGTTTTGTCCCCGCCTGATCTAATTAGTCGTATTTGTTCTTCCTCTGGGTAGAATTGTTTAGCCGTCGCATTTGTATTTTCTGTTTGCGTGTTCCTTAATGGAGCAGAGCCCGTCTGTCTGTCTGCATCTCCATCCGTCTGCGTACAGTGTCTGTGTGGTAGGAAATCATTTTGCCTGGCGCTCGATGCAGCAGGCAGCTAAGCGGCAAGAATCGCACCTCACAACAGAAACTCACACCCTCCTCATCGTACTAAGGCTGCTTGTTTTTGTTTTCTGCAACGGAGAAATAATCACTTTTTTCCTCTCTCAGTGTATAATGTTTGGGGGGTTTGTCAGTGCACGAGGACCTCGGGAATTGTTAGTGTACCGGCATATGTAATATATTATATAATAATATATTGTATTCTAATAACTGACTCTGTGGGGGCTGGAGTGAAGCAGCAGAAACAAAGAAACGCATCTAGCGCTTTGATCACTGTGACTGATCGTCTGCCAGGGTGTACAAGGAAAGGCTTCAGATGCTGCCTTACAATTATGTAATCTGTTTGCCAAGATGTAATGGAGACTTTTTTGATGACCTTGTCCATGTATAGCTCTGTGTGAAATGGAGTTACTGAATAGTTTGGTTTTTCCAAGGTGCGCTGGATTCATGTCCTGGATCAGGGGGCAGGGCCGAGCATCCCATACGCTCGCAACAGCAACGTTCCCGAGTAGCAGATTGGAGAAACCTGAGCAATAATGAGCTGCAAAGAGAAACTCGATTTAAATAGGAAGATTATACAGAAATAAATCTTTAATCCTGTCAGTTGAAATCCTTGTAAATCCCATAGCGTGAGCTTGTATCTCACGTCGGTCACATTCATCAGTTAAAAACCCTTATTTATGACAATACCAATCAGAATCATCGTCTTTTGCTGGTTCCCAGGGATAGGTCTAATTACTGCTGAAGATGTAAGCACTTCATTGCAATGGTAACGCTGGTAATGCTTCAGATGATTAACTCATTTTGTGATATATGGCGTCTTTTCTTCTTCATTTGCATCTGCATTTAGCTTCTTCGTTTTGGACGTTAAGTGACACTAAACCTAGCTATGTGTGAGACCGGCCTCCTAAAACGCCTTTTGGGCAAAGACGAAGTATCACCCCACTTCAAATTTCACAAGACCTGCCCTGCGTAGCTGGTGGGGCATGGACCTCAGGTAGTTAGGAACAGAATCTTGCAGGTCTTGGCAGGAAAAGTGGGATTCCTAATTACACGTCTGCCTGCTAGCTGCTGCTTGAAGCCGATCTGCAGGCTAATCGGCTTTCTTTCCTGCTCACAATAAATCGGTGTTATACGGGCCGTTAAAAATCCACTATCTGTTGACCTCTAATGATAAACAGAAGCGGTTCTCTGCTGCACGCTGTGTATGTTGGAGCATTTGTGCTTGGGCTGCTTTGGCCTCTTGCTCTGGGATGTTACAGCCTGTGTTCGGGGTCTGTGGTGGTGTTTTTGTGGCTTGGTGTGGTAGCAAAGTGCATTAAGGTGCTCGGTTATTAAAATGGTTGGAGTGTTGGAGCAAAAGATAAATGATAAAACAGCTCCGCTGTCAGACCTAGTCTATTTTTGGCCATGTTTATGGCCATAGCCAGAATTGTGCATCCGTATATATGCTATCCCCTCTCTCTCTCTCTCATTCACACACACAGGTCCTCTTACAGTGCAATGATTGACAGCATCACTTGGAACACAAAGTTCCAAGTTTTTTCTTCTTGGAAGCTAATCCTTTGCCTCTCTCTATCACACACTCTGACATTCAGACGATGCAGACACACTGGGGAGAAGGGACTTATTGTCAGGTTATACGCCATCTCCACAGTTCATTTCTAATCCTCTTTCTCCCATTCTGTACAGTCTCCTCCACACACACACACACACACGCACGCACACACACACCACTCCGAAATGTCGTCTCGTATATCTCAAGGCTGGGATTTTCCACACAGGTCCCCATTGTGGCCGAATCGACGAGACCTGGCAACACGGTGAGAGTGGAGGGAGACTCCTGCATGTGAGGCCGGATGAGGAATGAGATACCATTCACATAGTAGAGCAGAAGTGGGTGTTCTTTTTGTCATTTCCTCTCCTCTTCTTTTTGTCCGGGTCTGCTAAGTTGGCCGTTTGGCTGACGCACTGGAACCGGGGTCAGAGTGTGGAAAGCGTGGGGTTGGTTCCAGTTCTGGAGGGAGAGCTGAAGCCCCGACTGATGACGGCTGATTGTCAAATTCTGATCAAGTGAACACGTTTCTGTGTTTGGATGAAGAGTTTGTTTTTGTTTTTTGAGGCTCAGCTGATGGTGTGGAACTGATCTGTCTCCCTACAGTGGTTTAATGTAGGGACTTTGAAAAGCTGTCCTGCCCTCTCGTCTCCTCCCCTCCCTTCTCTGCCATTCTCATCCCTCTCCTCTCCTCCCATCACCTCTCCTCCCCTCCCCACCCCTCTCCTCTGTCCCAGCAGCAGGGTGCTGGCAGGGCGGTTGTGGCTGCAGCTGATATAATGTGACAGGGCCCTCCTCTCTGTCCTTTTTGCTGCTGTGTGACAGCATGAAGCCACCATCCACCTTTTCCCTCCTTCCCAATATCTTCATCCCCCCCTCCTCTCAACCTGTCTGTCTGCCCGGTATGTGTAGGCCTGTGAAGGTGTGTGTGTGCCTTTTCGCCCAGCATGAAATAAATAAGTGTTTGTGCTACACATGAAAATACAATAAGGAAAGACATCTATGTGTTTCTTTAGAATTAACCAATAAACAGTCCAAATAAACATAAGTATCGCATTGCTTCCTGTGATTTGGGAAGTATGTTCTCTTAATATTTTGGTTGTATTTGCAGAGCACACGGCTCTTGTGAAAACAGGGTGACCTCCCAGTTAGCGCTTCTGTAGCGGCGACGGCCCGTTACCACGGCCGCTCTGTGCTGACGGCGGCTCTATAGTCTGTATAATCTGTTAAAGGCCAAGTACGTTCCCCTTATTTCTATTCTTTGCCAATAGCACTGATATTTTTTTGTGGTTGTGTTGTGGAGCTGAAGGCTTTCCTGAGCCACTTGTCAGATGTAATAAAACCATTCACAGTGTTGGTACACTGAAGGTCCAAGTCGTGGTAGGGATTGCTGGGTTTCATGTCTCTTTTTTTCTGAACCCTGAATGTTGGTGGGTATCCGCCTCCCTCAGCCAGCATGCATTTGTTTGAAAGTCATTGCCTACATGTTTAGCTAGTCTGTAGAACATGCAGTCATATTAGACTTTACCTTACAGCCCCTTTAGTCAGTTCTCTGTGTAGATGGAGATTGAAAATAAAAAGTAAGTGTTTCATAATACCGTAAAATGACTCAACACTTTCAACTCAGAAATTGCCAATGCTTCCAAATGCTTGGTGGGATTCTGCATTACTCAGCGTCTGCGTTGTAGTAGTGTTAGTGTCAGGTTGTCTGGGTTTCCCGCCAAATAGTTGGAGAGCAAAGTTGTCCAATAATTCCTGCAGATGAAGATAACAAAATAACGAAAGCAGGGATATGTTTTTCAACAGCGATCAGTCGCTGCAGGTTTGTTTTTGTTTTTTAAAATAACATTTTAAAGGCTGTCGGCCTTAATTGATGGAGAGGACAGTGTTGTCCCGGTGAAAGGGGGAGAGCGGTTACGCAGAGGGCCGCGGGTCGGACTCGGACCCGGGCTGAGTGAGTGTGCCATCTGCAGGTTTATACCTCTGACTAAATATGACGAGAGGTCTGACAGAGACGGAGAAAGGTGCACAGATGAGGCTGATGTTTTTGGACCAAAGCGCTGTCCCTCCTCCAGCGGCCATCCATCTTTATCTCTATTGTCCTTCCATGTCTCTCTCTCGCTCTCTCTCTCCCCCCGTCCCACCACAGTGCTTAGAGGTCGTAGCCCCAGCTGAGCCACAAGCTGTTGTTGCCTCACACCGACTTCTCTACCTGCTAATATGACCGGCGAGCCCAGTTTATCACGCTACTCTCAAGCTCTGCACGGGGAAGATCGTACAGATGGCCTCAATGCGGTTGGAGAACGGGTACACAGATACTGTACATCGTTAATGAGCTCCGAAATGCAGGTATCGAAAAGTCAAAGGTACATTTTATTTTACAGATGTAGCATCCAGGCACATAGGGCCTCATATGCTCATATTTTGATACATTTTAGCTTTTGAAAGACTCATTTGTACCAATTCACATAGATTTAAAGAGTCAATCAAGTAATGCCAGGCATTCAATGAGACACCTGGATGGTGCCAGGATGTGGCCTTATCGGAAAAAGGAATTTAAAGGGATTTTCTTGTGTACATTTTGGTCACTTAAATGATTTGGATGGACTTACCAAAGAGCGAGGCGTATTTTTAATATGCTACACACGCTACCTTTCCTTTCTGAGAGTACAGGTTGTTAATGGAGAGTAACTTTTGTCAGTGTTTCCTTTATCGCGCTCGGCGGTGAGAGCTCTTCCCTGGCATCCTTCTGCTTCCTATACGTGACGCAGCGCGAGTGTTGAAACGCTAGCTAAACGGACAAGTAAATCATCGGCTAAACGCTGCTCATTCAGTTTCTAAATGTCTTTTGATTTCCAGTTTGTTTGCTCTCATTTCTTCTTGTGCTGCTGGACGTTGCTGCTGTCTTTTTGAGGCAGCTGTTTCTGAAGCTCATCTCTCAGTGTCTCCAGGAGGAGGGGGCGGGTGAGGCAGGGGTGGGTGGGGTGGGGGGGGGGGTAATTTGGTTAGGTGAGGTAACGATGAGATATGGTGGAGGGGGAGGCAGGCTTTTTGACACAGCCACTCGCCGGTGCTGTGCTGTGATGTATCATGGCAATACGAGTGAGCTCACAGAAAGCGGTATGGCCTGCACCCCCCAACACACACACACACACACACACACACTGCAAATTGCACACAAATTGAACCTATGGGTTTTCCTTCTATGCCAAACAGCCTGAGCTCTCGTGTGTTCTCACCATTAAGGTGTCTGTTTGATATCAGTGAAAGGAAGAAAGGTCGCTCTGCCAAATTGTATAGATTCCTTTTTTCTGCAAGGAACACCCGGCCATTTCTGCTCTTTCACAATCTGATCGTTTAAGTGGCTTTTGCCGAAAAGCCCCGGCCGGCGGCGCGCAGCTCAAAGCAGAAGTGAAAGGGGGCTGATTTCCTCCCAGACGACGTGATTGTATAAAACTGCGGCTGTTGACTCCGCTTCCAGGCCGCAGTAATTGGGGCCAATGGAGGAGCCTGGTGTTTCCCCTCTAGATGAAATCTCTGGTTTAGCTGACAGGGTGTGAATTACAGTGTCTACTGTATTCTTCAGCTCTGGGAGCAGGTGATGCATGCGTTTGTGCGCGTGCATTTATTTGTTTGAAAGTGGCGGATTCCCCGGTGATTGTCAGGTCTGATAGCTCGCCTTGTCTTTTGTTTTCGCCGGTGGTGACTTTTCTCTGAGAGGGACTCTGTATAAATGTCTCGTCTGTTTTCTGTATGTGTGAACACACCTGACGATCGGAGATCTGTTTTCAACCCGATATGTTGCCTGTGGATCAGATGTTGGAGCGGGGAGGCTCTGTAGATCTGTTAATGCATTAATTGGCACCCACCAATGCATGCAGTACAACATAGGCTCGTGTTTGTGTGCTCATACAGCCTGAGGCTACATCCTTAACCCTTCTTCCCTGTCCCCTGTGTCTGCTTTCATACACACGGTATCTTTCAATGGCGGGGTGTTATTTTACACTCTGTTTAATGAGGAGACTTTTAAATAAGTCATTCAAGGCACATATAGGTTTACAGCAGGCTAGTAGTGTTTTATTAGTAATAAACACAATTTAGAAATTGATGAGTAATAATAATACATTCTTATTATAGGGCTATGCCCCATTACTGTATGGATTTTTAGTAATAAAACTTAATAATGAAAGCGTTCTATAGAATAAATGGTTTGAAAGTCATCCAGAAAATACAGTATGTTGACATGGAGATCCTGATTCATCATACACTGTCGATGCTTTTATTGTGAAAGACAGGTCCAACGTGTCCTAAAGTCTGATAAAAGTCAGACTGCTTTGTAAACCTAATGTTCTAAGAGGGAATTTCTTCTGAATGCCGTAAATGTTTCTGCAGCTCATCCAGTAAGAGTTCCAGGAGCCAATCTGAGATTTAAAAAAACACGTCAATCTCCAAGTATAGAATTGAGAAATGTGCTGCTTTCTCCATTCATCACTTCTCTCCTCAAACCTCGTTCTTTTAGAGTGCTTCCAAGGACCGATGTGCACTTCAGCACCAATAAGACTGTAGTGACATTCCGCTTGAATATTTGACCTTATTCAGCAAGAGTCGCATTTCTTTCTTGACATTCTCTGCATTTTGTAGAGTGGGACATACGGGTGTAAAATACACCTCTTGAACTATTTGTTCTCATAGCTTTTTTCCCCTTTTGTGGATGCGTGTCATTATGCACGTTGGAGAAATAATATACTGCAAAAATTGTCACAGGGCTCAGAATGCACTAATAATAAGTTCACATTTTAGCAATGCATAAAATAAAATACTACCTTTAAAATAAATAAATACCCAGAAGTATAGAAAAAAACATCATTAGCTGCAGTTTGTAAAGCGGTTTGAAATAGCTTCAGGGCAGATTTCACCTTTTAATCCTCATGAGGTAGAAGTAGGATGTGGAAGAGAGGGGGGAGGGCTTGACACATTACCTCAAAGTTGTGTTACACGGCCTCCGTGGAACCTGGAAATGCTTGGAGAGAGGCTTTCGTTCTGTAGACGGTTCTGCTGGTCTTGTCACCTCACACACACACAGCTCCATGTGAATGTAATTGTCACATGCAGGGGGGGGAGAAATTCATAGTCATTGTGTTTGTGTGTATGTGTGATTGCATGCCTTTAAATGCTCTGCGTGTGGATGATTTATGGTTTACAAAAATACAAAGATAAAAAAAAAACACGTACAATTTTCTTATTTTCAGTTCATCTCACATCTTTCCCTCAGCTTGATTGATCCAAATATTCTGAGTGTTTCCGATACCTGAAGAGGAAAGCAATCTCTCTCTCGCTCTCTCACCTCTCTCTCTCTCTCACTCTCTCTCTCTCTCTCTCTCTCTCTCTCTCTCTCTCTCACCTCTCTCTGTCTCTCTCTCTCTCCTCTCCAGTCAGCGAGAGTGAAGCTCGGAGCATGCCTGGGAATATTCTTTCTCAATTTGTGTGTCGGCGCTGTGGATGCGCGGCTGCTGGCGGAGGCCCTCCTTTGTCATGGAAACACCAATTTTTAATCTTAAGCCAATGAGTTGGAGCCTCTCACATAGGCCAACTAACTCGCCGGCTAATGCATGCACCCTGGTATAATTGACGCGTCTGAAAACGTGTGTTTTGAACAGGCACGCACATATTATGTCGGAACAAGAGGCGTGTGTGTAAAGACGCAGAGCGAGACGAGGTGCGAGGGATCAAACAACATCTGTGTTGTTAATGGCATGCGGCTGGATTAATGTTGGGGGAAGCATGCTGGTAATGGCAGAAAGCAACGTGCTAAGTAAGACTTGGAAGGGAATAATGCTTCTTTCACAGCATATGAAAAAATACAAGCTGTGATAGACCGTGGAAGAAATCAGCTTTTCACATTTGACACGTAGGGAATATTGTTATTTTACTTTATTATTAAATATCCAGTAAGTAAAATATCACAACAAGCTGTTGCACTGTTTTTTTTTTAACTCTATAAATGTGTCTCATTAATGGTGGGATGGTTTTTGACACGAGGATGTTGCCGTCGAGCAACTAGACTTTGGCCACACCCTACACCCACTCGACATTTTTCACAGGCGGCTCCAACGGTATCCCTGGCTACCGCTGGTAACCTTGGTGATACCGGTGGTGATATGCTGCAGTCAGTGGGCGTTGCCAGGGCGTGATATGAAAGCATAGCTGGAGCTGTGTGTGTGTGTGTGTGTGTGTGTGTTTGTGTGTGTGTGTGTGTGTGTGTGTGTGTGTCTCAGATCCGATAGCAGCTTCTGCCAGAGCCTTCATTTTGACGTGTCCTTTGATGACGGCATTGGCATTCGAGCACACACACACACACACACACACACGAGGGAAAGGGGGGAGAGATCGAGGGAAAGCTGTGAAATATGAAACAGGAGCATCTAAGTTCAGGTACACTCTTGCATAAACACATATTAATTAATTGTGGAAGCCGGCGGCTCATAAGAGACGAGGTTGTAAAGTGGGTTTTTTTTTATGTACTGGTTCCCTTAAACTGTAACGTGTCCATTTCTCTCCCTGTGAGGTCAGAGAACCCGGGCTTCTCTCTGATTTATGGCCGAATAATTGTGCCTCATCAACAATTTTGTATAGTGTATCTCCACAGAGACACGACTACACCTCCTCAGCATGAACTAGCTCTATATTTGTTAATCAATAGAGAAATTTGCATTTGGAACTATACAGTGCAAACATAATGCAACTGCTGATGCAACTTTTAATTGCAGTTCTCCATGGGGCATAGCAAATTTAATCAGTTCCTAAGTTTTTTTGGGGGGGCCAATTTAGTACAATTCCCCAAGTATTTCACACACCGGCATTTGTTTTGCCATTATGCCTAATTTTAATTCTTAAAGCCACCCGAATTCGTCTTTCATTTGCGAGTTCAATACCGATACAATAACACGTGAAAGTCAGAAATGATAGAAACAAAACCCAATAAGAACGGAGTGAATGGACACTTTTTTCTTTCTGCTACTTTGTGCTAATCCTGCACACTCCTGCCTTTTAATGTGCGTAATCCCTCCCCGTGTTATCTCGGGCTAATGTACCAAGGAACGGCACAGCAGAGTGGAGGAGATGCACTCGAAGGCTGCAGCTAGCAGCTTCCCAGAGAGGGTTGAGGCGGAGGCCAGCGATGTTCACTCGTCTGTCGAACTCGCTCCCTGTCTGTCTGTCTCCCACCAGAGAGAGAGAGAGAGACTCCCTTCGGCCCGGGCCGCCTTCGTCAACACATTAGCGGGATGCTGCGGCCAGCGTTTTCAAATCACTACAACAACATGCGGACGCCGTCCCAAGACAGGGGGGAAGTGGGAAGGAGGTGTGAAGAACATCGTCGGCGACGACAGACAATATTTAGATGACTTTATTTGCCATTCTAGTCTAAACTTCCATTTGATTTCTCTGAGACTTTCTCTGATGTCTCTCTCCTCGCCTCGTTTTCCTTCCCTGAAAACAGAGAGGTCATTACTGCACCCACCCACCTACCCACCCCAGGTTCTTCATAATCAAATATTTGACCTAATGAAGGGATTTAATTACTGGTTGCCCAGCACTGGAGGTGTCAGATTACTGCTCCCCCTTTTAATTTTGCTTGCAATTTATCACTATCCTGACAGCAAGGGTATGCATACGCATGTGCAACTCTCTCTCTGTGTGTGTGTGTGTGTGTGTTGCTGCACGAGTGTGTAAAAATATTCTTTGAAGCAGCATGTTGAAGGAGTGAGTGTGGACCTGTGTACAAATTTGTAGTTAGTTGGCCACTTGAGACTGTGATAGCAGAATGGCGCGTCGGAAATGGCATCTAAACTATGCTAATGCTCGTACTTTTTCCCAGCACAAGCCGTAATTTACATTCTTTCTGTGAAGGGTCCAAAAAATATGATGATCATAGCTGTGCACGGTTTTGCTATTCAGTTGGGAAGGGCAAAAAAAAAAAGAAAAAATGTTAACACCCCAAAAAACTCATGTTAATGCACAGGGAAGTTGCTGTGCATACAAATGAGCCAGGATAACGTGAAAGTGTGAAAGAGCCTGAGATCATGTGTGTTTGTTGGGCATCGGTGGGCGTGGAGTGCACAGTGGTAGCCCTCCCAAGCGTAAAATGAACAGCAGTGGAAGGGTTATGCGAGTGTCCAGACCGTTTAGATTTAACTATGAATTAATAACCAGACAGGATCACAGCACTGGAAGAAGGGCAGGCGGCTGAGGGGGCGAGACAAAGGAGAGCAACAACAGAGACGACTGAGGGGTGGAAATTACTCCTAAAGCCGTTCTCTCAGCACGTCGGTGGATGCCAAAAAATATTACACACAGAGGACATCTTCTCTGTAAACCCTCAGCTCACCTCAACCTCACGTATACATATAGTTAGTAGAGACACAAGGTAAAAGCACCTCATCTGCAGCTATATACCAGCTTGGTTTAAATTAGCCAGCGACTTCGTGATTTCAACAAGAGCGCTATGAAAATACTTGGCGGGCATCGCTCAACATGCGGGATTTGTCATCTGCGACAGCTGCTACCAACTGTCTTCAACTGCTGTTTACTATTGAAAATGACTAATTCTTCATATTTACTGGCTTGCACCGCAGACAAACATGAGTCATAAAGTCTAAGATACTGACGGACTTACAAAAACACATGTTATTTTTTTCCCCCGGGGCGAGCTAAGGCTTCAGTACTCCTCTAGGCTGCACATCGGTGAGAATGCATGTTTGCGTGACTATTTCTTTAACGTGATCACGCAAGTTTAGGCAGAAAAACTACATAGTAAATGTCTTTATGTGAAGGTGACTGCCAGTGTGTACTACAGTCAATGGTTTATTCTGCAATGTCATTTTGTAATAACCAAAATTTGGCCTCCCTGAGATGAAGCCAGCTTGTTACACTTGAAAAGATTTTAAGTATTCAGCCCTGTTTGCGTCCCCTCTCAGGATAATGCACCCGTTGAATGAGGCGGCTTTTCCAGGAATTAATTTTAAAAAGCCAATTTTCTAGTTTAAACACGAGAGAATTACAGTTTTCCACAGAGCGGCATCACAGTGATGCTAACAAAAATGCCCTAAACGCTGACGCGAGGAGGAAATGTGAGTGGAAAGATGGCCTTTGGATCAAGTTGTGCCCCACTTCTTCACAACACGCAAAGCACTTCTCCATCGTCCATCTCCGCTGTCCAGAACAAGCCCGGGGCCAGAGACCCAGTCCTGTTCCGTCAGCCTCCTGACCCCGGTGAGGGTTAAATAAGTGTGAGGGAATTTGAGGGAACGTGGCAGTTCTTCCTCGCCCCATTTGCTTTCCCGGGCCTGTCTGTGAAGTATTAGGCTAATTCCAGCTAATGAGGGCGGTCAAGTTGGATGTTGGATGCATGCAGACATCGAGCCTCGCGTGCGTGTGCGTGACATAAATGGCTGCCGTCAAACCACGCGTCTATGCCTGACCTACTGACCCCTTGGGTTGCCATAGCAATCAGGAGTGGCTAAACCTCCGTGTGCGCTGACGTTGCATTGATTTCTCCCTGAACTTATAGCGTGTAATACTTTTTCTTTGAAAAGTTGCTGTCCTTTATCTGCGCTTTCATCCGCAGCCCCGTGTAAACCCGCTCAAAATCAAGCGCGCAACCGTTCAAGCGAAAGCGGCTTTGTTTCTGTCTTTCTGCTCTCGGTGTCTAAATAGTCGTCTTTTCAAAGAGGCCGATTTCATTTGAAAGCACCGGCGCTCCTCTGTAACCTTACAAGCTCACAGGAATATCAATAGCATTCCCACTGCGCTTTCCTTGACACATCTCGAAGCATCTCGTCCACACAGATCGCACAGGATTCTAGCTGATAGATGTTGTGATGCTTTTCAAAAGGCCGGGCGCGCCGACAGATATCTTTTTGCTGTGCACGCCGTGCCCTTCTCTCTAGTGTCTCGCCTGCTGCGCGGAGCTGTTATGGCTGCTATTCAACTGGGTGGCCTTCTACAAGGTTCCTGGCACAAAGGCGGTTTGACCTCCGGTGTGCCTGCGTGTTTGCGTGAGTGCCTTCATGCTCAAGCAAAAGGGTTAAGCAGAAATGCAGCAACAGCGCGGTTATATCCTCACATACAGACGAGTTATACAACGTTCAGAGCTTTTTTTCCTGGTCATTGAGCGCAAAGTTGATGTGTCGATCATAAAAAAAATATCTGTGGAAGAGTTATTTGAAATCTTATGATTCATAAAATGTCTTTTGCATCAGGAGTCATCCTGATGGAGGTTGCACTGCTCCCAGTGCTCCTGCCTCCTCTCGCTCTGATTGGCTGACACAAACTGTCGCAGCTGATGAGAGTAGAAGCAGTCGTAAACATGGGACGACATGTAAATTTACTTTTTACACATTTTAAATCACAAATACCTTAGTAGTTGTGACATTTGAAGAACTATTATCATTGCTTAAAATATTGATTTGTGTGTTGATTTGGTTCAGAATATTATATACATTTTAACACTCCATATAATGTGGTTGTTCGGCCAGTTTATATAGTGCTTTAATAGTACTTTCCTCTCCATTTTTGCCGCCGTTTTCTTATTGTACTTTAAAGATAACAATTTTCACACGGGAAATCATGCTTCAGCTGTCCCCAAGTGTCTTTTATCCCTGCACATTACACCGCTAGAATAAAATAAAGATGGCTGATATACCTGGTTTTAAAGCGTGCGGACCTCAGAGGATCGTATCTAACTACCTCACTGTAAACATGGAGTCTGTTGACTGTGTCAGAGGGCTTAATAGTTCCATTTTCAAACGCTCCCTGTGATCTGATTTTATCACTTCCTATGCTCTGGATTTTATTTTTCTTGTTGAAATTTGGTCTGATGTTGATATTTCTGTCAACGTGGGAAGTTCTCAGGGATGTGTGCGTCCTAATAGGCCGAGGTTATCCGGTCCTTGTAGTCATTTATAGTGCTGAAACTGTTATTCCATTCATCGGTTAGTCAAAGTATTAAAATACTTGTCGAAAATTGTTTATTTATAAAAACTAAATATCAAATATCTGGCTTCCCTAAGTAAGTCAATGTGTCACCACTCTGGGAGCAGGCATAATCAGACAAAATGATTCAACGATTAATCAAAAAAAGAAGTACTTGCAGGCTTAGTCATTTAAAAAAACAATGTTTCAATGTTTCTGATCCTGCCCACCAACAAAATACACTCTTTATCTCATAATAACATATGATGCCTTTGGATTGCTCACTTATTTTGACATTTGAGGAACTAAAAACAACATTTTATCTACTTTTATGTAATAATTGCCTATCGCAGTCCGTTGCACAAACAATGTAAAACCCTCATTTTTTCATAGCAGCAATGACGAGAGGAATGAAGGCTTTTCAATCCCTGCCAAACACACACACACACACAAACACACACACACACACACACACACACACACACACACACACAAACCGAGGACCTCATTGGCAGGTAACTTTCTGTCTCAGTATCCACTCGCCTCTGCTGCCGCGCCAAGAGTGCCAAAGGCCTCTCGGTTGTGCTTGAAGTGCAACAAGCCGCCCCTGTTCTCGTACATGTCGCAGATGGGGAAGCCGAGCTTGGCATTGGGACAGCGAAGGGGGCATCCCGGTGAGATCTGTCACCGGAAACAGGAAATTATATAAAAGCATGGACGCGTAAGAAAGGGAAAGTACATGGAGCGCACACACAGTTGGCCACAATTTTGAGTCATTTAAGTCGTTGTTTCAAGCGAAGATACCAGAGACTTAACAGTCCCTTAAATGTGACTATCTGCTGGTTTTTCAGATTCTCTTCTGGACCGTCACTGAAAGGAAGCAAGCTTTTCGAATATCAACTTGTGTTCTGAGCCATATTTCACAATTTCCTGAAATGTTTTAGTTGAAATGATGAATCGTTAAAATGACTCTAATCGTTTTTGCAGCCCTCGTTGGACCAGTTTGTATCTTTATACAAACAAATAACAGACCTGTGATTTAAATCAACCTTGCATTCGCTGTCTGGTGCAACTATGACCCAAGAATTTGCTCCCAAATGTATGCAGACATGCTTGTAAAAAAAAAAAAAAAAACCCACCCATCATATTCACAGACAGAAAGTACAGACAGGTCGTGTCTAGATGCACACCTAATAGGCACACTTAAGGGAGCACACGCACATATACAGTGTGGAAGGATCGGAGATCAGATGTGCAGTTCAGTGCAGACGGTGCCGCTCACATCTCTATTGGCGTCTGGGCCAGAAGAGGAGACATCAGGTAATTAAAAAGAAAAGGGAGAGAAAGAACAAGAGAGGGGGGGAGTGGGAGGGAGAGGAGAGAAAGAGGCCAGTAGGGAAGACGGATAATGGACAGCCTCATGCCGCTTCGCCTGAAAACATAACTTGTCATTAGCGGCGCCATCAGCAGCCGCCGCATTAAAGCCCGCGGGTTCTTCCACGAAGCCCGTCACCCGGGCGGCAGAACGTTCTGGAGGGAGAGCCGAGTGCATTCCTGAGCGCGTCCGTCTCCACGTGCGCAGTGCGGCGTTTGCCTGTGCGTAGGTGTGCACACCATGGTTAAATATTAACCTGGAACTGTCAGGCTTGCTCAGGAGGAACTCTGCTTCCTGGGACGTCCACCTCGGGGCTCCCGGCGAGCAAGACAGGGAAAGAGGGAGAAGGTGAAGGAGTTCATCCGTTAGCATTTGAAGGTGAAAAAAAAAAAAAAAACGCAGCTGAAGAGAAAGTTTTCACAGAGGAAGAAGAACTCAGGTGGCAGATTTCTGTTTCTCTTCCCACATCCGTTGCTCCGGTCCACTCTTGAGAGAGGAAAACTGAGCGGTCATTATGAAAATACAGTATGTTTTATTTTCTGTTTGTTTGCCGTCGTCATGGCAGCGGTAAGTGAAGTTAGCCTGTGCCAGGTGCCTGTCGGTTTGACCCCCGTCTTTTGAAGCCGACAAGCGCTCAGAAAAACACGGGCGAGGAGTTAGGACGGCTCACTTTCACACACCCACGCCGGCTCACGCTCGTGCACGGGAGAACCAAGCGTGCACATGCGGCAGACATGTCGAATACCAAGTTTGCTGGCGTCTCCAACTCCCCTATCGTGCATCTTATAGGTAGATGGAAGGAAGGAGTTAAGAACATGCAGAGGATGCGACGTGAAAGAACATCCAGCATGAAAACGAATTTGCACCAAACTTTCAAACAAAGAAAAGAAGAAGTGCTTATGTGAGACTCCCAGAAGCAAACGGGGACACAGAAGTTTGTCTCTGCACTTCCTCGTCTTTAAACCTTCGCCTGTAAACAAACCGGAGCTAAGGTCCAACATGCCGGGGCAAAAATGAATAAGTAAAACAAAAAAAAGTCACACATGCCCATTATTCATGCGCCGCTGTCCATTTGACTGCATGTGCTGCTACCTCAGTGGAGGGGAGAGGTAGAAAAGTGGCCTAGCTCTCTCTCTCTCTCTCTCCACCCTCCCTCCCTCCAAGTGAATGAGTCTTGTTCTGTACGCCGTGTAAATATTTCAGCAGTTCAGACGCCTGCGCTAGGCCTAGCCACAGCGCTAACATGTCATTGACCATTAGTGCTAACTTGCTGCATCTGCTTCTCAGCGTTATCCTCTCCCTCTTTTGTTTCTCACAACTTTGCCTTTTCGCTCCGTTCCCCGTGTGCCGTGTATGTAAATAAGCTGTTAACCACGGAGAACTCTGCAGAAGTGTGATGTATGTGTAGCCGACCGCATGGTAGCGGTGCAAGTTTAATCTGCAGTCCGAGGCTGACGATTCAAAAGGGGTCCTAGCCCTCCTCGACCCTCATGGGTTTGGTTCTTATCTTCAGAGACCGTCACTACTTTTGCAGATGAACCGCCGTCAAAAACGAATTAGAATTGACTAATTGTACTAACATCTACCTCTGCTTTTTCACACCAATGGAATAGGAAAAGCAGAGATAGGATATCTATTTATTTATTCATTTAACCAGGTAAAAAAGCCCATTGAGATTGAGTATACAAGGATATAAACAGCAAGACACGAGATTAAATAGACATCCAATGTCCAAAAGATTTAAAGTCAAGGTCCTTCAAGATCGAAAATCATTTTTTTGGATCAAGTCTGGCAGTTTCAAAATCCTTCTGGAGTGATATGCCAGTGACCTTGTTGTTTATACCATAGATTTCTACACAGTCTGTACAAATAAGATTCAGCAACATTGGGACGATAATCTCAACACAGATAGGCTTACAGTTTTAATGTTTCAACTCGAGTCAAATACAGTAATTAGGTATTTGCCTTAATGTCGTTGCTGTCTATTCGTGTCTTTACGATAACTTTGTGTGAAAAATCGACTTTGCGTTTGCTGTGAACACAGCATTAGCGTTTATTTGATGTACAGTCTATCAATAATACGGACACATTACACTCAAGCTATCTTGTACATTCAGATTCTAAATAATTGTTACTTGGAAGAGCTTCAAAGGCAATGTTTACACCTCATCTGTTTGGTCGGGTAAACTAATATCTAGTGTAGTTTGGGTTCAAATCGGTATGGCTGCTTGGATCAGCAACACACATATTCATGCAAGTCATTTGGTAGCCATGGCTCCTGGCACCCAAAGGTTCAGTGAAGTGCTGCATGTCTTGCTGTCAGTCACCATGATTTTGATCTTCCCCAATGGGTTTCATGTTGAATGAGGGAGCTGTCAGTCTTCATGTTTCCTCCCCTCGGTTTGTTTTCAGTGAGCCAGCGTGAACAACGAGCACCAGAACTAAACAGTAACAGTTCTGTTTTTTCCATCTGTAGACCGAATTAACAAAGCTACAGGTCTCCATGAAATCAATATTCTTCTCTATGGCTGAGTATAAAGGTTATGTAGGTTATCCTTTTGAGCAGAGATTTTATTTGAGCAAAGTTCTAGTGTAGCTGCTTTATTCAGACAACATTCACCTTTTTTAAATCAAATTATATCCATCCTTAGTTGTGGTAGTTGTTGTGAAATGTTTTGAGCATCTTCGCGAATATTTAGAGAAATTAAGTCTGCATGTTATCTGACGATGGTAGAGCATGTGTAGTAGAGGGAATAAGAATGTCTCTTTTCTTTATTTTTAAAGTCTTTAAACAGAGCATGTTTGCACAGGGTGGACAAAAGAAAACAAAACAAATATGCACGCATCATCTAAACATTTTATAAACCGTTCTTTTCTGTCTTAAAGGCACGACTGGCCTGCTCACATAACACAGAGGATGGATCAATCAAGAGAACAACAGGTCCAGCCTGTCAACAGAGGCACAGTCTGACTCCAATCGATCCAGAGGCAGATCTTATTGGTGTACACTCTATTTGGGCTTGAACACACACACACACACACACACACACACACACGCTGTACAGACATAAACAGACGTGAGTCATGAGCTCTAGGTAGGAATCTTTTATAGTGGCTTTGCTCCTAGTTACTAATCTGTCTCTACCACATAGATGCTGTTCTTGGGATGTCTGTATGAGTCACGTGTGTGTGTGTTGTGTGTGTGTGTGTGTGTAGGAATGAGTGTCTCTGGAAAATATCGAGGGAGCTGATGGATAAAACAGGCTCCCTAAAAGTCCCAGTTCTGCGTTTAACCTGCCAAAGCTTCACATTAAAAAAAGAGACTAGGAGAACATGGATGAGATGGAGAGGTGGTGATTACTGAGAGAGAGAGAGAGATATGAATCTGTCATATCCGCCTTCCCTCTCCGTCTCCTTGCTGGGTGTGAATGACCGTCAGACTCTCATTAAGAAGCTCAAACAGCCTGAAGGCGATGTTGTCACACAGTTTTGGTCCGTGTCCAGCAGCGGATTTCCCGCTAAACGCCTGTTGTAAAGGGCCACACCTCCAGGTGGGTCGTTGAAATCCATACAAAAAGAGAACCGAAAACACCCTTTGTCCAAATTAATTGGGACGCAACCCCTGGAGCCTAATCCTAATCTTACATCATATTGTCAAATCAGCATGGTGCCGTTAATCCGTGCTCCCTCTGCTGCCCACACAAGCCAACAGGTGACTCCAGATCTGTTGTTGTGGTAACTTTATTGTGAGGCAGTCACAGCTGTGGTGTGTGAACGGTGTTGTATCTGCACTCCAAGCATGTTCATAACTTTCAAACTCTTTTGTTAACTCAACATCAGCTTTAAGATTTTGTCCAATATCGGTTTTAACGCCGTCTCTCGCTCCCGTTTTTAGGGGCCGCCTCAAACAAAATGTCTCCCGCTGCGTGGATGTATGTATGTGGTTCTGTTTGACGACGGGTCCTGCCTTTTGTTAAAGTGGGGTGTCTCAGCTAATTAAAGCTGAATTATTGATACTCTGGTGAATTATTCAGCGGGGATAATTAGATATAGAAACGATGGTAAACACAGGTACAGCTGCACGACAGAAGACGAGTTGGAAAGGAAATGAAATGCAGAGAGAAGGGGACGGTATGGCCTTTATTCCTCTGGCTGTTTGCCAGACCCCCCCCCCCCCCCCCCCCCCTCACATAACTCTATAGCCTGATGTCTCTGTCCTTGACTCTGCAGTGTTCATCTCTCTCCGTTTCACCCTTTCTTGTCCCTCCTTCCTTCCTCTCCGTCATCCCATCCTCTCTCACCTCCTCTTTCTCTACCTGCTCCCTCCTCGGTGCCGCACCCATGAGACTCTCCTTCTCCCTGTTGCTATGACATTAGCTAGCTGTAACAGTGTCAGGCCGGTCTTGAGGGATGAGACTAAAGAACTAAGTCTTGCTCTTTTCATTTAATTACTCCTTCCTCTCTTTCTCCCCCCCCCCCCTTCCTGGCCTTGCCCCCCCCCCCCCCCTTGTACACCGCACCCTGCCTCACTCTTCCTCCCCTTCTCTTCATCCCTCACCCTCGCGCTTCTTCGTCTCTCCCTCTTTTTCCACCTGACTCTACCTGTCTTCATGTGCGCGTCCTCTCCCTCGTGTTCTCTCCGTCTCTGATTGCATCTTGCAAAAAAAGGAAGAGGAGGAGGAGACAGGAGGGACATAACATCACACCCACATCCTTCCTGTGAAATTGTTTGGATCATGTGGGATCCGACAGCACTCCACCTATTTGCCTCTTGGTCGTTTCTTCCCCTTGTTTAGGCATAAATCCATATAGAGTGAGGCTACTTGTGAACGTGTCGCCTAATCCAGCTGTGCACATACATACCCATGCACTATGTACTTCAGTGTGTGTGTGTGTGTGTGTGTGTCAACTTCTGTGTGTTGGCCTAGGCTTGACCTTGATTACCACAGTGACGGTGAGGCTCCTCATTAGTGCTGGACTGGAGGAAACAGTTGGGTAATGAGGGACCAGTATTGTCCTTAGGCACACACACACACACACACACACACACACACACAACACACACACACACACACACACACACACACACACACACAGATGCCAATGCACCACTTTGTATTAGTGCTTGCATGCACCTGCTGACACCTGCGCTTATGCAAGATCTCATACATAAGCCTCATGGACACACACACACGAACACACACACACGAACACACACACACACACATCTTCTGAGTACATCTCAGTCTCATGGCCCCCCACTCAGTTGTCTCGCCTCACCTTCTGTTTAGTGTTTTTTCTCTCCCACACACATTCTGCCTCCCCCCCCCCCTCGTCTCTGTCTTCCTCTCTCTGTTCTGCCCACCAGACAGACCTGCTGCCCACTGAGTTCCTACGGGCCTGCAGCTTCCCAGTGTCGCCCTCTGGTGGCGGCGCTCACACATCAAAGGGAAATGCCTCGCAATCTCCACGACACATCGCAAAAATCAAAGTCTTGATATGACTTTGATTTGATTTGTGTCAAATATCATTGAGTCTGATTTGACAGAAAACCTGCACATTGTATTAAAATCGCTGTAGTTCATTCGAGTTTGTATCCAGAAAGGCTGTCGTTAAATAAGGAGAAGCCCAATCATAGGCCAACATCTTGTCCCTTTAATTCAATTCCCCTTCCTCATATTTTCACCTGATCACTCATCAGTTTTAGATCTGCCACTACATTTTGTGTACACTGAAACTTTTTTTTTATGGTGGTAAAATATGTTTTCCTGCAGCCTCATTACCTCATACGACCCCAAAGCATCCAAACTATCCTTTTTAAAGGAGAACTACACATAAGTAGTTAAAAGTCAGTTAAAATATTTGATGAAGATAAACAACCCAAATCCAAAACCAATATCAGTGCTCAAACTCAAATCTGTGAGGTCATCCCATATAAAGTATGGAACTGCTCCGTAGACAATTAATTCAGAGACATATATATTAAAAATGACATAGGAGTATGAAGATATATTGTCTTTTTCACAGTTGAAAAAGCTACAATAGAATATAGTTAATTCGGTATGAAAAATAAAAAGAGAAGATAGAAGAAAATGCTTGATGTCATCAGAGGTTTGAGACTTTCTTCTCAGGTTTCTGGCTCATGTTTACAAATATTGATCAAACTTTCCTCGGATATGGAAAAAACATTTGAATTCTTAAATTAGGTGGAGTTCCCCATACCTCGCATGACAGCTAACGTTTCCACGATCTCGCAAGAATCACACCTATCACATGGAGTGATGCTTTTGTGAACACAGACGAATACACGAGTAGATGCTGCGATAACAAAACATCTGGTGGGTCAGGTCCTTTTATCACTCTTATTTTTACATTTGGTCTGCGTACTACAGTGTTTTCTTTTTAACATATTTCCTATGTATGCACTGGTTACTCAAGGCAATCTTATTTTGCACCGTACCTCGCCACATTGTAGCTGAGAATTGAGTACTTTCTACACTATAGTGCAAGGTTAGCAGCTCTGTCCTTGCCTCTCCCCGTCTGAAATGAAAGACCCATTGTTTCAACAGATACTAAGAAATTCAAGCTGTGAATCTGCCGCAGTTGTAAATTGCATATGTGCCATGCAAGAATGGAAAGCTTGACAGACGTAGCAACAATAACTAAGGGTGGTGGGGCTCAGCGAACGGTCAACTCCTCTATGAGTTTATGCCAGATGTGTGCACATCAATTTAAATGAATTGCTGCGTGATATATATATATATATATATATATATATATATATATATATATATATATATATATATCGTAACTTCTGCTTCATTTTCTTTCCCACACCTGACAAGATCTTCTCTTCAAACACACATTATGTAGACTGGTGATCACTAGAGGAGGCCCATTAAAGGTGGTTTACCTTGCACTCTCTTTTATCCGTGAGCTCACATAGTGTTTTTAGCTCAACAATGAGAATGAAAGTGTGAGTAAGAGAGAAACAGAGCATTACTTTGGTGGAAAACAAAGAGGCTCTGTGGTCCTAGTGGCCTCAGTTCACTGACGCTCCCGTTGTTTGCCCCTAAAGGCTCCAATATGCTTCACGCACCAGCCGTCTGCAACCGCTCAAGTATATATAGTCTTTGCACTTTTGTCTTTGCACTGTTGTGGAGAGAGTTGTCATAGTTTTGCAAAAGAAGCGCTGACACGGTGTTAAGATTCTCTTTTTGTTAAGTTAAATATGGTGCATTTGTTTGGGTTACTTTTAGGTCTTTGTAAATACGGTAATTTGTGGATTTACCAGCTCTCAGTGTTAATATACTTAGTCTATTTTAAAACTATGCACAACAAGATCTTTTATATAAGAGTGTAAACGATTGCAACATGTGTATTTATTTAAAACGACGACTGAATGGAATTCATAATTGAAACTTTCTGTCTCCTTCAGTGTGATTCTTTCCATTGGAACACTGACAGAATATTACGGTGACTCCTGCATGATTCTGATATCTGTTCTTAATATTTGTTTGCAGGACACTCTAAGTGACAGTGGTCCTTTATATTGCCTGCACAAACACACACAGACACAGACACAGACACACGCGCACACACAGACACACACACGGCATTTCATACCTGGAATTCTTGGAATATTAGCCGGAGGCCTCGGTTGTCTTTTTCTGTTGGAAACATAGAAACCTTTTTGTACAAAGATAAAAGATCTCAGCTTCGCTAACACTATCACTATTTCTGTGAAAGGGAATGTTTATAGTAACAGATGTGTAAATTTGTATGGACTGAGATGTCTTTCCCTTTCCCCCCCATTTATTGTCCTTCAGTCTCCCTCTCAAGACAAGCGTCTGATTAATTCTCAGACTTTTCTCGCTTTGATCGAGTGCAACCAGAGCCATCGACAGAGCGAGAGAGGGAGCTCTCACAATTCAAAGGTGGATAAGGGACTCTCTCCCTCGCACGCTGCCTTCCTGCATATCCACGTCCACGGCGCTTCTGATAGATTCCAGTTGAA
This sequence comes from Chelidonichthys spinosus, assembly GCA_029853015.1. Classification (NCBI taxonomy): domain Eukaryota; kingdom Metazoa; phylum Chordata; class Actinopteri; order Perciformes; family Triglidae; genus Chelidonichthys; species Chelidonichthys spinosus. Next base: position 8,536,310 of record CM056823.1, on the reverse strand, counting down.
AGGGGGCGGAATGGGGGAAAAAAAGAAGCAGTAGTCGAGGAGACGGGTTAGAGAAAAAGACGGAGGGAGAGGGAAGAGCTAAGGAGATCTATCATGCCACACAGATGCATCTATAGATGGTTTGAAATGAATTTAAAACATGACAATTGAATAATACTAGTAGTATGAGTTAGATATTTGAAGTTCATGAAGGTGAGTTACAAGAAAAGACCTTAAGGAAGTGAACTTTGGCTTAACATTGGAAATGTTCAAGTTGAACCCTACTTTCCCATGTTTTAGTCTTTTAAGTGAATAATGGTAACACATTTTTAGAAAAATCCAATAATATTGCCAGACACAAGAAATTCGAGCCCATTGGTGGAAAAGAAAGCACTTTTATTGGCCATAAATTGATGGTGAGGAATTGCCCCACCCGACTACAGTGCAAACCGTTTAGCTGCTGCTGGCTGCAGCGTTCTCGCTCAATACTGGACCAATTTCAAAAATTGTCCCTATAAGTCACTTAGACACGAAACATGGGGGAAATACAGTTCACTTTGAAAGTTACCCTTTAAGCCAGAAATGCCCCACCTGTCGGCGTGTGTGGCGGAGAGCTTTAAAAGTTACAATCAATTATACATTTAATGGCTGGGTTGTGTGACCTCTGTTATAAATATCAGTAAATCTATTGAGGTGATTCCTGTCTTTGAAGGTATCACGGTGGCTCCTAATTTGTGGCAACTTAAAGTAAAAGTGCCAGAAGAGAGGAGCTTTGAAGACAACAGGTCTTGATGCTTTATGGATGCATGGTAACACCAGCTTCTATAGACAGACACATGTTGTTTTTGTACCACAATAGTGCAGCAGGGAGCCACTAGCCAAACCCTTTTACCCTCCTACGTTTCATTCATCACCACATACACAGGGAAATAAATCGAGAAGTAGCCAGCAGTGGTCAAAGGGACAGACGGCACGGAGGACCTATTTGATCAGACCGTGATGTCTGTCTATAGATCTCCAACAGAGAAGAAATGTGGCGTGACAGATGGGATGAACTGGTGTTACAGAGACGGATTGTTCCGATGTGAAATATATGATAAATTTGTGCAGGTCTCGAGCAGCCATATACACCATCAGTTTTTCCCCAAAAGATACACTGAGCCACACTCCTGCTTCCACAGGTAGTGTTCCTCTGCTAATGAAGCATTGTTTGTCACAAAATCAACAGGCAAGTCAGCCCAATGCTGTGATCTGTCCCGGTGGCCTCAAGAGAGTGTGTGTGTGTGTGTGTTTGTGTGAGCACAGGCATGCCTTTTATTCCTATGCTTGTTTCTTTGCCCACATGTGAGGTCAAAAGGGTGGAGAGCAGGAGGCAGGTCCCAGTTAGATCAAACGTTTGATTGGCTCTTGTTGCTGCCCTATCTCAATTTGATTGGATGTCGGGTCCAGCAGTCAGAGCAGTGAGCAGGTAGGGGAGGATCTTCACTCTGCTCTGTTGCTAGGTTACAGGTATACCCAATAGATGTGGAGATATAGAGATAGAGTAGAGATAAGGATGGAGATGGGTGTGGATCCGAGCGTCGATCTGGGTGTGCTAGTGCGTGTGTGTGTGTGTGTGTGTGTGTGTGTGTGTGTGTGTGTGTGTGTGATGGTGAGCATCAGGGAGGGGTTGACAGGAATGAGGGTCAGGGCGGTGCAGGGAAGAGTGAGACAGAAGGGATTTCTTGAAAGCAAGAAGAAGAAAAAAAATCCGTCGCATTGTGTTTTAGCACAGAGTTTCTGATTCATCCGCATTCAAACAACCGACCCGACAGCTTATCCAAACAAATTGACTGAATACGGAGAGATGTAAAAAAAAAAAAAAAAAAAAAAGTCAGAATGTATTTGCTGTTTTCATTCTGGGTTATTTTTCCACTCCAGGTTCTTAATTTTGAAATGTTTGTAGGCTCCAAAACCCAGATTACCTCAAAATGTCATGTTCTTTGTTGTTTTTTTCCCCCTCCACTGACTTCCTCGAATTTTAGAGGTAGAGAGATGTAATTGTGACTGGCTGGCAGATCCCAGGCCTGTGGTTGGTTTGTAATTCATTAAAGTGCTGTTGTATTAATCACAGGCGCTCTAGACAACACTGCTCTGAGAACAGCTGTTCCGCTGCACTTAGATTGCAATCATAGAGCGGTCAGTCGCCACTAATCGGGGTCATTTATCAATCTGGAAGACCACACACACAAATGTGAATGCACTGAAACACACACACACACACACACACACACACACACACACACACACACACACACTGATCGATGGCTGGGCTAGGCCGGTAAGAGGGATTGATGGGGGCTTGGCTGGTGCTCTTTACGCGTGTGTTTGTGTGTGTAAAAGTGTGTGTTAGTGTGCAGGCATGAGCACACCGAGGACAGGGAGCACACAAAGGCTAAAGAGCTGTAAAGATTAACCTCTAGTTGATTAAAATCCATGTCAGTGTTGTAACTTACAAACTAGTTTGGCGTAGTATGCCATTTTTATTTTTCTGACATATTTCCACAATCTAACCATCTATCTTTCTATCTTTTTATCAAATCTCAATGGCACCTTATCAAACTCCATCCACTCCAGTGTCAGGAAAAGACTACAAAGTAGACCTTGAGATAAGATTAGTACTTTTTGTACACAAAATATTTTCATCAAAGGTGCTAACTTCAAAATGCAGATCAGAACAATATTTGTTATGTATAGATATAGTGGAGAAATGTCATCCTGAGCAGAGGATGTTGCCGCTTTCCCTCTGTGTGTGTTGTTATGGGAGCTTCTCCTTGTTTTGTTTACATAGCCGGCCGGCCATGCGTGCTTTTATTGTGTGATCGTGCATGTAAGCTTACGGCCGCCACTCTGCACCATCCCAACCAACAGTATCGCTGTGGAAACGTCGCACCCACCCTCAGGTTCCCCTCTCACGTAAACACCATCAGCTCAATCAGCAGTTGTGCTGTTAGCACTGTTAGCCGCTAGCCGCCGCCTCAGCTTACTCCATGACCGGCAATAAAATGCTCCCAAACTCGTATATAGAACCTTTACATGTTTATCAAATGAAGTTGCGCAACTAGGAAGCAAGACCCCCAGTATCCCAAAATGCATCTGGCCGTGTCTGAATTTGTAGGGTTCACATGTGTCTCGCAGGAAATCCCTGTCTATCTAAACCTGTAAAGTAAAGCAGGTCTCGTTTTGTCGGGGCGTCTGAATTTGCTTCAGGAGATATTATGGAGATCCACTTATTCCCCGATTCACACAAGATAAAATTAGGATTTTGAAGGCTTAAACAAACATTTCCTCAGAGATTGCCTTCGGCAGCTCTGCCCGAGGGTCTATTTGGAGTTCTGAGCTTTCCTTAATGGCACTTTGGCGTTGCTGTGGATGCTGTAAATGTAACACAACATCAGCCACTGTGAACCTTCCTCTGGGGTTGGGGTAAGTTGGATCCAACGATACATCAGCTTTATGTTATACAGCCTCTGGCCTATTCAGCACACTGGCACCCTCCTTGGAAAGTACAGGCATTGTGCTAATACCTGAGCCGCACTGAAAAGACAACAGTAGAGACCAAAAGTGGAAGCCTCTGATGATTGGATCCTGTAAACGTTTCCCCTTTGGAGACCTTTGCTTTATTCCAACACTGAGCTGATTATGCAGTCAATACATTTCTTAAGTTCTCTCCTATATTTTTCTTTGTAGGTGTGTTTCCATCTGTAGACCTAAAATTCCTTTCAGCCTTTTCCCCACATTCTCCTTTCCACAGCTTTTCTTCTTTTCTATCTTTCTCTAATCTTCTTCTCTAGTTCATCCTCATCTGTCACTTTAACATTTTCTCATTGTTGCCCACCACTTCATTTCCCCATCCCTTCTTCCCGGGCTGGTTATCACACTTCCCTTCGACTTTAACGGCGCAGCTCGTTCAGTCTCTATCTCCTCTCCATTTCCCTTCCTCATTCTGCTGATTCATAATCTTCTATTTTGACAGAAAACAGAGGGGGAGAGCTTCTGTCCTAATGAATAACAACAGGAATTGGGAGCGAGAGTGAAAGCGAGAATGGGATACTGAGGCAGCCTCCTTTTCATACTGTCTGTCTGGTTGGCATGCTGTCTCCCGGCCTATCCGCCAGACTGTCAGCGACTGTGCTTCTGTGTCAACGTTCTCGCACTGAACCAAAATTTCCACAGATCATGCGGTCAGGCTTATACCAGATTTGGCTCACTACTGCTATTCTTAGGCCCGTGCCGTCCAGAGTCTAAATAATATGGTGCTCGGTTGTCTTTTTGTCTGTCTTCGCTTTCCAACACCTGGGCCTGTCTTCACTCTCACACATTTGGAATGCCTCTACCACTAAGCATTATGAGCGATGGACTACGGGAGGATCGGATACTAATGGAGTTGTGAGGAGGGAAAAAATGAAGGGAGAAACAAAAAAAAGAGATGGAAAGGAAAAGAAGAGAGCAGCTTATATGGCAGCAAGAAAGGAAAGTGGATGAAGGAAGGAATATTGAGCGGAATATGAGGGTGAAAAGGCAGAACCGGTTGACCAAAGTGCACGGGGGGGGGGGTCTGACTCAAAACTAGGGAGATGTTCCTGGAGATAAGCCTCAGAGTGGTGAACCCACAGAGGGGCTTTTCCTGTTTATTCTCGTCTCCGCCTCTTCCTCTCGCTGCTGCAATTCTCCTTTTTCGGGGGTCACAGACAGTTGATGTGTACGAGCCAGAGAGCCAGAGACTTAAAACCCCAAATGATCCCTGAGTCTGTGTGAGTCTCAGGGATCATTTGGAGGGTGAGAGGGAGGGAGACAGAGTGTGTTTGGATGACATCCTGTGATCAAAAATAGGTCAAAGTTGAACAATTTGCAAATGAAGTGGAGAGAATGGGTAAGAGGCATAGAAGGTGACCGGGGGCGGAGCTGCCAACCGTGTGTGTGTGTGTGTGTGTGTGTGTGTGTGTGTGTGTGTGTGTTAGTGTTAGTGTGTGTGTGTGTAGGTGCATGAACCTTTTTGGAGACCACTCTGTGTGATGAGCTGAGCAGGGTGATGGGGATTGCTAAATCCTGCATGGCTTAAATCACACTGGCATCTGGCTCACACAACACACACACACACACACACACACACACACAGCATGACAGAATCTGAGAGCATTTATGTGTCTGAGCAACCGAGAGAGGACGAAGTAGAATAAGCCATCAGAAGGTTAAAGGCCTGTGTCATATTTGATAAATTTCGTCTGCTACATCCCTTCCTCGTTGCAAATCCCTGATTAACGTAAAATCGGGGCAATTGCCTTGCTCTTCAGGACATTTGAGCAAATAATTTAATACATTTAATGAATCTGTCTTAATACATAACCTTAATTGCAACATCTGCTCTCTGCTTTTCTTTTTTTTTTTTTTTTTTTTTTTGGCCCGAGAGGAGAGGACAGCAGCCGTGGAAAGGTTTTCCGAGGGTCACAAACACGACTTGTATGTAAAGCTTCTTTGCTTCATGCGTTTCAGATAAATCTACGTTTTTGACAGAGCCGTGCTCATAATCCAAACATCTTCTCAATCTGAAGCGTGTCTGATCTTTCAAATCGGCCTTTATCATTGTACCAGCCCGATTCTCACACGTCTCAACGGGTGAATGAATCGGAGGGTTACACTGTATGAGTGAGTCACTATCAAAGCTGTGTTTGTGCGTGGATGTGTGTGGTTGTGCTGTGTGTGTGATTGCGTCTGCCCTGCCTGTGGATACCCAGCAGTAGTAGGTTATGAATCAGATCAAACGCACACACACACACACACACACACACACACACTGCCTGTGGTGGACTGAACTGAAGGGCTCCGACCGGGTGTGACTTTGATCCTCACCACAACATCCGCTCCTCCACTCCAGCGCTGCTCCTCTGCTCCTCATCTGTCTCACGTGCCCCTCCGGACACTTACCCAGGACTCGGGTTACTCCTCTCAGATCTTCAAATAGCTCTCGGCGTGCCTTTAAACACAGAGGATCCTCCCGTCGTAACCGGACACTCACCGGTGTGGGTGTGTAGGATCTAGATTTGGAGGATGGGCTCCAGGTTTCAGAGGGTTGTGCTTAATGTCACCCCTTTCAATGGCCATGAGAGCAATAATAAACCAAGTTCTACATGCTAAATTGGGAGTGTTTCCTTAGGTAATGAACCAGATGTGAATATTTGGTGCAGGGATGTGGGAATGTTTTCTCTTCTTTAATCTCGATGAGAAATGACTCAGATGTAATTTGCATCATTGTTCATTGTGAAAGAGAATTGTGGCATTGATGGATACATTTTAATGGTAATCAAGTTCAGATTTGAAGCCACGCCATGTCGACTGAGCTTGTAAGACATGACAAAGAATCTGCTGTAACAAGCTCAAATCAAAGGCATGAGGTTCTATAAGTTTGAAAGGAATACGGGTCTAACATTCTCCTATAAATGGGTCATAAAGGGGCTAAAAGGGCCAGTCCATACTCAAACTGGTGTCTCCATGCAGATAATTTTGCGGTAATCCCATTAGATTAGAGTTGAAGAGAGGTTTGTAACAAGTGAAAAATGCAGTTTTTCCACCTCAAAAATAAGGTGGTAAACGTCAACAAGTTTACTATTTAAGTTAGAGAAAGGAGGAGGACCTTTTATAAGGGTTTAATTCTGCCTGTGCCCGTTTGAACATGTATTTATTTATGTGGTTCAAGTAGAGGTTTCTGCATAATTACTTATCATTATTCTGGTTATTATTGTTTTCTTGACATACGTAAAATATCGAAATAAAAAAAGTCCCCTTTACTCCAAATAATTTCCTTTATGAATGTATTCATATTTTTTTAACTATATAAGTGCATGAAAAAAGTATAATTTTGGCATCATTTGCAGTTATTTTGCTACTAAGAAGCAATCAAGCAGCATCACTGTGTTGTTAACAGCACGTGTTGCCTCCACCATATGCAAATGATCCAATGTCGTGGTTACAAGGAAGCACCAGAAACATGCACACAGAAATCCACCAACTCGATGCTCAGCCATGATCTTTTCAGCCAGATGTGCAGTGGTGCTTCCTGCGTGTGTGTGTGTGTGTGTGTGTGTGTGTGTGTGTGGTTGTGTGTGTGTCCTTGAGTTCAATGAAGATAATGATGAGATGCAGAAAGCAACTGTGTCAGATTTAAGTGTCTCACGAGGGGAGTGGAGCTAATAAGCTACATTTTAACACGTCCAACCTAATAAAACATCTTCAGGCTCATCACCCAAAGGAGCACAATGAATTTACTGTAACAAGAGAGCGGCGACTAGCAAGGCAGCTGATGCCACAGCGATCCCCGAACGGACGAGTCATGCTAAATATATAGCAATTGGAGGGAATTCATAGCAGCAACCACGAGATTCGATCATCTGCTGCTTCACCTTGACACGCCCAACCTAAGTCGTGATAAATTGATCATACTAATGTGAATAAATACGCAGGCTTGTTTCAGTGTATCTTTATGAAATTGCAAAGTTCAAAATAATATTTAACTGGAGAATAGGATAGCTGACTGCATTGATCGTTTAAGTTCCAGCTCATCTCCATGTGGCCCTTGACCCCGCCTTTGAATAACCCAACTGGTGTTGCCACATTAACGTTTGGCGTTTTTTACTGGTGATGAATTAGAATTCCCTCAGTCGATCTGGACACATTGTTTGGACAAGCCTCCCTGCAATCTCCTCGACTGGGACTCGGCCGCTCCCGCCTGAGAGGAGATGAAGACGATGCTTCTCGCTATGGAAACGCGTGCGGACGCTTTAAATGCTTTATACACTTTTGCTTTTCAAAGTACGTGTCCAGTTCTGGCGCTCCCTCCCTCCCCCACAATGCCGGCTCCGATCGATACCACCACGTCTCCCGGTCCCACATGTCATCATTTTTTTTTTTTTTTCTTTGACACGGCTCTCTTCTCCTCGCTGCTTGGTATTCTGGAGTAGGAACGCATGCACCATCGCAGATCCATCAGCTCCGATCGGAATGCCGCACCACGGCTCGGGGAAATGGAGGGATGAGGAGGGAGAGAGAGTGGAGGGAGGGAGGGCGAGCGAGCGAGAGGGCAGGTCAGTGGCTTGTCGACATCCTTCCGGGACCAAAGCCTCAGACTGGCAGGGAGAGAGAGAGAGTGAGAGTAAAGGAACCTTCTTATTTCTGAGGGGCCACTTGTGTTAATATCCATCTCCTTTCAAATCAGCCTCTCTGAGGAATTCAAGGAGCATACAAGGTTTTATACTCCATTTTGAAAGCATTCGATAAGTATGCTATAGGAAAAGAGTAGATTTGCTCTCATACATTAAAACCTCATACTTATCTCCAGGCTCTGTGTGTACTATAGGTGATACAGAGACTTCGTGGATACAGACGTGTCCAGTGAAATGACTTGTTCATGACTGCGCCACACCCAGACACACTCAAGGGAATACGCACGTTGCATATCCGTTTCTCCACTCCTGTTCCTGTGATGTTAAAATTCATTTTATTTATAGGTGGCCCAGACAGCTCAACTCACTGCAACTTAAAGAAAAACACATGCAAATCAGACAAGCACATGATAACACACCTTGCCCCCCTTTGACAACACACAGACAGCGGATAGAAAAAGAAAAAAAAGAGCACGCTTGCAAATAAAATCACAAAAAATGGGGAAAATCTTAAGGGAGATACGGGGGGAGGATTCCTGGACAGACAGACAATATGCATGGTAGACAGGTAGATGTAATATAATTACAAAATGGAGAAACTGAATCACAGTAAGTCAATAAAGTACATAACATGAATGTTAAGCGTAGGAAGTTAAAGTGTTTCTCTAACTGTAATTATAATAATACATGTCATTATAATAGAATCAGATAGATGCTGTGTATTCACATCCACTCACCCCTGAAATGTATTTATAGAGCTTGAATGCATTACTGTACTCCTGTCATTATGTGCGGTACACGTCTGTCATGATAAGCTTCATCTTAATTCGGCTTGTAGTTAAATGTGACGGCAGATGTAACAGGCTAATATAGTCAGCCATTTGTAGCCAGTCATTGTGCCCCAGGGTGGCATTTCCATGTCTTCCAGCAAAACTCTTTTCATCACACATTCTTCTGTAATGTACACTTTATTTTTTTATTTCACCATCTCCTCACTTCTCCGTCTCTCCTGCTCGCTAATCGCTCATCGCTTCCTTCCCTCGTCAGCACGGAGAGGGAGAAGCAGCTCCGATCGCATCTGCGTCGTCTCCCTCCTTCATTTATCGCCCTTTTCTTTTGTGCTCTTCCTCTCCGAAGCGTCTCCGTCCTCTCTGTGTGTTCTCCCCCATGGCTTTCCTCTACAGCAGTGCGTTGCCTTGGTAATTACCAGCGGCCTTAAACAGACAGATGGAATAAGAGAGAGTGACGGGCAATTTTCCCAGTGCCTGTTTTCCCCGTTTATGCGAACGCAAACTCCTTTTTTTTTTTTGCTCACTATTTAAACTTCTCACCATCACTTTCCCCACCTCACCCTTCCTCTTGTTTGTTGTTGTGAGTTTGCTTTTGTGCATGTGTGTGCGCGTGTGTGTGTGTGTGTGTGTGTGTGTGTGTGTGTGTGAGAGAGGCAGACATGGGGAATTACCTGACAGAATGTGTTATTCCAGGATGGGAGTGGGACAGTCTCATCTCCTGCTGGTGTGTTGGCCATTTTAGATGCCAGGTGTCACTCTGGACACGTGCAGGTCCCCGGGAGGGACCGCGGCTGTCCCGTCCTCTTCTCTTCTCTCTCAGCATGCCCCCTTTTCGGGTCTTCAACTGTCATGGCAAGAGAGGATGTGATGGGAGGATGGAAGAGAGGGCGAGAAACTCTGTGTTGTGTGGTCATGTGGGGGAGCGACGTGCATTGGCATGATGTCAAAGTTCACCTACGAGTATTCATGTCATCCAATTTATGTCCCACCCTCTCTTTCAGGCCGGCATGATCAGGATGGAGCAAGAGGAGTTTTTTATCGAGCCGGCGGAGAGGGGCGAAGGAGCGACGGAGGAGGAAGAGGAGGGCGGAGGAAGGACACACGTCGTCTATCGCTCCTCGGCCATAAAGAAAGCACCCGTCAGCGGCGAGGCAGCGGACTTCCACTCCAGAGGTCAGTCTGTGCCTTCCTCGCTGCACACTTCATCTCTGTTCAGCTCTCCTCCAGGACACTGACCGTAAAAATCATCATTCACCTTAAATTTAAGAACCTAGACTTTCTTTTGTTATTATCAACGTTCTCCGCGGTACCCCCTCAAACGCCGCTACACTGCCCCGCAATCAACCATTCACACGCTCACACACACCTGCTTATAAAACCACATCAAACCATCGTAAGCAAAGACATGCATCCGCGTCGCGGGCGCACCCGACTGTCGGATAATATTCCGCCGACACAAACATTCAAACACTTCATTTTCCAGTGAGAAAAGGTGCGACATATGGAGACGCACGTGTTTGATTGGTAAGGAAGCACCCTCCGTATCATTTATAGAATCATACGCTGCCTCAGCTGCCTGAACAATTAGCAACCGCTGCTCAAGCCTTTGGTTCCTCGTCGTGTCTGCCTCCCGTTCTCTTTACACATGAAATAAATGGAGTGAAACAACAAGTAGGGCTATTATTTTAGAGGAAGCATAATACTTAGGGTTCGACACAGCGTGTCAGCTCCGGGATAAGAGGGGAGTGAAGATAAATGTGTATTAAATTAGGATTTAATACTCGAGGTCTGAACACTTTCACGCAAGCAAAATTATATATTCATCATCTGAATTCAGCTGTTCGTCTCTCACGATCTTACGTCTTTATGATGAGGAATGAGAACAACAAAATGTGACCTTTAATGCAGTGAAATGTATTTCTGCAGTAACGTGGAAATACTTATCTTTCTACAGTAACGTGGTTCACCCTTGTATTGGACTGGGTGGAGCATGTACATGGAGCATGTGCACAAACAATATATGCAATATATGGAATATCAACAATATCCAACACATGATAGCTAAAATGAAAGATCTTGTGCTTTCATTCAATAAGTAACACCTACATTTAAGGGGATACCTCACTCAAAATGTCAAAATTAAACCAATATAGCAGCAATAGATATATGCATTCATTTGAGAGAATACTCGCTATACTAGCGCATACAGTGTATTCGGTATCTGCTGTAAAACTTGCATCTTTAAGATACATTGTTGCTTTAATTTTGGGTAAATAATTAGACTTTTATCAATATTTTGTGAGAAAAAATTATTATTATTCAGTACACCTCCAAACATATACAGTGCAGTTTGCATACGAGACAATGTGAGGGGATGTGTGAGTAGTTTCTAAATAAAGGTGCACATGCAATCACCGTGATTGACCTAAAGCCTGCAAATCAATCAGACGTGACCCTGACCCGCTCACGAGCCGGCCCCCTTGTCAACTAATCACCAAAGCACGAAATGTTCCCGTGGAACCGAGGCTCCCCGTGTTCCACAGGAGCGAGACGAGGCACTTTATAACTAGTGTATCACAACAGATGAGATCTGTGTCTTCCTATTCTGAGCGGTCGACTCAAGAATGTCTAATAATATACGGAGAGAGAGAGAGAGTTTCCATAGGAACACCCAGTGAGGACAGACTGCATTAGAGTAACACAGATCTGCTCCCACTGTTACTGATACCTGGCAGTACATCCACGTACACACACACACACACACACACACACACACACACACACACACGTACAGGATGTAACCACATGCAGCTTGCACAACTCCCTTGATCATACATTTACACTTCTGAACACACATACGTGCTGCATGCACACAAACACGCACACATGTCTCCCTGCTCCTTGTTGCCTTTGAATCTCTCTTTTTTTAATGAAGAGTGGGGTGCAGATCAATAGCGTAGGATAGAACAGGCCAGTGTGTGTGTGTGTGTGTGTGTGTGTGTGTGTGTGTGTGGCGTGGGCATGAGTTCTGTGGTCGTCTGGCTTTGAGTGCTGGGATTTTCAAGGCCAGGCAGACAGACAGACAGAGAGACAGACAGACAGAGACAGACAGACAAGCAGTCATGTGCTGTTCCCGGTAGCATTTGATGTGGATCTGTGTGTGTGTGAGTGTCTCTCTCTCTCTCTCTCTCTCTTCCTTTCTCTCCTTTCCTTTTTATCTTTGTCTTAGCTATTCTAGACCACAACATTATGTAAACACAGGTTTACCTCCCAGTTGTTACATCATATCGCTGTAATATCACAGACACACAGGAAGCACATTATAGATCCTTTTTGCCTTTCTTTCCCAGTTAGAGCCCGAATCCTTTCCTCTCTGTTACTCCCACATATTTTATCTTTCCCAGACGACCAATACCCTCCCATGATCAATCAGGCATATTGGCGAATCCATTAATAATCAAATCAATCACTCCTGGACATATCCTCCACCAAGCGTGCTAAACCTGGAGCCAGTTATTGTGAATGTTGGATTCATTTCCTAAAGACGGAGGGAAGGAAGTTATATTTAGCAAAGGTAATAGAGGAGCTCAAGAAGGAGGGAAAGAGACATGAATAAGGAGCGAGATTGATCGGTTCCTTACACCATAAACTGAGGAGGTGTGAATCAATGTCCTAAGTGGAGAGAGCACGCTTTATTATTAATGTGGCACATTCGTCAATTAATCGCCGCGCTGATAGAAAAGGAAGGATTGCCGTTCATTTTTTTATGCTGGCTGGACGGCGCTCCATCCTTCAATCTGTCTTTTCTTTGCCCCATATGATTTAATTTGATCTACTTCTTTTATCTGATCAGTTTTTCTCTCTGTTTAGGCTCATTTTAATTCTGAGATGTATCTTCACTTTTAGTAGTTGGTCTAGTGGGACTGGTGTTGCTTCGACTGTGTGTATACAAGCTGTGTGTATGCGTGCCGGTGCAGTGTTGTGTCCACGGTTCTGAGACACGGCAGATGGACTACCGGAGGGCTTTTTCCCATAATCCCCCTCACCTAGTCTGCTACCTGGACTAAACTCCAACACTAATATTATACATAAAAGTCACAGTTTGCCTTGCTTTTTTCTTGTCTAGCTCGCATACCTCAGGTTATTGCAGTTAGCTGGTGGGACTGACACTGGACCGGGGGACTGAGACGGACCCGCATGCATCTGAACAACGCCAGCATTTGTTCTACCCCTCAGACGCTGGCGTTCTGTGCTCTCCCTGTATGTTTTTGTGCTTTACAGTTCTGGGCCGATGCGAGCCGTTGTTAGGTCACTGTTGTTGTGTTGGGGGTGAACGCCGCGTCGGACAGCACTGATACAATGATGCGTCTGCTTCGGCCTGAGCTTAGAGGAAATTGGAGGGGGGTCAAACGGAGGCTAGTGGAGGCTCCCTTGAGAACTCTCTCTCTCTCTTACTTTACTGCCTCCTTGCTCTCCCATGCTCTTTCTCTGCTGGTGTGACACAAGGATAGAGACTCGTGACTAAGCACTTAGAGATGTGAACACACACACACACACACACAACTCAGGAATGAACCCATCTTCAGTATGTAGCAGACGGTCCCAGTAGACACTTTGCTACGGAGCGCTCCTTGTTGTTGAAATCTGAAATAGCCACCCGAAAAGAAAAAAAAAACCTTGATAATGTGACGTTCTTCTGTGGTCCTCATGAGTCTTATTTAAGAGATTGTGCTAAGAACACCCTCTTTGCTTTGGATGTGCACAAGCTGTAAGTGCACGTGGACAACTTCACTAAAGAGGAGTTCCTGAACTAAGTAAATAAACCTGTTTCCAACCCATCCAGTTGTCTGACCACATTGAAATACACAGGAAATGTCCTGTAATCACTACTTTGCCGACACGTTGCTTTTCCTCCAAACACCACTCATCTCATTTCTTACTGCCTGATTAATCCTTCTTGTTATTTACATTTAAATCAGGAGAGACAAGAAAAAGAAGAAAATAAAATTATTTGTGATAAACAGATGATGTGTAAAGTGTTTGGCACTTAGGCTGAGCTGCCTCTCAGGGCAGAAGGTGAATCACAGCAGCATGGACCTAATAAAGGTAGAGAGGCGGGGACAACAGCAAGGGGATGGGCTAACAACGAAGGTGTGTCATCGTGCTATTGGATAGAAAAAGACCAGCTGATGAGAGCAGCTGTTGTCATGATTGACGACCCCCTGAACTATGACATATCAAGGAAATTCCGAGTGAGCACGCGGGAGAGTGAGCGGATGTATGAGAAATAACCACGGGCCAAAGCATGCAGAAGTGCGGCCTTCCTGACTGAACTTACGCTAAAGCCTCATTACAAGGCCAAGTTCCCCCAAGCAACATATTCTCATTTCGGCCCAGTATTTCCATTCGCCCCAAAGCAAATCTCCAGTCTGAATGAAGTCAGGAGCCGTCTGTCCTGAGTGTCTTTAGGCTGCTTTTTTAAGCTGTAAAACCGGCAGCTTTAGAGGGGAATTCCTTCACCATATATTCTGTATATATAGATATATATATATAGCTTATGTAAACAATGTCGCCAAGGCTCGTCTGAGGCTGAGCATTTTCAGCACAAAAACAACCCATAGCTCCCCAGATTCGTGGAAACATAAACTTAAGTGAACTATTATAGCGTGGTTAAATTATGGGTTGAGCAAAATGTAAACATACTTTATTCAGGAAAGCAATGTGTTACTCAGAAACGGTCAATTAGGACTCACATGGGAGGCTGTTTAAGTATCAAACTCAACTCTCCAAACCACCGGAAATGTCGGTTGGACTAATTCTAATTTTCTTTTATCCAAAAATATGTGTCTCTAACAAGGTACTGATCTCAGAGCAGCTGGTTGTTCGGTCCTGGCCACATTGTCGGAGCAGCTGACGTTGATTTCAGTTCAGCGGAGCAGCGGCGCCACATTCTGTTTCACAGCTTGCGTTTCGTACGGAACGTGTGTTTTATGTATGTAATAATGTGTAATGCCATATAATAATATGGGTGTTATATTGAGCAGCCGGGATCCACTTTAGATCAGCAGTGTGCATTAGTGCATACCTGCATAAACACACACACAGCACGCGCGGATACAGTGCAGACTATGTACGTGGGAATAAGCTCTGGCTCAGGTGTGCCTCTGGGAGGAAATTACAGTGTTCGGAGGGGAAGTATTTCAGCAGCCAGCTGCTTCCTTTCTCCCGCTCTGTGACCACTGGCTCTATCCCTGGAGACGACGACCGGCTTTTTACCACACTCAGCGTGTGTGTGTGTGTGTGTGTACAGTCATGCATTCCGGCATGTTTTTTTTTTTTTATTTCTTGCCTGTTTCACTCATGACTGACTGACAGCATGTGTGTGTTTGCGGCGCGTCCCTCCGTGTGTGTGTGTGTGTGATCTCCCACCGGCTCGTCCGACTCCTCACCTGCTCGTGGGCTCCCCCCCTCATTGAGCCATCACTCACCGTGCCACCGCGGCGCCTTAAAACAGACGCGGGCCTCTGGGGATAATAGCAGGGTGCGGCCGACCTCTGCTCCAGTCTGACTGACCCACAGTCTGTTTGTCTGTGTGTGGGGTTTCTGTCCGTCTGAGACAAAGAGAGAGTGAGCGAGGCGGAAGAGAAGGGGTGCCTTCTCGGGTGCGGGGATGAGGGGTTGTAGTGTTATTATAGGTGATAGCAGGAGAGTCACTATAATCATGGTGATCATAGTGTTTTGATGTATTGAGACTCAGTGCTGCCTCCAATGAGTTTGGATGGTGAAATCCTGCTATGTAACTGTGATTGTCCTTGTGTTTTTGTTTTTGTGATGAACAATGATGATGTGACAAGTGAAAAAAGTTGTGATACGCAAAGTGGTGGTCCAAGTCTGGTTTCTGGATTCAGGACCTTGTCATTGATTGGTTTCAGTGGCTTTTCTGAATGAAATACACAGTATAGTTTAACCTTGGAGATCATAATGTAGAGATTAAATATGGGGTTTTCGTGTCTGTTTGCGTGTGTGTGTGTGTGTGTGTGTGTGTGTGTTATATACAGCAATGATGTATTTTGTGGGCGGAGCTCATATGATGGCAGCAGGAGATGCTCTGTCTTACGTTAGTAGGCTAACAATTAGCAATGTGGTGAGTTTGATCCACCGAAATGGAAGTTACACTGACATCTTCGTAGATCACGTGGAAAAACACAGTATCTACAAAAAAACTCAAGGAATAAATCTCTTGGTGATGGCCAGAACATTCAGGAATAAGAATCGTCCAGTGATTTTTACCGAAATTCTCAGTCGTTACACTGTTATACCAATGATATCATGTGTCCCAAGGCTTAGCTAAAATACATTTCTTAAAAAGCACAAAACAAAAAAATAATATTTAGATTCTATGAGCAATGTACATGTGCATAATTTTGCTGGACTGTAATAATGAATCCATCCATCCACTATAGCTTACTGCTTTTCCAGTTAAAGGTAGTGGGGGGTCAGTTGGAGCCGATCCCAGCTGACATTTGGGCGAAGGCATGGTGAACCCTGGACAGGTCTCCAGACTGTCGCAGGGCACATAGAGACAGTCTCACGCGACCGGCAATTTAGAGTCCGGGATTCACATAATATCATAGTGTGATCATTTATTACGACACAGGCTTAAAGGCAGGGCTCGCACACAGCAGCAGGTACAGCTCTGTGACTACAATTACGTGCAACCGACCTCCCTGGAGGTGGCCGGTGTTAGCATAGCATCAGTTATGTAACCAGCCGACCTGAGGGACACAAGCTCATGGAAGATGAGATGGCGTGTGACTTCCTTCCTCCCACTACTGTCACAGTGCTGCAAACGCACTCTATGCACACACACACACACACACACATGCTGTGTTAAATCTGGCACCCCTCAGAGAAGTGTGGGAGCCACTGCCATCGCTGAATAAGCTTCCTTGATGTGCACGCTTGAGCAGGAAGATTTGACATTGTTTTCTTAAGTGAAAGCCTCGACACAGTACGGGTAGCAACCACACTGCAACACCATGCAAGGATGCAACGCTATGGTAGCTGATTCTGGGGGGTTAATGGAGCCTCTCATGTAAATAAGGCTTACATTGCTCTGGAGACCCAAATACATCCACCGCTATTACAGCAGTTTCCTCATTCTGAGTGTTTCTGTGTTGTGTGTGTGCAGCAGTTATCTACTTCAGTGTGGAGTAAGTGCAGCATCATTGAAGTGTGTGGTTTTGCTCTTTTCTATGAAATCTTTGTTACTGCTGTGATTAATATGTATTTAAGAAACATGAAACGATGAAAATGCGGCAACAATTTGACTCCTGACTCAAGGTCCTCTTACTGGCTTTTTCTACATCACATGATCTCCATCGGCTGATGGTGTTTGCTCTGTTGTCATGAAGACGTATGTGTTTTGACGTGCAGGCCTCAGTAGCTGCTCATCCATAGCGCTCTTTTGACTTGAATTGATATGAATTAAGCATGAACTTTTATTCTTGACCCTGGACGAAGTCAGTGGAGGTAGACTCATAAACTTTTTGTTTCCAGAGGTAACTGTATTACACTTATGGGCACAAACAAGAAGATGGTTAAAATTGTAAAAGCTATTCATCTGTCATGACCACCGATGCATCCCCATGACAACGAGGCAAACTCCATCCGATGGTGATCGTGTGATATGGTTGAAATTATGTGAAATGAAAATTATTTGTTTTTAATCTTGACAAACAAAGACAAAATATGTTGCTGTCTGTGTGCACAATGACAATAACTCAGATGACTGCTGTCTGATTAGCAGGGCGGTGTGAGGTGGTGGGAGTTTGTTAGGCTGCAGTTTATTTGCTGCCGTGCACCCTCGGGAAGTTAAATTGAATAAAAACCCAGCTCTGTTCTTCATCATTCAACGACGGCTATAATGGCAGGCCAAGAGCATCAAGAACAGGCTAGTTTACGGCTCGGACAGCAGGTCACAAATGTGGAGGATAGATTGTAGATTTTATTTACATTTTTTGAAAGGATGAAGCTGTATACATAAGAGTGAGCGGGGGGACAACGAGAAAATGTAATCATCGTCATGTCTTCAGCTCTTTGCTCCCCCTGAGCTCGCTGGTGTGTCTTGTAGCATTAGTTTGATGTGTTCAGATTTAGCTCAAATAAAAGTAGAGAATGGCTACAGAGATCAGAAAGAGGGAGCAGGGAGCAGGCCTGCCTCGAGCTTAGCAGGAGCAGAAAATACACATTTGTCACTCTGTTTACTGCACCCGATGAACCCGGAGTGACGGTAGAATCCAGATGGGTCATGTTGTGATTGTCCCTACGTGCTCGGTCCCTGACCTTTTTAATGGTGTGTGCTTGTATGGAGCAATTACACTAACACAGTGATGGAAGGAGGCAGACTGCATGGCGGGGTTATTAGTGTTCATTTTTCAAAGCTGCAATAATGTAATGATACTTTTTAATTGTATTTTCCTCATCTCGCAGGCTTCGCTCACACGCGGTATGTTGATACTGTGAACATGATTTGGTTACTGTCGAGTGGTTGGGAGGCCGTGTAGGGCGACGCATGCCCTTTCATCCATAATTGGATACTATAATTAATTGCTGTCTAATAGAATGCATAGCGATTTACAAACTGTGTAATTCATTATTGGAAAGTGTGTTTAATATTACTGCAAAATTAAATATTAAATAGCCGCCAGATTTGAGTTTGAAGAAATATGTACAGGACAATTAAAAGCTCAAATGTTGTGTGGGGTATGCATCTGCTCCTCTATTTTATGTCTTTATGGTTGTATGCTTGGTTCAATTGAATGACACAGTCATAGAATACTTATGCATATTAACTGCATGTATGCATACAAGCGAAGATGACCAAAAAAAGATGAACATGTGCCAAAATTGTGATAAACACCCCCATGTGCAGCTGTAAAGAATCAAACAATTTACTACACATGACCTAAGCTTGACATATACAAATCCCACTCACTGTGCTAAACTATATATTTGCTATGCTAAATATTCTTTGGATGAAACGTAATCGCTGCTATAGATTACATTAAAACCTTTTATGTAGTCGGGCATATTAATTATGCTATAGTTGCCAGAAGTTTGATGAAATACATTGACGGCAACCCTTTCTCACAGATACGTTCCAATATAAATGTTTCTGTGTTACTACTACTAAAGTTACATTGATAAATCCGTCTGACAGACATTACACAAAATGTGTAACACAATACTACTAACCTCACAATAACCACATCAGAAGCTACATCAATGAGATCAGGGTCGATTTGAAGTATTCCGTGTGTTCCACTGCATCTGACGAGCGTGCGATAGGTATAATGGAGCCATTGGTTTGCACAGTATAAAGCCCTCTTGCTTTTATGTAATGTGTCCTCTGCAGCTGTGGTCACAGTCATGCCGAGACAATTAAAGAGAGACGTTGGCATGTCTGCGCTACCGTGTGTGTGTTGTCACAGAGCAGCTTATGTGCGAACTCTGACTCTCCTGCCATATGTGTGGTATTGTAGCGATGAGAGGGAGACAGATCATCCTCCACAGCAGATGTGCTGAAACGGGAAAAAAGTTCACTTCCCTGGAATATTACCCATGTTCCCCCTGTGATCCTTCTCTTTCTCCAGATTTCCTACCGCCGCTCAGAACTCCGGGAGATTTCTGAACGGATTCCAAAGCAAGCTGGCGAACCCCAGTGTTCTGGCTTGTGATCATTCTGCTGTATGTGTGGCTTCTCCGAGAAGCTAACCCCTCCCTTTGCTTTCTGATTTTGACCTCTATTCCTCATCTTTCCCTTCATGGCCTCCCTCATTTCATTGAACCATCTGTCCATTCCCTTTTATTTATTTTTTTATAATCAATAAAAAGAGCACAGAGACCAGCATCCATGTAATGTTAGTTACCAACATCCATGTAACGTTAGTTACCAGCATCCATGTAACATTAGTTACCAGCATCCATGTAACATTAGTTACCAGCATCCATGTAACGTTAGTTACCAGCATCCATGTAACGTTAGTTACCAGCATCCATGTAATGTTAGTTACCAGCATCCATGTAACGTTAACCAGCATCCATGTAACGTTAGACCAGCATCCATGTAACGTTAACCAGCATCCATGTAACGTTAGACCAGCATCCATGTAATGTTAGTTACCAACATCCATGTAACGTTAGTTACCAGCATCCATGTAACATTAGTTACCAGCATCCATGTAACATTAGTTACCAGCATCCATGTAATGTTAGTTACCAGCATCCATGTAACGTTAGTAACCAGCATCCATGTAATGTTAGTTACCAGCATCCATGTAACGTTAGTTAACAGCGTCCACGTTACGTTAGTTACCAGCGTCCATGTAACGGCAGTTACCAGCATCCTTGTTATGTTAGTTACCAGCATCCATGTAACGTTAGTTACCAGCATCCTTGTAATGTTAGTTACCAGCATCCATGTAATGTTAGTTACCAGCATCCTTGTAATGTTAGTTACCAGCATCCATGTAACGTTAGTTACCAGCATCCTTGTAATGTTAGTTACCAGCATCCATGTAATGTTAGTTACCAGCATCCATGTAACGTTAGTTACCAGATCCATCTAACGTTAGTAACCATCATCCATGTAACGTTATTTACCATTACCAGCATCCATGTAATGTTAGTTACCAGCATCCTTGTAACGTTAGTTACCAGATCCATCTAACGTTAGTAACCATCATCCATGTAACGTTAGTTACCATTACCAGCATCCATGTAATGTTAGTTACCAGCATCCTTGTAACGTTAGTTCCCAGCATCCATGTAACGTTAGTAACCATCATCCATGTAACGTTAGTTACCATTACCAGCATCCATGTAATGTTAGTTACCAGCATCCATGTAACGTTAGTTACCAGCATCCATGTAACGTTAGTTCCCAGCATCCATGTAACGTTAGTAACCAGCATCCATGTAACGTTAGTTACCAGCATCCATGTAACGTTAGTTACCAGCATCCATGTAACGTTAGTTCCCAGCATCCATGTAACGTTAGTAACCAGCATCCATGTAACGTTAGTTACCAGCATCCATGTAACGTTAGTTACCAGCATCCATGTAACGTTAGTTACCAGCATCCATGTAACGTTAGTAACCAGCATCAATGTAACGTTAGATACCAGCATCCATGTCAAGTTAGTTACCAGCATCCATGTAATGTTAGTAACCAGCATCAATGTAACGTTAGATACCAGCATCCATGTCAAGTTAGTTACCAGCATCCTTGTAATGTTAGTTACCAGCATCCATGTTACGTTAGTTACCAGCATCCTTGTAATGTTAAATACCAGCATCCATGTAAAGTTAGTTACCAGCATCCTTGTAATGTTAGTTACCAGCATCCTTGTAATGTTAGTTAACAGCATCCATGTAACATTAACCAGCATCCATGTAACGTTAGTTACCAGCATCCATGTAACGTTAGACCAGCATCCATGTTAGGTTAGTTACCAGCATCCATGTTACGTTAGTTACCAGCATCCATGTTACGTTAGTTACCAGCATCCATGCAATGTGAGTTACCAGCATCCTTGTAATGTTAGTTACCAGCATCCATGTAACGTTAGTTACCAGCATCCATGTAACGTTAGTTACCAGCATCCATGTAATGTTAGTAACCGGCATCCATGTAATGTTAGTTACCAGCATCCATGTAATGTTAGTAACTAGCATCCATGTAATGTTAGTAACCAGCATCCATGTAATGTTAGTAACTAGCATCCATGTAATGTTAGTAACCAGCATCCATGTAATGTTAGTAACTAGCATCCATGTAACGTTAGACCAGCATCCATGTAATGTTAGTTACCAGCGTCCATATAACGTTAGACCAGCATCCATGTAACGTTAGACCAGCATCCATGTAACGTTAGACCAGCATCCATGTAACGTTAGACCAGCATCCTTGTAACGTTAGTTACCAGCATCCATGTAACGTTAGTAACCAGCATCCATGTAATGTTAGTAACCAGCATCCATGTAATATGAGTAACCAGCATCCATGTAACGTTAGTTACCAGCGTCCATGTAACGTTAGTAACCATCATCCATGTAACGTTAGTTACCAGCGTCCATGTAACGTTAGTTACCAGCTTCCACGCACTGAATGAACTATTTATTAGAATAGAATAATGTGAAATTATCAATTATCATATCTGCCATTGTATCAACTGTAAACCTCCTTCCTTGCTTCTCTTTCTATTGCAGGCTGATAATACATGGTGAAACTGGTCCAATGTTTTGTAAAAAAAAAAAAAAAGAAGAAGTGCAACTTAGCTGCAGATCTCAAGATCAGCAATGCAACACATCTCAACTTCCTGTGTAGACAGGAAATTAAAAGACAAAACAAAGAAGTAGGTTGTTGCTGAGGTAATTGCAGTGTAAATACATTAAATGGTTATTTCTGAATAAAAGCATAAATGGTGTCAAAAACAGGATTTGATTTCATGAATATCTTTTAACTTTAAGTCAGTCCTTTCCCGTTTTCCTGCCCCTGACTCCCTTCTGGCCTCCCCGATGTGATGCCTTCATCTGACTATGCAAAGAATGGCTGGTTTACAGTCAGGGCCAAGTTCAGTTCTGGCTTCTGTTCTTCCACGTTTCCTCCCACTACGTCTCTCTGCGTTTGATTCCTCGCATTGGCATCAATATCACTTGAGCCCAGTAGATGTTGTTGACTTTCCCATGACTTGGAGGTCACATTTCATTACTTAGTTGTTAGTTAATGTTAACCCTGATGAATTTGCATACCTGGGATGTTTGCTGATCTTGCCTGTGGTGTCTCTGTATCTGACGAATGCTGCTTGTTGCCTTTGGAGACGAACCAGTAATAAGTCAGCACAGATTTCAAAGGTTTGCACTTGTAAGGAGATAAACAAGATAGAAGACAGAAACAGGAGAGTGAACGAGCAGAGGATTGATAAGGCAAATAAACAATGAGATGAGACGCAAATTGCCTTCTTGATAAACTCCTTGTCACACCGGTTCGAACCCTAGAGGCTCAAGTTCACAGCAGGACTATCTGTAATTTAGCTCTTGGTGCGATGTTAAAGCCATTTAAAAGAGAAACACCGTAAACAATTACAGTGTTCTTAAAATAACTGCTGGGAAAACGTGATAAATGTTTCACCCAACAAAGCTGTCATCCAGGCCTTTCAGGGGAGAAAAAAAACAAGAAGAATCTGCCACAAGGAACGCTTTTCAGATTTCAGCGCACAAAACAGGAATATACTGCTTCACTGAAAGCAGCCACACTGTCACAACCTCTCTGTGTGGGTTATTTTTACTCTGAAAGCAGATAAACACGGCAATTACTAATGTTTAGCTGAGGTGCTAAGACACCCAGCTTGCTAAACCCTGCTAATGAAGTCCAGAGAGCTAAAAAAAGGAAGGCATGTTGTCAAGCTATAAGAAGAGCGTA
This sequence comes from Chelidonichthys spinosus, assembly GCA_029853015.1. Classification (NCBI taxonomy): domain Eukaryota; kingdom Metazoa; phylum Chordata; class Actinopteri; order Perciformes; family Triglidae; genus Chelidonichthys; species Chelidonichthys spinosus. Next base: position 8,512,860 of record CM056823.1, on the reverse strand, counting down.
TTCTTTTAGAGAATTTCTAATCTGCTTTAATCACAACTTTGATGGGTTCACTGCCTCTTCTCCAGTGACCCACCCACGCAATCTATAACTAAAGGGATCCCTCAGTATATCTTGTTGTGTATTTGTGTGATGCGCTGCAAAAAGTGTTATTTTATGATAGCAGCGGGCGTGTTTATGTCCCGCAGCAGAATTTATCCAGGACACCTGAAAAACACACACGGAGGCAGACACGGAGGCGGTGTCTTCCTGTGGCAAGCGTGTTGCTCTCTCTGTCTGGGTAGTCAGGGCCGAGATTGCCAATAAATAGTAGCCAGTGGCCTTCAGCATCACCAGCGGGGAGAGATTTGTGTCCTCGCGTCTGATTGGTCGAGGCCTGAGGAAGAGAACAAACCATCTCGTTAATCAGGGAACACTGTGGGGACACGGTGTGTGTGTGTTTCTGTGCCACTCACACTCGGTGCTGGTGGCACGTTGTCAAAATACTGTGCGTGTTTGTGCGAGAGGAGGAACGAGACGGAGAAAGTGAGTGTGTGTGCGTGTGTGTGTGCGAACAATATTATGTCAGGCGATTGAGATGGCAGCAGTGCAGAGCTGAGCCGATGGATGACAGATGACTGGGTGTTAAAGGCCGCAGCAGCAGCCATGACTCACACACACACACACACACACACACACACACGTATGCACAAACTCCCCGCTGTCGAAGCTGTCACATTACAGTCCAACCTGTGCTTACATTCCTCCTAGCACCAATTTTCACCTTTAGCGCTGCCAAATAAAGTCTAGTGTGATGTCGCGCCTGATTATCATCACCCTGTTGTCTATTAGAGACCTCAGATAAGGTGATAACTTCTCATTCTTTTTCCAAATACTGAACTTTTCATTACTATACGGAAAGCATCATTTTTAGATGGCTAACTTTTTATTTAAAGTGGTTTAACTGCTTGATGAAAGTCATAATCACCTGTTTGTTTCTTGCGCCCACCCCCTAAACATGGCATGGTGTCAAACCCAAGCTGCACATGTAAGTGTTTACATGATGGCGTTGCAAAGCAAATGTTGGTCACGAAATCAGAATCCTGCGATTGTGTGACAGCCAGGGCATGCAAGGTTTAGTGCTGTGCTTTGGAGAACAACGTGGATTGGAAATTCAGAGTGAGATTAGGAATAAACACTTGGATCATGGGATTTGTATTTCAGTAAGATACATTTCTGTCTCTCCACTCTAATCTCATATTAGCCCATGCGAGGACACAGTTACACCCAAAGATGGATAGTATGTCTGCATGCTCTTTTGTGAAATAGTCCATCGTTTGTACATTTCCAGTAAATAGCAGCCAAAAGTGAACAAAAGCAAAAAAAATATATTTTTTCTTCTTTGTAACAAGGATGGATTCTCATATAAAAGACCATCTTGTAAATGATGTACGATGGACGGTTAAAAAATATATAAGATGGGATCGAAATCAAAGCAGTAGGATCAGAGATATTGTCCTTTTCTATTCCTAAACAATTAAAACCAGAAAACACAGATAATCAACATCTTTTTAGGAGTTTTTAGGAAGCTGTCATGTCACCCATCTTTGTATCAGCGACCAAATGAATTGTTGAATTAAGTCGGTTGTCATGTATCTTCTCTTCCCTCAATCTTTTTATATCAGCCTTCATTCCCCCTCCTTGCGTTTTCCTTTCCTTCCCCCAGCTCCATCACCCATTCTGTCCTGGAGGTAGCCTCAGGGCTGCCAGGTGTGTGCGTGTGTGTGTGTGTGTGTGTGTGTTTTGTGTGTGTGTGTGTGTGTCGGCCCCTTATCAGGTCACTTAAAATTCTGCCTGGGTATAAAGGAGATTTCTAAAACTGACTATATTGAGAAATAAATACTGTAATTACCAAAAATTGATTTCCAAATACTTGGAAACAAAAATACCTCATACTCCAATTCCCATAACATCTTGATAAAGTTGTGATTGCGGGTATCATGAACTAATTGCTGGGGTCATGGAAATGTTCTTACATAAAAGCTGCTTTACAGGCCAGAAAAGCTTTCAAATGATTAATCTATTACTGTTATGTTACATTCCCCCATCCCCATCCATATCAATTCCTTAATACATTAATTTCACTAAAACAGCTGTCAAAACATACCTTAAATCCCCCCAAAATCCAAAGCAATGTTGTGATGGGACACTGAAAACGATCTCTATTCCCCCCGTGCGACACACCGAGCGGTGAGCCACAGGGTCAGAGCCAGGGACAGAAAGGTGATGCGCTGCCTTTAAACGAATGAAATATTAATAGTCAGCCAATTAAAATAGGGGTGGCCGGAGTGCCTCAGGAATCCATAGCAGAACATTAGCACAACGCTAATAAGATGATTTCCATCAGCCAGAGCAAGACAACGCAGGTAATGACAGCCGGGCCGAAGAGACCCACGTCCGATGGGCAGCTGAAGTCTGATTGTGCCTCTGCTTGAGGGTTGGGTGGTGAGAAGGGTGCTAGGGTGCTCTGAAAAGATGCACAAAAGCAGGGTGAAGAGCGTGTTGCATGGGCTGCAGAGATGTGTGTCTGTATGTGGAAGCCAGTGATTGCTTCTTTTCAGTTCTTTACTTTCTGTCCAGTTATTCTGTCTCTGAATTACAATCTAAAGAACGAGTGATTACCATTCCCTCTCTCTCTCTCTCTCTCTCTCTCTCTCTCTCTCCTCTCTCTATTTCTACTTCTTTCTTTCCCTCCTTGTCTCAATGCAGTTCAATGTAATTCATCAGGGAAATGGGATTTTTGTAGGTCCGTACACACACACACACACACACACACACACACACACACACTAACATACAGCATACACACACACAGAACTGACATACACTCACACGTTACACAAAAAAGGGCAGCTGTAGTCATATGAAGGCAGTATAACTTAAAATATAATATATTATAATGAAATAATATTTGAATCAGTATTTGCAAATACCTACGCAAACCAAACTGGGGAAGGCCTTATTTTGGATTGCTTTATATTTATCATGTGTGCCACTGTAATTTGCTGACTCATCATAACTAAAAGACACACAGCTCATCAAATCTCACTCCCCTTTCTCCTCGCAGCCCCCCACCCCCCAACCTCTCCTCTTTCTAGGCTCATACAGTATTTCTATTCTTAGCAGAGGGATGCAAAGTTCTCCATTACAACCCAATGGATACTGATGTCTGATCACGCTGTGTGTGTGTGTGTGTGTGTGTGTGTGTGTGTGTGTGTGTTTGGGTGTGTGTGTGTGTGTGGTGTGTGTGTGTGTGCGCATCTCACATGCATGCTTCATGCATGGCTTTATTGAGTGAATGCCTGGCTGTGTGGGTGTTTCCGTATGTTTGTATATCCATGCATTTACACATGTGTGTGTGTGTGTTTTGCATATCCACATTTAATAATTGTCATGGGTGTATGTCATGTCTGCTCTGCCGACGTCTCTTTCTTTTCTCTCCGACACACAGAAACACACACTCGGACACAAAGCAACATCGGATTCATCGCCATGTATTAACCTTTAACATCGTCCCCGTTAAGTAATTCAGTATTATTTAATTTACCTCAGTAATGCAGTGTCAGTAATCCTTTTTGGAGGGATTCACAGTGTAATATGCCAGTGACAGGCAGAACAAATACTTGGCTCACACATTGTGAGTAGGCACACTTCCATATGTACACACACACATACACACACACACAGTGGTATTCACAGAGTAATCAGCGCTGCAGCTATTATTAATGAGAGAGAACCAGGTCATTAATATTTAAGCAGTGTCACTGGGGCCAATGCTGTGTGTGTGTGTGTGTGTGTGTGTGTGTGTGTGCGTGTGTGCGTGTGCATGTGTGTGGTCTGTTTTTGTGTGTCCACATATAGAAGAGGGGCAGAGGGACTATAAGGCAATTTCCTCAGGCAGCGTAGTGAGACCTACTCCATTACAATAGGATAGACAGAGATGGAGACATATTACTGCCTTAAACAGAGAGGGGGAAGACAAAAACAGAAAATATCTGATGTGCTCCTTGTCCTCTATCGTTCCCGTCTTCTCCTTTTGCTTTTTTTTTTTTCCTCTCCTCTATCAGTGGTTTTTGCTCTGTGGAGGATGGAGAGGCTCGAATGGAAAACAGCAGATATCTCATTACATCACACTGCACGGGATAGGCCTGGGAGCTTCCTGTGTGTGTGTGTGTGTGTGTGTGTGTGTCTGCACTGCTGTGAATCCTTCTAAATGAACCCTGTTGGGGATTGTGACTCTTTGGTCTGTGTCTAGTCCTCCACACTAGGCATGCACTGGTAACAGCACACACACACACACACACACACACACACACACACACACTTCCTCACCCCCACAGACCAACATGATGGGGTCTAAGGGTGAGGGTGTGAATGTAAATAATGACATTAGCTCTCTCTCTCTCTCTCTCTTCCTCGCGTCCCCAAAGCCTTTTCTCTGTGTCTGGGATTAGTGGGTATTACTTGCTCTGCAGAGCGAGGAGAATGAGACAGGTTTTACTGCCAGTTCCTAGATTGGGAGAGCGGGGAGAATATTCCTTTATAATAACCTCTCTTTATTAAATCGAGCCAGGGGACATACAGCAGGCGGTTTGGCCCCCCCGGAGTCGGTCATCTGTACGGCTGCCAGAAGTTGTCCTCCGTTAAGTTGTTCTGATTGAGTCATTGTTAACATATTGATTGAATTATTAGTCCATGGTGAATCCTATATAGTTAGGGTATTATTGCTGCAAATTGGATTAATTACATTTTTTGTTTCATCCCAACATAAAGCGGATTAGTTACCAAGAAGGAATGTGTCATTTTTCAAATTATATAAAAAAAATATGTGTTAGAAGAATCAACTTACATATCATCCCCACAATCCTCCATGGATCAGCATGATGACTGTCTGTCCATCGTGAGGTTATATTGAAGGGAGTGTTTATTTGATAGACTGTGTTCAATATCGCGGACAGGTCCATAAAACGTCCACATCACATTCATCTCACTACTTAAATTAACTTTAGTTTACATTCAAAACGTCCCAAAAGCTGCATGGAAATCTCCTGGATAGTTAAACAGGTTATGTTAGAGATTCAGAAAGATTACACTGTCTCAATTGGCAAAATATATCCATACATCCATCGTCTACTGCTTATCCTGTATTCAGGGTCGTGGGGGGAGCCGATCCCAGCTGTCATTGGGTGAAGGTGGGGTACACCCTGGACAGGATGCCAGTCCATCACAGGACCAACATGTAGAGACAAACAACCATTCAAACTCACATTTACACCTACGGGACATTTAGAGTCATCAATGAACCTATCCCCATCCTGTCTTTGGCTATGGGAGGAAGCCGGTGAACCCGGACAGAACCCACGCTTACACGGGGAGAACATGCAAACTCCACACAGAAGGAACCCGAACCTGGGATCCTCCCCGTCTCTGAGAGACAGTGCTACCCAAAGTTTTATATCAAACCCCCTCTCGTTTTTCTTCCTGTAAAATGTTAAACCTGTCACTAGCAGGGCAACATTATTATGTGTTCGTGTCACATCACAAAAGCTCTAAAAGTGGTTTTACTGTGACTGTAAGGTTATGAATTGATTATGAATATGTTAACCTTGTTCCTGGGAAATAATTTTTTATCTGTTTGGTATATGGAAAAAAAGCTTGAAGCACTTTGATGCCTGTGAGGCTCAGCGACCGTTGCCATGGTGAAGACATCAGTTATAGGTGCAGATCAGAGCTCTAGCAAATTTAAAAAGTGTCAGTTTTTTAACTTTCCTTCACTCAACAGTTACGTAACGTATCTTTCCTGAAGATTTCCTTTGACTTTCTGTCCACATCCATATGTTTTTATACAGCTGTACACTTATCGTAGAAGTTATTCAACAGCCAGAGATTGACACGTTATCACGGCGCCCCACAATTTTATTGGCGTCAAACTTCTGTGATAAAGTGCTGGGAAATAAATGTAGCCACATGTTGAAATCATTTTTGGTTCCGCTAAATACACGCAGAGAGCGGAGAGATTACTCATTGGCGAGTTTAAAAACTTTGGTCGTGATCCCATCAAAGGGCCCCGGTGGTCGTTGTCATATTGGCCATCTGCCTGTGTGTGCAGTGATTTGATTACCTGGGAGCTTCATTAGAATTAGAGAGACGGGGAGATCCGCACCGGTAGCTCCCCGGTCCTCCTGACTCGAGTGTAGAGTTACCCTTTGCACGGAAGAGGCTGCATTGATTAGCCATATGCCTGGGAGGTGGTGTAGCCTCGCCCTGTGCCATCACAATCGCCTCTAGGGGACTGAGAGTCGGGTAGGTTGGATGGGCAGAGACAAATCGTGTATGGGATGCTTTCATCCCCCCAGTGTATCTTTGCAAGATCCTATCTCCCTTGGTTACCAACAAAGCAGTGATAATGTGGACATGAATATGGGAAGCCTTTGCGAGGGTTTTCCAGGAAAGAAGCGATGCAGGAAACTGCCAATCAAGAGAATGCACACAGACTATCGCCAATGATAAGATTTTTCTACAGCCCATTATGTATCGTCTTTGCAGATTTAATACCCTTTTTCTGATTGATAGACGCACGTCGCTATCGTCCAGAGGAGCTTGACGGAGGTGCAGTATTTACATACAGTAAACACACCTCAGTTCTGTCAACAAAGAGCGTTTAGCATGATTATGGTTTTTCATTACGTTTCGTCAGCTCCTCCGTCAGCGCTGCTCCCCGTGTGGAGCCGGCCTTGTAAGAATGATGAATGGCTCTTTTAATTGTTTCTAATTGATAAGTGCTCTGAAAGACTTTGTTATGAAACACCGCCAATTTAGTAACACCGATACACTGTAGTGGCTTATTAATTCTCTCCCGTCTGGCTCGAGCGCCGCACAATTGAAAAGAACTCCGTCTGTGCGTTTGTGGGCCGACTAGGCTGCAATAACTCCTGGTGTAAGAGCGTGCCAGTTTTTAAGCGTGGAGAACACTCTTTATTTTTTGACTCACTTCCCCGTGTCCAAGTTTTTGGTGCGTTCAAACTCCACGCCTTAATCGCCTTAGACATAACAATGATATCTCTCCTGATTGACTACCCTGCTTATATAGCCGGCTTGGAGATGATCTATAACTATGTTACAGCCTGGCTTACATGTTTATCATTATCATTTATGATGAGGCGATATTGGATTATAAATCCTCATTCTGCCGCCCTTTGGCAGGCGTGCTCGGGCTCGGCTCTGCTGGCGAGCGGCTCGGTGAGAGCATTTGCATACATATTGTCTCACACCTTCAGGAGGACTTTCTCTTTGCTCCGTATCTACCCTTTTCAAAAGTTACATTTAATGAATAAAAGAGGAAATGAAGGGAGCAGGAAAGGCGGTAGGAATGTAACGAGGGAGGGCCAGTCAGAGAGGAGAGGACGTAGGTGGTCGTAGACTGAGACACCTGTAACCTGGTCGTTTAGTATGTTGTTTATTTGACCGTTCCCACCTGCTTCGCCTGTGGGGCGAAGCCTTTACGGGTCCACCTGTGGTCTTCTAGTCAAATCATCCAGGTGTTAACTTGACACTTTGATCTATCTCTTTCAGAAAACGTGAGTAATGTGTGACAAAGAGATGAAAGGTGGAGGGATGTTAAGATAAACAAAAAGGCGGGATGAAAGGGCCACGAAGCAGCTCTGTTTCATGTAATAACAACAGTTGTTGTTGTCGTTTGACTGTTGAAAACTTCAAAAATCCAGCTGCTAAATGTTGCTAATAGACGAAATAAGAACACTGCGTTCTAATGTAAGAATGTTGAAAGAGCGAAGAAAAGGACTCGATGGTTTAACCTTCCTCCGTTCTGGGCTTTAGAATCTGGTTATGAGCTTTTAGTATTTGCCTTGAATACAATAAAACCCTCACCTCTTTATTGTGCCTGTCATGTTTCCTCCTCTTCTGCTCCCCCTTTTCCTTTCCTCCTGCATCTCCACTGCCTCCATCCCTGCAGTGCTCAGGCTGACAGCTGTTGGGCTGGCCGGCCTGTCATAATAACTGAGGTCCTCGGTGTCTCAGGTGGCCGGCGTTGACTCTTCTCCGAGTACTTCACAGCCACGACAGGACATTTCCTGAGGCTATGGGTGATGAGGAGAAATGAGGATACGAGCAGTTCGGACAGGAAAAGGGACGCGGGAACCAAGAGTTCTAGCGTTTGTTGATTGTATAACGCCTTTACGTAAGGTCTTCGATGCGTAGAGCAGATATAGAGTTGTCCCTTCTCGGTCAAAGGAGAGCGAGAGTGAAGAGCCTCCTCATTGGACAGTTTACTAAAATTACCTTCTTCAGGAGATATGTCAGTGTTGAGTTTACAGCTTGTTGTGCTGCCCCCAAGTGGCCATCTATTGTTGGTTAAATAGAGAAAAAACTCAAACAAACGTGAATTTTATTAAAATGAGCATCACTCACGTAGATATTGATCTGCCAAGTTCCCCTTACTACCAGTGAAACCAGTATTTTCCATTCCTTATAACCAGTTATGTTATTATTATACATATTTTTCAAAATATGTATTATGTTTTATTACAATTTGAGTAGTATTGTTATCTTTTTACTTTTAATTTAGTTACGATTATATTATTAGACATGTCTGACTGCTACTGTTAACAAAGTTAGCTTCCGTAATTTGAGGTCAACTTTACAACTAAGGGTTAAGTCAACTTAGCTAATTGCATAGGCAGCAACCTGTCAATCACAAGGTAGCCATGCCCTAAAGCATACCCCGCTTCATAATTGGCACCATAATTACTAAATAAACATCATCCCGTATTGAGGAAGACTTGAAATTAGCAATTGAGACCATAAACTCCTGTTTACAATGTTTGCTGAGATAATAAATCAAGTGGGAAGTAGGGTCATTTTCTCATCGACTTCCATGCAGTTGGACCTCTTTGTATTCCTTCCCGGTCCTTATTATTGTTTTATCACCTGTAAAGTCACTGCTGTTTGCTTTTTGCACCAATAAAAAAAGAAATAAATCTGCAAATTGAGTAAAAAAAAGCCCTAATGGCCATAGCCATAAAGCATCCAGCATGCTTTAGTTGCAAGAGCAAATATCGTATAAGGTTAAAAAGAGAGATGCTGCCTGAACGTTCTGCATATACATTCAGTTTCCTCTTTATGTTGATGAAAGCATAATCGAGGCTGCATCAGGCGTTAAACTGCGAACACATTAGGTGTCTATGGACATCATTTTTAGGAGACAGGGCTGATATATAAGACGAGGTGACAGGCAGAGATGGCTCGCGGTGTCGAGGAGAGAGAGGTGGCGAGGGGGCCACAAACCCTTCAAGCCAGCGGGAAGCTGTCTCTGCCGAGATTTATAGGTTCTTTGGGAGCTGGACCTTGCACCTCACTGTCAGCGTCTCGCTCTTCATCTCCCCGTTGATGCCCATGCCGTTTCCCGGAGAGATTGATCCATAGTTTTCTTAAAGTCGACAGGCAGTTGAGCTTGATGTGACAGTACGAGACGTAGACCAAGAATGTTCCTCGCCTGCTCACGCAGCGTAGTCTGCATACTGCTGCTGCTGCTGTGTGTTTGTCTCCGCTGCCCTGTCATGGCTGGAGGTGTTTTCCTACTTTTTGATTTCATAAGAGACCTTTATAAATGTCTGGCTCTCTGAGGCAGATACAGACAGACACTCAGACAGGTCGGTTTTAGACTGGATGAGACCTGCAGTAAGCCCTATATCAGCCTGGCTTTGCTGTCTTATTGAACATTAAGGCTCTTCAGTTTACACTCGGAAAGAAGAGAGAGAGAATTTTGGGGGGGGGCACGGTTGATCTTTGCCAACAATATTGCCTCTGTGGATGGCAATAATTGGATTACTGTGTTTTGAGATGTGTTTGCGATGTTTACATGGGCCGGTGGTCTTCGCTGCAATTATTGATGTGACAAGAGGCGCTTGGGAGGCTCCTCGCGGCTTTGTGAGGAAACATCGCCACTCACTTTAGGCTCATTTGTGAAATCGCGAGGCGTGGCTTCTCTCGCTTTCCGAAACTGCACAGTCGCACTTATTTCATTTGGTTTGCATATAGACATAATGAAGAAATGGCTCAGCTCGGCAGTTGAAACGGTGGTACATCAGGACACCGGCAGGACGCCCCGGCAGCCAAACGTTATGTAAGAGGGGAGAGCTAAAGGTTGCCTTGTCTCCTGAACGACCACAAATCCACACAAACAAAAACGAGCAGCGCTGCTTTCATGCAATATTAAAGGTGGTCCTCTTCTCCGCCTCAGGGGGCACAGATGGATAAGGATGCCTAAATATTATGGATCTTTGGACGTGAAGCTCGAGAGACGTGAGACTCGACCGCTCCAACCATCTCCTCAGCATTATAGAAATCACAGTTAAAAATAAACAGCCCTAACCTAAAGCAGTTGTTAATAAATGGGCAAAGTTCAATGCTTGATGTATGAATAATTATGATGGTCTTCGGGGAGCTGTCCATGTAAAATTAGATTGCTGATTGCCAATCTAAATAATTAACGGCAGTGTGATTATGGGAAGCTTAGTTCACTATGCGTTCCACACTCCGGCCTTTTACAGCTGTCATATGGCAGCTTAGGAAATAATGAGCGTTCACATTGTGTGGGACGGCGTGGCGTGTCGCTACCTGCCCAGATGCTAGCAAACCGCATCGACTGTCTGCTGTCCGGGGCCACTCATCACCGCGGCAACCCATAAAACTGTCACCGGGGAGACGAAATGTCCAATGCCCCTGAGCTTATATATATATATATATATATATATGTGAAGAAGCAACTGTAAGTAAATGAGTTCACGTGTGTGGACGGCCGTGCCTTCAGGTGGACGGACAGCCTTGAACTCAGGTTGGCACTAATGAGTTGGTCGTCTTCTCTCCACTCACTGGTGACGAAAAACAACCAAAGTCCACAATAACATGCAGGGTTTTAAATCGGCTGAAGTCCTTTCCAATGTAACAGAAAATGCCTCCTCTTCTGCTACATACATGTGGTGAATTTTTATTCATTATGCACAAGGTATTATCACCGATATTTCATCCAGACAGCAGTGAATCTTGGAAATCTGTCATGTTCATAATTTGTCATGTAAAGGAAAAATCCGCCACAAATGACCATATTTTGTCACTATTTTTCAGAAGGGTTTTTTTGTATTCATGGTGCCTTTTTCTCATGGATCATAGAAACTTCCTCTGCGATTCCAAATGAACATTTAGGGCTGTTGCATTTTGGGTGCAAGTTCAGGAGGCTCAAGAACAGGAGCAAGAGGTCTGAGGATGATGGAAACATAAATAGGCGTATAATGCAATAATATTTGTAGTTTTAAATGTTAAGATTACTTGGTGAACTATGGCAAATGCCAGTAAATTTAAGTAAAAATACAGACTTTGCATGGCCTGTGCACGGAACACAGATGTGAGGTGAATAATTTGAGGTCCCTTGGCAATACTCGTCCTGAGCGAATAAGGCCTGAGTCACATAACCTTGTCATTTAGCAGCCCTGACCACACGTATCCACCTGAATTAACATCAGCCTTGTTTTCTTGTTTGTTTGCTTTAATGTCCTGCAAGAACTGTGAGACTTATGTGTAAAAGTGGGGTTTGATTTGAAAATGACTAGTTTGTACGACGTGTCATCAAACCTCGGAGGTCAAAAGTTGCTTATAGACGTTCTGGGGTGGAAAGTCCACCATGACAGCGAGAGGACCAAACACATAACATGCAGACTCATCCAAATGCAGATGTTTTCACACACACACACACACACCTACCTTGAGGTTGATCAGAGCAACTATTGTGGGAACAGAACAATGTGACAAGTCACCTTAAACCCACGACCGCTGCTCAATAGTAAGACGTGGCTTGACCTGAATTATCATCGCCAGCCTCGCTCTCTTTCTCTGTCTCCTGTTGTGGTTTTAGTCTCTCCCCATTGTCTCGACCCCCTCCTCTCTCGCCACCTGGTATTCAGCGGGCAACCAGACATTCTTGACATTTTGCAAAGGTTGGAAGACAAAGAACCTTTGTCTCCTAATAAGGGCGCACTCTGCACCCCACCTGAATGAGAATACTTGGAGAGAGAGGGTGTTTGTGTGTGTTTGAGGTGATGCCGTTAAAGTGGCGTGGTTGTGTGTGGAGGGGGGTCAGGACTACATACATTAGGACTACAGACGTGAGGGCGCGATTCCAAATGAGGATTGAAATCGGGTGGGTGTGACGGGAAAATGAAAGTTTTGGGTTGTAAGAGACACAAAGCGTTTCGTCGTTGTGCATGCAGGTACGAGGCGTGGGAGGAACTGGTGTGTGGCTGAGAGAAAAAGGAAAGTGAACATCGTTATGATGAAGTCCCTGTCTGTAGGTTGTGAGTGATAACGGTTAGATTTCAGAGGCCGACGTAAGCTTGCTGCCGTTAGAAATGCGGCGGCGCACCCTGTCTCGGATGTTCTACAAGAGAGCGATATTCTCCATCACTGCGGGAGCTCGAAGCGGAACTCAAAACACCCAAGGTCCTTCTGGTCTCTCTCCCTCTATCTCTCATCCATCACACCCCTCAGCTCTACCTCTCGCCTCCCTCAATCTATCTTGCACCTTATTCCGCTGCAGTTCTCTCCAGGAAAAACTTGCTCCAAAAGAGCCGAAGCGAGAGAAGAAATAGTCTTCCAGCAGGACGGAGGTGGGGTGAAACCAGAGACGTTTTAAATCGCTGGAGCTCGCCACCTGGTCGTGCACCTTCCAACCTTTTGCTTAGTTTCTTCTCTGTTGTCACTCTGAAGTGCCGCAATTTTGCAAAAGTGAGAAAACAACTTTTTTTTTTGTCTTAACATTACATAAGCATAAGGTAAAAATATCTGGACCCGTCCTTTCAAAAGCAGATGGTGTGGTTATGACATCTGGCTCGTTAAAGGCAGCCATGGAAGAGCCATGGGTTGTTGTGAAGTAAGCAGCTCTGCTAACAAGGAGGAGAAATGGTCTGTGTGTGTGTGTGTGTGTGTGTGTGTGTGTGTGTGCGTGAGATGAGCTATGAAACAAAAGTATGTGGAAATCGTCTGTTGTCTTTATATTAATCTCCATATTTGCCCCTCTCTTCTCTCTTCTCTGTCTGTGTGGGTATTCTGTCACTCACTGGAATGTGGGCAGATATGGGATCACATTCAGACTTCCAGATTCACTCTGCTTCTCGACTCAGAAGCCAATATTAGCCACGCGGTCGTTGTTTTACCCATGAGCCCGTTGCCTTGGAAACGTTGCATAAAAGGGAGTGGGAAAGCGGATTGCCCCTCGCGGATTAGGACGCAAGGTGGCAGATCTCTCTCTTCCTCTTCCCCCCCCTCGTCCTCCCAGCGTCTTCCTCTCGCGCTCTTGTTCTTGTTCCCTCCCCTCACACTGCATGTGTCAAAACGCCGGCGCTCCAACCGGCCCCTTGTGCCACGTGTTGAATCAATTCACACCTCCAAATAAAGCTCCAGAAAAAAAAAAAGAAAACCAGCATATCTGTCACGGTTTGCATTCAACTAAGTTAAAAGCACCAGTTGGAACAGTGATTTATGACCCAATTAGACATGTTTGTCTACTCAGCTCTCACACACACACACACACACACACCACTCCGTGAGCTGTGCTGTGTGTCATCCTTGGCTGTGGGAGGCCTTGGTTGGAGTCGGGGAGGACAGCGCTCTGTTGAATCCACTGAGACCACATGTTCAAGACTGCATGACTTAACCTTCCATGGCTCCCATGCACGCCACGCTGTGTCTACATACCAGAAGCATGAGCGAGACAGAGGAATGGTGAGGGAGGAAAGGATGGCCTTGGCTCCGGAGACGGGACATTTTATCTTCTGTGTCTACACTCACTCAGACTGTTTTTATGCTTTTTTTTTTTTAAAAAAGGGGAAAAAAAGACACTTAACTTGATGCTGTCAGCACTGCAGTTCATCCCCAAAAATGCAATAGCGTCATAGCAACACACTGTCTGCCATACTTGTGTGGGCAAAATTAGTGAAGTGGTTTGTGATTTACGAAAGGGGGCTGTAGGTTAAAACTTTGTGATAGTTTTGTGTGTTTCTACCATACCATCGTTCCAGAGCCTTGGGGCTGCCACTGTAAAGGCCCGGTCTCCCCTAAGCTTCAGCCTGAACTTAGGAACAGCTAATTGTATACGATAAAGGGTCCCTCCACTGGATCACTATCAGCCAAGGGGTCCTTGGCCTGAACATTGTTGAAGGGAATTACTTAGATTATTTAGATGCTGTTTGAGATTTGTACGCCAACATTTCCATCCTGTGACTTTATTTGCGACTCGTCTTTATCTTTAATAAGCCTCTTATCTTTCTGTCTCCAGGTGCCGATCTCGGCGGTCTGATGGACCTGGAGTCTCTGTACCGCGGCGTCGAGCAGAGCATCAACCACACGCGAGCCGGGCGGATGCGCAGGCAGACCCTGGACCGGGCCTACAACATCGAGGTGCTGCTGGGCGTCGACGACTCGGTGGTCCAGTTTCACGGGAAGGAGCACGTCCAAAAGTACCTGCTCACACTCATGAATATAGTAAGTGTTGCCAGATACAAATACATACACGTGCATATCTGAGATACTTCTTATACATCGACTCCGTTACGTTTTAATTCTTGTATCTTATGATCAGATAAAACCAACAAAGAATTATAATTTTTCACATAAACTGAAGGATGAAATGTTCTTCTATGCTGACTTCCTCAGCTAAATAAAGCCTCCTGGATCAGCAGAAAAATGCATCGTCACTAAGCTGAGACGAGGCTTTTTTTCTGAGCTCATGAAAAGTTTAGATACTTGGTTCTCGTGGGACAGCAAGACAACAAACATGATGATATAATTGAATATGATGCTATGATTGAACTACACACAGCAGTTAAACTGTTACACAACCATCAACATCTAACTCATTTACACAATGATGCAGCACCTTTATTATTCCAAAAACATTTGATAATATCACTGACAGGGACCATTATTCTAAAGGTATTTTATCTTTACTAGAGTCACAGTTCACAGTGTGGTATTTTAGTACTTGCTCACTACTACACACCATGCACACGCCACACATCACACACAAGTGTAGAAATGTGTCTTCACGTACACCAAAAATGACATTTATTCTCTTGCTCTAAAAAAAGATAATCATTAGATGGGAAAACTCCATTTCATTTGAGTTGTATGGGAAGTAAGTCACAGAGAGGTCATAGAAAGAGGGCAACAACCACACACACAGACACACACCCACACAGACACACACACACACCGACTGAATGAGGATTCAATTCCCTTCTTACATGTTCTCATCCAGCAATCAGCCGCAGGTAATCCTTTCTTCTCTATCTGAATATGATGAGATTTCATTTGTTTGAGTGTGTGTGTGTGTGTTTGTGTGTGTGTGTGTGTGTGTGTGCGCGTGCGCGTGTGTCTGTGTGTGTGTGCGTGTGTCTGTGTGTGTGTGTCTGTGAGCGTATGCATGTGCATCTCGAGTGTGTGTGTGTGTGTGTCAGGTGAGCCCTGTCCTCTGAAGGGGCTCCTACATATAATTTCATCAGGCTTTGTGTCATGTCATCATTCAACTCGAGTGTATGTGTGTGTGTGTGTGCGTGTGAGTGTGTGTGTGTGTGTGTGTGTGTGTGTGTGTGTGTGTGTGTGTGTGTAAATGAGTGAGAGAGATGCAGAAGCAGCAGGCAGGGTGCTCCAGGCCACAACAACACTTAGCCAAGCACTCAAACTCCCAGTGTGTGTGTGTGTGTGTGTGTGTGTGTGTGTGTGTGTGTGTGTGTGTGTGTGTGTGTGTGTGTGTGTGTGTGTGTGTGTGTGTGTGTGTGTGTTGGTGTGACACTGAGCACACTGCAGACTTTAATCTTTGCAAATTAAACCCGTGGTGAGAGTGCTGCGTGCACGCCTCGCTGCGCGTGCAGCACACTCTGTGTGTGTGTGCGTGCTCCCGTTTGCCGCCGCTCGTATCGCGACCCACCGCGCGAGGAACCAATCTCCGACTGTTAAGCAGGTGCAAGCATACAGCAACAAATCCTACCACACCTCTTTGTCTCAGCTCGGCGCTCGTGAAAGAACAAGAGCCGCTGCGCTCTCTGCTCCCCTTTTAGATATTTGTTAGACAATATAGGAGAAGGGAATCTGCCGCCCTGTCGCAGCCCCCCTCTAATCTGTGGGGAAGAGACGGTGAGACGGAGGGAGAAGGAGTATTTTAAACAGCGCGTTTTGGAATAAATTACCGACAGCCAGATAAACAGAAATAAATAAATAAGGGCTGCCTCCCACGCGTGGCATCTGGGCGACTTTCTTCTTGAAAGTTTGCTTTGCTCACTTCAGGATGGGTGTGCTCTCTCTCTCTCTCTCTCTCTCTCTCTCTCTCTCTCTCTCTCTCTCTCTCTCTCTCCTTCTCTCTCTCTCAGCAGCACGGAGTTGCTCCACACTGAGCTCTCTTGTTGCATTGTTGCTCCTCTCTGACTCTGTGTAGTTTATGGCAACAAATCCTCAACATGTTAAAAAAAAAAAACTTTCTACGGATAGACATTCAAGAGAGAGATTTAAGAATACAGCCATCCCTGTATTTGCTTCCTCATGTGCTGCTTAACCACACAGGAGGATATGCATCCTCTCCCTTCATTAAATAAGGGAACCATTATTACATATTGTTCCTGCTTCCATGTGCGTTTGTGTTTACACTTTCAAGACACCTAAGGAAAAAGGTGTGTGAAGTGATCCTCCGTCTTTTGTTGCAGCAGCTGTTACTCTGTCATACAGCCACCTTCAAAGGATAAATAAAGCTCTCGCGTTTCAGCACAAAAGGTCATTCTGCAAAAACTACAACGTCAGGCAATGTTTCTCCAAGGCTTATTTTCACCTCCCGTCTTCCCTCGTCTACCCCGGACATCTGTCAGTCCGTGTGAATGACTGCCAGAGTGTGAGCCGGGGGTCAAGGTGGACGGGGTGGGTGTGTGTGTGTGTGTTGGAGGGTAGGGGGCGGTACTGATGTCTGCAGGACATCAAAGCGCTCCCACAGAAAACCACTAAATCCTGTCTGTGAAGTTCAACGGGAGTGTCAAAGTGTGTGTGTGTGTTCGTGTGTGTGTGTGTTAACGTGTATGTTAAATGTGTGTATTTGTGATGCTGCTTCCCACTCCTTTCCCATGTGTTTACCTCCCTTGAAGACGAGAGACAGAACACGTGATGTTTGCTGAGTTTTGTCGATTTGGGAAGGGAGGACAACACAAATTAGAAAAAAATATGAGGAACGCAAGAGATATAGAGAGAAAAGGGAAAAGAACAAATAAGGTGAGTTGGGAAAAGGAGTGAGAACTAGAAACGATAAGGGGAAATGGAAAGGTGCATCATGTTTCACATGGATACAGGTAACTAAGTGGGCTGATGTGGAAGCAGCAATGTTCCGGAAAATCCTGTGAAATACGATGTGCGGCAAATGCCAAGTGGAGGCCATTGTGCAAGTAATGTGGCGGACATGGCGATATTTTGAGTGGACAATAGCGATCTGTCTGTCTGACTCTCTGTCTCACCCGTTAATGGAGACCTTTAAAGAGGTGCGGCTAAGTGTTAATCACGCTCCCTCCGTGGATATGAATAGCGTGTATTTTTTTTTTAATGATGCATATTGATACACCAAGGTGTATTTTGTCTGCGGCTTCATTTTTCCGCCAAAATGTGATGAGCATAATTTCTGGAAGAGCTGTCTGGAAGCGGTGTGGATCATTCCATCTTTACCAAAGCTGCTGCAGGCGGCAAAAAAAAAAGTCGCATTATTAAGTGGAAGGAAAGCTGGGAAAGGAGAGGTAGTCCAGGTAATAATAGACACCTTGTTAGCTGGAAGTGTCACAGAAATGTAAGGAGCACTGTCAGAATGAGAACTCAAAATGCTGGGTCTCAAGTTTTTTTTTTTTCTCCCATATTCCCATGTGTGTTGACAGAAAGATGTAGAAAAGCTGTCCAAAGTCTCCTCTAATTTATGTAGCACTCTAGCCAAATTTTATTTGATGACTCAGTTCTGTCTCATCGGCAGCTGAGAGTGTTTTCAATGCATGTTTTTTTTTTTTCAAAATTGTTTCCCAAACAAATTTTGATTGCCTATTAAATGAAACCCGCTCTCTGTGATGAGTTGATTGAAACACGTGAGCTCGGTGTGTGAAGCGCTGCGAAATATTCATAACACAGCGGAATGTATTTTAAGCCATGCATCCCTCGGTTGTAGCAAGGAGGGGCAGAGGAATAGACATATTCTTACCTGTATATGGCATTTCAATGTGTAAGGTGAGGATTGGTTATAATAGTAGATATAATACTGTCATGTCTCTCATGTTCTCGGGTTTCAGTCCCAACTTTCCCTCCCTTATTCTCTCTTCTAGGCCCTTTGCTTTGCTTATGCAGCAGCTAATATCTAACATCCTTTTAATTTAATCTCCTCAACCAACACTGAAACCAGATTAACATGCGCAGACCAACAATTTCAAGTTATTAATGTTTTCTGAAGCTGCCAAAGGGTTAATAACGCAAGTTTTGTTTTTAGAACGCAACAGGCCTATATTTTCAATTATGAATTATGAAATTATACCTACGATCTGAACAATTCTAGTCCTCGTTTTCTCCTCAATCCTGTCCTTATTTCGTAATGATGTTTGCAGATTTAAGGGTTAACTTAAGTGACAGGCTGTGGCTGCATTATTTAGCCGATAATAATGATTTTGTGCCTTGCTGACCTCAAGGCCTGCATTAGTTACCACACACACACAGTCGCTCACACACACACACACACACACACACACACAGATCTGGGCTACCTGGGCGGTAAGTAATGACACCAGGCACCGCCCTGTAGCAGCATTAACGAGTGACATGCCTGAAGAGTTGTTAACAATGAACTGTGTGTGTGTGTGTGTGTGTGTGTGTGTGTGTGTGTTGTGAGTGTAGGTGGATGTGTGTGCATGTATGGGTCAGCACAATGCAGTGAATATTATGTGGTTGTGTCCATCCGCATGTAAGTACATGAAGATATATAAAGCTAAAGTTGGGAGTGAAAGGACTCTACACTGCTTGTGTGTGTGTGTGTGTGTGTGTGTGTGTGTGTGTGTGGCGCGTGTGTGTGTGCGCGCGTGTGTGCGCGCGCGTGTGTGCGCGCGTGTGTCTCATTAGAGTGGACCTTGTGTTTTGGGTCACCTGGAAGTCAACCGCCCCTAATTGACCTCACAGTTGTCAAGGAAACGGACTGGATCAGGCCATGTGTGAACTGACCCACCCAAGTGTCCATGTCATCTCAGACATACAAACACCGCTACACACACACACACACACACACACAGAGCCATTATGTGTCACTTACTCACTTATACTCCAGCCTGCCAAGATAGCGAGGGAGTGAGACAATGCTGTATCTTTTTTTAACGTGTAAAAGATCGCTGAAAGAAAAAACTTTGCTCTTCCCATCAACACTCACGTCCCTCACCCTACAACTCCTCCGTCCTTGTTTTCAGGAACTAATAATAAAAGTATATTAAATGAAAATGGCATTCGCTTTAACATCATAGGTTGTTGTAACTGAACTCTGTTTAATGCATTAATAATTTCCAGTTGTTGAATTTAAATAGGTATCGGATTGAATTTCTATACTTCTTCTTCTTCTTTCCCCCACCACATTAACCTGACAGCTAAAGGGACTAGTTACTTTAAAGATTATGGTTTTACATGCAAATCATGTCAATTAAAATGTTTATAGACTACCACTTTGGAAAACAGTAGAATGTCTCTTACAGAATAAGCTATTATGTCAGGATAATTCCCTTGAGACGCTTGAGAAGAGAGAAGAGTTGCACTACAAATGAACAAAAGAGTCCCTCAGGAATGATTTAAGTCTCCCAGGAACATGGTTTAGTTATAGTCCTGCAGGAATTCTGCAGGTGTTGTGGAGGACTATGCATCTCTGCACTCACACCAGGGCCATTTCATCCTGCCCCGGTACCATTGCCCCCCAGCCCAAACGGGCCTCAGCCCAATTGCCTGTTGTACATACATCATCACGTCGTAATACGACACAAGGAGCCCCATCTCAAAGTCATCACAATAGAGAACAACACAGAGAACATGACTGAAATTTACTGACAAGTCCCGTCTGCACATATTTCTAGTAAACACTCGGTCTGCATCAGCGCACGCAAGCGGAGCGGAATTTGGACAGAAAACCATAGCGGCATTTATATTATAAAACTGACCAATGTGACTTTATTTAGATGTTTCTGAATGTTACGTGTAAAACTGTTGAGAGTTGTGGTTAACAAATTAGGAGTCTGACTTGAAGGATGCACTTTTTTCTTCACGGGATGCTGGAATTTCCAACTTTACGCCACGTATGGAGCGGAGCATTATGTCACTACAAATGTCTCCTCTCTGGTCTTTAAAAACCCGCAGCTCCGCGCTCCATTCTGGTTTTCTAAGAACGCCTCGTCTCCGCTCCCCTTCTGAGCTCCTTCCCCACTTTGCCACAGTGCTCTCTCTCCCCTCTGTTCAGCTTCCTGTCTCTTTCCCTCTGCCTCTCTGTCTCTCTATTCGTAGCATTCCTCAACCCTCTACCTTGCTCTCGCTCGCTGGGTGTGTCTGAATTTGGTTCTTCATCTCTCTGTGTGTGTGTGTGTATGTGAGTGCGTATATGTGTGTGTGTCTCTCTCTCTGTCTCTCTGCCTCTCTCTCTCCACAGCGTGTACATCAGCCATCTCATTACGGCTGTCTGTTTTTACATCCCTTTGCCTCATTAGGCACCGCACACAGCCACTAAGGACAGCAGGCCTCAACTCCTGCGCCAATTTACCTCTCTCCCTCTCTCTCTCTCTCTCTCTCTCTCTCTCTCTCTCTCTCTCTCTCTCTCTCTCTCTCTCTCTCTGTGTTTCGCCAGTATAATGCTCTCTGCATCTCCCTTGCCACACATTACCTTGTTTCCTTGCATTAGGCTCTCTCCTTCCTTCGCGTCTTTCTTCCTTCGTCTCCGTCTGTGCTCATGGGAAACCGAGTTCCTTGCACTCTCCTAAACTTCCTTTTCTCCCTTTTTGTTTGGGCTTTTCTCTCCACTTCTAGCCTCTCACAACACTGTGTTGCTGGTTGGATACTTTAGTCAGATCTTTCTAATAAGGTGCCCTTTATAGCCGGTTTATAATTTGTAACTAATGTGATGTATTTGTGGTTAATAAGACCTTTTATTTATTTATGCTAATATTTATAACGGCATACCCCATCGTTTATTAGAGAAGCACTTACATGATCATTAATTGATGCATACCCAGCAAGTTATGGTTAAAGTAATGGCTTATAACTGATCTATGAAGCGTTTTTTTGAATTTCCCCTGCTGAGACTCATGTTCCCTCCTGTTTCTCTGTGTGACACCAGGTGAATGAGATCTACCATGACCAGTCTTTGGGAGCAAAGATCAACGTGGTGCTGGTGAGGATTATCATGCTGGGCTACGGCAAGGTAAGACCTGATGGGACACGAGTCCTGCTCCCTCTAAAAGTTGACTGTGGTGCAGTTCTTATCTCTCTCTCTCAGTAATATCTTTGATACTAGGATGTTCCCACAATTGCTTTAAGTACCTACAGTAAGCACATCCAAGTCGTACACACACACACACACACACTCTTAAACAAACACAGAAAAACATGCACACTCATCAGCACGCACTGATGCCCGGAGCCTGTTATTCCAGTGGACTGAGCAAAAGAGGAACTAAAAGCATGCGGCGTCCCAGGGGAGTGTTTTCAAGTCGCACGCCTTCACAGTTCAGCACCAAAGCACACAGAAACTCTGCCCGTTATGCAATCAGCCTTCCTCCCTGTAGCAAGGAATCATGGGAAGTCCAGGCAAAGATAAAAAATCAATGATAGCCCTCCCTCATTCATAAACAGAGAGACCGGACGATGGGGCTTCTTGACCGTAACTGTCTTCCTGTCCGCGCTGAAGGGAAGAGGAGAGTGGTATGGAAGAGACTCAAAAGCAGAGATGAAGATAAAGCAGGGCAGCAGGGAGAAGGGCCGGGATTACCCCACGGGGTGATACCAGGGATTTTATTGCTTGATAGGTGCTCTGTGATACACTTATGCGGCTGTAGCCTTATCTATTCCCTTCCTCTCTCTACATGTCTACAATCCCAGTGGAGCCCCGGAAACACCACACACACACACACACGCACTCCTACATTGGTCATTCTGGGCCAGCCCCTATGCAGCTTCAGCCAAAGCTCTGGCTGTCCATCATCCCCAATTACCGTGGCAACAGAGCTGCACCCAGACAGCCTGCAGATTGGCTATGTGACCCTGAATGCAGGCGCACCCACACTTCACACACAGACACACACACACACACACACACACACACACACTCCAGCACAACATGAACACACGCCTCACCATTACAAATACATCTTTAAAAACATTAAAAACACTCTGCAGCACACTCAAGCTACACACACTCTTTCCTGTTTGAGTCAGGTGTGCATTGTGAGTGTGTGTGTGTGTGTGTGTGTGTAAGGAGATGTAGGAAGCGAGGCAAAAGGGAAGCAGTGGAAGAGAGACTTAGAAACACTTGTATAGCAGCATGGAGGGAGGAAGGGGAGCGGGAATCCTAATGAGGAAGAGAATGAGAGGTGAAGGTGAATGGAAGGAATTGCTGGAACCTGGGAGTTTGTTTGGGTGTCGGTATTATGCAATTAATTGGAAGTAACTATTCTGTAATTGGACATGTTTGACTATTAGTGCATAGCTTGTTAATAGGCAGCTCTGTGTTCAGTTTCTTTTTTATTAACTCATCAAAATTACAGGATCAGAAGCATCATCGTGTGAGTGCTGTGGATCCCTGGGAGAGTGTGTGTGTGTGTGTGTGTGTGTTGTACACCTCAGCAATTTGCAAGATGTGCTGACAAAATATAACATTGTGACACTGCCCCCTACAGGGTTGAATAAAATGTTGTTGTACCAGAAGCAGGTTTAGTTCCCTGTTTTGGTATCATCTTTACGCCCTCTTCTCTCTCTCTCCCCTTCCCTCTGTATGTCACTCTCTTTCCAGTCCATGAGTCTGATTGAACTGGGGAACCCGTCTCAGAGTCTGGAGAACGTGTGCCGCTGGGCCTTCCTGCAGCAGAAGCAGGACACGGGGGACGCCGAGTATCACGATCACGCCATCTTCCTCACACGGCAGGAATTTGGACCCACGGGCATGCAGGGTAACGGAAGATATGAACACATACTGATTCCTAGGGTGTTTAACATATAGAGATCGAATGTGAACGCCCTCCCTCTTGAGGGCCTAAAACTGATAAGTCCACTGTCGTCTTTGCCTCGTGAAGCTGCATAGTGCACTGTGGGTTCGGTGGTTGGTGGTTTTCTGTGCAGCAGAGTGCAGCCTAACAGGCAGGCCCAGGGGAGAGGCCTCTAAAGGCAGTGGCCTAGCTATCCAGAAGCCCTTCAGCTGCCCTTGGGCTCAGCCTTCAGCAGCAGAAAATCAATAGACAGAGCAAGGCCAGCCACAGTCCCACAATTAAAGGCAGTACAGGACAGACAAGCACACAGGGAGTTGGAAATCGGTATATGTAGGGCTACGAGGCAACGGTTTAGGGTTAGGATTAAAGTCCCAGATTTAAGGTAGAAGTGAATAAAATCAGTTTCATCTCACAGATCCCATGGACATACATGGAGTTAATTTAAAGATTTCCCAGAAAATAGTGTTAAAATATTATTGAGAAAAATAGATATAAATCAAATAGTGTTACAATATGAACTTGATTAATAATATTTATGTGTACATTTTGTGGTGTATGGATCATGCGTGTGATGCGTGTGATGTGTGTGGTGTATGCACTGCAAAAGAAATGTAGCAAAGAAAATGAACAATGAAACATTGCAAAGTTGTTTTGCATCCTCTAAAGGTTTCAGGAGAACACAAGACTAAGTCTGCGAATCGTGACCAGTGTGTCTTTCTTCCTGGTTGCCTAGGTTACGCCCCAGTGACGGGCATGTGCCATCCGGTAAGGAGCTGCACTTTGAACCATGAGGATGGTTTCTCCTCTGCCTTTGTGGTCGCGCACGAGACCGGACACGTGTAAGTGCATTTGCCATAATGAAGTCTTCAAGTCTGCTCTCGTGGTACAACAAACGACAACAAAGCAGTCACTTATGAGACTGTATTGATTTATTACAGTGTTGGTCCATCGGTCACCTCAGCCAATATCTGATGAGAGAATTGCTTCTACCTCCCACCCTTTGTTCCTTGTTCTTCTTCTCCTCCCACATGTTCCCAATCTGTCTCCACTGGTTTATATCCCCTCTCTCTCTCTCTCTCTCTCTCTCTCTCTCTCTCTTGCATGCACCCTCTCCCTCTGCAGGCTGGGGATGGAGCATGATGGCCAGGGGAACCGCTGTGGAGACGAGGTGCACATGGGCAGCATCATGGCTCCGCTGGTGCAAGCCGCCTTCCACCGCTTCCACTGGTCCAGATGTAGCATGCAAGAGCTGGGACGCTACCTTCAGTGAGACTCACACTCACACACAGATTCATACAAGGATCTAATTATATGTTGGGGTTTTTTAGGTCAATATAATATTTTAGACTGAAATGCATTTGATTGCTATTTTGTGTGATTTTTGTTATTGTATAACAAAGTGTGAAAGTCATAATGCCAAAAATGGTACGGTGGTGATTTTCATGAGATACATTTTATTAAATACATTTTAATGACTTGTTTTAGGTAAGTTGGCTTCAGGAGTCTTAGTTATCCACTTCATATATCTGTTAACATTTTAATAGAATATAATTTTATATAAATAAATGCTTTAAATGAATTAAGTGTATTAGAGCTAAACCTGGTCAATGTTTTTGATTAAGTGATTCTGTTTTTAAGTGCCAAAAATGTAGGGGTGGGTAAAAATATTGATACGGCAATATATCGCGATACTTTGCCGCTCAGTACAATTAACGATTTTCAACTCCAAAAATTTCATTTTATTTTCAATATTTATTCCAGTGAATTTCATGGGAATTAATCAAATGGAGAGGCTGTTTTGAATGAAATAGTTTTGACTAAATTTGTCCTCTGATCAATATCATCTGATGTACATCTTTATTTATATTGCAATATCGTGATACGTATCGTATCGTGATTAAAATATCGTGATATGTATCGTATTGTGAGGTTCTTGCCAATACTCACCCCTGCAAAAATGAATGGCTTCCATTTTTCAATTGATGATTACTGGTTTCTTTAACCTCTGTAATTAAACACTGAATAGCCTTTGGTTTTAGTCATAACAAGTGACTTGAAAATTTTCGTTTTTCACACTTAGAGACCAAATTATTAATCGAGATGACAATCATCAAAAATGAAAATAATCATATTACACATTTACACATCACATTTATGCTGCACAATGACACGAACAGTCAAATGTAATCCCATTTTTCCACTCCCCTTGCAGTTCCTATGACTGTCTCCGTGACGACCCCTTCGACCACAACTGGCCGTCGCTGCCTCGGCTTCCTGGTTTGCACTATTCCATGAACGAGCAGTGCCGCTTCGACTTCGGTGTGGGCTACACGATGTGCACCGCGGTAAGGGACCCCCGTAGCATCGCGGTCTCATTACTAACATAGCCAGAGTTCGCTAACGCTAGCTAACATGCTGAAGGCGACTTCTGCAAGAGTCGCCACCAATCAAGCTTAGCATCTCTTTATCTCCTGAAATGATGCAGATTTTTGGGGGTTCTTTGAATTCAG
The DNA here is from genome assembly GCA_029853015.1 of Chelidonichthys spinosus. Lineage (NCBI taxonomy): Eukaryota > Metazoa > Chordata > Actinopteri > Perciformes > Triglidae > Chelidonichthys > Chelidonichthys spinosus. The sequence goes on along the minus strand of CM056823.1, from coordinate 8,487,029 downwards.
TCTTAATCAGAATTTTCTCAATTTCACTGTGGAAGATTAATTTGTAAGGCAGCTCTTGGGCTCGGAAGGTTTCCCTTGTGACCTGAATGCAGCACTGACATCATCTATCTCTGATCAACATTATGACCACACATACATAGACATATTTTTAATAGCTATTTCTTTTTTTCTTTTATAAATGTTAAATATGATTAAAAATATATTTATTCAAACACTTGATACCACAGTGCCTTTACACGAGCCTGTCACAAACATTATCATGGTGTCAAGCTTCACCCAGCTTCAGCATCTCGCCCCATCTCCCTCCCTCCCCTCGTCATCCTCACCCACTCTATGACTGTGAAGCCACTGTGGCACGCTGTTGGGAAGCTGTTGCTTGATTGACAAAGGGGCTTGTTCAGGGGCTTTACACACACTGCTAGATTACCCTCTATTCTCTTGTCAAACCCATTCCCCTCAGCTACAAAAGGCGGGCCAGTCGGGACCACAGGTAAGGTAACCCCACCTCCCCGAAGACATGTGGCCCGTCATTTGTTTTTTCTCAGATTTTCTTTTTCTATTTGTCCTCTGAAGTCGTAATTGTTTGTAATGTTGCTCCTTATATTTTTTTTATTTTTTTTATTTTTTTTTACTTTTACTGTACTTTGTTTCTCTGTTCTACCCATCGTCATATTTTGCGACTTTAGTCTGCAGGATTCTAAAATGCTCATATCCCAGAGAAAGTGGCAGTAAAAATCTAAAAAACACTGTGACTGTACTGGTTCACTGGCTATGGTGCCATTCAACCCTTGAACCGTACCATATCCTGACTCCTTTCCTGCAAATCTGTGTTAAATCACGGCAGGAAGAGCCTCATTATACTGGCACACTCGTGAATATAGTCCAGTGGAAAAAGGTTGGAAAGATGTCTTTCCCATCCAAGGGGAAAGGGCTGAGCCAGAACAGAGGCTGTTTTTCCATGTTTCACCTCAGCTTTTAGGATCCTCCAGTCTGATGTCATTGGTGATTACCTACCACAGTCTAGCCATTGATTGTGACTCGCCCTCTGACCTGCAATGGTCCCCTGGGGGTCATGGCGGGTATGAAAGTCTGTGGAAAGGAGGCAGGAGGGCACGGCCCCTCCGCCACCGGACAGCGGGTCAGTTTGGTAGTATCCTCATCAATGGTTTATAATCGACAAGGAGGAGAATTCAGTCCTCCATCTGCGTCTTGGGGCTTTTTTTTGGAGGTCACCTTTCGGCCTTTTGCCCTCTGCCCTCTGACCTCCCTTGTGACCTAATTAAACCACGAACTGTCTCTCTCTGTCATCCTTTGGTTTAGTTTGCATGAATGGCTGTGTGTTTCTCAGTGGAGCGTAGTGTACAGTGCAGTGACAGTGCAGGGCCGGTGTTGATGTTGTTGGGTATAACACCGTTGTGGTTCTTGTTCTAGTGATATTTCTATTCTCATCTCTGTTTTTGATTTTTCAGTGTTTAGTCTCGTGATGGTTGAACTTGTGTCACTGACGTTGCCGGTGTGCTTTTGATTGTAAGAAGAGCCTCTCTCTGTCTCTGTTCCCCCCGCAGTATCGCACATTCGACCCATGTAAGCAGCTGTGGTGTAGCCACCCTGACAATCCCTTCTTCTGCAAGACCAAGAAAGGGCCGCCCATCGACGGCACCATGTGCGGGAATGGGAAGGTATTGATCGATTATTGTACTTCAAAGCACATTACTGTCAAAGAAATTGGGATTTGATGGCACATTGCGTTCTTCGCCTATTGCAGCATTGCTTTAAAGGCCACTGCATCTGGTTGACACCTGACATCATAAAGCAAGATGGAAACTGGGGTACGTGGAGTGAATTCGGCCAGTGCTCCCGCACCTGTGGGGGAGGAGTACAGTTCCGCACACGCGACTGTGACAATCCTAGGTATGGTTTTAAGGTTTTCGAATATCAGGCTGATCGTTATTATGGATCAAGATATTTTGTGTTTTTTTTGTTAATTCCCCTCTGCCCTGCGACCCTTCTCAGACCAGCCAACGAGGGGCGTACCTGCATGGGGGCGACTCACCAGTTCCAGATGTGCAACACCGACGAGTGCGAGGACATCTACAGCGACCCTCGCGAGGAGCAATGCCACGCTTGGGACCCCCGCTTTGAAATCCACAGCAACAAGCACCAATGGCTGCCTTATGAACACACAGACCGTGAGTATAGGTTCTGTCATGGTATTGACATCTGGCCGTCCTGCTGAAACGTTAAGCTCGGACTACGCCCTCCCATAAAACCACGCCATCTCTTTGGAAATCTCTTCAAAAACAAACCCCTCTCTGAAGCCTGTGTCTCACTGATGTCATCTGAACTCCACTAACTCCCTCTTCCTTCATCTTTTTCTCCGTCCACGTATCAGTTGGCACATATGGACAAACTATCAGGGTTCTCCACTTAATATCCGAATCCTCTTTACGTCATTGGGGTGATTTCAAATGCATGTGTGCGTGGTTGTCGGACCTTCCCTGTGTCTAAGCGGAGGTGTCACCGTCTTTCTGATAGGTATTAAATTATCATCCAACTAAAGGGCAGCCGTGGAGTAAAGTGCTGAGCTGTCGCCAATATGTAATTGGAGGTCACGCTACGCACCCTCCGCTAAGAGGGGCCTTGCTAAATTGTTTTTCTCCGGTCTTATCATTCCTACATGTCGTAGTTTACAGCGAGGCTTTCTCAGTCTCAAATTACTTTTTTGTGTGTGTGTAAGAGAGAGAGAGAGAAAATAGTGAGCAGGGAGGTGAAATTGAATTCCATTCATGGTCTGTCATCTCCCGAGTTTCCGATAGTGTTGGGGAAGGAAAAGAGAGCGTCTGCTCTGAGCGTGAAATCATAGTGTTTGTTTAGAGACGTTTGACACACTGTTGCTTTTTTAAGTCTCTATGTAGGTCTTTTCCCACCTCAATAGATAAACTGTAACACACTCTTGAGCAAAGAAACATCAAACGCTTCAAGCAGCTGTTCAGAGGGATTCGTCCAATCGCAATCAAAAACCCCAAGTCATGCCCCAAATCATCTCCTGTTTTGATGAATCAAATGTCTCCTTGTAGAGCAGTGTGCAAAGTGTTTCAGGTGGTCTCAGACAATTCACTTAACACATTGGACCTCCTAAAAACATGAAAATCAAATTTTACGGGTCTCAAAAAGTAACTTAATAAAACTTTTTCAAATAAAAAGAATAGAAATGTCTTCAGTAGTTTTTATGTTATAGAGGCTGTTTAGGTGTTGATGGATGATGTATAGCTACGTAGGACTGATGGCTCACATAGACATACTCTAGTTTGAAGGTTACTCTATACAAATCTATGTTGACACACAAGCTGCAGAAAAGAGTTTCTGTTGCTTTCTCAGTTCAAACTGCGAAACGTGTGTTTTCTCCACATATTCTCATCCTACAGTAGCACGTCTGCCACCTGCTTATTAGTGTCAAAGCACCACGAGACAGGGTCTCTGGATCATGTCCATGTGTAATAAACGTGATAAAGTAGGAGTGCGCATTCTCACTGGAACCAACTGCCAGGTTTTGTCTCTGGAGGCTCATGTATTTGTAGCATGAGTCACACAGACAGACACAATGAGACACGCTGACTCACGGAGAGCTCATTCAGAAAATATAAAAAAAAAAAAAACGGAATCCCACGTTGGTTGTAAAGACGAAATCATCGAAATGGATCTCGGATGTGCCAACAGAGTCATTTGCGTGTTTGTGTTTGTTTCAGCTAACAAACGCTGCCACCTACATTGCCAATCCAAGGAGACGCGGGACGTGGTCTTCATGCAGAGGATGGTCGTGGACGGCACGCGCTGCTCGTACAAGGACCCGCACAGCGTGTGCGTGCGTGGCGAGTGCGAGGTGAGTGGCGTCAACATCATGGTTGGTCTTACATCTGCATGTGTTTAACTCTCCCGTGTCCACGTGAACAGAAAGTGGGCTGTGACGGCGTGGTCGGCTCCTCGAAGCAGGAGGACAAGTGTGGAGTGTGCGGCGGAGACAGCTCCAGTTGCAAAACTTTCAAAGACACCATCGCACGTACTGCCAAGAAACAAGGTGAACACACACGGACACACAATCATCCTGATTTAATGAGCCTCATGCTGTCGGTGTAGCAGCTGTCTATCATGCTGGTCAGTGCAGGATGAATAGTTGGACAGAGTCCTCTCCTTTCACTCTGCACACAGTGTTATGTTCAGCTAAACACCGCCCTCTAGTGGAAGTCTCGTAACAATGTCCAAACCTGAGTTTTTCATGTGCCAAGAAGTTACGTCAAACCTCATTCTTGTAATGAATGTTTATTACTATATTATCTAACCTTGACGTCAGAGCAGAACTACATGCTAATTCCCCAAATTCTTACTTAATGTTTACTTTGAATGAAAATAGAGATTGCTGGAAGGGTTTTATCTGGTGAGCAGAGATATTTGGTTTAAATGAGTAAGAGCTCTTTGTTGGTTTAGCTGAGGCTTTTTACTCACGAACTTGTAAAAGCAGCTTTTTGATGATGTTAGAGTCATGAACCAGATGTGCTTGTGTTCTTCGTTTCAGGTTTCCTCAAGGTCCTTGAAATCCCCCGAGGAGCGAGACACTTACTAATCCAAGAGCTGAAAGCGACCTCACACACTTTAGGTTTGTGTGGCTTTTTACGTTGTTTTCTGTGAGTTTATGTTGTTAAAGTATGAATGAATGAATAATTCTCACCCACCTGCAGCTGTAAAGAACGTGGCGTCGGGACTGTTCTTCTTGAATGGAGAAAACGAGTACCCAGAATCCCACTCGGTCATAGAAAAGGGCGTGGAGTGGGAATATGAGAACGACAATGACAAGGAGACGCTTCAGACCACCGGTCCTCTCAGACATGGCATTCTGATCATGGTACACATTGAATCCAATCCAATCAAAATTAAAAATTAAAAAAAATGTTTCACTAAACTAAAGCGTTCACTGGGTTTTGTCTCTGTTTGCAGATGAAATTACACGGAGATGAGGAGGTGAATTTGTCTTATAAGTACATGATGAACATGGACAGTGACTCTGCCATCCAGAACAACATGCTGGTAGAGGACAGCGCCTATGAGTGGGCTCCGAAGAGATGGTCCTACTGCTCCAAGCCCTGTGGTGGAGGTACATAAAAAAATACTGTGCTAATAATTCCTATCTTTGTGTTTCTGATGCTTACGTTTGGACATTCCCCATGCTCTCTTGCTGCAGGGAAGCAGTACCTGCGATACGGCTGCAGAAGAAAAGTCGACAGTAAGATGGTCCACAAGAGCTTCTGTAACAAATCCAACATGAAACCTAGAGGCGACACCAGAGACTGCAACCAGAAGCCCTGCCCTCCACCCATGTATGCATTGTATTATAACTTGAGGTGTTTTCCAGCAGGCCTTATCTTTCCTTCTCTGTCGTTGTTAACTCTGATGACCCTATTTCTCTCTCTCCTCCAGCTGGGTGACCGGGGAGTGGCAGAACTGCAGCAAGCCATGTGGAAGGACGGGGATGCAGATTCGCTCGGTCAGCTGCGTCCAGCCGTCCGACGACAACACCACGCGCTCCATCCACAACAAACACTGCAACGACGACCGGCCCGAAACTCGCACATCCTGCAACCGACACCCGTGCCCCACCCAGTGGCGAGTCGGACCGTGGTCGCAGGTACGAACATGGGTCACAGGGAGTCAAAGCGGGAGAATAAAGTTTGGCCCGTTTGGCTTTTTGTCAGGGGAAAAAGCTTGATGTTTTTGGGTTGAAGCCCAACAGCTGTTTTTTACATCTCATGTTTTAAACATCTGACTTCCTCAGACTCTGAGAAACAGTAAACCAGGATATGGATTTTTTTTTTTTTTTTTTCGAATACTTTATATGCCTTTGTACTGCTTTACATTTTGTGAAGCGGTTCCAGTGTTATAACGTCCTTGTCGGTGATGGTGTCCTGTGTCTCCAGTGCTCAGTGACATGTGGTAACGGGACCCAGCAGAGGCAGGCTCTATGCCACACCAGGGACAACACCATCGGCCTGTGTCTGGACAGTAAGCCTGACACCATCAGAGTGTGTCGCCTGGATCCATGTGCAAGTGAGTGTTAAGTGCTACGTGGAAGTCATTTATTTAACCACATTTGTGTTGAGAAATTCAAGTTAGTCATTATTTTTGGGCCAATATTCCTGTCTCCAATGTCCAACGAGGGACGAACTCTAGAATTAGAGCAATTTATTTGGAGGAGTTTTGTGTTTTCCTCAGGCTTTGCCCTGTTGTTTTAGCAATATTTGCAGAATTACTTGTAATAAACTGGAACCACCATGAATACAAAGAAAATCAGTCACTAATAGCAGTGTTCCTATTACACCCTTACTAATGCATCCCTCTCCGGTCTTTTCTCTGCAGAGGGCTCATCAGACCTCAACAAGAACGGCAACATCCTGATCCAGTGGCTGTCTCGCCCCAACCCCAACTTCCCCAAGATCTCCTCACGTAAAACCTCCCTCTATAGTTCCCAGCCCGGCCTCCACAGCGGCAGCCGCAGCTGCATGTCTGTCCTCTGCTGGGCCCTGCCCATCTCTGTCCTCCTGTCTCTGCAGGGCCGGCCCCGGCTGACCCCCTGACCTTCCCCCAATGGCCCGTGCCTGTGCCCGCGCCCGTGAGCGAGCGGCAAAGCTTTCACTTCTCTTTTGGGGGGAGGGGGGGACGTTGCCTCTCTCTCTCTGTGTCTGAGACGGCTCTGACTGGGGGGGAGGTCTCTGGCTCCTGTGTACGCTAGTTGGTTCTCTCTTGCTCTGTCTCTCTCTATCTCTCTCTCTCTCTCCTTTGTGGAGCATTGTGTTGTAACCGCTAGCCAGTCGAAAACTCAAAAGATTAACAAAAAATTTAATGTGAAAAGGATTTCGATGTGGCGAGGCCAACAGGTTTTCGTGGGCACCTCCCGAGGCGTGTCGAAGAGCCGTTCACGTGCGAGGGGACCCCCCCTTTTGCACTTGGCGGCCATGTTTTGCGCGAGCTAGCTGCGTGTTGTCATGGGTTACCACTCCCGAGATGCAGCTGCGCTTTTTTCTTTTTGTAGCGCACTGTCATTGTAGGGAGGAACAGGTGTGAAAATAAACAGAAAATGGTATATATATCTATATAGAAAAAAAAGTTATAAAAAAAATATGAAAGCTTTATTGTGAATGTGATCTTGTCACAATGAGGACATCTTTGCTAAAGTGCTCATCTGACATCCTGGTTCCATTCGAGGATGAGAATGGCGTCTCATTCTACGTTCCATTCTCAGATTGACAGGAACTCAGCACAGGGACAGGAAGTGACTTAAGTAAACCTTCTGATTTTTGGGGGAGGGAACTGTGATGTGAAGAATCTTGAAGAAAGGCTAATTTGAAAAAAAAAAAAAAAAAAAAAAAACACACACACACACACAGGGTAGTCTGACCGCTTGAGGTTGCTTCCCATTTCACCTCATCATCAGCCATCCTCTCTTTGACTGTTATACTAAAGTTCAATAAATGCAGCTTATTTGTGCTTGCAGACTTTAAACAAATACATCTATAAATATATTTGTATTTATATATACCTATAAATCTAAATCTATATGAGTAACAATAATATTAATAATGTTTTACCATGAATAAGCTGTAGCTTATTTGCCTAAAACCTTTGGACTGCTATTGATCGCTTAGATCCTTGACTGTTATGTGTATTTTTTTATTGATTTTACATGAATACAGATGAATATTTAATAAGGGTAAAGTGTTTCGGGGGAAGGGGTTAGACCTATATTATGCAGGACTTGGTCAGTTAGTTGCCTCTCCATTCTCTCAGATGGATCAGTGGTTTACTGTCGCTTCTTGTTTTCTTTCAGGATAGGATCCCGTTTTGTCATGCACATTTGCATCCATAGCCTGTGTGTGTGTGTGTGTGTGTGTGTGTGTGTGTGTCTTGTTTAGCTGAGCGAGTTCATGACTGACGAGATGTTCGACGAAAGCGTGTCTGTCCGATTGTGTTTGTGTGCGTGTGCATGCGTACGTGTGTCGGCGAGCTTCATCATTCGGGCTTTTACACATCGCGATATCAGATACAGAAATACCTCATAAACTTTGATTTGAGAGCGTCCGATGATCTCATTTTATGTTTGATGAACATTATCCACATGAACAATGCCTTATCTTGGATTGAATGTAATGGCATTTATCTGTGAAAGAGATGGCTTTACTCATTCAAAGTTTCACTCGGAATAGAGGCAGCTTCAAACCAACTTAACAAACTCACACCCGCCAACCATCGAACCTACCAAGGTGACGTTGGACCAATGTCCGACTACTGGGAAGGGTTTACAAAGGGCCTAGGGTATCGACACATATGGCATCTAGAAAAAAAAAAAACACTTCAGACTTGTCATTGTATTGTGATCACATATTTCTGTTGTGACTATGTAGCGAGCTATCCAAGGTTTCCTTCTGCTGGAGTTGGACTGTATGAGACCAAGCCAGACCTAGCAGTACGACTGTATATAACATTGGTGTTGACTGTATTTAATAATGTTCATGACTGTTATCTTCTTCTATAATATTCTATACTATGGGTAACTGTTTTGTGGCTTCACTGGCCTGCTGCGTGGGGCTGGCTAACGTTTGGCTAACGTTGAAGAAACATTCAGATGGACTACGTGCACTGCGTCTATATGCACTTTGATTTATCAGGGAAAATTTTATTAATGTTTTGTAAATGTTTCATATGACACTTAATGTGCCATTCCAGTTTTTACATCATCATGGAAAATTCTGTATTTCATTTAAACGGCAAATATCATTTATGTACTTCATGTTTTGTTTTATTCAATCAGTAAACAGATTGACTGGTTGATTTGATTTCCAAGTAATGAAGTGTTTTACCAAAGTGACTGTGAACTTGTAACTTTCGATACAGTTGAATTATTTTTCTTAAGAAAAGAATATATCTATATATTGAGCAGGGGGGGGCGTACATCTCATTGTTTCAGTTACTGTCATTCTCAACAGCAAAGTTGTATCAATAAAAATGTTTTAAAAAGTGTGATCTTTCTCTCACCAGGAATGTTCAGTGGTTAGATCATTTGTCAGAGAAAATGTCAAACATTGCCAGGAGAAGATGTTTCTTTTTACTGGCATGTTACTAAAAGTGTAAAAGTCGAGTGGTAGAGGATCGAGCATGAGCAAGAAGAAGTCAAAATTAGAAATACTCAAGACTGGCGACCCTTCTTTTTCCTTTTCCATTGCTCTGGACTAATCTCATGACTGCTCTTGATGTTTGGGTTTTTATCATCTTCCTTCCTGCATCCTCTTCTAATGGTCTGGCTTTACTACTGTACACAGTGTGGAACCAACACATGTCTGCATGTACTGCATAAACAAACATACACACAAACACTACTGCTAATGTAATTGTTGCACATTCTGTCACCTACTTCGACGTATCCCAGCAATCATACACATAAACACACATCTTGTCATAATCTGTACCGCCGGCTGCACCCCGTCTCAGCCCTCTGTTCTCTCCTCCACAGGCCAGCGTTGTCATGGAGACCGCTCTGTGTTCTGTCGTATGGAGGCTCTGAAGCGCTACTGCTCTCTACCGGAGTTCCAGCGCATGTGCTGCAAATCCTGTAGCAATGTCACCATGGCAGAGCCTCTACCCAACTGGACCTCCACATCCAACCCCGTCACCTCCGTCCTGCCCAGCGTGACAGCTTCTCCACCCACCAATACCCACAGCTCTGCCTTCACCACCATTCAAGCAACCACAGCTGTAATCGCCACCATTTCAGCTTTTACCATGAATTCATGGACCACCACTCATCCTCCGACCTTTACCGCTGCTGTTCCTCCTTCCACCCCGTCCCCACGTAGTGCTACACAAATGATCACCACTCATTCTCCTCCTACCACCAATGTTCCAGTCTTTCCTACTACATTTTCCATGGAAACCACCTCGGGTATTACGTCTCCCAGTGTTGCTGCTCATCCCCTACCTCTGCCTGCCCCAGACATAGACATGGACGCAGATCCACAGTTACAGAGCAATACAAATATTCCAGCCACATCTGGTATAATAACCACCACACACATTCCAACATCAAGTCTTACTATGAAAAATCCAACAGAAAGCAGTGGAAGAACACACGCCAGAATACCATCCAAGCCCAAAAAAACTCTGCCAAAGAAAAACCCCAAAAAGGTGATTCCCCCAAAGATCAATCCCAAAACAAAAACAAAAGATACTCCAAAAAAGAAAACCCCATGGAAAAGTCTCCCCAAAAATAAACCAGAAAAAGCATCTCCTAAAAGGACCACACCACCAAACTTTGCACCCAAAAATACTACCTCCAAAAACACTACTCCCAAAAACAATACTCCCAAAAAGACTACCTCCAAAAACACTACTCCCAAAATCAATACTCCCAAAAAGACTACCTCCAAAAACACTACTCCCAAAAACAATACTCCCAAAAAGACTACCTCCAAAAACACTACTCCCAAAATCAATACTCCCAAAAAGACTACCTCCAAAAACACTACTCCCAAAATCAATACTCCCAAAAAGACTACCTCTAAAAACACTACTCCCAAAAACATGACTCCCAAAAACACTACTTCCAAAAACATGACTCCCAAAAACAATACTAAACCATACAAAAACAATACTCCACCAAACACTACTCCCAAGAAGACAACTCCCCAAAAGACTTCTCAAATAAACAATACTCCACCAATTACTACTTTATCACACACTACTCCAGAAAAGACTACTCCACCAGTTACTTCTCCACCATACACTACTCAAGAAACGACTACTCCACCAGTTACTTCTCCACCGTACACTTCTCCAGAAAAGACTACTCCACCAGTCTATTCTCCACCATACACTTCTCCAGGAAAGACTACTCCACCAGTTACTTCTCCACCGTACACTTCTCCAGAAAAGACTACTCCACCAGTTACTTCTCCACCATACACTACTCCAGGAAAGACTACTCCACCAGTTACTTCTCCACCGTACACTTCTCCAGAAAAGACTACTCCACCAGTTACTTCTCCACCATACACTACTCCAGAAAAGACTACTCCACCAGTTACTTCTCCACCGTACACTTCTCCAGAAAAGACTACTCCACCAGTTACTTCTCCACCGTACACTTCTCCAGAAAAGACTACTCCACCAGTTACTTCTCCACCATACAATACTCCAGAAATATCCACTCCACCAGTTACTATTCAAACATACACTACTCCCAAAAAGGCTATTCAACCAAACACTACTAACAAAAAGACTACAAAAACAACCCCAAAATATACTTCCAAAAAGACTCCCCCTGTAAAAACCTCTCATAAAAAGACTCCTCTGGTGAAAAAGACTCCTCTGGTGAAAAAGACTCCTCTGAAAAAACCCAAACCCACATCCAAAAAGGAGACTCCTCCAAAGGCTAATCCCAAAAAGAACATTCAGCCAAAGACAAAAGTTACTAAGAAAAAACAAACAAAGACAAATCCTCAAATGATCCAGGGTCCCAAAAATGCCACCCGCCAAGAGACAAAGGTTAATCAGAATAAGGTTAAGACTGATCCAGAAAAGGAAACATTGAAAACAACGCCTTCATATTATACCACAGCACCCACTTCACATACAAGTCCAGAACAACAGAGAGAGTACTTTTCTTCCACTGTCGCATCCAGCACGAGTGTTTATCACACAGCTGCAGGCATAAGTTTGCCTTCCAGAATCAATGTTACATACATCAATAACAACGCAGCAACTACAGATGCTACTCCACTGTGGTATCATGATGCTTCAACCATAACACACAGCACTTTTGGTGACATCACAATACCGACTGTCGAAGAGGTCAGCATGCCTAGTGGAACCATGCCATATGGTGACGTCACAATGAGCAGCAGCGGTGACGTCACAGTAACCAGCGGGACTATTCTCAGTGGTGATGACATCACAGTGTCCTACAGCAATGTTGGAGTGGTCAGTGACACCATGGTGCTGGACGATGGCCTCACCATGGTGATCCCGACCATCAACAATGAGGATATGACGGACCTTGCTTCCTCACCTTGGCTGGACCTGTCCGAGTACATCCCTGTGAGCATCACTGTTCCCACGACAACCACAGACCCTGCCACAACGTCACCGCCCACCACCATGACCTTGACAGAAAAATCAACCATCAAACCTTTCACCAGAACTCAGCGAAGACCAGAGCAGAACAGTGAGAACAACTCCATAGACGTCGTATACAACCGGATCGTCGGCATAGAAAATGAAATCTCCCAGAACAATCTGATCTCAAAGCGTCGGGTCAACTTTCGAGAGAGAACCAAGAACAAACGCATTCAAGAGCTTCTGGAGGAGAAGAGGAACTTTCTCCTCAGGATGAAGAGAGAACACGCAGTGTGATGGATCAAGCTTTCTCAATTCTCTTATAGAGATGAACGCTTTCTTTACAGACTTTTGTAAGAACTGTTTAAACCCCTCTGAACCACCATGATGCTTCCTATCAGGCTTTGCCACAGGAAAAAAGAACTCTGTCATCGCTAACATGACAATCAGGACCGTTGCTGAGAGAGGATATCGTGGCCAAATGTTTGAACAGTTGCCTTGAATAAAGAAAAGCCCTTTAGAATACAGATTGTAGCAGATTTGAAGCAAATCGCCTCGTCTGTGTCAACACAATAATGAGAAACAGAAGGGATGAAAAGTGTACCAGATTGGCCAGAACTTCACAAATCCAAGCTTTTATCCCCCCCCAACCCACCCAGTCACAGATTCATCTACGATTTTAGATGAGGTGTCATGCTGTTTCTAAAATGGTATTATCCCCACCGGCACCCATAGAGCCATAAAATCTACCAGCTAGAATCTAAATCTCCATTTTTGTGATTGCTTGCACACTTGTTGCAAAATTTGCACACAATGAAATGACTCACTTCTATGTCGAAATGAAACTCATCAAACCTCCCCTTTTTTCAAAATGTCATTGTGTGTATGTGTGTGTGTGTGGGGGGGGGTTGCATTTTAAATAGAAGTGTTATCCCAATTATTACAAGAGATTTCATTTTTGCGAGTCTTATGTAAGAAACAGTGTGCAGTGTTTTGAAAGAGGTGTGTGCAGAATTGCAAACAAAATGCAAAACAGACTATGTGTTTGTACTTATGGTGCCTTTTAATTAAAGCATGGGCACAGAAGTTAAGGTTTTGATGTTTTTGTTTAAGCATTCACATTTGCAAAAAAACAACCCAGTAAATTACAGCCCAGGACTGCAGCTCATTTCCCTCAGAAACAAAAACATCTCATGCTCTAATTAGGGGTGGGCGATATGGCCTCTAAATGATATCGCGATGTTTTTTTGCTATATCGCGATACACGATATATATCTCGATATTTTGACATTTCCTCTAAAGCACTTAAAAATGCTTAATTTAACCCTTTGATGCATAGTCACGCCAGTATGATGATTCTAGTAGGCTAGTCCCTGCAACATATGTCTGCATTAAACCATTCTTATTTATACTGTATTCATTAATGGTTTCTATTAGAACAATTTTAAACTTGTGTGCAAAAGGGGTAAATCACAACGAAGTTAAATTTAACAAAACAGTTTTTATTCAAGGCAATTGCAAAATGCACATAAGCTTTTAGCAGCTAGTAAATGAAAATAAATAATGCCACATGATGTAGGCCTACATACTGTAGCCTATTTCTATAATAATACAAATAATACAATAACAATAAAATACACAAAATACTAAAATTACAACATTTTTTAAAGTGTAGAACAGTGTGTGATCAATAGATCGGAGTGTTTGATGTTTAGTCATCTGCAGGTTGGACCGTTCAATATCGCCGATGTCCGACAGCTCTACAAACACAAACCAGAGAACAGCGGTTTAATCACAAACGTGTCCACGACGCTGGGAACACAGATGTTATGTTACGTTGGTAACGTTTAGTGAGCCAACGGCAGTCAGAAAGTGGCATGCTAACGTTGTTGTTAGCAATATCCCGCTAGCCGGCTAGCTAGCCGGTCAGCTTACATTACCCGAGGAAGCAAAGCCACTAGTTGCTGCTGTTACGAACGTAATCACTAGCTTGGTAAACTAAACAGAAATGTGTCGTTGGTTTGCAACGAGGTGAAACATTATAAAATTGAAACTTACCGGGAACAGTAACGTTAGTAAAACTCCGCACTCCGCAGCGGCGTATTTTCCCCCGTCGCCTTGAGCGTTAACCCCGCCCCCAGCCCCTAACGTAAGCCGGGGCCGGTGTGTGTGGGCGCTTGTATGTGACGTAAGTTGAGCTAGTGGGTGTGACTTTTTTTCTGTTGTCTGTGAGCGGGACAGAGGAAAGAGCTGCGCTAAAACCAGTCACACTCGGCCGCGGCGGCTTAGAAACTGACGTAACAACATACACTCGATGTTCACGATATAGTCATTTACTACATCTCATGTAGAACAAGCCGCGATACATCGAGTATACTCGATATATCGCCCACCCCTAGCTCTAATGACACATATGTAGAACAAGGCTTGGATTGTGTTGCCTTTTCCGAAGCAAACGCCACGGGGTCTCTCGCCTCTCAGGAAGTTAAAGTATATCATGTTGAGTGACATGATGTGGTGCTCCCTGAATTTTGATGATATGTTTTGATATCTCATTCAGCTAGATGGAAAACCAAAATAAGTGAAAAGAAAAGGAACTATATTGATTTATTTTATTTTTCTTTGTTTTTTACGGTCAGTCAAGTATGGTGCTTTATTTTTGTCATTGTCAATGTCCCTCATGAATCCATTTATGTACAAAGCAATACAAAAGTATTATAATGAAATAAACCAGCCTGTTTGTATTAACTGTATTTAAATAGAAGCTTTTGGGGGGCGGTTTGTTTTCTTTTCTAAGAGTTTTTATTATTGGTACATTTTAACTTGCAGCAGCTGCAAAAGCATCCATGGATCTTTCTGTACGATATCTGTACATATGAAAAAGAACTTAATGTTTAATATTTATTAAAGTTTAAGTGCCTGTGGTATTTTGCAAACTGTTGCTGTTGTGTGTTTTTTATTCCAGTGACATCATCCCGCCCTATCTTTTTGTCACTGCAGCTCCTGTAAGCCTTGAAGATATAATTGGATGAGATTGTTGCTTCTAGTTAAGCAACAATCTCATCCAATTATTTGGAGCAAGCTTACACATTTGTCTTCAATCTATATTTAACTGAATTGCAAAGAAGTGCAATGTCTGACACATAGGGGGAGGCATAGCACATGTTTCCTGTATTCGTGTTTGTGCTCAAACCACCATGTGAAGCCTGTTGAGTCACTCCATTCGAGCTCTGGCTTATTGACAGCGAAAACCATTTTAATTTGCATTTTCTTTTCATAAGTAACATGTTTGAGAATTAATTCACTTGAGAAGAAATATTTTCCCCGGTTCTCTGAACAGGATTGTTATCTCGTTAACTCAGAGAAACCAGGTCAGATGTTTGTTTTTTTTCCCCCCATGAAAACTTCTATAACAACATTTACATGAGGAAGAATGTTTATTTGATTCCCTGTTTACAGTCAGTTGTTTTTCGGTTTTGTCTTCTTTTCCCCTTTGACCAATATTCCAAAACTGACTTCATCCTGTTTCTGTAAAGTGATCAGACACTCTTGTTACATTCATTCAATTTATTCTACAAAGTGGGGTCGCCGCAGACCCCCGAGGTACACTTTTTTATCATATTAACATCATTCCAAATTTTAATGACTTTGTCAATCAATTTTTTCCTAACGACTTCATATCATTGTTTACAGTTACCGTTTTAATTAGTGCTTTTTTAAACAAACAAAAGAAATAATGTATTGAGGTCACCTAAATCTGCATCCCACCCTTCAGACATGTCCTCACATCTCCCTGCTGTTCTCCCAGAGTTTCAATTACCCTAGTTCCCCTGCACATAATCACATTTCAAACTCCAGCTACTTTATTTTTTAGAAATAAGCTGGTGTCATTGCTGTTTGCGATTGTGGTTTTGAAAGAAAACTTCCACAGCATCGCTGCCGACGGCAAAGAAGGGAATTAAAATGAGTCAGTTTTTTTGAAGGAAAGATGTATAACTGGATATTAGATTTTAATTTTTATCACATGGCACTTTCAGGATAAAATCTTTTGCCCACAGTCAGATGTCTAGTGAGTTAAAATAGAAAATTGAATTTCTCAAGGTAATTATCCTAAAAAAAAAAAAGCCTTCAATATTATGAGAATTGATGAAGATATATTTCTGTGAAATGGAGAGAACTATTCCACAGTAAAACAAAACAAAAAACACCTTTTTGTAATTGCTTGTCAATTTCAGGAATGATTTTTATTTGGAATGGAAGTGTTTTCCCAATGATTGCAAGAGATTTCATGCTTGAAGATGCGTGTCTAACAAGTGTTTTGCAAGGAATCTTTTGGCGCCTTTGTTTAAGGCGTGGTAAGAAACTGTAAAACTTTGATGCCTTTGTCTTAAAAACTGCAATAATTTCGTATAAATGAACTTATTCATCAGTCCGAGAATATATTATTACAGTACACACAACTGATCAGGGATCAAGTGGGCTCTGGGTTGGTGTTCTGCTGAAAGCCATGAAAAAACAACTCCACAAATTCATAATCTCTTAATCCTACTTATAAAACATCTAGTTCCTTGTAAACGCGCACACACACACACACACACACACACAGCAACAACAACAAATACATTCCAGAGTGACTGGTGTTTAATCTTGTGTTAGTTGTTTCTCTCACAAATTTATATCCTGCCATGTTACTCACAATTGAAGCCCTTGTTGATGTCGCGTCTCGTGTTTGTCATTAGCAGAATGCAGTCAGTGTGCTGCTGGAGTCTGTCAAGAGTATAACTGATCAACATGTCTGTCTGTGTGTGTGTGTGTGTGTGTGTGTGTGCGTGTGCGTGTGTGTGTGTGTGTGTCTTCAAGGCAAATTTGGAAATTGTGACTACTCCACAGAGACCCATAAAAAAGCTATTTAAAGTATTTAATAGGTTGGATGCAAAGAAGATGTGAATGATGGTTAAAAATGTACGTAGGAATCGAAATTCAGATCGCATTTCCGAACAACAAGGTAGAAAGCCGAATGAACCAGGTTAGCCGTTGCTAGCAATACCAGATGCTGCTAGACGAATTGAACAGAAGTGCAGCTATCTTACTCAGGGCTGCTTTCCATCCCTCGCACCTCCTGTCATTATGTGAAGTGTCCTTGAGTCCCTTGAAAGGCGCTTTATAAATTCCATGTTTTATTATAGGCTAATTATTATTAGCCTTTATACTACAGATGTTTTACTGTTGATGCGTGAAGCAGCCATCTTGGACTGAAAGTTGGTGAGGGTCTTCTGACTTTCCGAGGAAGAAATCCAAATTAAAGGGCTGTTGCAGTTGAAGTTTCCGACTTCTGTTGGCAATTTTTCGTTTCTGAAAAGTGAAGCCGATGAAGTCTGTTAAACTTGCAATCTTTCTACTGGCCATCAGGGGGCAACTTTACTGGTTGCAAAAACAAGCTTGATTGCATAGAAATCTATGAGAAAATGAGCATAGATCTCACTTGATGTATTATATCAGTAAATGTTGTAAACATGAGTTAATGGTCTTGATCACTTTCTCAATACAGCATGATGTTCATTTCGTAAATTATGGTCAAATGGATGCTAAAGCAGGGTATGCTATTGGGCGTGGCTACCTTGTTTGTTTGTGTCCGACAACTTTAACCCTTTCAGTGCATGAACATGAATTGTAACACCGTGTATACAGTCGTAGATCTCTCCGTTACTTTCTTGAACTTTGATAAAGGGTGGACTATGTTCACTGACAGTCGGTCTTTTATTTAGAAAAAAAAGAAGGAAAGAATAAATCTGTCTTTTTTTCTGTTTTGTTCTCCTCTTCCTCATCATCCCTCATTTCTCTCCCCGCGTCTTGGTCGCCTCTCTCACCTCCCTCTTTCTCCTCTGCCTCTGTTTTTCTCTCTCCATCAATACAGTCGGCCAATGGCAGTGCTTGGGCTAAGGAAATGGATGGTGTGTCTATTTTTAGAACCAGGGAAGGAGGGCACACCAAAAGTAAGCTGGGGAGGGAGGGAAGGAGGGAGGGAGGGATGTGCTGTGAAGATAAATCTGCATTTTACTGCTGCCTCTGGTCAGAGACAGTTGGAGCTACAGAGAAGCATCACTGGCTGGAGATGCAGCATCATAAATAGACATTTGAAAAAAAAAATTGCAAGAGCAGAGAAAAGAAGAAGAGAGCAACTGGACTTCACAAAGACAAAGGTGAGTGGGAAAGCTGAAAATCCTTACATAATTACTTATAATGCATGAGGTGAAAATAACACAGGGTGCCTATTCTGTGCTTCGGCACAGAGCTGCTGCCGTGGAGCCATTTTTAGCCGTTGTATACTGAAGGTGTGGTCTAAATTTAGCATCGGTTACACCTTGGAAGAAACTGGGAGAGGTTGGCATTTTGGTTTGCCTCGCACTATTTTAGGCATTGAGGTTGAGACAAAAATATATTGTGGGCTGCACTCAGGGTTGTAACAATATGGGGTTACATTGCAAAATCTAAGCAGACGCATTCTGTGGCTTTACTTGACCGAAATGGCATTTAAAATTGTCTTCTATTTATGTTACCTCTTAATGCTGCTGGCTGGGATTGTTTGTATTTTGGGTTGTTTACGCTGCAGCTCCAAAGTAAGCAGGGAACGGAGTCTGAAATGGGGAAGAGGAGGAGAGGAAAGGCTCTTATGTGAATTCATTTGGAGTTACGGGCTTAAATAGATGGTTGTGTTTTGAAATGTAGCAACACAATGATGTCATTGGAAAAGCACATTATTCTGTGAGGTATAACATCGGGACTGGAAACAAACTGTATGCTTCAAAACATTGTTTTTGAATGTATATTGAATACATAGCACGGAGTATGAATATGTTGCACTCTAATCCCAGAAATTTGGTAGAATGATATAATAGATTGATGGCATATTGATGTGGTGATATAAAATGCTTTCTGGTCAAATCATCATTTCAATCTGAGCAGTAAAGTAAATACTTATGCAAGAAAAACTTCAGAGAATTTACAGTAAAACCACATATAAATGATCTGCTGTATGTTACCAAACATGACGCCTGTCCTCCCCTCTCTCTCTCAGTCATGCGCCCCCGGTCCAGACTGTCCAAGAGAAGCCTCCTGCTGCCCACCATCAGAGAGGGCACCGAGGAAACATTGAGGGATTTGAACGAGGCCAAAACGCTTCACATTGTGGACCACGGCCAGGCTGTCTCCTCGGAGGACTACCTCCTCTCCATCTGCCACCTGGCCCACCCCACCTTCCCCACCAGGGACGTCTCCCCCAACAACAACCCCACGCGGCAGCCGGACGCCGTGCATCACAGGCTGCGGCTGTCGCGGCTCAGTGGGTCGCAAGAGGAGAAAGACCTGGATGGGGAGTTGATGTTTGGCAACGCTGACCCTCTTGAGTTTCTCTATGGACATCAGAACAACCTCTCGGGAGGTGTGAGGAGGGCATTTGCCGAGGAACGATATGTAAGGCAACATGGGAGTATATGGGAGGGCCAGGCTCGCTCCAGAGCTCACAGCACCCCCCGCGCTTCAAGTCCAGACCTCCCACGGCAACGCAAGAGCAGCTGCCCCGAGTTGCAGGCCAGCACCTCCATTCCACATGTCGCCCCAAATCACAACTTCTCCAGGTCGGAGGCCA
The DNA here is from genome assembly GCA_029853015.1 of Chelidonichthys spinosus. Taxonomy (NCBI): domain Eukaryota; kingdom Metazoa; phylum Chordata; class Actinopteri; order Perciformes; family Triglidae; genus Chelidonichthys; species Chelidonichthys spinosus. The sequence continues at coordinate 8,467,231 of CM056823.1, read as the reverse complement.
GGGGAGGGAGGGGAACCGATGGGGCGAGTCCAAGCATCAAACAGTCCCTCATCTCCCAGTGGATCTCCGACTGCAGGTCGGCGTGGAGGGAGGCGAGAGTACGAGCCTGCATGCTGCCCGCCATCGCTGAGATCCAGGGTGCAAACGGACAGACATTGTGACAAGAGGGTAGAGTCACCACAAAGTTGCCGGTTCAATCGCCGCCCCCCCTGCTGTCTGTATGTTGAAGTGTCGCTAAGCTAGACCCTGAACCCCAAGTTGCTTTACAGCAGCCTGCTAAACGGATGGATTAAAGGCAGAGATCAAATTTCATGTACCTGTATGTATATGATTGTAGTTTGAGCTTAAGATGACATTCCTAAATAAAATATTGTAATATTTTCTGTCAGCGCATGAGACATTGACGTTAAGGGCCGTTGAGATGGCCGTTTTTTTTTTTTTTTTTAAATCCTGTTTTGTGAACTAAATATGAATCAATAAAAAATTGTTTTGTACTCTGGAGCAAACAGTCTGATGGGTGTTTTTCTGTGCCATGATCTGTGTTTTCTTGCATGTGTGGCTCCCTCGAAAATGAATTCCCTTCTCGCCTCTCTGCTGGTGCTTTGTGCCGGTGTCAGGCGCTGGAGTTTCTATGGTAACTGGTGGGATTCTGCTCTGGTAAACACAAGAGTGGAGAAACACAAGCTGGGCAAAGATTACACCGCTGAACACATGAGATGCAGGTCATCTGTGTCTGTACAGCTGCGTGTCGACTGCTGCTGCTGCTGCTGCTTCACGGGAATATGTTTCATTACTGCGATGAAGAGAAGATTATGAATTTTGGGTGCGTAATTAAGTTGGAAAAAAAACACTGGCAATGATTAAGGAGAACAGTTTCCATCTGCAGGTTCAAAAACAACGCAAAGCAAACATTTGATGTAGTTTTCAATCTTTAACACCAGAGGGCAGTCTTAGAGAATTCTTCACACAACCCCATCACACATTTTATAACCTTAAATCTCTTTTAAGCCATGGGGGCCATCAAATGCACATTTTATTAAAAGGTAACACATTAGAGGTTATGTTAAAGAAAATGTCAATTTACCCACCTTCAAAAACAAACACTGGTGCAATTATTTTTGGTTTCATTTGATTCTATGTGCTCCAATCATGTTTTTTTCTTGTCATTATAATTGTAATGGCTCGGCCTCACAGGCTAAAAAAAACCCATCCAATTTTATTACATGTATTTATTAAAGATCATTTATATTTTCCTTTTTGAACTACATTAACATACAGTATATATACTCAACCATGCTGTGGTTCTCAACCACACAAAGGAACAATCCTGTAAATATCAAACGAAACTGTAGACATTTGACCTGCACCTTCAACTCTTTGTGGTGGAAAGTCTACATTCTGTGCTGAACCGAAAGTCACTGGGAGGAATGAAACTATCTCAATTCAAAACTGATGACATAAAATCTGCTTTTTCTGCTGTTCTGAATGCTTTTCATCACTGACAGGCTTATTTGTATATGTTGGTGTCTGCACTCTTTGTGGGTTGAGGTAGCCTCTTTATCTAACATGCTATCTTTGATTAGATCTCTGCTGGCTTTTATTAAAATTGTCATATTACTGACCATTTACTGGGCCCTTTTTCAGCACAATGAGTTCTTATTGTTGATAAGTTAAGTAGAAATTGCTGTTTACACTTCTGTACTTTGACATAATTCAATGCAAGAAATGGATCTGTAATGGTTTAAACTTTTACTAAGCAAAGGATCTGAGTACTACTTCTACCATTTTAAATCCAGCTCTCTTTTTCTCCTCTTTTCTTTTACATTTCCCAGCATTCACGTTGTATTGCCTCACAGCATTTCTGCTGATTATAGACATCATTTTAAAGTGAAATGAGAAGTGCAACCATGCCAGTCTGCAGAGGAAGACACTGCTGATGTCATTAGTTCCTGTCGGTTCATGCAGGGTAACATGTGGTACTGGCTTTTTGGTGAAGAGCCGGACTCACAGAACGGAAACGTGAATTATTAAAGATAGTTATGGTTGGTAATTCCCTCGCGGCCCCCAAACCCACATAAACCCACAACCAGGACCCATAAGGCAACTAATAAAACGACGTTTTCCATGAGCCGTTGCTGGTCATACATGTCAGCCATTTTTGTTCCTATGCCAGTGAGTGTATGACGGAACAAGCTGTACTTTGCTAATGTGAGCTGGTGCACTCTCCAGTCCCCAATAAGTAGAACCCATGAAATATTAACCGAAAGGAAGTATAAAATATTCAAGATTGCTAAGTGCAGTCTGGATGTCAGAATGAAAATGGAGTTCATTAGAGGTGGCAGAATGTATTTTGTACCAGCCGAGCCAACACGTGATGAATAAATCTACTGTAGTCAACCAGAGTAGATCTGGATAGAATGCACATTCATTTTGTGTGTTGAAAAAGGATGTAAGTTATGTCATGAGCTTTCTTCTGTCATTTCCGAGAAGTCACACTTGCTGACTGCTGTTGTTTAGTCTGAAGGATACAGAAATATCTGAAAGTCCCTTTTGATTGCTCTTTATTTTCGGGGGAGACTCCTGGGTCTTAAATTAGCTTGGTTTAACAGATTTCCAAAGAACTCACTCTCAATTTCCCGGATTTAGAAATGTAGCTTGTTGGTACATCAAGCAAAAATATATATTTATTCAAAACCGTTTTTTCAAGTCTAGACATACAAAATCTCTAAAATGTATTCATATATATATATATATATATATATATAATAAATATATATATAGTGCACTTCAGCAAAAAGGCAAGTCAAATTACACAAAACATCAAAAATTATAAAATAAAAACATAAAATAAATCATCTGAGCCAGTGGCAGCTTTGTGGAGAACAGAAGTGACCCCAGAATGTAGCCTTGGGGATCTCTCTGCATGTCATATTCATCCACTCAGATGTGTTATTACCTATTTACAAAAAAGTAGTCCCTGACTTTGAAGTAGGATTCAAACCAGTTTAGTAGCGTGCCAAACGTCCCACCCAGTTTTCCCAGTAGGTCCAGTAATATGTTTTGGTGGACCTAAAATAATCTAATCAATATAAGATCTAATCGAGGATCAAAGGCATCAAAACAGTCGTTAAGTGCCAGAAAGTTTTTTTCAAATATTTTATTGAGAAACAGTGAATGTACAGAATGTACCTTGTCGTTAACACCTTCAAGACAAGTTGTTGTATCACCAAACCCATGGGTTCAAAATTAGCATGTATTCACACCTACTTGGTCTTTCCAGCCATGCAAATAGTTTTGGTTTTACTTGCCCAGGTTATATCAACCACTGGGACTTCTGCCTTCTGCCTTTCAACCACGAAGGAGATAGATCTCTCAAAACCTGGACAAGGAAGACGTGTAATCCACAGCTAAGTGAGAACTTTTTTTGTCTATATATACTATATATATATACACTATATATATATATATATGTGTGTGTGTGTGTGTGTGTGTGTGTGTGTGTTCCCTGGTCCTTTATCATTATTTTTAATGCCATGTCATCTGTAGCTTGTCAACAATAGTCGGCATCAGCATATTATAGGAAACCTCGATTTTCAGTATAATTCAAGTGTTTTTTTTTTTTTAAATCCACAATACAGGAGAAAGGAGAAGGATATCAATAATGGAGAAGGAAAATGGGATGGGGTGTCACAAAAGTGAAAGAGGACATACAACTGAAACTAACATTGAGACGAGGCTTTCCACTGAAACCAGGCATTTCTTTCAAGCCCATGACCTTAGGAGGGCAGATTATATCGGATCTATCTGACGGTGGTGTTTATGTCTAATTACTAGAAAAGCAAATGAAAATCTGTAATTATCAGATATTATTGATAAGACTATCTTCATTTTCACACAACTAAATGTCATGTAACCATGGCTACATCTACAGTGGAACGATAGGAAATCATGCTTGCCTTCAGTTTCCTCCGACCCTCGTTTCCTCCCATGTTTGATTAGTTTTGTATTCAGGCTGAAGGTGTCGGTGACATACAGAACCAGGGGTCATGAAGATCACCCACATTTTATGTTGCTAATTATAAATCAGTGTTAATTCAGGTGGGTGTTTGTTTTAGATAGACACTTACCAGCAAGGAACACTATATTATTAACTTTTTATTACAGACTCAAGGTCCAGATAAAAAAAAGACATTACATAAAAAACATTACAATATAAAGAACAATGAATAAATATGTAGATGTGGGCTTTGTGTCAAAATTATATTCCAAATAAATCAAGATTGGAGATAAAAAGACCTAAATGCCATCAATATGTTACATATCACTGACATATTTTTCTAATGAACAATTTAACATGACACATTTATTTGTATCTCTGTTCTTCATGTTATCAAAGATTAATATACATTTTTTTGATATTACATTTTTTGTATTAAAACCGACGTTAACTTTCATATCAAATTATTGACCAAGGGTGAAGATTAGAGAAAAAGTGAGTGAGTAACTAGTTCTCGTTTTTTGTTATTTTTTCCACTAGAGAATTTCCCTTGACCACAGGAAGTATGATGAAGTATGAGTCTGAAGAGTATTTAAGACGATCCTCGGCTTCTATCCCTCACAGTTCTCTCCTGCCTACAAACTTTGCAGTCTTTGACTAGAATCTTCTATCGCTAGTCTCTCCAGCTGCACTTGTTACAGCTTCTTTCTGGCACCAGGTTCATCTTGTCCAAAGAGGAAAGCAACGATGTCCGGCATCATGAAAGTGTTTCTGCTCCTGGCCGTCATGGTCTGCATCTCTAAAGCCCAAAGTAAGTTTGGACACTTTTTCAGCACTTTGCAGCTTGGAACACGGACAATGTGATTAAAATGTGATTTCCCTTCCTTTCTCTCAAGCTAATAACCAAGGACAGCAGTGTCTGTGTCAACGTGTCAGGAATGGAATTGGCCAAAGGAACAACATCAAGGACATCCAGATCTACCCAGCAACCATCTTCTGTGACAAAGTGGAGATTGTGTAAGATGCACTAATGTGTTAAATTAAGATTTTATTGAGTAGAATTTTATACATTTTTAAGATGAATTCTAGTCATCAGTCTACCTGATTCATTGATGTACCTGTTTATTAGAGTCACCTGACCTGAGCTCACCTCTACTGTCCTTTTCAACAGTGTCACCATCAACAGCGGCTTACGCTACTGCCTGAACCCCAAGTTGATGGCAGTGCAAAAACTCATGGCTTCCATCATGTGAGTATATTTACAATAATGAATCCGAGCCTCATCTTCAGAATACACTGACCACCCACTGAAACATATTCATCCTTCTGTGAATCTCATGTTGTCTTCTCCACACGTTGTAATGTCTCTAACGTCTTCTTCTTCTTTTATTGTCAATTCTAGGAAACAGAAACCCTCAACTACAGCCGGACCATCTTCACTCCATTCCACCACAGGCAGCGCCAACACAGCTCGTATCTGACACTGTATCTCCTCCATCACTAAGAAGCTCAGCTGACCTCTGACCTCAGCAAACAAGGCACCTTAAACGAATGTAGATGTAAACTCAATGAAACTGTTTGTCTATTTATCTTGTGCACTTACACTGTATCTCCATTCTATTTTATTGTTTTCCTTTCAATTGTTTGTACATAAATTTATGTATTTTGGTAATCTGTGTTTTTTAATAAAAAAAGGAAAAAATCAAAGCTGCATGGATTGATTGTTTTTGTACTGTTTTGTACATCAACAGCGCTCCCTTGTGGTTCACACCAGAAATACAGTCAGCACATATCCTCTGATCTCATACACAATATAAGATGCCAAACGTTAAATATCCGATAAAATTACTCTCTAAGGCGTCTTCTCAGAAAGAAAATGAATCCTTACTATCATATACATATCTGGGCATTTGGTTGGCTATAAATCATAGTTTCAAATATCACACTGGAACTCTAACTAAGAAACTCAAATCCACACAGTTAGTTCTATAAATTAAAGCTGTTTCTCTCCATCTCACTCTCCTGGTTACGGGCCTGTTCCTGCTATGGTGATACCATTTACAGATTTGCATGTCCCACATCTTACTTTCTCGTGCTGCTTTGAGATATATTTCAAACTCATGCTATAGAACTCACTTAGAAGTCTAGAAGTCATGTCTAGATGCTCCTCGCTTGCTATGCTCATGCAGCATTGACATAGTTGGACAAGGCCATTCTAGGCAGTTTGCCAACATAGTTTGTATTTGCAGAAAATGCCTTCAATCTCAAGAGCAAAAGTTGGCAGGACTTAAAGGTGCCACCTGTGTGGCCTGAGACTGGAAAGAAAGGTCTATTTTATTATGGCACTTAGTCTTGTGATCTCTCTCTTACCAGTTTTAAACAAGTTAATTGACCGACAGACTAGAAGGTGAAATATTAAAACTTTTTCATACATTTCTATATGTTTTGGTGGCTGTGAGCGGAAATCTGTGCAATGAAAAACATTTGAATTCAATTTAGTAGTGATTGATGACCCTCGTTTCCTCCCATGTTTGATTAGTTTTGTATTCAGGCTGAAGGTGTCGGTGACATACAGAACCAGGGGTCATGAAGATCACCCACATTTTGTGTTGCTAATTATAAATCAGTGTTAATTCAGGTGGGTGTTTGTTTTAGATAGACACTTACCAGCAAGGAACACTATATTATTAACTTTTTATTACAGACTCAAGGTCCAGATAAAAAAAAGACATTACATAAAAAACATTACAATATAAAGAACAATGAATAAATATGTAGATGTGGGCTTTGTGTCAAAATTATATTCCAAATAAATCAAGATTGGAGATAAAAAGACCTAAATGCCATCAATATGTTACATATCACTGACATATTTTTCTAATGAACAATTTAACATGACACATTTATTTGTATCTCTGTTCTTCATGTTATCAAAGATTAATATACATTTTTTTGATATTACATTTTTTGTATTAAAACCGACGTTAACTTTCATATCAAATTATTGACCAAGGGGGAAGATTAGAGAAAAAGTGAGTGAGTAACTAGTTCTCGTTTTTTGTTATTTTTTCCACTAGAGAATTTCCCTTGACCACAGGAAGTATGATGAAGTATGAGTCTGAAGAGTATTTAAGACGATCCTCGGCTTCTATCCCTCACAGTTCTCTCCTGCCTACAAACTTTGCAGTCTTTGACTAGAATCTTCTATCGCTAGTCTCTCCAGCTGCACTTGTTACAGCTTCTTTCTGGCACCAGGTTCATCTTGTCCAAAGAGGAAAGCAACGATGTCCGGCATCATGAAAGTGTTTCTGCTCCTGGCCGTCATGGTCTGCATCTCTAAAGCCCAAAGTAAGTTTGGACACTTTTTCAGCACTTTGCAGCTTGGAACACGGACAATGTGATTAAAATGTGATTTCCCTTCCTTTCTCTCAAGCTAATAACCAAGGACAGCAGTGTCTGTGTCAACGTGTCAGGAATGGAATTGGCCAAAGGAACAACATCAAGGACATCCAGATCTACCCAGCAACCATCTTCTGTGACAAAGTGGAGATTGTGTAAGATGCACTAATGTGTTAAATTAAGATTTTATTGAGTAGAATTTTATACATTTTTAAGATGAATTCTAGTCATCAGTCTACCTGATTCATTGATGTACCTGTTTATTAGAGTCACCTGACCTGAGCTCACCTCTACTGTCCTTTTCAACAGTGTCACCATCAACAGCGGCTTACGCTACTGCCTGAACCCCAAGTTGATGGCAGTGCAAAAACTCATGGCTTCCATCATGTGAGTATATTTACAATAATGAATCCGAGCCTCATCTTCAGAATACACTGACCACCCACTGAAACATATTCATCCTTCTGTAGATCTCATGTTGTCTTCTCCACACGTTGTAATGTCTCTAACGTCTTCTTCTTCTTTTATTGTCAATTCTAGGAAACAGAAACCCTCAACTACAGCCGGACCATCTTCACTCCATTCCACCACAGGCAGCGCCAACACAGCTCGTATCTGACACTGTATCTCCTCCATCACTAAGAAGCTCAGCTGACCTCTGACCTCAGCAAACAAGGCACCTTAAACGAATGTAGATGTAAACTCAATGAAACTGTTTGTCTATTTATCTTGTGCACTTACACTGTATCTCCATTCTATTTTATTGTTTTCCTTTCAATTGTTTGTACATAAATTTATGTATTTTGGTAATCTGTGTTTTTTAATAAAAAAAGGAAAAAATCAAAGCTGCATGGATTGATTGTTTTTGTACTGTTTTTTACATCAACAGCGCTCCCTTGTGGTTCACACCAGAAATACAGTCAGCACATATCCTCTGATCTCATACACAATATAAGATGCCAAACGTTAAATATCAGATAAAATTACTCTCTAAGGCGTCTTCTCAGAAAGAAAATGAATCCTTACTATCATATACATATCTGGGCATTTGGTTGGCTATAAATCATAGTTTCTAATATCACACTGGAACTCTAACTAAGAAACTCAAATCCACACAGTTAGTTCTATAAATTAAAGCTGTTTCTCTCCATCTCACTCTCCTGGTTACGGGCCTGTTCCTGCTATGGTGATACCATTTACAGATTTGCATGTCCCACATCTTACTTTCTCGTGCTGCTTTGAGATATATTTCAAACTCATGCTATAGAACTCACTTAGAAGTCTAGAAGTCATGTCTAGATGCTCCTCGCTTGCTATGCTCATGCAGCATTGACATAGTTGGACAAGGCCATTCTAGGCAGTTTGCCAACATAGTTTGTATTTGCAGAAAATGCCTTCAATCTCAAGAGCAAAAGTTGGCAGGACTTAAAGGTGCCACCTGTGTGGCCTGAGACTGGAAAGAAAGGTCTATTTTATTATGGCACTTAGTCTTGTGATCTCTCTCTTACCAGTTTTAAACAAGTTAATTGACCGACAGACTAGAAGGTGAAATATTAAAACTTTTTCATACATTTCTATATGTTTTGGTGGCTGTGAGCGGAAATCTGTGCAATGAAAAACATTTGAATTCAATTTAGTAGTGATTGATGATGGATGGATGAGGAGATTTTCCTTTTCTTTCTCTCTACTCTGAGAAACAGAACGGTGTTGTTTGTCAACGTGTCAGTGATGGAATCAGCTGGAGGACATCCCAGTCAAACCAGCAACCATTTGACAAAGCGGAGACTGTGTCAGATACACTGAAACAGCTTGTTTTAATCCAACGTCTGGCCTCAGTGGTTGTGAAAAGTATGGTGAACTCCTGCTAAAATAGCAACAACCGGCCCCTCTAGTCGTCAGCCTGTGACGCGTCGTCCAGCCGGAACTCTCACTTCCTGTTTGACCGACATTCTGCCTGTGGATTCCCAGTTCTATCTTTGACCTCTGCCTTGCTTTACAACTGAGACTGTTGAATTGAACCTTGAGTTACGCCTGATTCCTGCATGCAGGTCTTTGTTCTTTGTCCAGTCATCAGTCTACCTGTCTGAATCATTCATGTACCAGTTTGTCACCTGAAGAGACTCACTTCACCTGAGCTCACCTCTACTGTCCGTTTGTGAACCCCAAACTGAAGACGGCACAAAAACTCTTCAGAATACACCCACCACCCGAGTATTAATATGAATCTCTCAGGGAATCTCTGTATGTGATAGAAATAACAGTAATGAGTGCATTGTATACATAATGTTTCCATGTTCAGTCAAACTAATCCGATCCATCTCACACCATTGAGTTCTAGAGCTTTGACTGTTTTTGTAACGAACACAGGTGGGACCCAAGAATGCAGGCTCGACACGAGAGGAATCGGAAAACGGTTTAATTACAGCAGAGGTCGGTACACGGGTGTTCAGTCCACAAAGGCAAAGGTACAAAATCCAACAGGCGAAGGCAAAGTCAAAAAGGCAAAAACTGGTCACACTGGGAAGGCTCACAAGAAAAAACTCTATAGAAATCACTGGAACGCTGAAACAAGGGACAAGACGAACTGGCAACAAGAGGAAAAGCACACACAGACTAAATACTCTGGGGGGGAAGGGAGATAACGAGACCCAGGTGCAGCACATTAGGGCAGGGTAGGCAATCACACAGGAGGGCAGGAAGTTAAGGGACCTGAAACAAGACAACAAATGAGTAACCAAAATAAAACAGGAAGTAGGAGACTAGAAACACTGGGAGGACAGACAAACTACTATACACCACAACGGGGCGTGACAGTACCCCCCCCTCTACGGCCGGCTCCAGACGGCCCAGGATCATCAGGATGGGCTTGGTGGAAGTCCTCAATGAGGATGTGATCCACAATATTCCTCGCAGGTACCCAGGAGCGCTCCTCGGGACCGTACCCCTCCCAGTCCACCAGGTACTGAAACCCCCATGAAACCATGGATACGGAACACATGATGTAGCATGGCATCGGCTGTCTCCTTGGCCGAGGGTAATTTAGACATAGGAATAAAATGAGCCATCTTAGAAAAACGATCCACCACTGTGAGGACAGTGGTGTTACCTTCAGAGGGTGGCAGCCCAGTGACAAAATCTACAGAGATGTCTGACCAGGGTCGATGCGGCACGGGAAGAGGATGGAGCAGACCGGGGGCTGGACGCCGGGAGGACTTAGAGCGAGCACATACCGGACAGGCAGCCACATACTCTGCTACTTCTCTCTCCATAGAAGGCCACCAGAACCGTTGACGGAGCACAGAAAGGGTTCTTCTCACCCCTGGGTGGCAGGCGAAGGAGGAAGAATGTCCCTGGATGGACCTGGGAGTGGATGACCTGGGAGCGGAGAGACACTGGCACAAACAAGCGGTTTGGGGGAACACCATCTGGGATGGCACAACCTCGGAGCGCCTCCCTCACTTGCATCTCTATGTCCCATGTAAAGGCACCGATGACGCAAGAGGGGGGCAGAATAGTGACAGGATCAGTCTCTTCTATCTCCGGGAGAATACTCGGGACAGCACATCAGCCTTGACATTCTTGGATCCAGGCCGGTAAGACAGCGTGAAAATAAAACGGTTGAAAAAGAGAGCCCACCTTGCTTGCCTGGGGTTGAGCCGCTTTGCCGTCCTAAGATACTCCAAGTTCTTATGATTGGTCCAGACAAGAAACGGCAGGCTGGCCCCCTCTAGCCAGTGTCTCCATTCCTCCAGAGCAACTTTGACAGCCAGCAACTCCCGGTTACCCACATCATAGTTTCTCTCAGCTGCGGATAGTTTTCGGGAGAGAAAGCACAAGGGTGTAACCTGTTATCCTTGGGAGAACGCTGGGAGAGCACCGCGCCGATTCCCACATCGGAAGCGCCAACCTCCACCACAAACTGGAGACTGGGATCAGGGATGGTGAGCACTGGGGCAGATGTGAAGCTCCTCTTCAGGTGTTGAAACGCCGCCTCGGCCTGGGGGTTCCACTGAAAAGTTGGCTTGGGAGAGGTCAGGACATGTAGGGGAGAAGCAACAGTACTGAAATTTCTGATAAACTTGCGATAAAAGTTGGCAAACCCCAAAAACCGTTGCAACTCCTTCCGGGAGTTAGGAGTAGGCCACCCACTCACCCCACTAACCTTCTCAGGGTCCATCTCCACCTTGTTCTGTCCCACAATGAAGCCCAGGAACGACAAAGAAGGTACATGAAACACACACTTTTCTGCATTTACAAATAGTTGATTCTCCAGGAGGCGCTGAAGCACCCTCCTGACATGACCAACATGGGACTGTTCATCTGGAGAGAAGATCAGGATATCGTCAAGGTAGACAAAAACGAACACATTCAACATGTCACGGAGGACATCGTTCACTAGGCCCTGAAACACAGCTGGAGCATTGGTCAACCCAAAAGGCATGAAGAGATATTCGTAATGTCCACTAGGAGTATTAAACGCAGTCTTCCACTCGTCCCCCTCCCTAATACGAACCAAATGGTAAGCATTTCTTAAGTCTAGTCTTGAGAAAACCTTAGCATTATGCAATTGTTCAAATGCACTTGAGATTAAGGGGAGGGGGTGCCTGTTGCGAATCGTGATGGCATTGAGTGCCCTGTAGTCAATGCAGGGCCGCAGGGTCTTGTCTTTCTTGGCGACGAAGAAAAACCCTGCTCCTGCCGGCGAGGAGGAAGGCCGGATGAGTCCTGCAGCCAGGGACTCCTCAATGTACTTCCTCATAGCCTCCTTTTCTGGTGCAGACAGGGAGAACAGACCCCCCCTGGAGGGCGAGGATCCGGGTAGCAGGTCGATGGGGCAATCAGAGGGCCGATGAGGCGGTAAGGAGGTGGCTCGGGTCTTGCTAAAAACCTCCTTGAGATCGTGGTAGCAAGATGGAACCTTGGAGAAGTCCGGAAACTACGGGTCCGTAGTGGAGGGATCCTGGGAAACCATGGAGATCGAAACCTCTGGAGAATCACCAGATGAGGAGAACTCCGGTAGGACGTTCACTGGAACCCGAGCCGGGGGAAGGCGATGGCGACGGCAGTCCTTTCCCCAGGAGAGAATTTGACCAGAAGCCCAATTAATGTGGGGATTGTGTGTGGTGAGCCAAGGATAGCCCAGGATGAGGGGATGCTGTGGGGCTTGGAATCAAGATCATCTCAGCGTGGAAATCAGGGAAAAAGAGTCTCAGAGGTTGAGTGCGGTGAGTAACTTTACATATGATCCGTCCATCCAGGGCGCTGGCCTCGAGCGGCAGATCGAGTGGCAGCATCCTCAGACCAAGACTACTAACGAGACCAATATCCATTAAATTAGCATCCGACCCTGAGTCAACCAGAGCCAGAACCTTGACGGAGGACACAGAAGACTGGAGACACACAGAAGGCTGTTTTTAAAGGAACTGATGTTCGTCTCACCTTGTCAGGAGGGCCAGCATTCCTCAGGGGGCAGGCAGCGATGAAATGGCCTGCTTGTCCACAGTATAAACATCGCCCCCCCCACCATCCGGCGTCGCTCCGCAGGAGTCAGCTGGGTGCGACCCAACTGCATGGGCTCCTCGTGAACAGAAGGGGGAGCCGGTGGCGGACCCTCAGGAGAAAGAGCACGCCAAGGGGCCGAGGACGACGAGGAACGGCCGGAACGCTGCCCCCAGTGAAGCGGAGGCAAAGTGGGGGCACAATAGTAGCCTTTCCGTCTCTCACACTGTCTTTTGTCGATCTTTACCGCCAGGGCAATGAGAGAATCCAAATCGGCTGGTAAATCCACAGGCACCAGGTAGTCCTTTAATGGGTCTGAAAGACCGTCCAAAAATGCGTCATACAATGCGGCCTCATTCCAGTCACTCTCTCCCGCGAGAATGCGAAACTCGATGGCGTAGTCTGACACATGCCTCTTGCCTTGCCGGAGACGCACCAAAGCTCGAGCAGCCTCCCTCCCGGGAACAATGTTCTGGAAAATCTGAGTCAGTGAAGTGGTAAAGGCGGGCAAGGAACTACACCGGAGAGCCTCTGCTCCATTCTGCAGTGGCCCAGGTCTCCGCTCTCCCCGTAAGATGGGAGATGATGTATGCTATCTTGGAGCGGTCTGTAGGGAACGCTGCAGCCTGCAGTTCAAAATGCAAATCACACTGGGTGAGAAAAGTTTTGCAGTCACCTGAATCCCCGGAGAAGCGTTCAGGCCGGGAGAGGTGAAGAGGCAGAGGAGCGGGAGTGGACAACACAACCGGAGCGGCAGGTTCAGCGGCAGCCCCCAAAGAAGAAGCGGCCTCTGTGGAGAGAGCCACAGGACTGTGCAGCCCCCTCATCTGATCCATAAGGCTGTTGAGCTGGTTACCAAAACCGGCCAACAGGAACTCCTGATGGCTCGTCATCTCCTTCAGTTCATGCCGAAGGGTAGAAATTTGCTGGTCCTGGTCTTGGATCTTGCTCGCCTGGGCTTGCAAAACATCGACCAGGGTCCCTGAGCCCGCTGGGTCCATTCTTGGCCAGTTCGTACTGTAACTAACACAGGTGGGACCCAAGAATGCAGGCTCGACACGAGAGGAATCGGAAAAACGGTTTAATTACAACAGAGGTCGGTACACGGGTGTTCAGTCCACAAAGGCAAAGGTACAAAATCCAACTCCGGGGGGGGGGGGAAGGGAGATAACAAGACCCAGGTGCAGCACATTAGGGCAGGGTAGGCAATCACACAGGAGGGCAGGAAGTTAAGGGACCTGAAACGAGACAACAAATGAGTAACCAAAATAAAACAGGAAGTACGAGACTAGAAACACTGGGAGGACAGACAAACCACTATACACCACAACGGGGCGTGACAGTTTTATGGATAACATCATATCTGATTGTGATTTAAAGTATTTGTACATCATTATACCCGGAGCCAGACGTGTATATAGGAACAAGAAAGAGGAGTTCGCCTTTTCCCACACAAACTAGTATTTAGGAAGGATATGTGTGTTTCACACATCAGACAGCTGTGGGAGTGGAAATGAGGAAATGATGGTGTAGAAGAAAATGTGTTACCTTACATTTCTTATTTGTATCCCATATAATGTTCCTTTAAAATATCCTGCTGAGCTGTTTCTATTGAATTTAACCCTTGCCGTCTTGATGAAAAGACTCTTTGATCTTTCCCTCTTCCTGAACTGTCTCTGTAACATTTGTCTCATATACATTGTTCTAGGCCCGATGAGTGACCCCTGTAGTGACATCGTCTAGCTCTCCTGAGAACTGTCACACATTGTAGACATCCACAGATGTCTCTTCTTCTGCAGAGAGACATGTGTTGATTCAATGCAAATCCACTCATGACGCCTACCCTTTTGTTCTCCCGAATGTTCTGTATAAATCCACTTCGGCCAGGCCATTCGACAGACTGGATCTTCATGGATACACTGTGAATTTCTTTTCTCCACTGTCAGTGATTAAACCTCATTTGAACCAGCTACAGAATTGGACCTGAAGAGTTTTCTTCTACAATGGTTATGATTTTTAAAACTGATTCTGGCATATGCATTGCTTTATTAATCTGAAAAGAATGTTTGTGTATTTCAGTCTTTATGCGTACAGTTTGAGTCATGAATACAGAGTTTTCTCTGTACTCGGGGCTGATAGGGCTGGTGGTCGTATGGCATAGATCTGTGATGAAACTACCACAACGCTACAGTGGAAAGAGATGAGATCATACTTCCCTTAATAGTCTAGTCTAATAAGTCTGATAACTACAAAAGCAAATGAAAATCTGAAATCATCAGATATTATTGATAAGACTATCTTCATTTTCACACAACAAAATTTCATGTAACCATGGCTACAGCTACAGTGGAACGAGAGGAAATCATGCTTGCCTTCAGTTTCCTCCGACCCTTGTTTCCTCGCATGTTTGATTTGGTTTTGTATTCAGGCTGAAGGTGTCGGTGACATACAGAACCAGGGGTCATGAAGATCACCCACATTTTGTGTTGCTAATTATGAATCAGTGTTAATTCAGGTGTTTGTTTTAGATAGACACTTACCAGCAAGGAACACTGTATATTATTAACTTTTTATTGCAAACTCAAGGTCCAGATTAAAAAAAAAAAACATAGAAAACATTAGAAATATAAGGAACAATGAATAAATATGTAGATGTGGGCTTTGTGTAAAAGTTAATTTCCAAAGAAGTCAAAATTGGAAATAAAAAGACCTAAATGCCATCAATATCTTACATATCACTGACATATTTTTGTAATGAACAATTTCTACATGACACATTTATTTATATCTTTGTTCTTCGTGGTATCAAAATGACTAAAGTTTTCAAAAGCTTGATGTCAAAGTTTAATAAAAACTTTTTTTTAATATTATTTGTCGTACATTATATTAAAATCAATGTAAACTTTCTCATCAAATGATTTATAACCAAAGGGGAAGATTAGTGAAAAAGTAAGTTAGTGTTCTCGTTTTTTATTTATTCCACTACAGAATTTCCCATGACCACAGGAAGTATGAAGTATGTGTCTGAAGAGTATTTAAGACGATCCTCGGCTTCTATCCCTCACAGTTCTCTCCTGCCAACAAACTTTGCAGTCTTTTACTAGAATCTTCTATCGCTAGTCTCTCCAGCTGCACTTGTTACAGCTTCTTTCTGGCACCAGGTTCATCTTGTCCAAAGAGGAAAGCAACGATGTCCGGCATCATGAAAGTGTTTCTGCTCCTGGCCGTCATGGTCTGCATCTCTAAAGCCCAAAGTAAGTTTGGACACTTTTTCAGCACTTTACAGCTTGGAACACGGACAATGTGAGAAGAAAACCGTGCATTGAAGAAAAGTATCTGATTCAATTATCTAATTGTTTCCCCTCGTCTATCTCTCTCTCTGCAGTCGACCATTCATCCGGACAGCAGTGTCTGTGTCAACGTGTCAGGAATGGAATTGGCCAAAGGAACAACATCAAGGACATCCACATCTACCCAGCAACCATCTTCTGTGACAAAGTGGAGATTGTGTAAGATGCATTAATGTCTTAAATTAAGATTGTAAAAACGTAGAGTGGAATTTTATACATTTTTAAGATGAATTCGAGTCATCAGTCTACCTGATTCATTGATGTACCTGTTTATTAGCGTCACCTGACCTGAGCTCACCTCTACTGTCCTTTTCAACAGTGTCACCATCAACAGTGGCTTACGCTACTGCCTGAACCCCAAGTTGATGGCAGTGCAAAAACTCATGGCTTCCATCATGTGAGTATATTTACAATAATGAATCCGAGCCTCATCTTCAGAATACACTGACCACCCACTGAAACATATTCATCCTTCTGTGACTCTCATGTTGTCTTCTCCACACGTTGTAATGTCTCTAACGTCTTCTTCTTATTTTATTGTCAATTCTAGGAAACCGAAACCCTCAACTACAGCCGGACCATCTTCACTCCCTTCCACCACAGGCAGCGCCAACACAGCTCGTATCTGACACTGTATCTCCTCCATCACTAAGAAGCTCAGCTGACCTCTGACCTCTGACCTCAGCAAACAAAGGCACCTTAAACGAATGTAGATGTAAACTCAATGAAACTGTTTGTCTATTTATCTTGTGCACTTACACTGTATCTCCATTCTATTTTATTGTTTTCCTTTCAATTGTTTGTTGTACATAGATTTATGTATTTTGGTAATCTGTGTTTTTTAATAAAAAAAAGGAAAAAATCAAAGCTGCATGGATTGATTGTTTTTTGTACTGTTTGTACATCAACAGCGCTCCCTTGTGGTTCACACCAGAAATACAGTTTACTGACTTTGTCAGCACATATCCTCTGATCTCATACACAATATAAGATGCCAAACGTTAAATATCAGATAAAATTACTCTCTAAGGCGTCTTCTCAGAAAGAAAATGAATCCTTACTATCAGATGGACCAGAGGAAACCAAAGCTGCAGAGACTCTGAGATTACAGGGGTGAATGACTCACTAACACCACTATGTTGATATGAATACATATCTGGGCATTTGGTTGGATATAAATCTTAGTATCAAATATCACACTGGAACTCTAACTAAGAAACTCAAATCCACACCGTTAGTTCTATAAATTAAAGCTGTTTCTCTCCATCTCACTCTCCTGGTTACGGGCCTGTTCCTGCTATGGTGATACCATTTACAGATTTGCATGTCCCACATCTTACTTTCTCGTGCTGCTTTGAGATATATTTCAAACTCATGCTATAGAACTCACTTAGAAGTCTAGAAGTCATGTCTAGATGCTCCTCGCTTGCTATGCTCATGCAGCATTGACATAGTTGGACAAGTCCATTCTAGGCAGTTTGCCAACATAGTTTGTATTTGCTGAAAATGCCTACAATCTCAAGAGCAAAAGTTGGCAGGACTTAAAGGTGCCACCTGTGTGGCCTGAGACTGGAAAGAGGAGTCTATTTTATTATGGCACTTAGTCTTGTGATCTCTCTCTTACCAGTTTTAAACAAGTTAATTGACCGACAGACTAGAAGGTGAAATAATAAAACATTTTCATATATATGTTTTGGTGGTTGTGAGCAGAAATGAGTGCAATGAAAACATTTGAAATTAATGTATTTCATCTTTCTTTCCACCCTACAGTGGCGATCGGTAATGGATGGAAAGGAGAAGGATATCAATAATGGAGAAGGAAAATGGGATGGGGTGTCACAAAAGTGAAAGAGGACATACAACTGAAACTAACATTGAGACGCGGCGTTCCACTGAAACCAGGCATTTCTTTTCAAGCCCATGACCTTAGGAGGGCAGATTATATGGGATCTATCTGACGGTGGTGTTTATGTCTAATTACTAGAAAAGCAAATGAAAATCTGAAATTATCATATATTATTGATAAGACTATCTTCATTTTCACACAACAAAATGTCATGTAACCATGGCTGCAGCTACAGTGGAACGAGAGGAAATTATGCCTTCAGTTTCCTCCGACCCTCGTTTCCTCCCATGTTTGATTAGTTTTGTATTCAGGCTGAAGGCGTCGGTGACATACAGAACCAGGGGTCATGAAGATCACCCACATTTTGTGTTGCTAATTATAAATCAGTGTTAATTCAGGTGGGTGTTTGTTTTAGATAGACACTTACCAGCAAGGAACACTATATTATTAACTTTTTATTGCAGACTCAAGGTCCAGATAAAAAAATACATTACATAAAAAACCTTACAATATAAAGAACAATGAATAAATAAGATGTGGGCTTTGTGTAAAAGTTATTTTCCAAAGAAGTCAAAATTGGAAATAAAAAGACCTATATGCCATCAATATCTTACATATCACTGACATATTTTTCTAAAGAACAATTTCTACATGACACATTTGTTTGTATCTTTGTTCTTCATGGTATCAAAATAAAATTTCAAAGATTAATATAAAAGTTTTTTTGATATAACATTTTTTGTATTAAAACCGACGTTAACTTTCATATCAAATTGTTGACCAAGGGGGAAGATTAATGAAAAAGTGAGTGAGTAACTAGTTCTCGTTTTTTATTAATGCCATTACAGAATTTCCCATGACCACAGGAAGTATGATGACGTATGAGTCTGAAGTGTATTTAAGACGATCCTCGGCTTCTATCCCTCACAGTTCTCTCCTGCCTACAAACTTTGCAGTCTTTGACTAGAATCTTCTATAGCTAGTCTCTCCAGCTGCACTTGTTACAGCTTCTTTCTGGCACCAGGTTCATTGACAACATTCATCTTGTCCAAAGAGGAAAGCAACGATGTCCGGCATCATGAAAGTGTTTCTGCTCCTGGCCGTCATGGTCTCCATCTCTAAAGCCCAAAGTAAGTTTGTACACTTTTTCAGCACTTTACAGCTTGGAACACGGACAATGTGAGAAGAAAACCGTGCATTGAAGAAAAGTATCTGATTCAATTATCTAATTGTTTCCCCTCGTCTATCTCTCTCTCTGTAGCCGACCATTCATCCGGACAGCAGTGTCTGTGTCAACGTGTCAGGAATGGAATTGGCCAAAGGAACAACATCAAGGACATCCACATCTACCCAGCAACCATCTTCTGTGACAAAGTGGAGATTGTGTAAGATGCACTAATGTGTTAAATTAAGATTTTATTGAGTAGAATTTTATACATTTTTAAGATGAATTCTAGTCATCAGTCTACCTGATTCATTGATGTACCTGTTTATTAGAGTCACCTGACCTGAGCTCACCTCTACTGTCCTTTTCAACAGTGTCACCATCAACAGCGGCTTACGCTACTGCCTGAACCCCAAGTTGATGGCAGTGCAAAAACTCATGGCTTCCATCATGTGAGTATATTTACAATAATGAATCCGAGCCTCATCTTCAGAATACACTGACCACCCACTGAAACATATTCATCCTTCTGTGAATCTCATGTTGTCTTCTCCACACGTTGTAATGTCTCTAACGTCGTCTTCTTATTTTATTGTCAATTCTAGGAAACCGAAACCCTCAACTACAGCCGGACCATCTTCACTTCCTTCCACCACAGGCAGCGCCAACACAGCTCGTATCTGACACTGTATCTCCTCCATCACTAAGAAGCTCAGCTGACCTCTGACCTCAGCAAACAAGGCACCTTAAACGAATGTAGATGTAAACTCAATGAAACTGTTTGTCTATTTATCTTGTGCACTTAAAGTGTATCTCCATTCTATTTTATTGTTTTCCTTTCAATTGTTTGTTGTACATAGATTTATGTATTTTGGTAATCTGTGTTTTTTAATAAAAAAAAAGGAAAAAATCAAAGCTGCATGGATTGATTGTTTTTTGTACTGTTTGTACATCAACAGCGCTCCCTTGTGGTTCACACCAGAAATACAGTTTACTGACTTTGTCAGCACATATCCTCTGATCTCATACACAATATAAGATGCCAAACGTTAAATATCCGATAAAATTACTCTCTAAGGCGTCTTCTCAGAAAGAAAATGAATCCTTACTATCATATACATATCTGGGCATTTGGTTGGATATAAATCTTAGTTTCAAATATCACACTGGAACTCTAACGAAGAAACTCAAATCCACACAGTTAGTTCTATAAATTAAAGCTGTTTCTCT
Organism: Chelidonichthys spinosus; assembly: GCA_029853015.1. Classification (NCBI taxonomy): domain Eukaryota; kingdom Metazoa; phylum Chordata; class Actinopteri; order Perciformes; family Triglidae; genus Chelidonichthys; species Chelidonichthys spinosus. The sequence goes on along the minus strand of CM056823.1, from coordinate 8,446,745 downwards.
CCATCTCACTCTCCTGGTTACGGGCCTGTTCCTGCTATGGTGATACCATTTACAAATTTGCATGTCCCACATCTTACTTTCTCGTGCTGCTTTGAGATATATTTCAAACTCATGCTATAGAACTCACTTAGAAGTCTAGAAGTCATGTCTAGATGCTCCTCGCTTGCTATGCTCATGCAGCATTGACATAGTTGGGACAAGGCCATTCTAGGCAGTTTGCCAACATAGTTTGTATTTGCAGAAAATGCCTACAATCTCAAGAGCAAAAGTTGGCAGGACTTAAAGGTGCCACCTGTGTGGCCTGAGACTGGAAAGAGGAGTCTATTTTATTATGGCACTTAGTCTTGTGATCTCTCTCTTACCAGTTTTAAACAAGTTAATTGACCGACAGACTAGAAGGTGAAATAATAAAACATTTTCATACATTTCTATAAGTTTTGGTGGCTGTGAGCAGAAATCTGAGCAATGAAAAACATTTGAATTCAATTTATTTAATTTTTTTTTCACTCTAAAGTGGTGATCGATGATGGATGGATGAGGAGATTTTCCTTTTCCTTCTCTCTGCTCTGAGAAACAGAACGGTGTTGTATGTCAACGTGTCAGTGATGGAATCAGCTGGAGGACATCCCAGTCAAACCAGCAACCATTTGACAAAGCGGAGACTGTGTAAGATACACTGAAACAGCTCGATTTAATCCAACGTCTGGCCTCAGTTGTTGTGAAAAGTATGGTGAACTCCTGCTAAAATAGCAAGAACCGGAACTTCTAGTCCTCAGTCTGTGACGAGTAGTCCAGCCGGAACTCTCACTTCCCGTTTGACCGACATTCTGTCTGTGGATTCCCAGTTCTATCTTTGACCTCTGCCTTGCTTTACAACTGAGACTGTTGAATTGAACCTTGAGTTACGCCTGATTCCTGCATGCAGGTCTTTGTTCTTTGTCCAGTCATCAGTCTACCTGTCTGAATCATTCATGTACCAGTTTGTCACCTGAAGAGACTCACTTCACCTGAGCTCACCTCTACTGTCCGTTTGTGAACCCCAAACTGAAGACGGCACAAAAACTCAGGGCTTGAAGCCGAGCCTCATCTTCAGAATACACCCACCACCCGAGTATTAATATGAATCTCTCAGGGAATCTCTGTATGTGATAGAAATAACAGTAATGAGTGCATTGTTTACATAATGTTTCCATGTTCACTCAAACTAATCTGATCCATCTCACACATTGAGTTCTAGAGCTTTGACTGTTTTATCAATTACATCATATATGATTGTGATTTAAAGTATTTGTACCTCATTATACCCGGAGCCAGACATGTATATAGGAACAAGAAAGAGGAGTTCGCCTTTTCCCACACAAACTAGTATTTAGGAAGGATATGTGTGTTTCACACATCAGACAGCTGTGGGAGTGGAAATGAGGTTTGTACATGATGGTGTAGAAGAAAATGTGTTACCTTACATTTCTTATTTGTATCCCATATAATGTTCCTTTAAAATATCCTGCTGAGCTGTTTCTATTGAATTTAACCCTTGCCGTCTTGATGAAAAGACTCTTTGATCTTTCCCTCTTCCTGAACTGTCTCTGTAACATTTGTCTCATATACATTGTTCAAGGCCCGATGAGTGACCCCTGTAGTGACATCGTCTAGCTCTCCTGAGAACAGTCACACCTTGTAGACATCCACAGATGTCTCTTCCTCTGCAGAGAGACATGTGTTGATTCAATGCAAATCCACTCATGACGCCTACCCTTTTGTTCTCCCGAATGTTCTGTATAAATCCACTTCGGCCAGGCCATTCGACAGTCTGGATCTTCATGGATACACTGTGAATTTCTTTTCTCCACTGTCAGTGATTAAACCTCATTTGAACCAGCTACAGAATTGGACCTGAAGAGTTTTCTTCTACAATGGTTATGATTTTTAAAACTGATTCTGGCATATGCATTGCTTTATTAATCTGAAAAGAATGTTTGTGTATTTCAGTCTTTATGCGTACAGTTTGAGTCGTGAAAACAGAGTTTTCTCTGTACTCGGGGCTGATAGGGCTGGTGGTTGTATGGCATAGATCTGTGATGAAATTACCACAACTCTACAGTGGAAAGAGATGAGATCATACTTCCCTTAATAGTCTAGTCTAATAAGTCTGATAACTACAAAAGCAAATGAAAATCTGAAATCATCAGATATTATTGATAAGACTATCTTAATTTTCACACAACAAAATTTCATGTAACCATGGCTACATCTACAGTGGAACGAGAGGTAATCATGCCTTCAGTTTCTTCCGACCCTTGTTTCCTCGCATGTTTGATTTGGTTTTGTATTCAGGCTGAAGGTGTCGGTGACATACAGAACCAGGGGTCATGAAGATCACCCACATTTTTTGTTGCTAATTATAAATCAGTGTTAATTCAGGTGTTTGTGACACTTACCACTTACCAAGGAACACTGTATATTATTAACTTTTTATTGCAAACTCAAGGTCCAGATTAAAAAAAAAAACATAGAAAACATTAGAAATATAAGGAACAATGAATAAATATGTAGATGTGGGCTTTGTGTAAAAGTTATATTCCAAAGAAGTCAAAATTGGAAATAAAAAGACCTAAATGCCATCAATATCTTACATATCACTGACATATTTTTGTAATGAACAATTTCTACATGACACATTTATTTATATCTTTGTTTTTCATGGTATCAAAATGAATAAAGTTTTCAAAAGCTTGATGCCAAAGTTTAATAAAAACTTTTTTTTAATAATATTTGTCGTACATTATATTAAAATCAACGTAAACTTTCTCATCAAATTATTTATAACCAAAGGGGAAGATTAGTGAAAAAGTAAGTTAGTGTTCTCGTTTTTTATTTATTCCACTACAGAATTTCCCATGACCACAGGAAGTATGAAGTATGTGTCTGAAGAGTATTTAAGACGATCCTCGGCTTCTATACCACACAGTTCTCTCCTGCCAACAAACTTTGCAGTCTTTGACTAGAATCTTCTATCGCTAGTCTCTCCAGCTGCACTTGTTACAGCTTCTTTCTGGCACCAGGTTCATTGACAACATTCATCTTGTCCAAAGAGGAAAGCAACAATGTCCGGCATCATGAAAGTGTTTCTGCTCCTGGCCGTCATGGTCTGCATCTCTAAAGCCCAAAGTAAGTTTGGACACTTTTTCAGCACTTTACAGCTTGGAACACGGACAATGTGAGAAGAAAACCGTGCATTGAAGAAAAGTATCTGATTCAATTATCTAATTGTTTCCCCTCGTCTATCTCTCTCTCTGTAGTCGACCATTCATCCGGACAGCAGTGTCTGTGTCAACGTTTCAGGAATGGAATTGGCCAAAAGAACAACATCAAGGACATCCATATCTACCCAGCAACCATCTTCTGTGACAAAGTGGAGATTGTGTAAGATGCACTAATGTATTCAATTAAGATTGGAATTTTATACATTTTTAAGATGAATTCTAGTCATCAGTCTACCTGATTCATTGATGTACCTGTTTATTAGAGTCACCTGACCTGAGCTCACCTCTACTGTCCTTTTCAACAGTGTCACCATCAACAGTGGCTTACGCTACTGCCTGAACCCCAAGTTGATGGCAGTGCAAAAACTCATGGCTTCCATCATGTGAGTATATTTACAATAATGAATCCGAGCCTCATCTTCAGAATACACTGACCACCCACTGAAACATATTCATCCTTCTGTGGATCTCATGTTGTCTTCTCCACACGTTGTAATGTCTCTAACGTCGTCTTCTTCTTTTATTGTCAATTCTAGGAAACCGAAACCCTCAACTACAGCCGGACCATCTTCACTCCCTTCCACCACAGGCAGCGCCAACACAGCTCGTATCTGACACTGTATCTCCTCCATCACTAAGAAGCTCAGCTGACCTCTGACCTCAGCAAACAAGGCACCTTAAACGAATGTAGATGTAAACTCAATGAAACTGTCTATTTGTCTTGTGCACTTAAACTGTATCTCTATTCTATTTTATTGTTTTCCTTTCAATTGTTTGTTGTACATAGATTTATGTATTTTGGTAATCTGTGTTTTTTAATAAAAAAAAGGAAAAAATCAAAGCTGCATGGATTGATTGTTTTTTGTACTGTTTGTACATCAACAGCGCTCTCTTGTGGTTCACACCAGAAATACAGTTTACTGACTTTGTCAGCACATATCCTCTGATCTCATACACAATATAAGATGCCAAACGTTAAATATCAGATAAAATTACTCTCTAGCGTCTTCTCAGAAAGAAAATGAATCCTTACTATCAGATGGACCAGAGGAAACCAAAGCTGCAGAGACTCTGAGATTACCGGGGTGAATGACTCACTAACAACACTATGTTGATATGAATACATATCTGGGCATTTGGTTGTATATAAATCTTAGTATCAAATATCACACTGGAACTCTAACTAAGAAACTCAAATCCACACCGTTAGTTCTATAAATTAAAGCTGTTTCTCTCCATCTCACTCTCCTGGTTACGGGCCTGTTCCTGCTATGGTGATACCATTTACAGATTTGCATGTCCCACATCTTACTTTCTCGTGCTGCTTTGAGATATATTTCAAACTCATGCTATAGAACTCACTTAGAAGTCTAGAAGTCATGTCTAGATGCTCATCGCTTGCTATGCTCATGCAGCATTGACATAGTTGGGACAAGGCCATTCTAGGCAGTTTGCCAACATAGTTTGTATTTGCAGAAAATGCCTACAATCTCAAGAGCAAAAGTTGGCAGGACTTAAAGGTGCCACCTGTGTGGCCTGAGACTCGAAAGAGGAGTCTATTTTATTATGGCACTTAGTCTTGTGATCTCTTACCAGTTTTAAACAAGTTAATTGACCGACAGACTAGAAGGTGAAATAATAAAACATTTTCATACATTTCTATAAGTTTTGGTGGCTGTGAGCAGAAATCTGAGCAATGAAAAACATTTGAATTCAATTTAATTCATTTTTCTTTCCACTCTAAAGTGGTGAACGATGATGGATGGATGAGGAGATTTTCCTTTTCTTTCTCTCTGCTCTGAGAAACAGAACGGTGTTGTATGTCAACGTGTCAGTGATGGAATCAGCTGGAGGACATCCCAGTCAAACGAGCAACCATGTGACAAAGCGGAGACTGTGTGAGATACACTGAAACAGCTCGATTTAATCCAACGTCTGGCCTCAGTTGTTGTGAAAAGTATGGTGAACTCCTGCTAAAATAGCAACAACCGGCCCCTTTGGTCGTCAGTCTGTGACGCGTCGTCCAGCCGGAACTCTCACTTCCCGTTTGACCGACATTCTGCCTGTGGATTCCCAGTTCTATCTTTGACCTCTGCCTTGCTTTACAACTGAGACTGTTGAATTGAACCTTGAGTTACGCCTGATTCCTGCATGCAGGTCTTTGTTCTTTGTCCAGTCATCAGTCTACCTGTCTGAATCATTCATGTACCAGTTTGTCACCTGAAGAGACTCACTTCACCTGAGCTCACCTCTACTGTCCGTTTGTGAACCCCAAACTGAAGACGGCACAAAACTCAGGGCTTGAAGCCGAGCCTCATCTTCAGAATACACCCACCACCCGAGTATTAATATGAATCTCTCAGGGAATCTCTGTATGTGATAGAAATAACAGTAATGAGTGCATTGTTTACATAATGTTTCCATGTTCAGTCAAACTAATCCGATCCATCTCACACCATTGAGTTCTAGAGCTTTGACTGTTTTATGGATAACATCATATCTGATTGTGATTTAAAGTATTTGTACATCATTATACCCGGAGCCAGACGTGTATATAGGAACAAGAAAGAGGCGTTAGCCTTTCCCCACACAAACTGGTATTTAGGAAGGATATGTGAGTTTCACACATCAGACAGCTGTGGGAGTGGAAATGAGGCTTGTACATGATGGTTACGATTTTTAAAACCGATTCATATGCATTGCTTTTTTAATCTGAAAAGAATGTTTGTGTATTTCTGTCTTTATGCGTACAGTTTGAGTCGTGAATACAGAGTTTTCTCTGTACTCGGGGCTGATAGGGCTGGTGGTCGTATGGCATAGATCTGTGATGAGTCAACCACAACGCTACAGTGGAAAGAGATGAGATCACACTTCCCTTTGTGTTCTTCCGACTTCTGAGCCCTCGCATGTTTTTATATTTGCTAAATGTGTTAACCACTGATGCTCATGACATTCATACAGAACCTTCTAAAAAATCACCCACGCATTGTGTTGCCAAATATAAAAGAGTCCATGCAAAGCTACACCAACTAGATTTTTATTTTTTATTTTATCAAATCTATCAGGATTATGAGCATGCATATGCTGACATATAAAATGATTTGTTATTTTCTATATTTTACTTTTATTCAAACAAAAGGGACATAATTACTCAGTAAAAATGTTCTTTTTTACTGTTACTTGAATGTTTTGTTTGTTTAAGGTGAGATAATTGTATGAGCCATATGTACTTGTATGCATTCAACAGCAACAGATACAAATGTCACTTAGCAGCACTGTACAGAGAATATGACACGAGTATTGTGTAAACTTTTTATTGAAAATAAGTAAGAATCCAAATGCCGTCATTAAATTATCAAATATATTTTTGATAATAGAATAGAATTGTCTTCATGATTTGTACCTTTACTCTTCCTAGAATCTGAATAAAGTATTCATAATATCCCAAAAGATTTGTTCATAGAGCAAAAAACAATGTATGCAAACAGTGTGAGTCCCAGTTTGGTGTTCGTTTATTAACACATGCATGTTTACAGTTCCAACAAGTTACAATTTTTTATCAACTCCTATTCTCATACACGATTTTAAAATGTACTTTGAAAATCTGAAAATCTGTGATATTATTAATAACCACAGGGGAAGACGAGTGGAATGAGTTGGGGGGTTTTCTATGTGGGGTTTTCTTTTCTTCTTTCTTTTTGCAGTTTCACTTTCCACTCACAAAGAATTTCCCTTGACCACAGGAAGTATGATGTATGAGTCTGAAGAGTATTTAAGACGATCCTCGGCTTCTATCCCTCACAGTTCTCTCCTGCCAACAAACTTTGCAGTCTTTGACTAGAATCTTCTATTGCTAGCTCTCCAGCTGCACTTGTTACAGCTTCTTTCTGGCACCAGGTTCATCTTGTCCAAAGAGGAAAGCAACGATGTCCGGCATCATGAAAGTGTTTCTGCTCCTGGCCGTCATGGTCTGCATCTCTAAAGCCCAAAGTAAGTTTGGACACTTTTTCAGCACTTTACAGCTTGGAACACGGACAATGTGAGAAGAAAACCGTGCATTGAAGAAAAGTATCTGATTCATTTATCTAATTGTTTCCCCTCGTCTATCTCTCTCTCTGTAGTCGACCATTCATCCGGACAGCAGTGTCTGTGTCAACGTGTCAGGAATGGAATTGGCCGCAGGAACAACATCAAGGACATCCACATCTACCCAGCAACCATCTTCTGTGACAAAGTGGAGATTGTGTAAGATGCACTTATGTGTTAAATTAAGATTGTAAAAACGTAGAGTGGAATTTTATACATTTTTAAGATGAATTCTAGTCATCAGTCTACCTGATTCATTGATGTACCTGTTTATTAGAGTCACTTGACCTGAGCTCACCTCTACTGTCCTTTTCAACAGTGTCACCATCAACAGTGGCTTACGCTACTGCCTGAACCCCAAGTTGATGGCAGTGCAAAAACTCATGGCTTCCATCATGTGAGTATATTTACAATAATGAATCCGAGCCTCATCTTCAGAATACACTGACCACCCACTGAAACATATTCATCCTTCTGTGGAATCTCATGTTGTCTTCTCCACACGTTGTAATGTCTCTAACGTCTTCTTCTTCTTTTATTGTCAATTCTAGGAAGCCGAAACCCTCAACTACAGCCGGACCATCTTCACTCCCTTCCACCACAGGCAGCGCCAACACAGCTCGTATCTGACACTGTATCTCCTCCATCACTAAGAAGCTCAGCTGACCTCTGACCTCAGCAAACAAAGGCACCTTAAACGAATGTAGATTTAAAGTCAATGAAACGTTTTGTCTATTTATCTTTATTATTATTTCTATCTTATTAATATTTTGTAAATACATGTATATGTTGTGAAACAAATATTCTGCATTTCTGTGTTTTTTTTTAAATAAAAGATTTTTAAAAAAATCAAAGGAGCATGGAGTGATTGTTTTCGGTTTCCAACTCTAATACTTTTCATACATCAACAGCGCTCCCTTGTGGTTAGTCGCTGCCAATGCAACACAGTTCATGTGTCAGGTCACATGTCTTCTCATACATGTGATTAAAATGCCAAACATTAACTATCGGAGCGTGTTCCTCGCTAAGGCCTCCTCTGGACAAAATGAATGACTCCTGTAGTACTGACACGTATCAGATACCAGAGGATTCCAAACCTGCAAAACTCTGAGATTACAGGGTGAAGAGACTCCTAACACCACGTGAGCTCTGCCAGGGGTGGCTCAGATCAGCTGATTCTCATAGGCTGTAATGCTCTACTGCCACACACACACACACACACACACACACACCCACACACTTTTACAACAAACTTTCCACAATGTACTGTCTGGCCATTGCAATAACCATTCAATTTCCTCCTACTTATATAAACTATACTTGCATCTCAAAGGCAAGTGTAGTTCTTACTCTATTTTTGATACATTTTGGCACTTTATGCATTCAAATTAATCATGCAAAATGTAATATAATGATAGTATATGTGCATGTTTATGTAACGGACCTGAAACTACCATTACTGCACTCCCAAGCACTTTCCCAAACAAGCTGCAGGGCTGTACATTTCGGATGATCACTTCCGCCGGCTCCATTGGCGGTGGTGCGTTCACTGGACCGTGCGGACGACTCTCCGCGCTCTGTTTACTCTGGTGTATGCATGTCCAAAAGTCATGGATGCACCGACCGATGTACAAACATCCCGTATTTGTTCGTGCAGACTGTCAAGCCGGTGCCCCATGTGACAACCAAATCACTGGAGCTGTGGACGCATTTCAACGGGAGCGGAGAGCAGATCTCGACAGGTAGGTGTTAAACGTTGCCTACTGACTTGACCAGCTATTATTATCTTCTATGTAAACGCTGCAAATGACTGAATCTTTATAAAAAAAGAAACGGTAGTGAAATGCAATGCACGTAGAGGTAGCTATAGAAGATGCCAGTCAAGAAATGATTTAATAGATACTTTCGGGTTGCCTCCCTCAAAGTAAACTTAATGTTATTGTATTTATATTAGACACATTATTTCGCCGTTATTCCCAGACGCCCAATGGTTGATTCGGTTCCTGTTTTTTTTTTTTTTTTGCAAGTCACTGTATCTGGCTCCCCACAGCGCTGACGTGAGCAACAGCAGATCGGTGTCAGCTGTCTGCAAAGTCGAATGCAAGGTCTTAGATTTGAGATTCAGATTTTGCAGATTGCGAACCAAATTCAGGAGGATTGCTATGGAAACAGATAACAGACGCGTTCCCCAAAACACACTTTGTATTTTTGTATTTTTACACAATAAACGAATTATAGAACAAGTTCTATCAAACATGCAGTAGCCCATTTATTTAATTCAACAAGTACATTTCCTGTTTTTCTCTGCTTTGGACAGTAACTCTGATATGGGTTACTGACAAAACTGATATTAATAATTACAGGTCTGTAACCAGACTCTCTGCTTCTATTTGTGGCCGGACGGGAATGAGACACCGTGCACTTCACACAGCCTACAAGTCTTTAACCATGCTTAGGTTAGGAAAGACATCCACGGGACATTTGTTTATAAATCCACGTCTGACTGACACCAACTTGTGGTTTGCACTGCCGCTCTCCATTCCTAGGTGCAGGCCTTTCTGTTTATCTAATGACCCTGTGTGATGTCATGTGATGAAGTGTTCAGGTTCGGAGCCCAGCAGAGTTTTTCGTCTACGCTGTCACCCTGGTCTCCTGTGGTCAGCCCCTCTGATTTGGTGTCAATATGGATTCCCAAAGGGGAGACGTTCCAGGTAAAGCTGGAATTTACATGTTGGCGTGATAATCTTATCATTTTTACATTTGTAAAAAATGATTGCTAGCTTTACGCCAATGTCAGAAATATGCTTAATACAACTTTTCTTTGCTCCCACGCTTCAGCACTTGAGTCTGGCACGCCATCTGGGCTCTTCGGCGCCTTTTCTTCTCCCATTGGAATAACTCGACGCAGCTACGACGAGCTCATGGACGCCACCATGCATTCACCACCTCCAGACTTCACTGTCAACATGTTGTGGAAAGATCCTGTCATCCCACAGCACAAGTTCAGGGACATTGCCGAGGTGCTTTCCTGTTTGCTCTTAGTATCGGATCCAAATGGTTTCCACATATTTACCTGAGTGAGAAGGCGTGTGACGTTTGTTTTGTTTTGTGTGAAACTTCCTGAAGGATAGGTGCATGCCCGGACAATTTACATAAGTTTTGTGTAACCGGTTTGTGAGACAATAGTATCAATTTATGTGACCAGGAAGGCGAGAGTGCTGGGAAGATGCTGACATTCGAGGCAGCCACGCCAGTCAAGTCCACAGTACCTGTTGTGAAAGCCAAAGCCACCACTTTAATGAGCTCACTTATGATCAGTAAGTCAACTAAGTAAGACATTTTTAGACATTTTTTATTTGATAAAAATATCTAGACAGTTTCTTACATCATATAATTGTGTAAACTTGCTGCCTAGGCTGCCAAATATGGATAAACAATCTTCAGAGGGGGCTGTGATAAAACATTGACTCATTTTGTCCAACCTCACATAGAGCAGACTGAGGAGAACCTCCAGAAGTTTGAGCACCAGGCAGGACTCACTGATGCCGGCTACTCTCCCCACAAGGGCCTCTCTGCCGAGGAGACCCGCTATCACCGGCTGGGTGACGGCACATTGCCAGTGAGTATGAACTAATGTGGGTTCAGAAGCCTTGTTTTTGCAAAGGAGCTGTGAAAGGTTTGTCTATGCCCTTAAAAAATAATAAATAGGTAAATAAAAAGGGAAAAAAGAGAACTCCTACTCACTTTCTTGCTTACTGTTACTACAAAGTTTGGGCCCAAATGAAAGATTGCCGTTCTGACTGAACTTGAACATCAGGTAAATCTGGTGACGTGTATTTCGGCTGAAATGTCATAGAAAACTAGGAGTAAGCATGACTGTGCAACCGCATTTATTCATTCATTCATTCTTTTTTTCTTTTCTTTTTTTTTACCACCATCCCATGAACACTGGAATGGGATGTAATTAATAGTGTATTAATACACTTAAAAATAACGTCATCAAAATATAACTTGCACAAGTCAGATGTTAAATATTAACCGCTTCGCACATAGGTTTATCAAAGACCGTTTTCAAAATGTCACAGAGGAGGTTCACAAAAAAAGGTTGTTTTCTTTTCTGTGTAGTTTTGTCCAGTTTCCCTGCTGACTATGACCTACTCCTCATGATCACTCTTTGGGTGCAGGGTGCTCTCACCTTGACCTACATCCAACTTTTAAAGTGTTGTGATGTTGAAAACACAGGATCACAACTGCATTATAATTATTGTATTTTTTTTTTTGTATTATTGTCTTGATAGTGCCACATTGTTGAGCAATGTTCTGTGATTGTGACTGCAGGGCGAACGTGCAACAACATCTTGGTAAACAACAAATGACGTAATGCGTTGGTTCCACAGACGGGAGCTTCCGGCAGTAGTGTTGCCAAGCAACGCCCTAAAATGATTCGAGCCCCCTTATTTCCTCAAACGGACCAATCACCGAGCTCCTAACAAAAGCAACAACGTATTTGAGGCCCACTGCGGTGTAATACAGGCGCTCTCGGTTGTGTTTTTCGAGGAAGGAAAAAAAACCGTGTTAACAGCTAATTATGGACAAAATTAAGGAATCTGTGGGACTGGAACGTCAAAGAAAAAGTATCATAAAAAGGTACGTCAAGTGATGTCAAGTGTTTCGCTGTAGCTTTTTGTACATTCCGAGCAGAAAGCAGGCCGTTAGCAAAGCAACAATGTTGGCTAACGTTAGCTAGCAAAGATGGCATTCAAGGTAACACGGAAAACAAAGTAATGCTTGTTTAAGATAGCGTTGGGTTCTTCGTAACGGTCGGGTTAAATCTCCCTTCGCCGCATGTAGCTAAAAAAAACTGCTGTGAAGTTCATCAGTTAGCCGGAGGAGCTAGCAGCTACAGAGAACGAGGAGGATCCGCTCCCTTCAATACATAGTTGTTGTTTTTTTGTTTACACCGTTTAGGAAACCATTATACAATTATCTAACCATTACTAGCGTCCATTTGTGACCATATATTAACATGTAAGCTAGGTTAGTTCTGTTCAATGACACCACACACTGGCACTAGTTTTACCTGCCTTCACACTTTCTTTATTTAAAACATATTCCACCCCAAACCCGTTCTGTCTGCTATTATTGAATGATAATAGGACTTAGTTGTAAACGTATTTGTTCTCAAATATTCATGCCTTTCTTCCAAATACACGAGAAGCACTGGGGCTAGCGTGGAACATGTTTTTATTTGGCTTGTCTCTGTCTCCACTTCTCCAACATACAAATCGCAAAACAACCGTTTCAACGGCCGAAATGTTGATGAGCCCTTATTTGGAATATTCTGACTGAGGTACAGAAGGGTTGGGACAGCGGTGGTATCCAACAGGACAGCGACCCACATAATACACAGGGGATTAAAAGTCATGCCTGTTATTCATTTGCAGAATGGCCACTGCCCTGAGCAGAATGCAGGGCCACCTATGAGAGATTGTCAATGTGTGTGTTTTGAAAGGGCGCTCAACACATGGATGGGAATATCCTCTCATTAAGTGGAAACTGAATTTTGACCGTATTCCTCCAGAGATCATTACTGAAATAACTAAATGTCCAGGCAAGTATGATTGAATCTGGCTGGTTAGTTATCTGGGTTTAAAACACAGGAATTTGAGTAGAAGATGATTGGTGTAAAACCATGGCAGTTTATATTAATTTGGACTGGTGGTGTTGCAGGGAGAGCAACCTGAGTGAGTTTCAAGCAGTTTATATCCATTACAGTAATTACCTTTTTTACTACTTTACTTAGTGCTTACATAGTAGTATTTTATAGTGATGTGGTTCAACATCAAATCCCCATTATCATATCAGAGTAGAACTCTGCCTCCTCTTTCTCTTTCTCTCTCGCTCTTTCTCTCTCCCTCTCTCTTTCTTTTTCATTCTCTCTCTGTCTATTTTTCTCTCCTTCCCCACACCACACTGTCCCAGCAGGTGATAGGCTGCGAGGATCTGTGACGCACTTTTTTGTTATTTTTGGTCAGCACGTCCAGGGAAAAAAAACTGTTGACCTTTTTCATTGTGTGTTCAGGTAGTGTTTGCTCTTTGAATCCGATCAATGCTCCGTCTGTAATAGATTTGTTTCAAACATGGGCTGTTAATCTCACAAGGAAATAGGAGGAGAAGTTTCACATCTTTGCTGCTACAGATTGCTTAAGTAAAAAAGCAAACAAAATCAGCCATCCGTGGTTATTCATATTAACTATTTTCGTAATCATTTGTACAGGCAGGGTTATTCTGGATCAGTGGAAAGTGTTTGTTTCATTGCTTGTTTTTTTTTTTTTTTCCATCTGTACAGAAGTTGAGAATGCCAAGCGGGGACTTCAAGGAGGACAGGTGTACAACATCAGCACAATCCACCCCAAGTGGTACCCCTTCTGTCACCCCCTCCGTCACCCCCAGTGTCACCCCCTGTGTTACTCCCCACACATCACCGGCTTTGAGTCGCAGGTAGGCTTCATACTGCTGAAATGTTTAGCTCCTATTGTTTGTTTTAATATAAACTCGTTTTATCAAAATGTTATAGAAATCTTAGCATTTGTAATTTCCCTACATGGCCCATATTATCTACCATATGGCATGTCCTTTCCATATGTGCATGTTTGTTCACTTCTTGCTCTTTCTTTGTGGAAATACAGGAACTGGTTCCAGCTGAGTCCTGCGCCTTTTCTTGCCACCCCACAGCTCACTTGTCCCAGCCCCAGCACAGACATGGGAGGAAATGAGGGGGGAGGAGGAGGAGGAGGAGGAGAGAAGTGGAGCTTCTTTGGAACTCGACCTGTGGTGCAGAAGTCCCCCACTGACCCAGGCTGTGAAACGAGCACAGGTGACACATTGATACCCAGTCCTGAATTTGGATCTTGAATATATTACAGTATTTTTCAGGTATTAATGTGATTAGCAATCGGTTTAACCCCATGCAACCTACTTTTTGTTATTTTTTCTCTGAATACATTAATGCTGGTTCCACTGTAGCAGATGACGATAGCAAAGGAATGCTGTTTTAAGGTTGTTTATCATTCTGCCTGTCTATACGTCGGCCCCATTCTCAAGATATCCCAGGAACGCCTGGAGGGAATTTCTTCAAATTTGGCACAAACATTACCTCGCACTCAAGGAAGAACTCATAGGATTTGCAGAATGCTAATTAAGATGATTGAAGTAACGACATTTTGGACAGAGTGTGATAGACAATGTAAACTGCAACTTGAATGGTTGGCAGAGGTCCTAAACCGTGAGGTGGCAATTCTGGTTTTGCTCCTGGACGCACACCCAACATTCAGCAAGAACAAGATCTTAAGGGGCGTGAAATAATGACTCTTAAAACTATAATTAGATAATGACAACTATCACTTCCTCGTCCTTCCTGCAGGTTTCTCACTGCAGTCCTATTTCGGCATGCAGAAGTCCTCTACGATGGATGGCACCAACACCCAGGTCAACTTGAAGGTGGACGACCCTGCCAATTTCATGCCCCCCAAGATTGAAATCTCGGGAATTGAGGCCAAGCGGGCACCCACGCGGCCACACAAACTTAAACCTCGGGACATGAATGTCTTAACACCTTCAGGCTTCTGAAGCCAGGCCAGCTGTGTAGTAACACCTCTGTACCACCATCTTTAATAGGCTTTCTTTCTCTATTTGGTTCGCTTTCTTGTCTTCCTCTGTCCCCTCTGCCTCCAATTCACTGAGGCTGAGATGAACGAGGACCACTTATAGTATTGGCTCACCAGCCCCAGAGACATCACTGCACTGTTACTCCTCCCTGTAGATCTACTCGGATGGATTGCCATCTTCTATTAGTCCACACCTTCCTATTTCTTCCAGCTCATTGGTCCAAATTAAACATCAATATGAAGCAACTTCATTTTTCATCCCTAAAGATGGTATTGCTTTTATTATTATCATTGTTGTTCTGTCATATCGGGTGCATTAACATGCATTGCCTTGCTGAGTAGTTGAAATATCTTGTCAGTCCTTTGCTCAAGCTAATCCCTTTAGCATTGCCTCTCATAGTACTGACCAGCTATTTCAATTTGTAATGTTCAGTTGCCTCATTGGTCTTATTATTTTATTTTGAGTAAGCCCACATATTTGTAGTTGTGTAGTGCTTTTCTGTGTTAGCATGCTGAGTATAGTGTGGGACAACTGATACTGTGCCTAAACTTGCAGCATGATAGCTTTTGGTATTTTTGCCATTTTTTGTTTTATAAGTGTGTGGAAGAGAATCTCATTTTACTCTGTGAGAGAGTGTGTGACTGATGACCTGAAGTGATTTCTTTTTTTAAGCTATTATTTCATATTGTTCTGCTTTAAATCAACATTAAAGAGTAGTGTGCTGGATTTATCACATTTTTATATTGCAGCACAATATTGTTTAAACATGCTATAAAAATACAAAGCACTGAAGTGGTCATTTTCAATTTTGTGTTTTCTCTGTCCCAAAACAAGAATCCCTTCTGTTTTTATTTGAAAACGTTGATGAATTCCAGTAAGTAATTGCACAAGGGAAATGCTCTCCCACTTACATCTGTAAATAAATCTGATATAACAAGCAAAAGTGGTTCTCTGGTTCTTTTCTCCATGTTAAAATATGGAAATACAAGTACATGGAGCTTGTGCACCCCACTCTGTAGAGTGCACACTACTTCATCTATTAATTTCCTCTCTATACACAACATCATGCCTTTTTGCAAGAAAAAACAATTTTGTGAATTATGCAGTGTTGTAACACTGTCTCTTTTTTTTAACTTCATGTATTTGATCGGTCAAAATTGCTGAACAAATCAGGGATGTGGATGCCAATATTAAATAGGTGTTCTTTTCACATTAAGTAAAAGTAGCAATAATATTTAATATAATACTACTTTACTCAGATGAGGACCTAACACTTGTTCTATTTTTAGCTCTTACTTTATCGGCAATGATACGTTGTGGTTTCTTTGTTTCCTTCTTTTGACAAATGTACTTATTGTAAGTCGCTTTGGACAAAAGCGTCTGCTAAATGACCTAAATGTAAATGTAATATTTTGGTAAAGTTTCATTGTCAATTTCAACATGCTGTTGCCATGATATCAACATAAAGAGGACATTTGGTGATCATTTGGAAGGGTTTTACACACAACTTTAGCTGCAATCTTTGGCCAGAAGATGGTGCAATAAGTTAAGAATAAAAATACCTGGTTGTTGCAAAAGTTCTGTCTCATTAGTTTGAATTTTATGTGTCATGCCATATTACCAAGATTAAAACCAAGATCTGGGGTGTGTTTGCTGGCATAAACAATGTATTAAATAGCCAGGATATAATCAAATGAAAAGGGTGATAGATAATGCGGAAATTAATTTTGCCACAGAGGTGAAAATAATCAGTTGAAAAGAAGTCTCTTTGTTGAGAAGCCCATCATGTAATTTACTTTGTACATATTCATTTAATTAGTTTTGTTCTACTTTTGGAAGCATTGATTTGGTAGATTGATTTTATTGGTAGAGGCAATTATGACATAATCAACGATACTGAAGATTAATAACAGCCCAGCCTCCCCTCTCCACATCAAAGCAAACATCCAGGTCATCCAACAATGAGCCAGCGGGGAGAAACGGGAGAGAGAAGAGTTCCTCCCCCGTGGGCAAAACCATACTGGAAGGTTTACAGCCCTGTTAAAGCTCTCTGTTTATTGTGTGTGTGTGTGTGTGTGTGTGTGTGTGTGTGTGTGCAGTCGTAGAAGATTTATTACAGTGTGTATCTGTTTCCATTGTCATGTTACCTACAGAAACACACCAGGATGCACATACTGTAAAGGATATTTATATTGTACGTTGACTCTTTTATATAAAACATAAATGTTAAAACAATGACATCCTTAAGTTGAGTTGCTGTAGTTCTTACAGAAAAAAAAGGCCTTAATTTCTGGCAAAACACCATTTTCTTTCTCATCAACATTAAACTTTGACTTTCATTTATTCACTAGCTGCAGCTCCTAAAGGGAACGGTCCTTATTACTTAATTACAGGCCGCTGAGTGTCCACGTCTGGTTTTCAGGTGGTGCTACAGGAGCCAACATGAACATCAAATGAGATAGGCGAGTGCAGACAGAGAGCTTTCACTCAAAAGATGGAGGTGGAAGGTCAAGAGTGGCAAATAAAGTGACAGGGAGAGACAAACACAAAATGACAGGCAGAGAAAGAAGATGGGGTGGGAAAATGGGCAGCCACAGAGAAAGACGGTTTGGTGTAAAAGTGGAAACGCAGATTGAGATAGGACTATTCAGTCTTGGTGCACCTTTCAGTTTGTGGGATGCGACATGGATACGGTGACTTTCAGTAACTTCAAACCAGAAAAACACACATGGAGAAGAGACGGAGAGAGAGAGTGGGTGGGGGAGTCTGAAGGGAGAATGAAAACTTGGAAATGGAGAGCAAAGGGTGGAGTGCCCCAGCAGCCATGACATAATACAGATGGCTCTCTCTCACTGAGTCTGAAATGACGCGGTTGCGTAGCCCCCCTTCGTCTCCCCTCCTCCACCTTTCCTCCAACCCCACACAAATCATGTGAGCTCACTCACAGATGTGAGATGGCAAACACCGCCCTGTCCAGACTGACCGCTCACCGGCATCGGGCTCTACATCTGCATTCGCAACACAACACATTCACTTACTCATCCATATGTCGAAAGAAGCAATCTGGACAAATTCTTTCCATAGCAACCTCGTCAACAATGACGTACCCACCACGGGGCTACGCCTCTATGACACGACATGAACCTGCCGGTCTGGCCAGGCTCCCACGACCGGAGACAATGTGAGTTTACAAGAACATTATTTTTAAGATCAGCCTGCTCCGGTGATCCAGGTTTAAGTGTGCTGGTGATGCCATGTTTTGGAAAATGTGTTCTTTACAAGGGTCAACTTTGAGGAAGGTTATGTGCGCTTTCATCTAATACATGTAGGAGTGGTGGGAGCACTTTATGTCAGGGCGACTTCAGGGATATTCCGGGAAAAATAAACAGATACTAAGCTTTTGATATATTACACAGAGTCATTATCCTCAAGTTGTAATAAACTCTTTTAAAGCCTCCTGTTTCGAGATCAGCAGTACCTGAGATAATACATAATAAACTATGGAGAAAATGCTGCAGTGATAAGATATAATAAAATATGTTATAACTGGAATTGCATGTTATGTATTGCTTCCAAATGATTCATACAACGCCGACATATCTTATCCATTAAATTTTAGCTCTAACTTGTTTGTGTAAAAAGCCTCAGCGACCACGGCGATGACTAATGCATTGTTTTTCAGAGGTAATTTACTCATTCACGCTGTGACAAGAACAGCTGGCGACAAAACTTAACAAAGGAACTTAAAGGGGGTCCCTTGCGACGTTTGCTGCTGGGTGGGTTCCCGGTGTTGTATGATCCGCCATCTGACTCCAGAACCACATCTGGGGCTGATTCACGATGAGCTGGCCCGGAGGCGAACCCACCAAGCAGAGAGGGGATGGGGGGGGGCCGATGGCTGGATTCAGGTACTGTAAACATGAATCATTCCCACTACCTGGGGACAAGGTCGCAGTGTTAAAGCCATTAACACAGATGTGGGTCACACACAAATCAAATCGGTGTGCTTATGTTACGCCATTACAAAGTGCTGTGCCTCATAAATTGTGAAGACGTGACCTACGACCTCTGTTACAGCATCCTCGTGTCCTGAAAGAGACCCTGAAGAAAATGTGTAGCTACAGTTCAGGAATGTGTGTGTGTGTGTGTGTGTGTTACATGATTATATGGAGACATATGAAGTGTCAAAATTACACATTCATTCATTCTTTCATAATAATTCATGTCTTGGTTCTCTTTCCTGCTGATCTGAAACCATAAACCATCAGAAGTTTATTCACATCTGCATCCTGCAAAAAAAAAAAAAACTAAAGAAAATTGAGGTGCCACGTGAGAAAGCCAACATACTCTTGTTAAGGTCATCCATTCTGAACAACAGAGGAACGGTACATAGTTTTTGCGTAGCCATTAATCAAATGAACCATTTGCGTATTTGTGCGTTTGTTGTTTCTTTTCCCTTCTGTTTGTGTGTTTATGCAGAGAGGGATTTACTTCCCTGCTTTGTTTATGCTCTTCTTTTTGTTTATTATGCCTCTGGCTTAAAAAATATCGATGTGTACATTAAACCAAAACTGCTACCAGCTTTAAATCGCCGAGTCTCTTCTGCCCTTCAGACCGTGTCTCTCTTCGTCGGGCATTCTCCTGCCATCCCCCACCAAGAAGCAGAGCGTGTTGTTGGGCCCTCCTGTACTGGCCCCCAGGCCCTAACATGAAGCAGATGTGGAGAAGGATCCACGACAACAAGGCCTGAACAGTCACCTGGAGCTCACTAGAGCCACATCCGTTTGATGCACTCTCTCAACACTTACAGACAGAATACAAGAGAGCTTGTAACCCTACCACACACACACACACACACACACACACACACACACACCACTCAGTATAACTATGTTTGTGCGTGATTGAAAATGAAACATGCAAGTGTGTGAGATGATTCAGTTCTTGGCTAAGGGATGAATTTAATACCCAAGACACGTGGTGCGCCAAACTACGTAATATTTCCTAATCTAAATCACGTAGTTCAGGCCCCAATGAGTCCTTGTGGAATCCAGCCAAATGTGTCTTCTTGCACATATCGCCGTGATTTGACTCCAGGTCTTATATCATCATTCATACAGATACAGAAGTGTCATTATTATTACACAAACACTATACGTCGTTGAATATCCTTACACACTTTAAACCTCAAATATGTTACAGCTGTTGCCAACTTCTCAGTGTTGTTTTCACATTGTTTTGTTCTGTGAGACTGTGTGTGTGTGTGTGTGTGTGTGTGTGTGTGAGATTTCGTCAACATGATAGCATCGCCACTGTGCAAAAATGCAGTCGCGACATTTTACAGATGTGTGGTTTAGATTTAAAATGAGAGTCGGGTTTAAAGATGGGTGCAGTCCGAGCAAAGTGGTGCGGCTGTTGGCAAGATGATCTCCACAGTTTTGTCCTTCTTTCATTGGGGGAATATGGAAAAATAAATCAATCGCTAGACGTAGAAGTAGTCAGACTGTGATTGCTGTCATTCTTGTGGTCTCACCCACTCTTGGGCAGCACACATCTTTGGGTGTCGCTGCTATGTAACAATAAGGGACGATGAGTCACCGATGCAGCAATGCAAAACAACAATAGACACTGCAGAAGTTTGAAGGCTGAAAGGGAAGACGTATTAGAAAATTCCTTGATTGCCTGTAGCAAAGCCTCACTGTTTTGCCCATCATTTTATATCACCATAGTTACTTAAGGAAACTTTGATCTTTTGGGTGGATTTTACTGGATGGAAAAGTCATGGAGCACATGTAATTATTGCTTATTAATCCCTTAAGCCAGGAGAGGAATGCAGTTCTTTGGCTTCTGTCAATGGCTCTCACTCACGCACATCCCTGGCATACCTGCGCTTATGTCACAGTACAAAGAGAGATAATCACATTATTATAATTATAGAGGAAGGGACCGTGCGAAAGGCACTTGAAGTGGCAACCATACTTCACATGTAGTTTATATGGATTATTAAATGAAGTGTCCCAAACAATATGATTTCCCTTCAGTGGCTGTCTTCAGCAAATGGACATGTTATGCACATGCAATTAGTCCTTATAAGTCAGTATCTTTCTAACCTTCATTATCGCTCTAAATGTTGCCTGGCTTCAGATCAGAGGTCTGGCACGACCTTCGCACAGGGGAGAGTAGAAGCAGTCGGAGTAACCTGAGTGATAAGTTTGATAAGTTACAGTAAGTGCATGACTGCAGCGCGAGAAAGCTGTTGCGATTGGACTTGTCTGGCTAATCCGATTTAAGTGCTAATCCGAAATAACTAATAAATGCCCTTTATCCTTTATCACTTGTTGAATCAGCGGTTTTGTAATCTTTGTTAAATGTTTGTGTGATGTAGCTCTGACCTGGCATTTCACCCACCCGTCATTGTCTGATAGCAGCTGGTTGACTTCTATAAAACGGCCCTCCTGCTATTTATTTAGGAGGAGTAGACATCAGAATGATACTTTTTTTTATATCGACATGAACGTGACAAATGCTTTCAGAATTGCTGCATGGGCCACTAAAGAAATAAATGTACCAGAGTCCAGGAGATATCTAGAGATATAACGTGTGGCAGGATGGGAGTAAAGAGGGCACAGAGGAATCAGGCTGTTTCTTGGAAGAGATGCATACATATAAGAAAAGCAGTCAGCACAGCCGAGTCGATGTCTGACCTCTGTCATCAGGTCATCATCGGAAGGAGCCGGAAGATGGGAAGGGTTTGAATGGAATTTTTTTTTATTCAACAGAGTACAGGTCATAACATGATACGCTCAATTAATTGTATTTGTGGCTTCAATGGAAATGAAAAGGGAAACAGTTTTAAATGGAAGCTATGACAAATACTAGGGAAATTAGTGATTAACAAATTAGGAACGGTGATGAGTAACAAAAAGTGGAATCTTCAATAACACCGCTGACTGAACCGCTCACCTCGTCGTGGCCGGTGGAACCAGACAGGTGGGTTTTTTAACCTGGGACGGCACCGTTTGAATGCGTTGGCCGCCGGGGCTCTGGCCCTCAACCTGAGGGGACCAATCCCCAACAGACTCTGTAATAAACTACTTATAAACTCCCTCATTGCTGCTCAATCACTCCTTAGTAACAGAGCTACTCATCCATGCGTGGGTAACAACACAATTAGGTGTAACTTGGTGACAGTGTGAGAATAAACACAGACTCCTTGCTGTGTAGAAACACGTGTATAACAGACCATTTTAAAGGTGCTATTGATAACATTGATAACATCCATGTTGCACTTGCATGCCCCCCCACCATTGCATTCACATTACAACACAGCTGTTGAGTTGCCAGTTTGTTGCACAACTAGCTAGCTAGCTAGCTTTAATGATATCTAAGCGGTCATGAAGAAAAGTGGCTTTTCAGTCCTTGAACCTCCATTTTTACGTTAGTTTTTTTCCACACCAACCGGCAACCCCAAAGACTCTTGAACCCTGACTATGCAGAGATACCATGTGATACCAAAGTCGTTATTCTATTGGCCCACACGCCTTGTCAGAAGCCACACTACACATCTACAATAAATTACGGGCTGACATTTTTTTTTTTAATGATTAATTCACAATAAAAAAATGTTTTTCACTTGAAGTGATACTTTTGATTCTGCCCCTTTCTAAAAGCTCTGTGGATGTATTATTTTTTTAAATTATTCGTTTACATAAAAATTATATCAATATGATCTTTAACCTGCATTTATTTCCCTAAAATGTGTTATATATGTAAATACACGGTGCATCCAGTTTCCAAGTTAATAGATGAACTGAGATTCAGACTCAGATTGTTTTATTGGAAAGATGGAACCAAAACTTCTGGAAGCAACATTTTGAGTGTAATATTATGTAATAATCATCCTCTTCCTCGTTCTCTTGATGACACCTGCTAGATTCTGCAAGTTTCATTCACAGACCAAAGGTTTTTTTTGGTGGTGGTCGGGGTCAGGAGCATGTGATCACCCCCGCACACCTGTAAAGTCTTGTGACCGGACTCCGTGGTACTTCCTGTTGCAGCGGGCGTCTCCAGGACCACACTTTGATGACGCGAGGTGAACACAGTGGCTGGTAATGATCGACAATTGGGGGAAATTATTACGTTGGTAATACTGTGCACATGTCAAAACTTGGCTGACGGATGCAAAAAACGTGGAAACCGTCGCCTCATTGAAAGGGAGGCGATCACCGTGTGACCGGCGCGGCGGCGGTGACAGCAGGGCAGGACGGGGGGAGCTGTCAGAGGGGGCGGGGCCGCTGCAGGAAACGCCAGTTAAATGAATAGTGGGAGTGTTGCACTCGTCCCGGATTTAACACGGCAGAGACGCAAGCATCACTCCAACCGGGGGAAACTACAAGTCGAGTTTGTTTCTCTCTCTCTCACACGGAAAGGTGAACCCGAGGCAAAAAACGCTTGAGTCATGTGCGGTAAGTTTTGAATTTTCATCGAGTTTCAGGATTCTAGAAAACAAGAAAAAACTTTTGCTGGAAGGAATTTCCGATTCCGACGTCATCCGCGCGGAAGGAATTCGCAAAAGTTGATCATATTAGTCGGGAGTTTGTTTTTTCCTCGCGTAGTTCTCTCGTTGTGATAAAAGACGAACTCTGAAACCGTGATGCGGCTCCGCTTTCTGGCTCCATGTGGATTTCTGAGGAGCTTCGGTTGCGACGTGTCAGTATTTCCGGATGTTGACAGGCGAGTCTTTCCAGTTTACTGGATGAAACGACGTTTAAGCTCGCGCCGGTGACGTTGACTCGCGGGGTCATATTCTCGAAAACAAGGGGGTGACGTTTTACAGCCGCTTTGAGAGCACGTCGACCTCGTCCTCCGTGCAAGGAAGAAGAGGAGGAGGAGGAGGAGGAGGAGGAGGAGGCCAAGGCTGCGGGAGTTCAGCCTGCTCACCTGGCGTCTCCAACACTGCGCGCAATGTGCGTCCCGTCAATGGTCCGCAGTGTGCTGCTTGCGGCAGTAGAGCTGCCCGCAACATTCCTACAAACACACGCGCACACACACACACAGAGGGAGTTTTAATTAAATATCAGGACGTATCAGCTTGATTAGCTCAGTGTAATTACATGCAATGAGATGAGATGCCCCATTAAACAGCCCCACACATGTTAGTGTTATTGATTACTCAATCACCTTTAAGAAAAAAGTGGATATGGATGAACTTGCAACGGTTTTGGCCCAATATCCTTTGCATTATACACATGTCCTTACATATTTCGGTGAAAAGATGTGCATCTTTGCAATTGTGCAAAGTCTATGGTGTCACTTCATGTCTCTCTCTCTCTCTCTCTCTCTCTCTCTCTCTCTCTCTCTCTCTCTAAAAGGGATCTTTGCCTACCTGAATTACCGAGTGCCTCGCACCAGAAAGGAGATATTTGAGACGCTGGTGAAGGGACTGCAGAGACTGGAGTACAGAGGATACGATTCAGCAGGTAAGACACTTGGCTTCACAGTGTATATGTACACACACACACATACACACACAAACACACACATGCACAAAAGCTAATAGTGCTCCCTGGCAGCAGCTGTGTGTCGCGTCCAAAATCTTAGCAACATTCGACAGCACTCAAAGCAATAAGAAACTGTGAGGATTTGGAGTTACATCACTGTAATTACACACATAGACACATGATTCTCGTTACCCATCAATCAGCAACATAGTGTCTTAGTCTGAAATGAACATAATGAAGCAAAACTGGTATAACAGCCAACGCCTATAATCATTTCATAAAGTGAGGCAGGTGCATTGTTTTAAAGTAATAAAATCAGAGAGGAGGTTTTGAAAATAAACTAGGTGCAAAAAATGAATTTGCCGAGAGCGATCCCTTAGGAAGCTCCAGTGACTTCTGTTGCCACCTTGACATTTCATATTGTTCAAACACACACACACACACACACCCTGTCACACACACGCACACTTTGTGTTTGTTCATCCTATTTGAGGAAGATGAAGCCTCCCAACTAAGAGGCCCTTTAATGGCCGGCAAACACCACATCTTACACACACACACACACACACACACACACGTACACACAGAGACACACACCCACGCTAAATAATACTAATTAAGTCCCGGATCACTACTCGTTTGCAGGCATCGCTGTGGACGGTCCTAGGAAGACCGCCTCTGATATCAACAACAATGAGATCTGCTTGATCAAGAAGAAAGGGAAGGTCAAGGCTCTGGACGAGGAGCTTTACAGTGAGTTCACGCGTCCGTGTTCTGGCGACTTGTTTTCCTGTAAAACCCAGTTTTCCGATGTTTGATCGGTGTTGCGTTTTTGCTTGTTCAGAGAAAGACTCGCTGGACCTGGACGAGGAGCTGTGCACACACTTCGGCATCGCTCACACTCGCTGGGCCACACACGGAGAGCCGAGCCCCGTCAACAGCCACCCTCACCGCTCTGACAAGGGAAACGGTAATATGCGCTTACGCTCCTTAATGCACCGGCATGCATCACATGCACAGTACAGGTCAAATTATCAACATCCAAGGCTAACCAATTATTAATATGCAATAAAAAAGCTGGATTATCAATTAATTAATGGTGTTTTAAAGCTTTGATGAAACACGGCGGCTTCAAAGGATAAATCAAGATCAACTCTGCCCTTTATTTTATGTGACTCATTAACTATCGTGCTCTGAATCCCTTCATTTTGATGCAGTCATAACAAGCCCATGCAGATCATTAAATAAAACGGTCAGAGTGCATTATACCGTATTTTAACACACCTTCCATTCCAACCAAACATACGCCCGTCTCGGTGTCATTCATGTGCCATGTTCATAGGCGTGTCAGTACATCACTCTAATCATTTTTGACCTTTGGCCTCTTTTGTCCAATCTCTTCACTCTCACTGACCTTTTTTTTTTTTCTCTCAGAGTTTGTCGTCATCCACAATGGCATCATCACCAACTACAAAGAGCTGAAGGCATACCTCGTAAGTCACCTTATCATCAGGAAATTCTTTTGTATAAACAACTGATTCATGACCCTTGCACAACAGCAAAACATCCCTCAAATGAGTCCCGGAGACTATATAATGTCACTATGTTTGGCCACGATATTCTGTGTACAAATGAGGTAAATATACATTTCAGGCTGCATCATTTGTTTATTCAGCAGGGTTACTGTCCGCAGCAACCAGTACATGCAAAGGATCTACAAAACATTGTGTTGATGGGTTGAGACTGCATGAATTTTAAATATATTCATAAGATGACAAAGAAAACTGATTATTGACGGGTTTTTGTTTGTTTTCAAATGGCTGTCAGCACTAGAACTATTTATTGAAGCAACATTATTCAGTATTACTCATTAACTAAGGAGTGATTTGTTGCCACATTGTACTTGGGCAAAAGTCAGACCTGACTGGAATATACAAACACGAAACCATTGATCAAATTGAAGAAAGGAGATTGCTTTCTAGTAATATAGTTCTGTTGAAGAAAGGAGAAAATCAACACATTAAATGCTGAGAAATCACATTTTCGTGACGTTTTTACTCATAAACTCTGTTCAAACTAGATTGTTGGACATACTGTGGAATTACTTCATCGGCTAATTAGTGTAGATTACATCAGATCAGATCTTATCAGCCGATGACATTTTTATTGATTTAAAGGGACAGTGTGCAGCATTTGATGGATCTACATGCATAAATGGAATATAACATAAAAAAATGTTATTCTTAGCGTGCAGTCCCGTTGCCTTAGAATGAGCCGTTGTTTACATATAACAGGTAAAAATAATTATTAACACACCATTGCAAAATACTACAGCAATTTAAATATGAATATTTAAATAATTCAGACTATACAATGTGGCAATGAGGTAGGAGGCCATTGACCCTGGGACTGATTTGATGGTCTCTAGTTTGAACATCATGTTTATTGTCTTCTACCTTTGTTTGATGATATAATTGTATCATATTAATTTTGTGTGATGCTGAAGATCTTGCAGGATGACTGATTATATCCTCAGGTTGTTTATGTTGTTTGTATTGATATCAACTGCACCTTCCTCAGATCGCCAAAGGATACGAGTTTGAGTCCGAGACTGACACAGAGGTGATCCCCAAATTGACCAAATATGTTTACGACAACCGAGAGAATGAAGGCATCAGCTTCTCCACCCTGGTGGAGCGGGTCATCCAGCAGCTGGTGAGTAGCTCACGCAGAGCGACACACAACACCTTTACAGCAGCACAGTTAGCGTTAGCATGCTAATCTTTGTTTTGTTGTCAGATATGTGCTTCCGGATATTTCTTCTGCAAGTGAGCAGTGAAGGAATGCGCGTTACTAAGTACATCTACTCCAGTGTCATTCAGTTTTGACATACTTTTACTTAAGTATTTCTTGGTTGTGCTATTACAAAAGGAAATATTGTACTTTTTACTCCTACATTTGCAGCTATAGTTACAAGCTAATAACAGGAGATATGCTTATATTTCATCATAAGCACTATACAACACCAATACTGCTAATGTAATACTGTGAAAGGAGACACTTTAAGTACCTTTTCTGATAACCCTTATACTTCATAATCATGTAGCATTTAGAATTTTAAGACCATAGTATTTCCTTAATTTACTTAAGTAAAATAGTCTTTCTTCCAGCTATGCCAGTGAGACACATCGTAGTTTTTTTGTTGTTCTTTGTCTTTGTTTCTAAATTTCGGGATTTCTTTTTTTAGAACCAGCTTTGTGTGTGTGTGTGTGTGTGTGTGTGTGTGTGTGTGTGTGTGTCAGAGAGATTGGTCAATGACATATTTTATGACACAAAGCTACATGATGCTATCCTTCGTATCAGGAAGCTGCTTCTAAAAATTTCCATGTGTGCTTGAATTTCCCGTCCATAAAAACGTTTTACACCATCACAAAAATAGTCTCTATGGCAACCGTAATACCAGCATCACAAGTGACATCATCGCTCATAGAAACAGATTTTATTTGGGGGGGGGGGGGTCTCTTTCGCATTGTGACGTTCACGCTTCAGAGCTCGATGCTTTTTTCCCCCGCTTGGAGTCGATTCTCTCTCCTCAGAAGGACAGAGGAGGCACAAAGCAGCCATTTTGAATTCGGACTAATGGGAACCAGATAACAGCGTCAGGACCACAACAGCCTCCCACTCTTCCCCCCCACCACCACCACTTTCAACACCACACAAACACACTCCAAGCTAGTTCGGAGACTAACCCCCACAGGCAGCATTGCTGTTAGTGCTTTCGAAACACAGCTGATGTTGTACAATAGAGGTCTTTTTTCTCTTAACCCCCCCATTCACCACTGCTTACCACACCCCCCGACACTACTGCCAAACCTCAGAAGAAACGTTTGTTTGTGTCCTGAAAATGTTTCCCTTAAAGGTTACATGCTTTCCAGGAATTACACCATTGCCTACATATTATCGTGTTTATACTTTTAATTGTTTCTCCTTTTTCTTCTCAAACAGTCGACGTCAGCGTTGGCGTATTCCCGTCTTTCGTCAAGCTATTGTAAACGCAGTGTTTCCTCTGCTTCTTTGTGTCTCAGGAGGGGGCCTTCGCTCTGGTGTTTAAAAGCCGTCATTACCCCGGGGAGGCCGTGTCCACCAGGTGGGTAACATTGCACACACGGCGACATTTCACTCTACGTTTTTGGTCCCCGAGTCTGTGCACTGAGCCGAACTCGCTGGAGATGAGTCATCTCTGTTGTTGCAACTGTGAAGCAACACCAGATTTCGAGGTTTATTTGAGGAGACTTTTGATTCAGTTGTCAGGGTTTTTAGTTTAACATCCGTTAAATGAGACGTGCCATGACTCTGGAATGGGCTTTGCTTTGTAACGGCGAATGGAAAATGTTTTCTGTGTCTGAATGTGTGTAGATTTGTCAGTGGGGTCTGCATCTTAAAGACTCAGACAGAGAGAGGGGCAGAGGTTGAATTCAGGTTCCCTTTCTCCCTCCTGGGCCTCTGGCCTCTGGGCCGCTGCCTCTACGCCTGCTTCTCTGTGACTCATTAATGAAGAGACTTCAGGGTTTCCTGTTTCTGCTGCTGGGAAATCCCCCTTGCCAGAAACTTGAAAAACTCCTGGTTGATCGCTGCACATCATTCATTTTATTTTTACTTTATACCTTCTCTGGTTCAGTTGAACTGACCTGGATTCGGGGGAAGGGAGATATCTGGAGCACAGGAATGAGGAGGGCAAAAGGGCAACAAAGTAAAGCGAGATAAGTAGGCCCTTATTTATGATGCATGCAAACAGTTTGCAGCCATCGCCAGCGATGCAGCTAAAGTCAGAAAACCTTTGTTTGTCTCTTGTGTGCTTGTAGTTTCTGGAGAGAAGATTCTGATGTCGGTGTATTGCTCAGCTTTCGCTGACTCAATTTTGCGGTTAATACAGTGAACAATCAGCATTGTTTCCTAGAACGGAGGGATGAGGGGATGTTTGTAATTATCTAGCGACCCTCAATTTGTCATCGAGGATCAACCTGGCAACAGAACCTTCTACTTCTTCTCAGCTTCTCTTTCTGTAACGTTCTCTCAACCTGCTCTTCCTCCTCTGTCGTTCTTTCCGCCACCCCGTCTTCCTCTTTACTACCTCCCTGGTTCTGTTTCATCCCTTCGCTTCCCGTCTCCCCTGGTCTCTCCCTCCCTCAGGGTAAATATTGTATTGGATAGCGACCACATGTTTCTGTTTGCAAGCCTCCCCCTTTTCAAGCCCCACACCCCTTAAAACAACCCGCGGCCTTACGTCAGCATAGCTGAGCCCCAGAGAAGTGCCAAACAGAAAGACAAGAGCTAAGGAGAGGCCCTTTCGACGCGCTTTCTCAAGGGCTGGTGTCATAAAAACCAACTCACAATAACTCCTCGCCATCAAGTGGGTTGGTTTTCATATAGTGTTTGTGCTGCCGTCACACGTATGTGTGTGTAAAGGTTTCACGTATGAAAAGGCGAGTCTCCTCCCATCACCTGTCAGTGTGGGTGCACTTTCTCTGCCCATGTGGAAGCGGTAACCCAATGAGGAAGCACCGGCTCAGACCAGGAACTGTGCACAAATCCTCGAGGGATTTACAAAAACGGATCTGTTTACTGGACTGATGTGAAAGATTAGAGAGTTTAGATGAGATCTGGAACGAGGATGTCTGAGCTTCTGGCTGTTCAGAGACACAATCTGAGGATTGTAAATATTGACCTGGAGGTGTTACTGGTCGAAGAATAAAAGTACTTTTACTAATCACCACACGAGAGTGTATTTGCATGACGTTGTCGCGCTTTCTCTCCCTCATCCTCCTCACCCCGTCTCTTCCTCCCTCGCCTGCTTCGCCCTGGCCCCCGCAGGAGAGGGAGTCCACTGCTCATTGGTGTGCGGAGCGAGCACGAGCTGACGACTGAAAACATCCCCGTCCAGTACAACAGTGGTGAGCTCTGTTCCTGTCTGTCTGCCATCAGCCGCGTACACTGCAGCCCGTCTGCATGCTCACACAGACACACAGTCATATTCACAGCAGCAGAGAGAGTATTCATAAACCGTTAGCTTATGTTAAATGATCGGATATTATCTTGATGGTCATTCATGTATTAAGATTAAGTCAGTTTGCAGTTAAAGGGATTTGACTTCTTGTTTAATCACAACAGATTTGTCAAAGTAGATCAGATCCCGACTGAACAGTTATGAGTCTTTGAACAGCTTTTTTTTAGTAGTTTTCAAAACTATATCACTGTTGTTAAAATATATTGTACTGTTTTAAATTAGAGAAACCATGAATTGTGTGTCAAATTCCCTACATTCACACTTCCTGACTCCCCAACCTGTTAGTGACTCTCAGCCTCGTTCTTTGCTACTGCATTATAATGTGAAACTCAAATATTTTTTGGGCACTATTTTCAGCCAGCAGGACGACTCCAAATAGACTACACCGGCCGTGTTTATTGTAATGAATGAACACATCAGCTTGTGCAACAGTGTGGCTCATTGATGTTAATAGTGTCAGGGAAATAATGGAGCTTTGTAGCACAGATGAATAAGTTAAATCAGGCGTTCCTACATAGATATAATGCTTTATAATGTCCTGTGATTACTATTAGTATGATGGAGCATTATAGGTAAGTGTTTATATCTGTAATTATACACATGAAATGGGTTTATAATGAATTGTAGATGTAGGCGTCATTGAAAGTGTGACCAAAATTTAGCATTTAGCAAGATATGCAGAAAGTTGCCTTATACTTTAACTCAAAACATGTTTCCTACCAAGGGAGCATCTTCTGTCTGGATAACAGTGTAATATTCATTTAATTTGAGTTTCTAAGATGTACGGTAACAAACCCTGCAAGATGTTTTGTGGTTCTGTTACTCATTTCGCAATAATTCAGATGAATTTCCAAATGACAGCTACAATCCCTGGCAGCGATTTAGGGAAAAAACTTTTTCTAAGAAAGAGAAAGAAAGAACAGAATTGACATCAACATAGAGAGAGAGAGGTTAAGACATAGTCTCTCATCTAGATATGATTGTTTGAGAAGAGCAACTGTTGTTATGATTCCTGCTTGTTTTGCATTTGCTTCCTTGTCTCTGCGATGCTTAGGACTGTGTCTTTGCTGCCTTATCTCTACTCTTAAAATAGGGTTCTTAATGGTTCATGCGAGTCCAGTCCAAAGTCCGAGGCAAAGTTAGGTGGTTCGGGGGCCAGAAGGGAGCCAAGCAGGGTGTGTCATTTTAGTGGTTGAAAAAAATCTTTGGCTCTTTCTTTTCTGAACATTTTATACAATGACTTATATCTCCATTACGGCACATCTTCTTTAAAGGCGCTTTATTGTTACAATATATTAAATACCATAATTACAATTAAGATACACAATTAAAACATTTTCTTTGCTGGAGATAAAACGGCAGATGTCTTTGCTCGACATCAGCGTTGAACGTTTTCTGATCTCGCCCGTGAAATCTGAATTTCATGACGTGACGAACCCATTACCATAGCAGCAACGACCCGACTTCACCTGGAAGAATTCAAGGGACGAACGCATCTTGATTGTTTTAGTCACTCAAAGTCACTGTGCAACCTCTGACCCTTGACCTCTGACTCCTGACCCCCATAGGTCACCACAAGGAGGGAGTCCAGGAGAAGAACAGCCACAATCGCTCCGAGGGCTTCAACGACATCGACTCGGTGGGGGACAGCCGGCCTGTGGAGTATTACTTTGCCTCTGACGCCAGGTGAGATAGCAGTTGTCTGAGTACTTTGTAGAATTATTGAATTCTTATCAGTCATGTGATTAATGTCACGCCTGTCTCTCCTTACTGTATCTATCAAGTATGAGGAACTATAATTGAAAAAGGAAGGTCAGTGCACTGAGGATCTTGTCACTGATTCATCATGTGCAGCCATCATCCTTATGAATGCAGTGCGCATTATTTCTAATCACCAGCAAGGGGCAACTCCACTGGTTGCATTCTGGGAGTACTCACAGTGTGTTTTCAGTTCATGAAAGTTAATTGGAACATTTCATTCCCTTAAAAATGTCTTATTCAGTGTAGGGCTGCACAATTAATCGAATTTTAATCACGATCACGATTTTGGCTGCCACGATTAAATTAAGATGATCGTCGGCGATTTTCTCAACCCAATAGTCAGCCGACCACCAGGGGGCGACCGAGGGTTAGGGCTTCATTAAGCTGCCTAAACTGCAAGCGAGCGAACCCTGCAGCAGCGGCAGCCTCAAATGATATAAAGGTACAGACACACCAACTCCGGCAACGGACGTCAAATCAACGGATCCCATTCATTGTCTATGTAGAGCAGGAGCTCCGCATGATGGATACGGCACGTCGAATTGGCGGCCCTGTCGCTGTATGTGAATTTGCATAACGTTCGATAGATTGAACTTTATGCAAATGCCGTCCGTCCAACGCAATGCCGCCGGCTCCAGAAACTTCGTTCAAACTATCAAACTAGGCAGTGTTGATCAAATATGAATCCAGATTCTGTTACTGCACTACACATTTCCCGCCTCAAATGTTTTCAGAAACATGCTTTAGCGTGTAGTTTAACTGTAAAATGAGATCGTTTGTGGCCCGGCCGCCATGTTGGAAACGGCAGAGCGAAACTCAAGTCCCGCCCACTTCCCAGGACGTCTATCCAATTGATCCAACTTGAACACAGAAGCGCCCACTCGCCGGTGCGTTCGACCATCCGTTCCGTCCGTATCCGTCGCTGCCGGAGTTGGTGTGTCTGTACCATAACAGTGTGAGAGCGTGTGTGAGACGCATGAGAGTGTGAGACGCGATGTCGGGAGCAGCATCTGGAGGTGAGGAGCAGCTTGTGCCTCGTAAGGGCTCCACTTCCATTGTGTGTCTGCATAGGCTTCATTTTTTTCATTTGTTTGCACTTTATGATTGCACTTTGCAATGGCATATTTAATGTTTGCCCTTTATCTTGGGTAAATTTTATTTTATTATTTATAATTTATGATTATTTTAAGTTTCAATGTGAAGATTTGTCCACATGTTTCTTAAAAAAAGTGCAATAAAAAGACATGTTTTACCGAACATAATGAATAATCGTGATTAATAATCGTGATTACAATATTGATCAAAATAATCGTGATTATCATTTTGGCCATAATCGTGCAGCCCTAATTCAGTGTTTGGTTGTACTGAGCTCTGCCCTCTCGTGTCCCTTCTGGTAAAAAAAAACAACAAAAATGCCTAAAATTCCAAACTCAAGGCTTCAAAACAGCAGTCCAAAAAAAACAAAACAGATGGGTGATGCCACTTCACATGACTCCTGTTATCTCTACCCACAGTGCCATCATCGAGCACACCAACAAGGTGTTGTACCTGGAGGATAACGACATGGCGGTGGTGACCGGCGGGAAACTCTCCATCCACAGGATGAACCGGCAGGTTGGTGAAGATCCAGTCAGGGCAATCCAGACCCTGCAGATGGAGCTGCAGCAGATCATGAAAGGTCAGATAATAATCAAAAAGATAGCTGGTGGCTATATGGACAATACATGGCTTTTATTTTACACTATATTCAATTTAGACATGGAGTTAAGCTAAAAAGGAACGTCTAACACATAAAAGAGAGCAGTTTTTGAACACAGCTTGCAACAAATATTGAATAAAAAATACTTTCAGGTCAGTAGATTTTGGTGTATAAAAATTGGTTCTCTCATTGGTTTTCTTACAATGAATGCATTTAACACTGGTTCCAGGATGTGGACCCTACACAATCTTGACAACTTCAATTATACCCAAGCAACAAGGTCATGCATGGAGGTGTGTGCCTAGTCGTAGCTGTCTAGTCTCAACACAATGCCGGTCTCCACCCTGCATCAACAAAACGGAGACACAACATCTTTTAACCTTTCTGATTAGACGCACATCTTGACTTGCTGACAACGTAAGGGAAAGAACAGTCGAGTGTCAGTCGACTGTGACTTCGAGAGCCACATACTTTATATTTTATATACACAACAGTATTTTTCCACCACACCTACTGAATACACTGAAAACATTCATGCAGCCCGACCAATCAAGTTTATCATGAAGACCCCTACTTGCTCGCCCTCTGCTGGCTGAAAGTAAAAACATAACACAGCTGTCGGTTTTTCATTTTTTTTTGTCTCTTGGGGACATTCTGCATGTCCTCACACGTCATGTCCATATGTGTCTCTCTTTGCAGGTAACTTTGACGCCTTCATGCAGAAGGAGATCTTTGAGCAGCCGGAGTCAGTCGTCAACACCATGAGAGGACGGATTTGTTTTGACACCAACGCAGGTGACTGATTTTTTCGAAACCCCCCTTCAGATCAGTTTGAATGATATGTAGAACAACTGGTCCCATGAACAGTATCATCAGGATGTAATTAAAGGATATAGGATCTGCATCCGTTTGCTGTCCTCCTTATTAATTGTCTATTTGAACAAAGACGTAATCAGAGACTAAAATATTTATTTGCCCTTATTTAACCGCCTACTAATGTAACCGTCATCCATTCCCTCAGTGATTCTCGGTGGGCTGAAGGATCACCTGAAAGAAATCAAACGTTGCAGACGGCTGATTGTGATTGGCTGCGGCACTAGCTTCCACGCTGCAGTGGCTGTGAGTAGAGCTATCAAACCTTAGGATGAGCATGGTAACGATCATTCTCTGTGATTAGTTAAAGTAAAAGCACAAACTTACTGTTTGTATTGAGAGCAGAGATGATGATGATGGTGGTGGTGAAACTGTGGCCTTTTGTTTCCTTATATTTTTCAGACCAGACAAGTCCTCGAGGAGCTTACAGAGCTGTCCGTCATGGTGGAGCTGGCAAGCGACTTCCTGGACCGTAACACACCTGTCTTTAGAGACGACGTTTGCTTCTTCATCAGCCAGTCAGGTGAAAAAACGCACAAAAACATCATATTTCTGTCTTCTGAGGTCATTGGTTAGGTTTTGATGGGTTTTGATGGGTTTTTTTTGATTTGTCAAAAACATTAATTTGAGATGATGGTCGTTGTTTATTAGAATAATTTGTCAATGAAATTTACTTGCCTGATACCATCATATTGGGGTTTTTACCTCCAGCAGTTTTGTGCTGTTATTGTGCTGTAGTTCTACATGGTAAACATATCCAATCGTTCCCTCTGATCCCGCAGGAGAGACAGCAGACACCCTGATGGCACTTCGCTACTGCAAGGGCCAAGGTGCCCTGACGGTTGGTATAACCAACACTGTGGGCAGCTCCATTTGTCGGGAAACAGAATGCGGAGTCCACATCAATGCTGGGCCGGAGATAGGAGTGGCCAGCACCAAGGTAGAGTTTCTACTGTGCATCTCATCTTTGCAGCAATAAGTAAATCACTATAAATGCTTCATATACACAGTTATTTATTCAGCAGCAGCAACGCTTTGGGGTTATATGAGTGTTTCTTGTGCATGTAAACCAGGCCTACACCAGTCAGTTCGTGGCCCTC
Organism: Chelidonichthys spinosus; assembly: GCA_029853015.1. Lineage (NCBI taxonomy): Eukaryota > Metazoa > Chordata > Actinopteri > Perciformes > Triglidae > Chelidonichthys > Chelidonichthys spinosus. The sequence continues at coordinate 8,410,731 of CM056823.1, read as the reverse complement.
ACCATGTTTGGCCTGATGATGAGCGAGGACAGGCTCTCCCTACAGCAGAGAAGACTGGAGATCATCCACGGCCTCAAGGTGCTACCTGGTCAGTTCAATAAGATTAATAAATCACAACAAAAAGTCTTTAAAAAGAAATGTGTGCATGTGCATTATATGACCATAATACCTCCATCTTCACATGAACTCTTCTACCTAGACCTGATAAAACAGGTGTTGGCCCTGGACAACAAAATAAAGACCATTGCTGATGAACTGTACAAGCAGAAGTCTCTTCTGGTCATGGGCCGAGGTTTCCACTACGCCACCTGCCTCGAGGGGGCGCTGGTGAGTTGAGAACAGTAGAGCCACAGTAGTCTGTTGAAAAAAATGCAATTTACTCCATCAGAATAACCTGAAAGATGAGGACAAAGTAGAAAAATCAGATGACATAACAGGGTTGTGATGTGTGCAGTGCTGCATGTGTCATCATTATGCCACCATAGAATGGAACATTGGTAAAATTCTATAAAGCCACATCACACAAATTGCCTACTTATCTATGTTCTCTACTGACGCCAATCAGTAGCTGCAATCAGGCAGTAGAACATGCACCATTTTTGGCCAAAGCGTTTTTAAAGTGTTCGAACCCTGATATTGTCGTGAGCTACAGTGTCATTATAAACTAGATTATTTTATAAGATTTAAAAATATAATTTATTTGACACTGAATGCCAATTATTTGTTGTTTTTTTGTGTGAAACATTTATACTACCATCTTGGCCAAGACTCTTTGGTAAATGAGATTCATAAATAAAGGTTAAATATATTTTTAAAATGTGGGTTATGTTTTTACTCGAATGCAGAAAATCAAGGAGATCACTTACATGCACTCCGAGGGCATCCTGGCCGGGGAGCTGAAGCACGGCCCTCTGGCACTTATAGACAAAGACATGCCGGTCATCATGATCATCATGAGGGACGCCTGCTACACCAAGTGCCAGAACGCTCTGCAACAAGTCACCGCCAGATCGGTAAGTCCTGGAAAAATTGAGTGTAAGAGACCTGCAGGCACTGGAACACACACCTGGACACTTGCACACAAATGTTAAGTTCATGAGTGCAATACAACAAAATGATCTTCCTGCTTACGTCTCTCTCTCTCTCTCTGTCCGTCAGGGTCGGCCCATCATTCTTTGTTGCCAGGACGACCCTGAGATGAGTGAGATTGCCTACCACACCATCGAGCTGCCGCACACTGTGGACTGTCTGCAAGGCATCCTCAGTGTCATCCCCCTGCAGCTGCTGTCCTTCCACCTGGCCGTCCTGCGAGGATATGACGTGAGTTCGACTCAAGCTATCCGTGCAAATTCTCACTGTGTATGAAAAGCAGGTTTCAAAACATATCGCTTTTTATCTACCAACTTTTTCGTGTGCTAATCTGATCACTGGTCCAAGCCGCATAAATGAGGGCGAGCATACAAACAATTGGTTAGATTTTGAAATGGAATATGACATTTAAATGCACTTGTGTTCTAAAACATCTTGTGCTTGTATATTTACCTATTTGAATGCTTTAAGTTGCGTCTATTTATGCATGGCGTGGATGTTGTTGCATATGATTTTAAATGCCATGCTAAGACTGAAGTTCAGGTTATGCAGTTTTTTCCGACATTTATGTTCAAGTCTCAACATGTCAATGGAATTTAATTTACATACTGTCACATTTCATCTCCCTCATGAATTGTATTTACATAGTTTACAAAGTTATGGCATGTGTAATCAGTCAAGAACAGGATGTGATCAGTGACTCAGGCAGTAATGTGTACATTGTGCTTTTACACCTTCAAGAAAGCGAATCCATCTGTTGCACCTTGTGTTATCCACCTTTTCTAAGCTTGGTAATGTGTGTTTGTTCTCACGTCCGTCCTAGTTAACAAACAAGCGAATGCACTTCATGTGACAACGCACAGTCCAGGATATTTGCTCCAACAAGCTGCTTTCTCTTTTTGCAGGTTGACTTCCCCAGAAACCTGGCCAAATCTGTGACCGTGGAGTAAAAATACTGTTCGCAAAGCACAGGAGAAGAGAAAGGAGGCTCATAGATTTACAGTCCAAAAGTGCAATTTGTTCAGTATGTTTGTTGTTGCGCGTGTGAGTGGCGAGATGGGGGTGAAGTCGGGCACTTTGCATGGGTGTGGGCGTGGACGAGGGTGTGAGTGAGAGTGAGAGAAAGTGACAAATGGAAGAGGGAAATATACGGTACAATTACCTTTTTTTTAAAAGAGAAATGTGAAGTCCAAATCCGACTAATTAAAACACTGCTGAGGACGTGCCAGTGCCATTAAGGCTTTTGCGGAACAATCTATGAAAACAATATTCACACATCCAAAGCAACCAACATGCAGTGTCTTTTTCTTATCTCGAGACGAGCCGAAAACAGTACAGGCTTAAGGGGAAAGCATTGATATGGTGTATTGAAGTGTTTACAGTTGTGCAATATGGGGACCAAATGTGCATTACGTATGCACACAATCATGAGTGAAGTGATTTATTCTCTTTCTGTTTTATGATTTTATTATGTCTTTTGGGGGCGCCTTACCTTTCTTTGCATTATGGGAAACGTAGGAATCAAGCTTTTATTCCAGGATGCTCTGAATGATGAACATCTCATGTTTTTATTTCACTGCACATTCATTCCATCACTGTGCCTGGTTTATTTCAATATTTTTAGCAGAAGCTCGCATAAGGAAATTCCTCAATCTGGCTCTTACATTATTACTTGATTATTTTTTTTGTTATGTTGCTGATCGTTTATGCTATTTTATTGTTTTTTCATTTTAATTTAAAATATATTGTGTGTGTCTGTTCTGTTTAACAGAATTGCAGTTTCCAACATCAGCTCATGGTACAATATGAACTTTGTTCCTGACTTTCTTTACACTTATTCTTGTCATAGGTTGGAGCATTTCCATACAAATACATGATAATAATCATAATTATTTAAAGAGCACTCATGCAGCAAAAAAAGAGAAGAAATTATGTACCGTGACTTTCAATAAAATGTTTGTTTTGTCAGCTGTATGTATGGGTTTATAATAATGATAATATTCTGTATTTATCTGATATTTTATAGGGGCTTAAGAGAGGGTTTGATTTATATCTTTTACTGTGATTGTATTTTATACTGTGTTTTATAAATAAGCAGGCACTATCAATCAATAAATAGATAAAGCATTATATTCAATGTTTCCTCTTCCTTCCTTCTCAAAGCGACATTTTAATCAATAACATCCAGAGAAGTTTTTTTTTTCCCACAAAGTTTTTTGTGAAGGAGAAAAAAAAAAAAGTTTGCGCCCACGTAAACTGCGCGATGACGTCACCCGCATGCTCGCGCTGTGCTTGTTGTGGCGTTCCCCTTCCTCCGCACACCCCGGCCGCCGTCCCTCTCTGCTGCTGCCGCTGGAGTTAGCTAGGAACTGGAGGGAGGGAGGTCTATCTGTCGTGACAGCCCGGTCTCCTAAACTTTCTCCAAGTCTAGGCTGTGCCCGAAAGCCGGAGGGAGCGTCGTATCTGCGTGTTCGATGCATGGGAGTGCCCTGGGAAAAGCGAAGGGAGAAGGTAGGTCTCGCCGCTGCTCCTGCCGCCTCCTCTTGTCGTCCGTTGGTCCGTCGGAGCTTTCAGTTCAGCCCGGCCCGGCTACCGCATTGCTTCCGACAGAAGTGAAAAAGGACGGGGGGGGGGGGGGCAGGGTAGGCCTCGGTAACTTCGTAACCCGACGTGAATTTACGTCGGCTTGTTTAACCGATTATTTCCAACGGCGTTGGAGCACCGTAGTGCCAGCGGTGCTGCGGCCCCGGTGTGTGTGTCATACACGAGTAGTGACTTCATACCTGTGTGCGCGCGCGCGTGCGTGTTTTGAGTAGGCAAAGCTACGTGTGGACATTTTTTTGGGGGCTGAAATTCTCACTTTTACACCTGGCTTATGCCACAAAAGAGAGTTGTCAGTGTCCGTGGTTTTACCCATAGAGCCCCGCTGATGATGTCACTGCATTACACCGAGAGACATGACATGTCTGTGGGCCGAGCGTGCTCAGGTTCAAACCGGCACCACGGGCTGCCACGAAAACGGCTGTAGATGTGACGAAAAGCGAAACGCTAGTGCTGTGTTTTATTTGGCATGGTATGTCAGAGGCAAGTTTCAGCACGACTGCGGGATTAATCTGACACGTCTAAAATCTGAAGCATGTCAAAGCGTGATGTGCAGTTCAGTGAGATTGTAGTACATGTGCACACACAAGTACAGTGCAATACACACATATAACAAGGTTGTTTCAGGAAACGTGTCAGCAGCAACACGTGGTACTGGCATCCCCCCCATCACACATCATGAGCATCCTTCATCCTCTTCAATATACCGCTCTGGCTCTCTCAGCAGGCATCAGTGCAGAAGCAACAGCGGCCCGGATGTCGTTGCCCCCTGTGTGTTTTGTAACTCTGCCACATCAGGACGAGATGCCAGTTCTTCGGGCCATGATCTGATATCATAGCTAGCTCACTGACTCACATCCAGCTCCCGACAGAGAGCCAAGGCCACATCGGAGCCCAAGGCTGCACCGAACTGAGCTGCACAGTTGGTCGTGATGAGCATGGGTTGAGGATGGTGAAGGTCAATTCTCTATCAACTCGCTTGATAAGAAAAGTGTCCACGTTAACGAAACCATATGTGTTTTCATTCATATTATTCTCAGTAATGAGGGCTGACAAATACTTAGTGCACTTACAATGTTGTCTTGTCATGATTAGGTTTAAATATCACCATATTTTTTTGCCAAATACCTAAATATCGATATTGTTGGGTTGACTATTGTTGCATTGAAACGTTTTTGATTAAAAAAAAATGTATCAGTGATATAGTTATGATGAATAAGTGGGAAAAGGTGAGTAATAGAACAGCTAGTACAGTTTAAGTTAAGAAAATTAGGCTACATCACTTAATTGCAATGCAGCCTTTATTACCAGAAATAGACTAGATCCATAATCTAAGACAATATCTCGTCTATTTGGAGAAACGGGTCTGCACACAGTTATTTATGGTTATGATTTGCAATATCAATACACTGAATATAAGTGTGTTTATAGAAAACACATACATGATACTGACATGTCTTTGCAGCCTAGATGTTTGGGAAGCAGAGGCCAGTTGACTACAGACCATTAGTTCTTGTACTAGAAGCTGCCGGTTTTGCATTAGGACCGAACAACATGTGAAAATGATTAATTGCATCTTCTTTTGTTTTTTTTAGACCAATATTGCGATTGCCATTCAGTATGCAATTTTTAGTTCCTTATCTGCTGTATTTCTCACACTAATCATAGTATGACTAACACAGTATTGGATACAGTCAAAATATAAACTGCTCTGTCACGTTATGTATTTTGCATCTCATGATGAAATGAGATGAATTGATGCATTGTCATGAACATATCTTTATTTATTTAGCTATTGAAGTATAAAAAGAATAGAATATTATAACTTGTAACGTGAAGCCTTGTACAAATATATATATATAATTTAGAATAATCTTTCTCCTCTCCATTGAGTAATAGTACTGTAACAAGCTAAAGGGCACACTGACTATGCCTCTACCACTCTAAAAATATTTAGATAACTCAAAGCCTGGTTCTAAACATTTAACTGTTGCTGCTTCACGGTCGGGAAGCACAGAGAGATATTAATTTGTCTCCGGGGCAGAAGTTGATTCCCTTCACTTTACCCAGCATTCATACACATACACTATATATAGGGATGTCACATTAGCAGAAATGTTGTAGTTGATGCTAATACCAGTGACATTTTCACAAATCTTGATTCCCAATTTGATACCGCGGTAAAAACAAAACAATGAATCGGCATGTAATTATTATTATTATTATTATTTTTTTGAATTAGCTCTTTATTTCTGGTTTTGACAGTACAGCATGAAACACATGAACATAGATGCCTACACATACTTAAACCCCTGACAAATATAGTTCTTATTCTTTTTTGTTTTTACAGAACCTACTCTCCACACACACACGCAAAAAAAAAAGACCCCCACACACACACACACACACACACACACACACACACACACACACACACACACACACACCCCACCAAAAAAAACCCAGACAAACAACAAAAGCAGAAGGTTTACACAGTCAGTACCAAGTACCAAGGGGACTCAAACAGCAATACACAAACAGCACATCAAGATCTAGGAATGTATCCTGAAACCTCAGTCCATGCCAGGCCGCAGAGACTCCGGAGAGCCTGGGCCCCATCGTCTCCAATATATTCTAGAAAGGGGTCCCAGATTTGAAAGAACTTAAACGGTTTATCATTAAGCCAGAAGCTTATAGCCTCTAGGGGGAGAAGTTCCATAATACTCCGGATCCAATGTGAGATTGTGGGGACAGAGTCTGAAATCCATTGTAGAAGAATACATCTGAATCCCATATAATTGAACATGCTCCCCTTTACCATTCCAGTTCTGGCATTCTGCTTTTTGCAAACGTATTATTAATTCCTGATGATTCACCTCTAGTTTCTCACCCAAAACTACATTTTCTAACTACAATTAGCTAGTTAGCTAGGACGTTCTTGTGTTGCTGAGACAGCGAAAAGGTCTTGAACAGAGATCATTTCCTCCAGATTTGTCTGTTTGAAAAATTTCAGAATGTTTGTAAGATATGTGGTTCATGGGGGAAAAAAATAGCAGATATTACAAATATTCACTCTGGTGACTAGGTGGCGAAAGAATCGGTCCTAATCTGTGTCAAATTTTCCGTTGCGGCTCTGCACTGTGGGATGTCGCTCTTGTGAATTATTTCTGGTCGTACCGTGAGCGTCAAAGCGCTCTACGTGTTGTTTTTTTTATCATTTACCGTCATCCGCATGCGTCATAGATCACAGGGCGTTTGAAGACGATGAATCGCTCCGCACTAGTTCCGTTGGCAATTAATAGTGACTGATCATGTGTAATGCACTGTAGAAGTCAAAATTATACGCGTAATAGTGTGACCGAGGATTGGTATCTGTTTGTTTGGTAATTAGCCATTGTATGTGTGTTATTTTATCCAACACAATGATGACTTGTCGATAATGAGATTGCCTTTTAACTTACTGTCATCATAACTGAGGCCAAGCGGTGTGATTAATGCTCACCTCTTTGTTAAGTATGTCAGTGACCTAATAAGTCGTTAAACCTGTTTATTCTTTATGTCTTTGTATCCTAAAAGTCTCTGATGTGCCCCACGTGGAGCTTACCTGCAATTGGCCTGGATTTCACTTGGGGGGCATTCATCTTCGTCTACAGTAATCGAATCCTCTTTGGATTTGAGCAAGTTCCTCAGTGCCATGTGGGCCAGAACTATAGAACAGGTGTCTGCTGTAGTCTGTCTAGCTTTCTGAGACTCTGTTCAATATATCTGTGCTGAGTCAACCGCACATTTAACCTATGGTCGGGCCTAGTCTGGCTGTAAGTGAGGGATTTGCTGTGCCTGCTCCCGAAATGGTTTGGGTTATGATTAATGGCCCCATTCATGGTGTTCTTTAGCTTGTTGTTTTTTGTGCACCAGACATTGAGGGCCAAATGGGTAAAAAAAAAAGAAGTGTCACGTTTAGCCAATGCAGCATCGAAGCTAAGATAGCAGAGGCGGTATTTTTCTCAGAGGGAAATGTGTTGGAGGATATTGGACGCACAAGATGTTAAATGTGCTCTGGTCTAGAATCCATGCTGCATGCATGTCACGATAATGTTTCTGCTGCACCTGCATTCTAAACAATAATGTAATCAAGTGGGAAAAGCTCTGCTTTGATCGCCAAAATATTCATCACAAATAGCCCGTTGGTACCATTTAGTCACTGAGTGGGGATATGTCTGAGGAGGCTACAGGGAAGATGGGAGAAGCCCAGAAAAGGACAGAGGAGTGAGAGACTGCCAGGAGCATAAAAGGACGAGCAAAGGAAGACAGAGCCAAGAAAAATGGAAAAACTGAGACAAGCACAAAGGAAGTAAAGGTGTTTGTCAGCTCTCCCCCTCGGGTGCAGCGAGAGAGCCAGCTTGGACGTGCAAGGCAGGAAGGCAGAGGAAGAAAGTAGAGAGAGATGAGAAGGATTCATTTTTCATCCGAGTAATGGTGCGGTTGCAGACTCGACTACATCAGAAGATGATGTTTTTTTTTTTCAGTGTTTACAAAACAACATAGGAAAGAGAAAAGATGGTATATTCAAGAGGGATTTGGGTTATAAAAGAAACTATTCAGAACCAATATAGGCAATTAACAAAATACATTAACAAAAAGAATGAAATCCCTACAATTTGAAGGCTTATATCATCAGTTTGTTATATTTGTTGTTTGTCTTTTCAATGCCACACAATGTAGACATAATGTACCCTCTCTCCACTAATAATGTCATAATAAAGGCAGTAACCGTCAGGTCAGCTCTAGATTCTGCTGCAGTTCTTTATGATGCTGTCACAGTGTTGAAGCTGATACTATGTAGCTTTACAGGTCACGCAGCCTGAGGGGGTTTTTCTTTGGCTTTGTTTGATCATAACCTCTTTCTAGTGTTCGTGTCCTTGACATCTGTCAAACACAGAGCTAAAATATAATACTCTGATAATATAATAAAATCATTTAACCTGTGGCTGTTTTCTGAAGGAATGACAAACAGCCGTGACTACTCGCTGTTGCGTAGCTACACAATAGTGTGCCCTCGCCCACACACATACACACACCCCTAGCCAAGAATAATACTCCTCCTCCACTTCCTGCCTGAGGAATCAATGCTAACACAGACACTTTATTTTTTTAATAAACGCATCATGCGATGACATCTGTTGTTACGTACCAGTTACCGTGGGCTCATCCCATGCTGTCGGGATGAAGCTGGATGCAAATTAAAGAATACTGAACATGGCTCATGGTGCTTGCATCGGTGTGTGTGTGTGAGTTATGTATGTGTTTACTGTTCATGAGTGTGTCGGCCCGAGTTTGGATATGGCAGCGGGAGCCACGGGAACAACAAGCTGTCAGCGGCCTCTGTTCTACACACACAAACATTTGCAGCCTCGTCTTCAGCTCCGATCCACTGTTCCTGTGTCAGACGAACAAACTGGGCAGGAAACGGTGATGGATGGGTTGGCTTTTGGACTGGACTGGGACTGGACAGATGGAACCATATTAGGCTCTGTCATTCACTGTAGGATTCAGTGGATGAGGGGGAAAAATGGTCTTTTATAGGTGCAATAAAAAAGGCTTATTAGCATGTTCACTATTCTGATTGGCCATTTTGAGATGTTTTCTTCTGTCTCTCCCCCCTCCTGCAGACAGTGCTGGTGGTCCTGACTGTTCAGCAGGATGAGTGAGGCGGAGGGCCAGTTCTACAGCGTTCAGGTGGGCGACTCCACCTTCACCGTTCTCAAGCGCTACCAGCAGCTCCGCGCCATCGGCTCCGGGGCCCAGGGCATCGTTTGGTGAGAGGCTGCGCTTTTGTTAACATTTTAGGGAATTGCCTTGCCAGCGCCCAGGGCATTGTTAATAGTTCTGCCTAATTAGATAAACATGGTTTAGTGTGTCCCACTAGTGGTGAGTCTCTTCCCCTACAGACATTGTGACATGAAAAGCCACAAAATACTGCTTTAGTCATATCCGTGCTTTCCCTACTATGACTGCTGTGAAAAATGCCTATGGTGGTCATGTCAGTTAGTCACATATTTAGCGTTTTTTTTTCCCCATGAAATTGCCGGTTAGTCAGACAACAGCTTTTCTCTGCCGAATGCATTAATTTTCTTCCTCAATAACCCTTTGTCTCCGTCTCTTCCCTCTATACAATGTGACCAGCTCTGCTCTAGATACAGTCCTTGGTATACCGGTGGCAGTGAAAAAGCTGTGTCGACCCTTCCAGAACCAGACCCATGCTAAGCGTGCCTACAGGGAGCTGGTGCTGCTCAAATGTGTCAATCACAAAAATGTAAGGCTTCCATTTAAATGCTTGGGTCACACATTTTACAGTTTGTCTTCATAGACAGCTATAGTATGTACATTGAAGCAGCTTGGTTGAATACTTCCTGTTGACTGGCCATTAAGAGATCCTTTCCTTCTCTGCTTCCAATGTAAGTGTTGGAGGATAAAAGCATGTAACAAAGTTTTTATGAAGCTTATGTGAGACGTCAGCAGTTGCACAAATCAAGTGTGTGTCACCGAAAGTAGCAATGTTTTTGGTTCCTTATTTCCTCCTTGTGTTTCGTCCAGAGAGTTTTAGTGCACTGAGTTGAACTGTGGGATAGAAAGACAAATAGGGAAGTCTGTGGTAAAAACAGTGTAACTTTAGAAGATGCCCACTAAATTTGATTTACTCAGACTGCTGAACTCACATGCTAGCCTCAGCTGAAGTTTGCAATGTATTTTTGCACACAACAAGCCTTTTTCATAGGAAGGCATGTCGGACGGGATCTCTTAATGACCGGTATGAACAAACAAAAAACGCTTCATTGTGCGTATGAATGCCGGATCATTGTTTTAAAACAGACTAGGATGTCTCAACTCGCAGCTGTCATAAAAACAGTCCTTTTAATCACATGTAATGTAATTGTTTTATTAAGATGGGAGTAAAGACTTGGAATCACAGATTAGAGAGAATCAGCTCGCTGCAATGTGGATGTAATTTCTTGCGGAGGAGTCCAGACAAACTCACTGGAGTGCTCTGTCCTCAGTCGGCTAGCTCTCCACAGTGGATGTAGATGGTGGAGTAAGAGAGTGGACTAAGGGCCTGTCTCTCTGCTTGCAGATCATCCGTCTGATCAATGTGTTCACGCCTCAGAAGTCCCTGGAGGAATTCCAGGACCTGTGAGTGACACTCGAGTGTTTCCCAACAATCTACTCTGTTTTCTTCAAGCTGAAGCTAGTGTTTAACTAGTATCCCTCTATTTATCAGCTTTTTATATACCCTCTCTCTCTCTCCTTGAATTGCTTCTTTGCGTTTGTCACTGTTCCTTGATGAACTCCTTTACTACCTTTTGACTGTCCCTCTTATAATCTCTTATCACTTGAATCACTTATCTGCCACTCTGAACCATTCCCCCCCCCCTGCTGGACTTCTTTTCGTTCCTCCCTCGGCTTTTAGGTATCTGGTGATGGAGTTGATGGATGCCAGCCTATGCCAGGTGATCCACATGGACCTGGACCATGAGAGGATGTCCTATCTGCTCTACCAGATCCTCTGTGGCATCAGGCACCTGCACTCAGCTGGCATCATCCACAGGGTAAATGGACAAGGGTTAATTGTGCTGTCGGCTAAATGTTAACAAGACAGTAATGTTTCTACACCATGCAGAAATATATCAAAGAGTCATTTAATATCAGTCTGAAAAGCAGTGTTTCACTGCCCTCTCTTGTTGGAAATTGTTGCTGCTGGTTGTTCAGAAGGCTGCTCTGTTGCCCAACAATCACACATCACTGCTGGGAGGCGAGGTGTCGCGAGGAATACCTCAAGGTTTATGTATATTTGTGTGTGCATGTTTCTATATTTAAAGTTTTTCTCTTCCTCAGGACCTGAAGCCCAGTAACATTGTGGTGAAGTCCGACTGCACTCTAAAGATCTTGGATTTTGGCCTGGCTCGGACGGCCTGCACTAATTTCATGATGACCCCATATGTGGTGACCAGATACTACCGTGCCCCCGAGGTCATACTGGGCATGAAGTATAAGGAGAATGGTAAGGACAGTCTTACAGCGGTAGTTTTAAACATCCTATGCCTTTAAAATGAGAGGGATGGTTGGTTATCATATAACACTGCTATAGCACTCTACAATTATTTTTGACATTTGGCATCAACAAAGGTATAATTGGATAAACATGATGTTGCATACAATAACAAAATGAACTGTTCAGAAGTTATAAATGCTTAAAAGAAATGTCCTTACTGAACCACTTATTCACCTTTGTGAATAGTGAATAGTGTTGTTTCTATAAAAGTATCAGTTTTTGCTATAAATTAGCATATTTGAGTTAGGTAGTAGTTATTTGTCTACAAAACACAGTCGATTTGATATCATATAGTGGAAGGTTTAATTTGTCAGGCTTGTATGTGGTCCCAGTCTTTCCCAGTCAGGAGTGTATCTATTCTGTTGAATCGGTCACAATGAATAGAGCATCCCATCTAAGTTTAAATAAATGTCCTAAAGTGGTCTGTATGATCTGGAGTAGACAGACCTTTCAGCTTCTGTGCAACTGAAATAGAGGGAAGAGGGGAGTTAATGGGCATTTGCCACATATGCGCGCGGAGAAAGAGAGGCGATCTACATACATCCCACTCTGCTAAGCACACACACAGGGAAAGTGATGAGGGAGCAACAGCTGTGTACACTGATAAGCAGAGCTGCAGAGGCGAGGAGAAAGGCCTGGAAGGCTGCGTCTGGTTTCCAAGCCAGGAAGAGAGGAAGAAAGCCAGCCTTAAGAAGAATATGAAAGCATCAGGTCATGGCACAGCTAGAGGATTGACTGAAATAACAACTTGTGTTTTGCATTTCAATGTTTCTCATTGAAATTTAAATCGTGGAGCACATCTGACATGTGTCTTTTTACGCTGTATATGTAACATACCTTATATATTGATCATTATTTCATCTGTTGTCTTTCTGTTTGCTTGTGTTATCTGTTCCCAGTGGACATCTGGTCAGTTGGTTGCATCATGGGAGAGATGGTGAAGGGCAGTGTCATCTTCCAGGGCACCGACCGTATCCTTAGCTGTTCTCTGTCACGGTCCCACCTTTCACCCTCCATCAAACCTCCATCTAACACAAACGCATGACGACCTCCTTGTGTTGTAGTTTTTCAAACACACTTGATTTTCCCCAGTTATGCCCCGTAAACATAATCTGTTGAACAGGACCGCTCCAGGATTTCCAGCATATCCCGATTTTTAATCAGAGAGCTCTGTGTGCTTCCTGCTGCCGTCAATGATTATTAAATCTGTGGAGTTGTTTTTTCAGATAGCCATAATCCCTTTAATTGATAGAGGGAATCCATTTGAAGCAATTCCAACCATTTGCATTTATATTGGCTGTTTCTCTGTTCCTAATGGGTTTGGTCACCTCTTCACTCAGCAGCTCCTTTCTGCGGCACTATTCATTTACGCCAGGGCGCGGTGCGATTCTGGGACAGATTGCTTTTTATCAGAGGAAGTAATAGCCTTTTACTGCAATTGTAATTGCAAAGTCGGAGAGCTAGCTGAATGTGCATATCTCTATATTTATTACTTTTCTTTTTTTTTATGTCACTATTGGATAGATCGTCATGAAATGTAACGCACCCATTCATGTTACCCTCAGGATGAAATGGAATAGCTGGTATTCCTAGCGCCGCTGTCAGGGTTCAGTAATACTTTGGTTTATGACCAAATACTTGCAAAACTACCAACATTCCCATCAACGTAAGCTGTGTTTCTTCTAATTGGCAAGTGTGCAGTGGGCATGCTAATGTTAGCATTTATGTCAAAGCACCACTCTGCCTCGATCTGCTAGCTCAACTGCGACCATAGACTTGTCGTGCATGAATTCCATGTATTTGATTATGTGCCTTATCTAATGATCCTCTCATTTACCGACGCGCGTACGTACCCATAATGCAGCTGAGTTGTCCATAACGAGCGTCCAGACATCGACCAGTGGAACAAGGTGATTGAGGTTCTGGGCACGCCCAGCCAGGAGTTCATGAGCCGACTGATGGAGACCGTGAGGAACTACGTGATGAACAAGCCGCAGTATTCTGGCGTCAGCTTTGCCGAGCTTTTTCCGGACTGGGCCTTTCCTTCCGACTCAGAACATGACAAACTGAAGAGTAAGAATTTTTGGACACTAAAATAAACTTATAATGCATTATTTTATTCAAAGAAAGGCATTTGTCTGCAGTATATTGATGTAATGAGACATTTCTCTACAAAATGACATGGACACAGGCTGGAAACCGAATCACTTATACAACTAGTTGACCGTGAGACCATGAGAATGACCATGTAGGTCAAAAGTGGTTCTGCCCTAATCTGTGGCATTTAGAGTTAGACATCACATCACTGAGCCAAGAGAACAAATCCTGACATTCCTGGAGATGTTACCCAACACCTAATCAGGTCTCATGAAGACCGCTTCAATTAACTGATGCCATGGGCCTGTTTCCATAGTAACACTGACTTCCCTCTGTTGCCATTATAGCAGGTCAAGCAAGGGACCTGCTGTCCAAAATGCTGGTGGTTGATCCTGAATGCCGCATCTCCGTAGAAGAAGCCCTCAACCACCCGTACATCCACGTATGGTACGACCCCGGAGAGGCCGACGCGGTGAGGACAGTTTGCAGCGTTGGTTCACGTTATCAATGCAGAGGCTGTCACCTTGCTGACGTGTGTGTTTTGTTTTGTTTCACAGCCGCCTCCCCAGATTTCAGATAAACAGCTGGAAGAAGAGAGAACACTCCATCGAGCAATGGAAAGGTAGCCTGCACTGCCCTCTAGGGATATCTATCAGTAGTGCATCTGAACTTCCTTACAGGAAACTAAACCGATTTAAAGAATCAAATTACTTTTAAAGTTAAAGCAAAACATTGCCAAATCAATCTTAATACCAGGGTTGAAACATAAAGATTATTAAAAACATACAATAGGAGCAAATAACAGCAGCTTTTGACATTTCTAAGAGTCGCTGGAATGACTACAAATAATGAATTTCCTACAAACTCCAGATTTCTAGTTTCCTGTACCTTTAAGGCTACATTGTGAGAACAGCACCTATCACATTCTGCTTTTCTACAGAACTCATTTACGAAGAGGTGATTGACTGGGAAGAGAGGAACAAGAATGGAGTGATGAAAGAAGACTGCTCGGGTACGTACATGGACCGTCTTCATTTGTTTTCTGCAATATTGGACACCAAACTCTTATATGTAGTGGAGTCAGAGCACAACTAGCTTAATGCTGGTTTCCTCATTGTGGTCACGCCGGTCCCACAAAAAAAACGTATAGGATCTGTTAATCCTAAGTGTTATTCTATTGTTATTGTGTGTGTCGTGTTTCAGACGTGGTGTCGGGTTCGGCCTCCCAGTCCTCATCAGCCAACGACATCTCGTCCATGTCCACGGAGCACACCTTGGCCTCGGACACAGACAGCAGCAGCATCGACACACTGACCGGACCGCTGGACGAGAGTCAGTGAACACGGTCTAGGCTACATGTGTCTGCCGGCCTCAGTCCTCCCCTCCCATTTACAATATCCAAATATCAATCAACCATCACCTTTCTCTTTACTCCATCCCCCCTTTCTGGTCTTTCCTTCTTTTTTTTGTCCTGTGTTTTTCTTCTTTTAAATGAATAGGTCTATTTTTCTATTTTCTTTGTGTGTGTGATCTGATGACCTTGTTGAACCTTTTCAATGTCAAACTTCGTTTTCAGATGGCTGCCTCGAGGTCAACGCTGTCTATTTTATCTGTTGGGTCAAAGGTCTCTCTTTGTCTTCTTAGTGGATATTGTTTACCTTGAGTATATATTGTCTGATTTATGCATCCATATTAATTTTTCAGGTTATCAGAAGGAGGTGGGGATTGTTGTTTTGTTCGGTATTTTAATAGTTTTATTTTTTTAGCGAATATTACGCTGAGATGAGAGGTTCACAAATTAGAGCAGACACACACTGAACATAGACCACAGCTGCCAGCCGCTCTCATGCATGTAACGCCGATAACGAACAAAAGCTTACCATAAGTCTGTCGCGCCAATCTGATGTCCATCTGATGATAAAACACTCATCCAAAGTCTGATTGGTCCTCTAGCCAGCTCGCGGTGTTACAGATCTCCACCGTTTTTAATTAATTGCCTTGAGTGATGTGAATTTTGAGCTTTTCCTTCAGACAATTCGGGGAAGCCGTGGTTGCAGTGTTACATTGATTATTTCTTGATATGATGTACTGTATGTTTAAAAAAAAAAAAATGTCATGATCTGACACATAGTGGCTGTTGACACGTTCATCACTAATAGGTAAAATGTGCTCATTTTGTTTAGATAGCCATCATATCAGTAGAACTATATATTGCACCCCTATTGGACATAAGGTACTGACTAACAATGGGTATATCACAAGAACATCGTCATCCTGTAAATTTGGGAGCAGCGAAAAGATATATGTAGTATTTATTTTTTTGTTCTTGCAAAAATGTTGCACACAATCACACTGAGGTCCGTTTAAAAGAAGCCTCTTCGTCGAAGCATTTCATCGACAAATGGATGCAGATCGGCTGCTCCTCTTCTAAAGCATTCCATCAGCACCGGCGCAGTCGCAAAATCCATCATGAATCAGACACCATGTAGATTAAGGCGGTAAAACACAAATAATGGTGTTTAACTTGCATGAAGGCGTTAAAAGACGCCAATACGTTACCGTAGCTCTCGTTATAAAGAGAAATCCGTTCAGGTCAGTTATTTCACTTACAGAACCTTGATATTCTTGGTTCTGAAAGCTTGTTTGATGCATTATGTTCTCATTTGTTTTGCCTTTTAAGCCTGTGTGTGCGCGTGCGTGCGTGTGTGTGTGTGTGTTATGAAAATGTTCTCTGCGGCGCTTTCCATTATCTCCTTTGATTCGTCCTGAAAGACAGCAGTCGCCCGGTTGTAAGGGCAAAGTCTATGGAGGAAGTCGGCCCCTCAAGAAAAAAGCAGACACATTGTGGTTTTAAACGATGACTGATCCTGAATGAAAATCTGGACCTTGGAACTCGGAAACGTAAAGAGGATAGAAACGGACTGTGGAGCTGCTTTTTTGCAGAACTGATTGCACAGAGCGATGGACATGCAAACATATGACACTATGGATTCACCGAGGACTTAATTGTTGCACACTCTATTTTCCTTTATAAGAAACATGACCTTATTCTTTCAGTCATGCCTTGAATGACCGGAGGAGTGGCCATTTCACTCCCACAAAACTTCTCATGTAAGGACTGAGCATTACGGTGCTCAGATCCTCGTTTACCATGTTTAGAAAAAAAAACAAAAAACTCAATTGTATACATTGTGCATCTCACATTTTTGTTGAGTTTATTTCTGCTTTTATTTTCAGAGATATCCTGTGTGATTGCAACGACCACAATATAATTACCTGGCCAATATCTTTTGCCCTTAACGTAACTAATAAAGTGGACATCAGTGATTATTTTTCTTCAGTGATGTTTTGTACGTTTCTCAGATTCTTAAAAGGAAAAATAACGTCAAACCTTTCTCCATTGGGGAAGAAGATATATTCTGACAAACTCCTATACATAGAGCCCGTGTTGTGCCTTTTTGTCCTCTCTTTCTCAAAAGCTCTTGACGATGTATTCTGTCTTCTTCACTTCACTGTTGAGCTCTCCGAAAGTGTCAAAGAACTGATCCATCTCCTTCTGCAGAGTTGCGTTGTGTAGTTCTGCGGCGGCCCGGGTCCCTTCGGACTCTGCGATCTTAGCCTGGACAGCCTGGTACCAGTGGCGCTGCTGTGCCAGGTTCGTTTTCAACCGGACAACCTCCACCTGCAACTCTTCGTTTCTTTGCTCTAGCCTGAAAGACAAGAGCGTGCATGTGAGAGGCTTTTCTGATTGAGGAGGAGTGAGGAGAGGTCGGTCGTGTACGAGCATGTAAGTTGATTGCTTTTAATTGTGGTTTGATTATTGATGCCTGAGATAATTGGAAAAGGCAGAACCGGTTATCTAACTGCTTGGAAGGTTTGGTCAAATTGCACGATTAAATATATCCAGCTCCTTCCTGTTCTCGCCCTTGCTAACCAGTACCAGCGACCTTACACCGAGACTTGCTCTATCTATATCAGTAATAAATGAGGTATGTGTTGTGTCTAGGTCAGCAGCATGGCCCCTTAATTTAGCTCTCTTTCCAGTGCCATGAGCTGTTTCTATAGGTCAACCACACAAGGTGTGCTTTATTTGTTAAAAACCACACAGTGTCTTTTAGGTTAATGGAGAGGAAAAAACAGTTTAGACATGGACTGAAAACAAGTGTTTAAACAGAATGAAAATAAATAGGTCTTCGTAATAACCTTGCTGCCTTTTGTTGGGAAAGTTTCAAACTAATAGCAGTTGGCGTTGTGCTTTCAACCAAACAGGATGTAGGGTGAAGCTCGGGGTCAGCCGAATGGACGGAGCAGCACAGCTGAGTGGACAGACACTTTCTGGGCCTGGGAACATTGTGTCACCCTCCACTGGAAATACACCAAGGGGCTGGGAAAATCTCGTCTGCAAGTCAGTGAAGTGAAATTGCGATAGTGAAGCCGAGAGCGTAAGAGCATTAAATTGAGGACATTTCGTTTGTCTTTTACGCGGCGTGTCTAATCTCTATAACACGATTATGTCTGCTGTGGCGCTTGAAATGGAAATGCAAGACAAAATGAACATTACCTGAGTATTTGTGCCTCGTACTCCTCCCTCTGTCTGATTATTTGCTGTTGGATGCTAGTGAGGAGGCTGCGGAGGGCACTGGCGGAGGGGTCCGCCAGGGGTACGGGAGGGGGCACCCTGGGAGTCCAGGGTGGCTGGTCTGGGTGCCGGGCATCAACTGGAGGCCACAGAACCCGGCACTCAGTTTGGGGTAGCCGAGGGGGACTAAGATGTTGCTGAGGAGGTGACATGGGGAGCTGGAGATGCAGCTGCTTAAAACCACAGGATCCTGAGTCCAGCTCTGGCTCCTGTTCATTCTTCCTGTCTTGGTCTGGATCCTGCTCCTGGATTCTGGTGCTCCTGCCTTCACTCACTCCCTCGCTGTCCATCGGCCCCTGGGTCTGCTCAGGGGCCCATGCTTGGCACATCTGCTCCTGGAAGCTTGTTTCCATGTCAAAGACCTCTTGAAGGTTGTCAGGGGCGACCGCGTCGGGGATGTTATCGTACAGAGAGAGCGCACTCCTGTGCTCCTCGTTCTGAGACAGACTGGGGCTCTGATTCAAATGAGCTCCCTCCTCAACTCCCCAGTTGCCTCCCTGCTCCCCCACTCTCTCTCCTCTTGCTGTGTTTATGTACGGGCCCAGCTCTGCTTCCCAGCCCTGTCTTCCCAATCCTCCTCTCCAGCTGCAGTAGCAGTGATCTGGCCAAGCGCCAGTCCCTCTTCCCCCACCGGCCAGTGTGGGAACCTCAGCCACAGCTGGGGCCAGACCAGGGAGAGGGCTGCGGGGGCCTGGGAGTCTGGTTGCAGCCGGGCACACAACCCTGCTCTCCTCCTCCCTGGCCCTCCCTCGCTGGGCAAAAGGTGGGCAGTTGTCGTACGGGGGGTCCGTGGAGCAGGAACTGGCTGTGGTGGGGGTCTCAGTATGAAGACAGTGCAGCTCCATGGTCCAACCAGGCACATGTGGGTGCTGAGAGGTATAGATAACTGCCCTCCCCTCCTCTGTCTGCTGATTCAGGTCTTGGATTTGTGAGCATGCTGTGGAGCCTCCCCTGGAAGGTGAAGGAGCCCTCCCCTTTGCCTGTCTGTGCCCTTGAAGCTGCTGCCTAATGGCAGACAGGTTGTAGTCTATGTATGTATGTATTTGTGTGTGTGTGTGTGTGTGTGTGTGTGTGTGTGTGTGTGTGTGTGTGTGTGTGTGTCTTTAAGCAGGACTGACATCAGCTGTTACTTTAGCAGAGCTTCTGAGGGAGGGACCAGGGTGTAATATAGTCTGGCTCATTCCTAAAGACAGTCACACATAACTGGAACCACAGAAATAGACAGTGGCCATGGGCACAAAGTGTGAAGCACACACACAATGAACCCCATAATCTGCAATACAATATTTGTCAAAAACACATAAACACGCAAACTTAAAGACTTGATTTTATGTAAAAAAAAAAGAAAAGAGAATGACTCAGATTTACCGGATAATGCTTCAATTAGACTATTACCTTTGCTGACTCATTCATTGCCCTGCTCTGTCTGCATTAGCACCCTCCTGTGTGTTAACAGCCTTGCTTGTACTATAGACAGAGTTCAACCCCACGGAAGCTGCTGCAGCGCATTTATCACTTATCTTTGAGAGCCGCTCAGCACTAAACCAGCGGCATGCTGTCAACAACAGGAGCCAGGCGACAGGTGGCAGAATGTCACCTGGTATTATCAGATCACTGAGGTTGGAGATTTAACCCACATTGTATGATAGAGAGGGAAATCTTTTTTTAAATTTTTATCTGAGGTGCAAGTGAAGGACAAAATGGGATGAAAGGAGGATTCTCAGAGAGAGAAGAAATAACAGACACACTCACTAATCCTCACTGGTGTCGAGGTCAGTGTGTCATACAACCACAAGGTGGAGCTGTAGACAACCGTATTAAAAAAGCCTCTACTGTAAACAGGTAAGGTACCTTGGAATCGTTTAAGATAATTAATGATTGATTTATTGACTCACAGCTATACTATTCCCATCAAAATGATTTAACGTGGTAATATTTACGGCATCGTAAAAACAGTGTTTGTCTCTCATTTGGATGTTTAAGGATTTCTCTTTTTATCGAAATCATTTATTTATGTTCTGTTCATTTTTGTTCATGTTTTTCATTTGTTTTTTTTAAGCCCTATAAAGATCAGATGAGACCTATTGATCTGCTATTGATCACACAGCCCCGTGAAGAACTCCCCCTATTAGTGTGACGCCACGCAGGAACTCCCATCAAAAGCACTTCCTCTCGATCAGAGGAAACACCTATAAAGGTACGTCGCCCTTATATCCCCTCCAGGTGAATGGCTGCACGGCGTGCAGAGGAAGTGGCGTGTCTCAAACCGCCTTTTAACCACGTGTGCTGCCTCGTTTTCAGAGCACTGAATGCTGGGAACAATTTGCTAGCCTAACCTGAAGGGTTGTTGGAGCTCCCAAGTCGTGACCCCAAAACGTCCCTCCTGAGACCAAAGTGGCACCGGCAACCATCCAACCATCTGGAACACCACACACTCATGTGAATCCCGCGGTGCTTTGCCCTGACCTCCACCCGTCATTGACCATATGATGGACGACCTCGCCGTCTTTAAGCCGTCGCCCTGCAGCAACTTATCCCAGCTGGATCGCCACCACGCAGAGGTGAAGCTTCCCTCAAGACCCCCCTCATCACCACCACCACGGCACTCCCCTCTCATTTGAGTTTCTCCACTTCCTGTCCATGTGCGTAGTTGTTTGTAGCCATGACGACAGAATCCATGGCAACACAGATCCCAATGGTTCTAAATAATGATGGTAGATGGTTGGAGGAGGAGGAGGGGGTAGAGGGAGGAAGGGCTCTGTGGCTATTTTAGCAAGTGTCTCGATGGAGAGTAATTGAGGAGGGCCCTTGTTAACAAGAGACGGGGTTTGCTTAACACACAGTCAGCTTCTCTTTGTGGTTATAGAGACATAAGGTATGTCAAGTCCAGGATGAAAAAGCATGACTTGGAATTGAAGACAATTCGGGGAAAGGTGTGCAGAGGAGGGAAGGAGTGGAGCAGATAGGCAGCCGTGGATCGTCAAAGAGAGATAAGACAAACAGCACAGGCAGAGTTTGCCTGTGTAGCGATAGTGTGTTCCTGCATGCAGGTGTGTTTGGGAGAGATTAACATCCCTGCCTCTCTGATCCCGCAATCCCTGTGTGTGTGTGTGTTTGTGTGTGTGTTTGTGCTTCAGAGCTGCAGCGCTTCCAGAGCAGATTATATACCGTCTCATTGCTGTTTACTCATGCTTTATTAAGACAACCGTGGTTTCCCATTGAGTCAGCCAGGAGCTCTCACTGAAGGAAGCATCAGCCAAGCACCACACTGAGTCAGACTGTATTGATGCTATTAGTATGCAGCTTTAAGGTGGGAAGCATATATACTGTAGGTTTTTTTGCTCCAATATTCTGAGCTTCACAGACTAACTGTAGTGGAAAGTAAGAAGTGCTGTGCTTAAAGACAGTACTTGCACTTTATTTGAGGATTTATTTAGCTTATAATAGATCTTTGTGTGTGAGAATATGTTTTCACAATTATGGGTAAATCCATTTCTAGTAAAACACTGTATGTCTAATACATGTGCACATCTACACTGGCTATTTAGGCCTCTATGTGTTATTGATCAGCTTTATTCTCATGTCCAGACTTGAACCCGAGCCTCCCTCTCATCCATTTTAACTGTTTTGTTTCGAGATTTCTTTCAACGCCGCCGGATTATTCGAAGCAACATGAACGGCGTCTTCAGGCAGCACGAGGCTTCCCCTCACATGCATACTCTCAAACGATCCCACGTGCATTCCTACATCGGAGACGTGCGTCACTCGCATCCGCCGGGGGGAGGTTTATGTTGCTGCTATGCTAAATTGGATTAAATTGCTTCTTTTTTTTTTAAAGCCACCCATCCACTATACACATTCTCAATTAAAACCCTGCACATGTAAACTCCTGACACATCCGTGCCTGCGCGTCCACAGGCTCTACAGTTTCATTATAACTCATATCATTAACATTTTTATTAGATAGCACTTACTGTCATCTCTTGAGGCAGCTGTGTGATGTGATTATCTTCCCACTAATTCAGTGCTATACATTTGTTTGCAGGTTTTTTTTCTTTCTCATCATGCAGCATCGCACATTTTGACAGTCAATTAACAGAGCTGGCAGAGTTGCCATGGGAACAACTTCTTTTTAGATGAGACAGGATGAGAGAGGAGCAACACCTTTAACAGCCAGCCTGTCTCTCTGACTGACTGCAGGCCCGAGCAACTGATGCATGCCTTATATGCGTATATGCAACTTTGCATCTCGCAGCTGTCGTCCCCGAGTGTGGCAGAGACAGATGTTCACTCCACTCGAGCCGAAAATGAAATAAAGGGGAGAGAGAATCTCAGTGGAAAGCCCTTTTGAGCCGGCATGTTATTAAAGTGTCCTTCTGTCAGATTCCTGGTTGGGTGGAGGAAGAGGACATAAAAGCAATCATACAGATATTTTTTTGGATGGATCCAGAGGAGTAAAATGATGAAAATAAACAGACGAGGAAAGAAGAAGGGACAGAAACAAAGTCAACAATAAAAGTTAGATGTGGTAGAACTGAGAGGGGTGTGAAAATGTTTGTGGGAGTAGAAAGAAAAGAGAACAGCACACAGACCAGGAGATGGAAGGTAAAAAAAACAGATTTGATGACTTATTCAGGGTTGCTCTAGAGCTCTCTTCCAAGGATCTCTTTGAGACGGAGCATGTTTGAAGTGTCTGCGTATGTGATAGTGTGTCTGTCAGTAGGAGGTGGAGCAGGAGGTGACGGAACAGACAGAAAAACAGACGAGAGAGTGCGGAGGTGCGATAGCGAGGGAGGAAGAAGAACGGAAAGGATTGCTGGAAATAGAGAGGATGCCAGCGAGGAAGACGGCGTATCAAGGCTCTCCTTCACTGCCGAGGCCTCGGCAGGCATCGGTGCGGTTGGAGCATGAAAACGGGTATTAAAGGGGCTAAATGTCTCGCGCTTGATTCCTGCAGAAAAGAAATGCCAAGGGAAGGTAGAGGAGAAAAACAGGATAGAAATGCTTTTATATGAACAAAGAGAACGATGAGAAAGGATGGGAACAGCATAGGAATGTAAGGGGGTGAATATCAAAATCAATAATAAAAAAAGAAAAGAAAACCGCAAGATGGGAAAAATGTGATTTATAAAAGCTGGGAACTGATGTAATAGCCTCTCAGGAGCTGCAGGAACCAACAGCTTTTCCACGCCCTTGTGAGGAGAAAGGACATATCCCACCTTCTAGCTGGAGGCTAATGGGCAAACAGAGGCCTGACAGTTCCTCAGCTTAACAGGACCATTTGGGCTCACAGTGTTGGCTCCCACAGGGGTGTGTGTGTGTGTGTGTGTGTGTGTGTGTGTGTGTGTGTGTGTGTGTGTGTGTGTGTGTGTGTGTGTGTGTGTGTGTGTGTGTGTGTGTGTGTGTTGTCGCCGGCTGAGCACACATTTGAAACGAGTCCAGTTTGCACAGAGCGCCGGGAGAGCTCGGCTCATTGGTCAGCCCCGCGGTCACTGCGGGAGACGGTGCTGTGATGGCTGATTGGGTCGGGGAGGGTAAACAACAGGATGATGGGAAGATGCCAGTGTGAGGGTCAAAGGTCAGCAGGGGCTTATGAGCTGTCACCTTTCCCCCGTGTGCCCTGATATTGTCATACAGACGCACCGGAAGCACAGCAGAACGTGCATTTAATGTTAATGGATGCAATCTTTGATGAGACGCATTATTCTTGGCTTTCTCCCAAGTGTGTGTGTGTGTGTGTGTGTGTGTGTGTCTGTGTGTGTGTGTGTGTGTGTGTGTGTGTGTGTGATAGTGCTGATGCAGCACTGCATGAGTACACTGTCCAGGTTAACGGGGCCGTCGTGCAGCATGTGTAAGATGCACGTTTTACCCAGGGTCCCTCTCTATTTATAGGCTCAGAGAAAGTCACAGCTCATATTTATTTATACAGCCGATACACGCTGAGATAGCAGAAGTGAGGGCTGTTCTGCTGCAGATAAACAGGGATACGTGTATTTATGAGCTCACAGTCAGCGTGGCTTTATAAAGGGTTCGCAGGAGACGGCGTTGTTGTTTTATGGATGCACTCAACATCGCACTGATTGCACTTATACTGCAGGGGATTCAATAGAAACCGGTAAAAGCGATCATAACGGTTCCACAGGTGATGCTTGCATTTGCTGGGATGGTGTGTGGCATGCATGCGTGTGTGAACTGTAGATGTGTCTCTGTTGCCACCCCCCCCCCCCCCCCTCCCTCTGAAAACAGTGAGGAAGGCTGTTCCTGTGCTGTTTACACTGTAAATGGACGGGAGCTGTGCCTGGCTTTCATTATTCTAGCAGACACACAGAAACACTGCTGCTCTATCTCACACTCCTCTCAAAGGAAACGTAGGATTTATTGCAACTTGGCTCTTATTTATTTTCTTTTAGTAGTTGCAGCTTTATTTTGAAACATCATCCAGAGGTTTAACCTTAAGTGAGATTTCCTGAAATGCTGGTGATAATCCCTAAAGGTGTAAATCACAAGTTTCATCACAACATGATATCGATTCAACGGTGATGTGATGTTTACTAATATCACAAACTCTGCCACACTACGATTTCAAGTCAGACGCCCTGCGATCGATATGATATATGACTATTTACAATCTGTTAGATTTATATCAACTCACTAAAATCAATGATTTGACAATTTTATTACTGGGCTCTGCAGGGCCTGCCCTAGGCATAAGAACTAAGCGGCTGCTTGCGCCCCCCTGGCCATAGTGTGTGGTTTTTTTTACATAATAAATAAATGAAACATGAAAAGTA
Source organism: Chelidonichthys spinosus (assembly GCA_029853015.1). Lineage (NCBI taxonomy): Eukaryota > Metazoa > Chordata > Actinopteri > Perciformes > Triglidae > Chelidonichthys > Chelidonichthys spinosus. The sequence goes on along the minus strand of CM056823.1, from coordinate 8,385,407 downwards.
TGTACGCAAAATAAAGATAATTCTGATTTAATAGGGTCCCTTAATCATACAAAATGGGTTATGGTGTCTGAATGGGGCCCCTCAGATAAATATCACAGGATATTCAATATAATTAATAATTAATACAATTAATAATGTAACATTATAGTGTGACATTTGTGTCAATAATCGGCAAGGTGACTCTTAGGTGGTGGGAGGGGGGCTCCAAATCAAATTCTGCTTAGGGCACCTCAAAAGCTTTGGGCCGGCCCTGGGGCTCTGCAGGAAGGAGGTCCTCTTGGACAGACATGGTAACACAAATGTGGGAATTTCAAAATAGAGGCGTATCTGCAAGATGATGACTTGCAGGCTATGAATGTTTTCACTCTGCATCGAGAATATCAGATCATTATCGTTGATTCTAGATCAGTGTATCGTTAAAGCCCTAAACATCCGTTACTTGGACACAAACATGCAAGTACAGTCGGTCAGAGTCACCCCGTTAACTGTGATGGATGATCATTTTATTCAAATATTCATTTTATCTCCCAAAAAAAAAAGGGTTTGTTTAAAAACCTGTACGGTCTGTGGTGATGTGTGGTCTAAATTCTTGGCCACATTCCACGTCTCACAAGTGCAATGTTGTTGGCCGAAACTACAAACAGAAGACCAGTGTTTCTATGGAAACTGGAATTTCCTTCTACCATCACTATGAGAAAATGTAAAAAACTTCACTGAGTGTTGAATAAAAGGACAGAATAAGTTTGGGGGGAGTCTGTTTGTAATGTAGAGACAAGACAGATGATGAGAATTTATGGAGAATTTTCTTTTATTGTTGCAGAAATTAATTCACACACACACACACACACACACACACACACACACACACACACACACACTGTGGAGCCAGGCCACAAATGAAACACCTCTAAGCACACTTGTAAATTGATTCCACTCTCATTATTTCACAACGGGCTCCGTGCGCCTGCTGGCCTGCATGTCTCATATATATCCATAATATCCACTAAAAAACATTCCTGTATAGTTTTCAACTAACTCATAACAACAAAGTATGTTAATGACTGCAGAAAACATGGATGTTTTTAGGATTTATTGGTGTAGCCTAATGCTGGCAGGCACATTTTTTCTTATATATATATATATATATATATATATATATATATTTTTAATATTGTTGCTACTTTGCAACATTTGAGTGCATAAGTAAAAAAAAAAAAGAAGAAAAAAGTAATGATAATGCAAAGCCTTAGATTTAAAAAAAAAAATCACCATCTAATCAAACAGACCCACACAGATGCATTGTGGGTCTGCTAAGATGCGAGATGCTAATAACGGATGCTAGTTCAGGTGACTTTTAGTTTTCGAGGAGTGAGAGGGGAAACAATGAGCAGCTCTGTCGCACATTGGGAGAAGTTAACCTGCAGCATACAATGACGTCACAAAGGTGAGTGCAACGCCGTGCACGGCGTAGCGTGCGCGCGCACTTCACTGTTCGGCATTTACGTGGATGTTCGAGGCTACAGCCTCCGTGGCCTTTCTATTGTTTGGCTTTATCTGCTGTTTATTCCACGAGGACCGCCTGTCTATTTGGTTTCTAAGCCCAGTTGTTGTTGCGCCCGTGGATTTCCACAGGTCTTTCTATTCAGGGGTCATCTTTGTTCATTGTTGTCTCTTTTCTGGCTGATTCCATTGAGGTTCCACTGGAGGTTGTATACCTGAGCCTAATCGGCTGTTTGCACAGGTTGCAAACGGAAATGTGATATGTTAATGAGGTATTTGTAGTACTTTATCTATCATATAACATCATATTTGTATATCATATTTATTTACCCCACCTGTCCCTTGCACAAGTAATTTGACTTAATAACATAACATTTGCTTGAGTAGAATATTCTAGTGCTCTTTCCAACCGTGGCAGCAGGTGTGTCATCCTGTGTACGGCTACACAGTGACTCCAAGGGAATCCATTTGGTCATTTTGACAATCTGAGCTGAATATTAATGACATAACTGTTATGATGGAAAGCCTTCAAGGACGTTCATCCAAATTCCCCCCCAAAAATCCAAACTCTAAATTGGCCTTGCACGTTGCCGGACACTGGAATGAAGTATTTGCTTCCTGATTTAAAAAAAATAAAGTGTGGTTATATGTCTGTTTCTGCTCCACTGCTGCTGTTTAGCAAAGCGAGCTGTAAACTAAATGAGAGACTGGAAAGCAGAGACGGAGCCGGCTGACAGCAACACTAAAGAGCCACTGGCAAAATACTCTGTATTTCACACTGTTGTCTCCTTCGACGGGAGCGCTGATGATCACACACACTCTGCCTCTGTGCGTGGTTCTGCACACTCCACTTCCAGCCCCTGCAGGCGCAGACATTTTGCCAGCTATAGGAAGATTGCTTGCTCTTTAATTCGGGCTCAGCGGAGAGACGATGCAAATGACAATAATAAAAGCTTCGCGGAGCAAAACCGTTTCCTTCCGTCTCAGGATAGCCATTCAAAATCCTGTGAAGTGTTTTATAGCGCACAATGAGGAGACCGATACTCCATCTGTCACCTGTAATTCCCAAACCATTATGAATCCTTCCACGAGCATGCAGGTATAAATAGAAAGAGTCTTATCTTCTACAAGATGTGGTTATGAGTAAGGGGGGAGACCATAAAGCGGAGATTTAATAGGCAGGCTGTTCTTTTAATGTACCTGCTGCTGCATGAGCCCCCCCATTCATCAGATGCTCCTTAAATTCTCTCACACAATGACAGGAAATAGGCTCATTGGAGCTTACAGAGTATCCGGATAAGATCAAATTATTCAACATAATGCTTCCCTTCTCCTCCCGCTCCGTCTCCATATCGCTGCCTCTCTCTTCCCTCATGAACTGGCTTTCTGAAGATGCGTGAGATTCAGCTCTCATCAGGAAATGTGGAAGGCTGAAGAATTGCAATATCCTTTCTATTTGCGTCAGGGGTGAGGGGTGGTGGGGGGGTGGGGGTGTAATTTGCTTCTCCATAGGAAGGATGGTTTTAGAATTTTTCAAATGTCAGGCCCATTTGCACTTTCGAGCACAAAAATGAGGAGAAGTGACAAATAAATCCACTTTTTAAAACGAAAACATTATTCAGTGATATTGGCGGCAGAGGGCTCACATTTCAATGTCGGCTCACATCTGATCCTCTCCGTTTCACCTCTCCATGTTGATTTATGACGTATTATTTACATGCTGTGTGGATATAAGGCCACATCATTCACACTGCCCTCTGTCAATCATCCCCGTGGAAGCCATTCCAGCCTCGTTAAACCACAGTCAAGGCGTCTCTTCCTCTTTTGCTCTTGTTTTCCCGCCATCCGTCTATCCCACATGAGGCTTTTTCATGGCAAAGTGTAACTAATACCATTGAAAACGACTCCCATTACATTCAGGTGTGCTATAGAGCCGTGACAGTGACCAAGCATGCGTTGCACGAGAACCCTGAAACGGATGCAGCTAAATGGAATTCAGCCATCAGACACTTTGACTTAGAAGGAAACAAGCACAGGTGTACTCCACTATAAATACATCATATAATATTGTCATTTTTATAGCATACTGTTTTTGTGCTGGAGGTGCTTCACCTCTATTTCATCCCAATTTGTTTCATTCTCATACAGTGGAGAACTGGACCTCTTTAAGAGCACTGATAAATCAAGAAAATGTAACATGCATGCGAACATAATTGACAAAAGGTGTGTCAAATATGTTCGCATGCATGTTACATTTTGGCAGGACATGCAAAACCTGCTTAGATTTGGATATATGGCACGGCAGTGGACCAGTCTCTGACCTATACAATAATCAGGGACATGTCCAGGTGTGAAGAGAGTCTGTTCTACGTGTTGATAGAATGACTTGTATGTACATACAAATACAGTAAGAATAGAGGGTCAATTTACAGTGGGCAATGTTGATGAAGTGAGTCAGGACAGAGTTTTAATTTAGTTTAGGGTGTGCAGGGTTGGTCTGGATTTGTTTTTGAGTAAGGGTTGTCAGGATGAGTTCTGTTTTTTGGGGGTTGGACTTTTTGGCACCAACATTTTTTCTTGTTTTGTCACATCTCATCTGTTTCCTTACTAAGTCTACACGTATCCCTCCTATTGCTAATTAAAATAAAAAATATATCTCAAGTATTTTTAATATTAATATTTTAGACGGATCGATCATAATGGTCATATTTATTATTATTTTTATTGCGCATGTTCCTTGTAATCATTAAGTATTGTTTCCCTACGTTACTTTCTCTCAGCAGAACGCCATGTCGGCCTGTTTGATCACATTATCGTACCTTGGTTTATGTAATCGCTTTCTGTTACATGGGAGACTTCATTAAAGCAGAGGCAACACCCAGTCTCCCAAGCTCCCTTAATGGTTACTCCCCTGGATCTTATTAGGCCTCCTATTCAGGAAATCAATTAGGACCGCGGGAAAGATTACAGGGCTTTCTTACTGATCAGCAAGCAGTTAAAGATGAGATGTCTAGTCATTATTCACCCATTAGATCCACATTCAGACAGGCATGGAGTAGAGGAGGCAACAAGCCAGCCACAATACTGCAGACACAATAATGATGGGAGAGAGAGAGACAGAGAGGGAGGAAGGCAAAGGCAAGGTGCCGTCAGGAAGAGAAAAATCTAAATTGGCCTGTTGAGGGGAGCTGGAGGGAAGCAGGAGACGGCAGACAAGGAAGGACGGAGGGAGTAAAAGGCAGTTTGTGGGCCAGGTCTCCCTAAAGGTTCCTGTCACATTAGAAAAGCCTCCCCTGTCTACAGTGCCTCCTCTCTAAAGGTAAACCCTGTTTGAAGGAGCTATCATTTTAGACAGTTTGACTTCTTAAACCAGGATTCATAGCTCTTCTATCCGAGGCACCAAATTCAATAGAGCACATCTCAGTATGTGTTCAGTATGAAAATGTGCCGGGAGCTTTTCTAAAGGGCTGCGATGTGATTTGGCCCGTCTCCTGTCCATAGTATTTTACAGACAAAAGGAACCCACGCCAGCCCTCCTCCTCCTCCTCCTTCCTCACCCTCCTCCTCTTCCTCACCCTCCCCTCCCCCCCTCCCCCCGCTGCCGGTAGTCATTTCTACAGCTATCCATTAACTGCACCAAATAGATAATAGATGCCTGGAGGAGGAGAGGAAAAGGTCCTCACTCTGTTAAAGGGATTTTCTGAGAGATGGAGGGACGTGGAGAGAGAGAGGCAGAGAGGGCGAGTTAGGTAACAATGCATGGGCAGCGGAGGAGAGGGGGAGGGAGACAGGGCTTAAAAATGGTTAGATTGTAGAGAAACAGGAGGAGGTGGATGGATAGCGTTCAGCCGGGTGAAAACGCGACGTGGAAAATATCCTATGACCTACTTTGGAACATGTCAGTCATTACGTTCCTCTTTGGCCATTTCCCTGTCGCTGGTCACTCATTAACTCTCTGTTAGTCTCTTATTCACTATGCATGAGATGGGGCCAGTCAGAGCATTGAGCCCAGCACTATCTGAACCAGATATGCTATTCTTTCACAGAAGACTGCACCCCTCCAAACCCCGAGCTAACCTCTGCACCTTAGCCAGCCCAAAATGTATTTTTTCAAAGATAAGTTCTTTTATTAGTTTTTCTGAAAAGCTGAAGCTTCATAGTGCGGGGTTTTTGTCCACATTTTCAAGGTAAATGGGTATTAAACTGTGCTGGAAATTCAAGTTTGAGTACTTGAAGCAACAATTCATTCAATGATTGTGCTTCGGATGAGGCTTTGACAGCTTTCCCATGACTGAGGCCCAACTGTAATTAGTGAATGCCAACAAAATAATTGTTGCCTCATCTTGGTTAAATAATAAGCAGCTCATATTGTACTGGTTTTCTAAAATAAATCCTCTATACAAAAAATGCATGGAGAAACAAAAGCTAGAAGTGTGTAAAGGTGTGCGTGTACAGGTCAGTAGGTCAGTCCTAGAGGTAAATGATATGTGATGCTCTTATACTTAAAACACGCATGAATTAAAAGTTCAAGACACCACCTAATAAATATAAATATAAATCTGATCTTGTATCTTCTGGGGTCGCCATATCTTTGTTAGTTTCTGTCACCTGCCTCGTTCTTGGTGTATCATTGAACTGAATGTAGAGGTGTGATGCTCTTGTCCGGGGGGCACTCGCGTTCCGGGGAAACAAAAATAGGCCGAAATAAAAGATCTTTTAGAAGCACGGAGTGAATTTATAGCTCACTCATGCATCACAAACTGGGCCGTATTTGCGCCACCACAACACACTGCACAGCTCTCTGGGCGATCTCAATCTAGCCCTCACTCCTGGGACGGAGCAGAGGTTCAGCATCTACTCCCGTCTAATGGAAAACACACGCACACACACTCACCCGAGCATGAACATGTGTACGCACGCACATTATCTAAAGGAGGACCTAGTGGAACCATTGCAATTCGAGATTCAAAGGGTTTATTGTCATATGCACAGTAAAGACGTTTCCCTCTACAATGAAATTCTTCTTTTGCCGTCCACAGAATGGCAACCATTTAACATCGAGTGTAAAATAGATAAATAGTATAAAAACAAACAGCATGTGAGACATATTTAAAAACAGTTTCCCAGTTTGATACTGGAGGAATGCATTCCTCTGCCTGCTGGTTTAGTGTGAGACCACAGCCTGCAGAGTTGTTTTTTTTTTTTTTTGGAAGTGATGGCTTTCTACTGATGAGCAGCCAGAGCCAGACGGCTGCGAATGGCCTGGATCTAGATGTAGATCTGGGTTTAAGCTGTAGACGCAGTCAGTTTGTCTGCCTCTCCGGCCCTCCGGTGCTTCCAGTCTCCTCCTAAACTCGCCGACTGAGGTAATGGATGAGCTAAATGCTTTTAGGTCTCCTTGGCATTTTTAGTTTTTGTCTCTTTTCCCTCGATAACCTTTTAAAAAACATTTCCTCTGGTATAGTTTATTGACAGCCTGTGGTCCTGAAAGCCCGTATTTTACAAATACATAATGACACATTGATTATGGAAATGTTAAATGCGTTCAAATTGCCCCTTAAGTGGGATGTGTAATCAGTTGGGTATGTTAAGCCAAAGCCAAGGGTTCAAGCTCAGTCTTTGGCGAACAAGGTTGCTATGACGATATACAATAGCTGGGGGACCTTAAGAGAAAAAGGCATGATTTTAAGTTGTGGGAGTCATGATAGACAGAGAGGTAGATTGTGTGTGTAAAAGTGGACTTTCTGTTGTCTTGTGTTTCTGCCCAGGTGTGATGACGGCTCACCAGATGTGACAGCAGAGGTGGACGGGAGTGAAACGGAGATGCCGGGGAGCTCTGCAAGTCACCGTGGGCTGAGGAAAGCTCTCCTCCGAGGTAGGACGCATACAGCAAACAAATCACGCGCCTCGAAATGAATCCGCCCGTGGTTCTTTTCAGACTGCTGATTGTATTCTGTTTCCTCGTGTGTGCATGCGTGGCACGTATCCGCCCGTGTCTGAGCCACATGTATCCCCCCCCAATCCCCCCCCCCCCCCCCCCCCCCGCACTATCAAGATGTAATACATACGAAGGCTGCAGGATATTGACCCGCGCTGTAACAGGACCTCTTGGATGTTCTCCCGTAACGCCCACATTTGATCACTTTCCCGTCTCCATCCTCCCGAGCGGCCTTCGCCCCTACACACCTCCTCCCTGCCGGAGCAGCATTCATTACAACTGCAGCTTTCCAGATGAGTCTGTAGACTTCCCACCTCTTGTCTCACATGAACTGCAGTGGTATACAACTAATTTGAAGTTTTCCAGACATGATCCGTTTCCAGATTCCATATTAAAATGTCCTCTAAATTGTGCATTTTGTGAATGGTTTAAATGATTTGTGATCTCCTCTTTTGGAAGCGTATGTTATGGATATTCCACAACATCCATAAAATACAGCCGTATTAGTCGAAACAGCCTCGCTGATAAATGTCCGTTCATTTTCAGAAAATTGGATTATATAATTGGATCCGTCGGACTGGAGTGCATTTCAACATATTCATCCGTTTTTGCCTGCTTTGTTGGTGTCACATGGTTCCCGTGAGATGAGTGGAAACTTGGGTGCACATTGTACTCGTCGCTGAGTCATCGATCGTTAGCCGGGTTCTCACTTGGCTGTGATTGTGACCGGTTGTTTGTAAGTGATGACGTTGGTCGTGTGTTTGCTGGGCTTTCTATAAAGAGATCCAGCCTCCGTGTGTCAGCCCAGCTGATTGTTTCCCCGTTAGAAAGCCTAATAAGCATTCAGTCTGTTTGTAAAATGCCCCGTGACAGAGTGCTTAATGACTAGGGCTATTTACACGTACATGTCGGCTTAAACGTGTGGGCTAAATCATCAGCAGTCACACAGGCGCTTCCGTGGACCGGCCCCCCTGCAGTTATATTATAATCTTAATGTTATGGATTGAGATTGGATTGGCATTTTATTTTGGTCTGCTCCAACCTCCCTATAATAATGCCACTCCGTTTGGCTGAAGCGGCTCAATTTAAAAGCCAAAACACCATTGACGGAGGATAAATGAGGCGAATCCAAGCTGCCTCTGGTTTATGTGACAGGACTGAAGACGCTGCTCTCTGCAGGCGACGCACTCCCACTCTGAAGCTGGCTAATTGACTAAAGGCCTGTGTAAGTAGTTCAGAACAGTGTGAAATACTCCAGCAACAGAAAATGATACTGTACCTGTCCTGCAGTACGCGAGGCAGGCACACATCATTGTGTGTGTGTGTGTGTGTGTGTGTGTGTGTGTGTGTGTGATAATTACAGTTTTAGAAAATGAGGACATTTTTGCAAAGTGATTTTCAAGCCGTTTTGGCTGTTCCTTACTTCAGCAAGGCATTAACGCCGGTGCTTCAGTGATTTAGGATTCTGTTGTCATTCGTTTGGGGGATTAACAAGAGATTGAGGAGATTTTAAAATGGTCATAATAACCGAATGTGATAACAATTATCAATTAACATATTTGTGGAGGACATTATATTATACATTATAAATTATACAGCTGTTTATACTGAGTCTGAGTAGTACCGTCCAATTATAAATAATTATGATGAAAAAGAGAAGAAGAAACAAAACAATAAGAATTTGATTTATTTAATTTTATTTCACTACAATGATCATGTTGTCCATGGTGATGTCATTGTCATTTAGCAGTAGTGCTTCCTGGGCCATAACATATGTGGATATGGAGCCCATTATGACAGTAATGGCCCTTCCTTACAAGTATAGTAAAATTGTGTGTGTGTGTGTGTGTGTGTGTGTGTGTGTGTGTGTGTGTGTGTGAGACCACCACACCGGAAATGCAGCATAATGAACTACAGTCTGATGATGACGAATGGGAGAGCAGAAACACACCCTCTCCACAATGAGATTACTGGAGCATTAGAGGTGATGTCACATCTCAAGGGTTGCTGCAGGTAGTGATGAAGTCATTATTGGTTCTTCTCGGATGCAGAGGAACATTAATCACACATCCATTTATTTAACAAATGTGTGAAATAATCATTTGTTCCGAATCATTTCATTTGTTTTGGAGATCATTTAGTGTGATACAGCTAAATAAATGTGAACAATATTAGATGCATTTAAATATATACAGGGCTACAATTTCACATTAAAGAAAAATAGTGGTCTTTTATATTGTATCTGGTGGAAAAAATGTCCTGGTTAGTCTGTAGTTTGTGACATTTTCTTCCTAAAGTTTCGGTCTGTGAAGGAAATGCAGCGACCTCAGCAGTATTTTTGAGAATCTGTTTATATTTTATTCAGAGAAATGAGAACAAAGTGATTCAGTTTTCACGTCTCACTTCCTCTCTTTTTGGCCACCCGGGACTTTTTTTCTTTTTTTTTTTTTCTGCTGTCTTGTTTCAATGGCCAGACTGTGGTCACTCACTGACCCTGAGTCTCTCTGTCCCTCTCTTTGTCCCTCTCTTTGTCTCTCTCTATCTCTCTCTCTCTCTCTCTCTCTCTCTCTCAGCCTAAAACACAGACCGTAAATCTCCCCCTTCCTCTCAAACACACAGCAGCTGGTGCAGCATGGAGGCTTTCTCCCCTCCATAACAAGGCTGTCTGCAGCGACCAGACTCCAGATTGGAGGAGCACATTTGTGTACTGCTCTGATGTCAAGCATACAAGCATCTGTCTCTATGTATTTATACATTTTCCCATGTGCATGTATGCAGATGTTATTATCTGCTTTTTCCTGTCCATTTCTGAAATGACTCTGCCGTTTTCTGCCCGAGAACGGGAACACATGAGCGTTGTTGTGGAGTGAATTAGAGCCCACTTATGTGAATGGTTTCATGATTGAGCTGAGAGAGAGCGAGGGAGAACAAGGGGGCAGGGGCTAGTTATCCACTTGCTGATGTGGGACCATGTGTAGGGAGCTGAATATAGTGGACTAATCTTTCACCCTAATACACCACTACCAGCTGTCTCCCAAGCCCCTGCAATGAAGACGGATGATAGTGAATGGCTATGATCAGTGGGCGCAGGGATTCATTTGCTAGTGTAAGAGAGTGTGTGTGCGTGTGTGTGTTAGAGTGATGGTGGAGAAGGAGTGAGCCATGCTGTTTTTACGGGCCATTTCCCCCAGGCTTTCTGTTTTCACAGTGGGGGCTCACAGAGACACACCGGCCATAAGAAACAACTATTCATGTAGCTTAAAATAGTGGAGGTAATAGATGTACATTTAGAAGCACTGCTGGTAACGTTGCATGACAATAAAAGGTATTTAATGTAACAGTTGGTTCTCCTCGGAGTAGAGCCCGACCGATAAAGGGTTTTGAAGGCCGATACAAATGTTTGATTTAAAAATCCGATATTCCGATATATGGGCCGATTATTATTATTTTTTTTTTCAGAAACGTGTTACAAAACATTAACAGATTTCCCTAACATTAGTTATTTCTAGTTATTTATGAGTCTTCACTAAAATTATATGACACCGTCACACCGGAACAGAGAACATCCAAATATATTCAAGTTCTGATAAATAAAATGTATAAAAATACAACTTAAGATATAAAACTTCAACCTCAGTCCTTTGAACAAAAACACAATAACAACAACAACCAAACACAAAGTGACCAGTATTAAAAGACTTGGTAAGCTTCATAGATATAACTTCGAACAAGACTGGAGACAAATTCTGTTAAGTTCTATGAGGGTGTTTCGTCCGTTTTTATTTTATTGCCGATACCAAGTGTTTGGAAGATGCCTAATATCGGCCGATAATGTTGGCCTGCCGATATATCGCTCTACCTTGGAGCACATCAACTCTAAAGTCCAGATTAAAATGATGATAAATCATATTTTTAGTAATACCATTCAGGTTTACTGACTTTTTGGTAATAATCTCACTTTCCCCTCTAGCGCCACCAGCAGGTGTAGTCTCTATGCCTCGTCTTTTATTTTCAGGATAACCATCGACCACTTTCAAGTATCAACAGCTGCAGGATAAGCACGGAAGTTAAGAAAATCTGCTTTGTGGTGGATAGGATTCATGGCCGTTGCTTGTGCACCACTAAGAACTTTGCGTGGCTCTTTCTCTGCACAATAACACAATAATCCTCCATGTATGGTGGCGGCGCTCAAAGCTGTGTTTTTTTATATGCAAACCTTGGCAAAGATTCACACAGGCCATCTGGGTACATGTGAGCAGGTGCAGCTGATCCCCCGTCACCAGTCCGAGTGATGTCCTTTTTTAAAGCCCATTTAATGGCAGAAGATGAATAAATATATCATGAGAAAATACTACATTTTCCTGTGGTTTGCCCCCATTTCTTTCCCCCATGTTCTCCTTAACAAGGCAGTGAGAGATTATCAGCCTCCCTTCTCCCCACGAGTGTTTCATCCCCCCCAGGAAATGCGTGAATGACACGGCACAGGAGGTTAGGTCGTTATGCAATAAATGGAATGTCGAATCGTGAGATGCCCTTTTCAAACGCTCCCTCCACTCCTCGCACCTGAGGGACATTTCAGAGGCCCGAACCTGCTGACTCATTAATGCGAGCAAGAGAATACTGCTTAGTGGGCTTCTATGGGCTTCTGTGCACGCACACACTTTCTGCGAGTAATCCCCCCAGCTCCCGTCTTTCCCAGCCTCAAATCAAATAGACCCGACACCACAACGTTAAAAAAAAAATAACAATTTGGCTCCCAGTTAGCTGTGGAAGTGGTGAACAATCATCAGATAACTGCGGCTGGAACATTTGTCGTAAATCTTGACACATCGCTTGTGCGGTCTCGCTGTGCACATCGACATAGCGAGGGAGTCGGGGGGGATGCTGGAAATGACAGAAGCGCACAAACACATATACTCACACACTTTCCAAAGATATGCACAGATAAGCCCACACAGGCGTGAATGCAGGGGGATTCTGTGCTGCACATGCATCGCTCCCTCTTATCGCTCCATCCCCCAATAACACGGCTCACACACGCCGGCGTGAGTGGATTTGAATAGTATTTGGGATAAGCTGCCCTGACTGATTGCTGTTGGTGTGTGGGTAGTAGTGGGCATGGCATCTTCAAAGACTCGGCGTTTGGTGATGAGGTGGGCATGAAAACAAATCCCCGGGACGAGGAGTTATAACCCTTTTGTGCTTCGTACGTATACGTTCTTCTATAGAACGATGACAGCCACGCTGTTATGCAATCAGCATGTATTGAGGCTGTCAGAGTCTTTAACTGGCTGCGAAGATACGCTCTATACATAGACGCCTCTTTCTTTTCCTCCTGCACTCGGCCCACGCACTCTGATTCACCAACGCTTGGTTCTCCGCCAGAGTGTATCTGGGAAGATGATCGGTGCAGAACTTAAGCGCCAAGGCTTCGGCCTCCCATTTTTGTGACTTTAGTATAAAGGAAGTCAACGTCATTGGATCTCGGCACAGTGAGAATGTAGTCAAAGGAGAATGTATTATAACGTTGGTGTTCTCAGCTCTTCACCATAGTAACAACTCTAGCTGCTGCAGAAAGGTGGGTCATAGCTGGAGGCTGAGTGGAAACGGCACAAAGGCGCTGAGCTGGGAAGGATTATGGGCGTTTAGTGATATGTCCTCCTCTTGACCTCTGTTTATTTGCATTTCAAACTATGTCTTCAGGATCTGCACTTTTCATGTTGCATATTAAATCATAGCAGGAATATGGATTATGACCTCTGCACATAAGAAAGGTCCACCTATATGCACAACCTTGGAATTAAATAACAAATATGTTAATACAAAGTTTGAAAGTGATTTATATGGATTTAACCACATGATTATTGTAGAAATCCTTTTAATATGAGAGGAGATGTTATCACCTTCGCTCTGTCAGAGTGAGGTGAATATTTACCCTGAAGGAACATCTTTTTATTGCTGTACAACTTGTTCCGACAAGCTCGATATCCCCACCCACACAATACCAGGTGAGGTACAAACATGCACACTTATGTACACATGCACACAGAATCCAAGCCAACTTTTTTTTTAGAAATGCAGTTTTCTGTTTCTCCACAAGCCTCTTTATTCCAGGCAAAATATTGTCTTCTTTTCATCCTCCTCAGCTCTTTGTCGTTTACCCTCCTCTCCTTCCTCTCTGTTTTACCACTCTGCTTATTTTTCTTTTGCCTTTTTGTTCTTTGCCTCAAAAGAATCGCAGGTCTTCTCATCATGACACCAGTCGGATGAATAAGATCAGTGCTACCCATGGATGACAGCTGTGTATTACTGTGGTGTTGTTGGGGGAACTGAAATGCTGTTGTGCCTGCGACTAAATGCAATTTTCTTCCAAATTTCAAAAGAGCAGTCTTATTATCAAAAAGTAAATTATATAAAGATTTTAGGAATATATGAGTTTCCCCATCAATATTACTCCGTTTGAAATATAGTTCTTTAAAGGTTGAAATGAGTTCCTTTTTAAGGGAGAAGCAATGATTTGAAGAAGTATTCAGCTCTTTTACATTAAGTAGAATTTGTACAACGTAGCACTTCTCCATTACAAGTCAAAGGCGTGCTATTAATCTACTTTATATATCTTTATACATCATTATATATTTGTAAAGTGGTAATCTAGTGAAGTACAAGTATAAAGTAGCGTAAAATGGAAGTAAATGTACTTGTCACTGGCCACCACTACAATAGCTGCTCCAGTATACGATGTCACTGGACAGCTGTATTTGACCAAGAAAGAAAGAGGGAAAGAAAAGCAGCCGAAGTGGTCCCTGCAGCACTGAATGGATGCAGAGTAGACGGCTAATGGGCCCTTTGATAACTGCCCATCTCTGGGTGTCTAGAAAAAAAAAAAAAAAAAACGCTGAGCTGGTGGGAGTTGCATACCCAGAGAGCCTCACTTCCATTAAAGTAATTAGAGGGTAATCAGGATGGGGACACTGGTAACAACAACGTCTGCCCCCCCTCCCTCCCTTGTGCCAGCCCTAGCACACAGACCTGTTGCTAGGAAACCTGACAGAGGGCCCATGGAAGGCCTATCAAAAACAAACCAGCCTGATAATAATGTCCCATCCTCATGGAAGGCTGGATGAGCTCCTGGCAAATACATCGTAATGTGATGGAATAGCAGTAAATAGCTTCCCCCACGGGGAGGAAATGAAGGTATTACGTTCATCATATATGTGGTTCGACTTGATGCGGTCTGAAATGTATCCATTTCCCTATAAGGCAGGTTAAAGCGGCGAAGGCTATGAATAGGGCTATGACTCATGTCGTGCCTCCATCGGAGCGCCATCAGTGCTTTTGTTCCCGTTGCCCAGCGTGCATGGGTGGAGCAGCATGTTGGTAATTATGGAGAAGAGGGCAAGACACGGGTTCATTATCACACGCAATGAGATGAGATGTGTCTAGATGCCTCCACCCTTCACACTCCCAGTTCTTCCTTCCTCTTCCTCTCACACCAACTCTCTCCCTGTCTGATCATACGGTCGGATGGATATGATTTGTGCTCATTATTATACATTTGACAGGACAGCAGAGTCATTTGCCATCTTCCGAGAAAGGCTCACCTGTTCAGACTTCAAAACCGCACTTCTATGTTCTTACCTATAGCACTTTGATCATAGCACTGTTGTTCTTAAGGTATCCTTGCTGAACAGCTACTGCTCTACTCAGATGAGGATCTAACACTTGTTTCTATTTTTTAGCTCTTACATTACCGGCAATTAGGCCTGTTCGATTAATCGATTTTAAATCGTAATCGCGATTATGTAGTTAGGACGATGTTAAAAACGAGAAAATCGTAAAATCGATTTTCAAAAAGTTGAAGTTCTACACTTTATTCATTCATTTTTGTTTAATGGACACACCTTAAGATACATGTGAAAGTGAGGTTTTTCTCTTCATCCCAAAGGGATTTTTTATTTTTTTTTGTTTACAAGGTCTACAAGATAACATGGAGCAAAGCCAGATGGCAAAAGTTCATTAATTGTTCTTTATATTAATCCCTTGAGGGATTTTTTGTTTAATAAGAGCAAGGTTTGCACTCAAATCCCAAAGGGGAAATTATTTGCAAAATGTTCAATAAAAAACAGCATATTTGAAATAATTTCTTTGCCTTTTGTCATTTCACAAAATAATCGTGATCGAAAATCGGATTTTGAGAGAAGAAAATCTGTTTTTTATTTATGAGCAAAATCGAACAGCCCTATCGGCAATGATATGTTGTGGTTTCTTTCTATCGACAAATGTACTTATTATAAGTCGCTTTGGACAAAAGCGTCTGCTAAATGCCCTGAATGTAAATTTGCTTTCCTAATTTCTGATTCTCTGTTCCATCGTCTAAGAGCGGCCGTGAGGGGATCGCTGCACAGCTGCTGAAACAACAGCAGAGTGCCCGGCGTGTCACGGTGACATCCATCACATACACGTATGGTAACTCATACTGTCATACTGCAGCAGCGCTCTCGCAGCCCCTCTCATTCCATAATGTACCGCACTCCCAAGGATCAGTCGCTCACGCGCTCGCCGCCCCCGAAGACTTCTTCTGCAGCCGTCCGTAACTCGGAGCGCTGCTTCAGTGATCAGACAGTTTTATGGAATAATCCGTGGATTATGCGTCCTCTGGTAATGTAAAGCCACACATGTCAGGCATGATGAGCTATAACAAACATAAGTGGGACTCCACCTCCTTTTTTCTGAAGTAATGGCTTTAATGGTCTCTTTTCAGCATTGCCTGAGTCTAAATCTATACTGCGTTTGGATTTCTGCTGTCGGGCCACTGGCGTGTCCCCCCTCCCATGCCCGTCCACGTGTAGGTCGGATCAGTATGGATGTGACGGTGGGACGCTGAGGCATTTTCTCTGCAGAGAGAACATTTCTGCTTTTCCCCCTCCTTCTCATGCTGATCGGGTGCTGTCAGAATTAGTGATACATCCACTGCTGACTAGCAACTACCAGGGCAGTCACGGATGTGCGCAGACAGAAATGTGCTTTGTGTGGTGTATTTCATGTTCAAAATATTACCCACAATCCCTCACCTTTTTGACAATGCGTTTTATCTTACTGTCACTGCTGAATGCTGACAAAACCCCCCCGGGGGGGAGCAGCTACCCCGGTGAAATATCGCTAGAACACGACTGCTGCCTTTTTATTTCCTCTCATCTCCTAAGTGGCCGTCACGGTTTATTTACTCAACTTGTGTTAAACTCTAAACTCTAAACAGTGAGAGTGGGATCTTTTAACCGATTCATTTTATATTTCCTCAAAATTATTTTGCGCGGTGATCCCTCATCATCACATTTTGACTCGCGTTGTCTTCTAACTGTGTGTGTTTGGTGGATGCTTGATGAAGGGAAAAGTTGTTTTCTGGATTCAAAGTCTCTCAACAAATCCCTTACGTGCATTTTGAACCACGTCCACTTCACAAGAGGCTCCTGACAGTCAACTCTAGCATCTGAAACGATCCTCGCTATCCACCCATAATTAAAGATTTCACACGGCTGCCGAACAAAATGGGCGGACTGCCGTCAAATGTGGCGGGCTGCAGCTGTGCGTGTGTGTACGGGGGGATTTGTGTGTGTGTGTGTGTGTGTGCGTACACGTAACTAGCACCACATGACTGACTCACAGCCATCCACCTGGTTCTCCCTTCATTATCACTGCCGACGGCTCAGCGTCTCACCTTGTTTCCTCCGCTGCTGCTTCTTCTCTCACGTCTGGCTCACGACAGGGGGGGCAATAGACTCGCCTGCAAATACCAACACAGGTTTGAAATTAGCCACGAATATGGCAGCTTGGAAATCTGGGTGGGGGGGTTAGGAGCGGTCCAGGTGTACAGCAAGAAAACCTCTAACAACATAGAGATGGTTAGGAGGAAGTGGAGACAAAATAGAAGATCAAATTGACATTTTTTGAGGTCTAATGAGGAGGTGACAGACCCCCCCCCCCCCCCCCCCCCCCCCCCTCTGTTGCATCCGAACTTAATCAGAGACGAGGACATGACCTCTGACAGCTCAAAGGAATGAGAAAAAGAGCTCTAGTTGCACTATTTGTATCAGTGTTTGTCAGTGTGTGTGTGCACCCGCTCACGCCTTCCAGTAATGTTTATCATCTGTTCTTCAGTTTCGTCTCCCTCTGGGAACCCGCCTCTTTCTGTCAGGGGAGCGTTCCCCCAGACTTTTATTTATTCTATTTTTTTTATTTTTTTTTTATTTCCACGACGTTAGCCGGCTTCAAAGACCGAACCAAACGCAGAGAAATCTACAGTACCTAGTGAGTTCGAGGGCTCCACTACTGTTGCTGCTGCAGAGATCTAACAGAAGACGAGGCTTAATAGGAAGAAGCATTAATCCACCGACTAGACTCACCAGCCGGTGCACCCACACATAAATCACACACACTGTGGCTGAATGTGTGTGTGTGTGTAATGAATGCTGGAATGTGCCAAAAAAAAAGCAACCAAGGATCATAGAAAATGTGTGTGTGCGTGTGTGTGTGTGGCCGTGTGTAACACGTCTACACGGTGAGGAAACCCTCGGGAAGTTGATTACCTGCAGTGTGCGACTGTGTGTTTTGTGTGTGTGGACACATTTTGGTTAAAGTCCGAAGAGGCAATGTCACACTCCATTATTCTCAAGATAGGTGCTCTCATAG
The DNA here is from genome assembly GCA_029853015.1 of Chelidonichthys spinosus. Lineage (NCBI taxonomy): Eukaryota > Metazoa > Chordata > Actinopteri > Perciformes > Triglidae > Chelidonichthys > Chelidonichthys spinosus. The sequence continues at coordinate 8,367,283 of CM056823.1, read as the reverse complement.
GTGCACATGTGTGTTCATGCGCGCGTGTGTGTGTGTGTGTGTGTGTGTGTGTGTGTGTGTGTGTGTGTGTGTGTGTGTGTGTGTGTGTGTGTGTGTGTGTGTGTGTGTGAGGGCCTGTCAGGACGGACTACAGGTCGGTGATAACAGCATGGGAGCAGAGGGGCACTGAAACGGAGGAGGGAGCGGTGGGAGAGGGGGACTAACTTTGGGCCACATCCTCCTTTAAAGGTCCCTGTCACATTAGATGAGACGCTCCTCTGTCTGTCTGCCCTGTAAAGGTAAACCTCATTATGAACCACCGTGTCTGACTTTCAAAGCCAAAAGTCATATCGTGTAAGAGAAAGCTCAACATTTGTCTCTTTTGGCTACTTTTATCAGCCATCCTTATTACATTCCCAATTTCTACGGTGAAGAAAAAATCCAAGATATTGTGTTTTGAGGGTGTTGGAAGTGAAAGTTGTTGACTTGAAACACAATTGTTGGACTGTAATTACTACTATAGGTAACACTTAAACAAATTGAAGATAAATATTGCTATGCCCTCTAAACATTCTGTAAATCCAAAGGGAAGATTCAGCAAACTTTTAAATATTTCATGATATTTATTCATTATTCACAAATGAAGTTCAGTTTCACTAATTATTTTTCCAAACGGACGTGAAAGCGGTGTCTATAAATAACGTTGCCTTGGTTCTCACCCACCCTCCCCCGCGCCGTGTGTCAGATCGTCCAGATGCTCTTCACGTAGTTTTTATCTTCACGGGAAAAAGTCATGGCACATTACGAGTGAACTGTAGGAGCACCAAGACATCAGATACTATTTGTTACGTCTGCGTGAGAGACATTACAAGAAGAGGGGGTTTGAAATCCCGTGGAATTGGATGGGACAGGATAGGACTGAATCGGGTAGACTGTAACCGGATCAGATTGGACAGGATCAGGTTTAGATTGAATTGGATAGGAATGGAAAGCATTGTACTGGATATGAGAGACGTCAGAAACAAGGATGCAGGTTCACACACGCGAAAGTTTTGAATGTACCTGCTTGTTTGGCACAGCAGACATAGACAGTCTGGATATGAGTCATTCTTCACACCTGGTTCAGAATGATAAATACCCAAATCCTGTCAGGAGTCATCCAGGACCTGTAATCATTACTAGCAAAGACACTCAAACACATTATGAGACACCAGCAATTCTAATAATCGTCTCACGCCGGATGATGATGATGATGATGATGATGATGATGATGATGATGATGATGTCAGTGCCTCCATAGGGGATACTCGCTGAAGGATGATGTCATGGACTCGACGCTAATCATGTCCGAGGCTCCACACTGGTGTCTGGGGGCCTGATTGGATTGGCGACGAGCACAGCGGATGATGTCATTCATCTCACTTGGCGTTGGCCCAATTGTGCCATGGGCTCTGCCTGTGTGAATGATGAACTGTGCTCATAGCAACGCTGTTAGAGCTGATGCTTAGTGACAAAGAGAAAGCCCGACAGAGGAAAGGAAGAAGGGGAAAAAAAAAAACTGCGAGTCACTTTATCTGGAGAAGTAGCTGCCTCCAGGCTGTTTCCTGACCTGCTCTAGTTGGTTTTGAATCAAAGACTCCTCTGGTGCAGCCAGCCACAACACTGTGCTTAAGTGGCCTTTATGGTGTGGAGTGGAGGTGTATTATGATTGGGCATCTCGGGCAGGCCCTCAAAGGCACTGGCCTGATTTTTTTCTTTATGTCAGCTTGTGCTCCAGCCAGAGAATCGTGTGCTAGATTGGTGCCGGGCCGAGTGTGATGGACTAGGAGACAGCGTCAGCAGTTAGAAAACGTAAACGAACACTCACTGTACACCGTTTGGCCGCATCACCGTCATTTGTCACGGGAAGTAAAGGATTGACTGAGTCTCACCTACTCCTCCTCTCCTCTTCCCGTTGGCTCACCAATCCGAGGTGACAGAAATGGAGACGGAGTGCTTCGGCAGAGGAAACCCATCTGTCACCCTGGCAACGGGAGAGGTAGGAGGGGTGTTATTCAGCGGAGACGCGGCGCAGGCCTGTCAATCATGACGCCTCCCAGCGCCTTCAGTGGCAAAGTGAGAGGATGGAGAGATAATCAATAAGGAGGCAAGAACAAGGAATGTGAACATAAGCTTTAAAACAGTGATTGATGGACGGTTGTCTGGTTTGCTCTCAGTGTTAATTCAGATGCACCTGGATGAAAAGTTGCTTTACTCTGCTTATGCCATCTGGTTGAGTCCCATTCAGGGACACGCTTGTCAATCACTTGAGAAGTGAGCAGTGTTCAGGTTTGTGATGCTTAAATCGGACAATTATGTTGATCTTGGTTAATGCCAAAAAGTTAAAGGGGAAAAAAAGAGATGTGTCTTCAGTGTGCCGAAGAAAGAAGAAGAAAGCCAGAAGCAATCAGTACCAGCCTTTCAATATGAATATAAAGACACACTTAATGCGTCGTGTAGCCTTCTGGCCGTCCCTTTAAGTCTTCATGCTGAAAAGATTTAATTCCAGAGTGAGTGACGGGACAAAAAAAAACCCTCCTACACATACAGTTCATATGGAGGAGCAGTTTCATGGGATCTAATGGATTCTAACAGCAGCTCCTTATAAGGCAACAGTGACTGCACACATGTCATAACACATACATGTTCATCTAAGGATTCCTGGGGCAGAACGCACAATTGACAGGGAAAGAGTGCTGGGAGTCAATGGAGGCAGTCGGCCACCAATGGTCCATTCTTTTATCCATGTCCACTGGTTTGTGTCCTTCATCGCTGATGCATTAAACCTGAGAGGACGCAGTAAACGCAGCCTTTTTATCCCCTGGCTGATGCTACATCGTGAACAACAAATCTATGATGAGATCATAGAAATACAACACAAATAAAAACCTCCCTTTCAAAAAAAAAAAGCCACAGACTGGTCACCAGTTTACATTTTGTTAAATGGCACTTTTTCAATATAATATTATTGTTATTACATATTATTATTATTATTAGGGACCCACTCAATTTACCTCAGCATCTCTGCACAAGAAATTCATTCAAATTATCATTCAGCTTTTATCATAGTTCAGTGATCCTAATTAATTCTCTTTTCATGCAATTCAAGTTAATTCAAGGTATTTACAATTGGAAAAATCAAACTAGTGACAAAAAAAAAACATGAATATGGTTGTATTAGGCAACTCTGAATGGTCTTACTATCTGAATGTGTAATATTCAGTGACATGCATGTATGTACAGCCTGCTCTCTGCAGCCTTGGGGAGATGCATGAAGACGGGACCAAAGCCTTCAACGTGGATTCCTGGAGCTTCACAGTGACCCAGTATGAACCAATCAGTCCCGTATCCTTTCTCTCCGTCTCAGTGTCAACATGAGACACGACACATGTCAGAAACTGTCAGGCACAACCATATCGGAGCGGCTCAAATGAAACACGCTCGTGCCCTGAGATCATTGTGTGCGCAGGCGAACAACAGAAAGGATTCGCGAGGCTGTTTGACAAACGAGAGTACACGTTAGTCCTGCTGAAAATCGCAGCTGACACGGATTTGGATCGGTGCCGTTTGTGCATCTTTGATGAGGAGAGAAGACGTCGTCGACTGAAACATCAAATAATCCTCCCGTCTGTAAGGAGGGGAGGAACATACCCTGAGATTTTCTCATCTCGAGTATGATTCATGTACGAGAATGTCTCTGATTTTGGAGGTATTATGATTGAACGTTTTGTGTCCAGGAGGAAAACAAATCTGAAACTGTTTTTCCCCGAGCGGAGAGCACATTTCCCTCTACGTGGCCGTGTAATCCCCCCTTACCCTGCTGATCCAGAACCACAGGGAGAGTGGCAGAAACCTGTAGCCCATCGAAGGAGCTCCGTCCTGGGCAGGCTAAACACAGACAGACCCTTTCACCCTGGGAGTCCCGCAGTAACAGAAGGATTACGATCCCTGTTCTAAAAAAAAAAGTCAGCGTGTGATTTCATTCCAGGCGTACACTACACTACACATGACGACAACACCGTTAATTACATCTTCCTGTTTGACAGACTAGCAGGGAGCTGCTGTGTGGGAGGACGGGTGCCTGTCATCACGGCCTCCTGCGTGTTAATGAAAGGTAGCAGTGCGTGCAGGTGAGGAAAGAGAACTCGAGATGATGATGATGATGCTTTCTCCTTCACTTCCTCAGACTCAGACCCACGACAGAAGGTTAATGATGTCACAGTGAATCACCTCTTCTAACACGAGCACTTTTCTTCTTCCTTTCTCAACCCGTTCCCCTTTCAAGTCACTTTAACTTCAATGCAATGATGGAAGCTAAACCATTGGCTTCTGGATTGCCATGAATTGATCAACCAGTTGCACAAGCTGATGGGAGGAAGTATCTGTACATCTGTACACTTTCTGTACATCAAACTTTTAACTTTCACCCATATAAGACACCAGTAGCTTGGATTCCAGACCTTTCTGGCAGAGGTGATGCCCCAGAAATCAAATATAACCTAGATTTAGAAGATACCGTTTGATGGGGAGAAGATTTTGTTGTGTCACATTTTGACATTCAGAAACTGACGTTGCTTCCCACCGTTTTCTTGATGTCCATCTAGATACTTGATCACATGGCTGGTTCTGAGATTTCAGCTTGAACTCTGTAAAACGTTCAGTTCTAAAAAGTTTCTAAATGAAGATGAGCAAATAGTTCTACTTTCTCTGTCTAAAAGTTCTCGCATCATGGAGCCAGCAGTCGTTTTAAGGAAACACCTTTATCCTTTATCTTCAGTTCTCGATATTCTGGCTCCTGTTGTCGGCCTCTCAGGTCTCGTTATTGTGTCTGTTCGTTCCTCACCACTTTCCAAATGTTCCTGCCAGAGGGGGGCCTACGGGCGGGAGTGTCACGCAACCCTCAACCACCACAAAAGAGTGCTCTTGTTTTGTCACCTCTGTCTGTTTATCCCCCCTCTTCTGAAAAAGGGGGACACGGGCCGGGTGGCGTACAATACCGAGCCATTCGCCCGAGGAGACACAGAGGCGCCTGGGTAAAGGAGGACCGACTGGCCAGGGTGGCCGACCAATCTGGGGATCTGGCACCGACGAAGACTTTGGCCGGCCTGCGCTCTTCACAAGTTGCAGTGAACCATCAAATGACAGACAGCGAAAGGTCTCCCAACTCTTACAGAAGCGACGGCTCTCGGAATCTGTCCTGTGAAGTCTTTCAGCGCCCTATTCACGCTTTTCAATTGAGCTATCTCTCTCCTGAATGCCTCCTCTCTTTCCTCCCACTCAGCCTCTGGCAGCTGGCTGTCTGTCTGTCCTGCTGTGAACAGGGAACGTTTTGCTGAACAGTCGCTACCACAACAATATCCTGTTACATCACCCTTTTTCCTCCACGTTTCCAACTACACAACACTTGACATTAGATAGAAAAAACGAATTTGTTCAGTCGTACATATAGCAGCGTTAACGTGTTTGTATTTGTAGGCGATTCATTTTAAGTGGCATAAATGATGAGTACGCCCCTGGCAAGGTCTGTTGGGCCCTGCAGGAGAGTGGAGGGTTGTTGGAGAGAGAGTGAACACACAAACACTAAAGAGCAACTTTATTCTTTATTCTTTATTTGCATCCCCATTAGCTTCCACAAAGTGGTCGCTAGTCTTCCTGTGATCCACACAGGAATGAAACACATCAACAGTAAAAGACATTTAAAATCTCCTCATAGAAGACAATTACAGCATGAATAAGGAGTACTTAGAATAAAACACAACTTACCACCAATTAGAAACAAGAATTACACAACAAAAGCAACTTTACAAAGCAAAAAAAACCCCAAAGAAAACACAGTTTTATTGACTTTTTGAAAGGAAATCTATGACTTATCTGTCTAATATTGACCCTGCAGAGGAAAAAGAGAGAATGGGTCCTAAAATAGTCAGGAGGAGACACCTGCTATCGACTTACATTCCTGCAAGGTCATCTCCGCTGTTTGTGCTACCTGTTTGTTGTGACATAAGCATAACCTAAGGAATTTGAACAGACACCATTCCAAAAGTTGTTTTTTTTTTACCATTATTTTCTGCAAAGACGAATATTTGCGAACACAACGTTCTCACCTGTGCTGGCAGACGGGGCTCGGTTTCATCTGTGACTGTCGAGTTGATTAAACAGCGCTTCTCTGGGACGTCGTTCCCTCGTGCCGGAGCTAAGCAACAGCTTCTGATAAAGGCGAAACGTGGGTGTTATATACTGCATGCAAATGTTTTTGGGGAAGAAAAAAAGAGAACGGGTGGGGAAAGAGCAAACAAACTTTGTGTGTGTGTGTGTGTGTGTGTGTGAAAGCTGCAATTAGCATCCGTCACTGATACTGTTGCAACACCTTCACTGTATAATGTGAGCCTGCGAGGGCAGAGAGGGGAGCAGAGGCGATGTGAAACATTCTGAGTGTGCCTCTGTCTGCTTCCTCTGCTATTCTAGAAAAGCTGTTAGGAAACTATAACAAGAGCCCTTCACGCATGTGCAGGAACACCACAACGGTCTTGTTGTGTAATCATTAGTAGAGGCTTCTGTTCGAGTGTCTACACACGGATACACACACACACTCGCACAAGATGAACTAACCTAAGAGACGGGTGAAGATTAGACACGCAGAGTAAGCGAGTGGATATTTGAAATACTGCCAAACACACTCGCAGACAAACTAACTCAGCAGCTCAAACATGCTTTAAAGTTTTCCATATATGCTGGCTGAGTCATTGCTGTTTACTTCTGTTATTCACATCTGTTCTCACACACACACACACACACACACACACTGTGGGGAATCACCCTTCCATCAGGGGAAAAACCACCCCTAATTTAGACTTTTGGTTTTTGGTTACCGAGACGTTGTGATATGTTTGTAAATGATTTCTATCAATTACATTTACAAGACATTGTTTGCACCATGCTTGTTGCAGAGATCGGGGATCAATTAAAATCCAAGAAGTCAATAATAATTAGATGTTCATACGGGTTTGAATCGGCCCCCAGATAACTTTAAACATGCTGTCAACTTGTTTACAACCTCCCTGATCTCTTGTTTTTTGCCTGTTGCCAAACAAGAGGAATAATAAACGAATAAGGAAGAATTCTGCAAAAACACTGGCAACAATTCTCACTTTCACTAAACCCGTGCTTGAGCGTCTCTTGGGATCTCCTTTAAAACTGACAAAACACAAGAGTGAGTGTGTTGGTTGTTGGAGTACAAGAGGGAAATAGCATGTCGGTTAATTCTCAAATCAGGACCCTCTGCAACCTGCTTCAGTGTGTATGCATATGAGAGAGAGAGCCTTATAATGTCAGACCCCCTCTCCCTCTCCCTCAGACCCGGCAGCAGGCATCAAAGCTCCAGGAACAGGAGCCCACATGCAGCCCCTCATGGCCCGACAAGGACCGCTTACCTCCCACTTAATTATTTCTCTCCCATCCAATAACTTGCACAAAAAAAAAAATCCAACATGACAGTAGCTGCGGGTAACACCAGGCAATACCCCACTCCCATAATCCATTATCACAGCGTCCACTCAGGGAGGTTTTTTTTAGATATTCCCTCATTGTTGTTTTAATTAGGTGAATGGAAATAATTAGCTACGGTTTCGATGGAAATGCAGCCTTAATGTCAGAGTCTCATTTCCATATTCAGAGTTGGCCCTTTCATTTCAGGGGTCGCGGTTAGCGAGTGCCCATTGTTTCTCCTAATCTGCCCACAACTGTTTGGATAACCTCTCTGGTCTGTGGCTTGTGTATCGTGGGTTGACTCATTAGCCGACCAAAGAATAATTTTGAATAATACATTAATATTCGTCTCCTACATGTCATGATCTGTATAATACACAGATGGTATAGTGTAATTGTCAGTCAGGTGAAACAGATACTTTCTAAATCAGCCTGCAACACTTGGAGTGTGTAGAGAAGAGAGAGATCATCTTAACGCTGCTTGTTTGCCCACAGCAACATCAAACCAGAGATACAGTAAACTACCGGAAATACATTTACCTTCAGAATAAAAGCGTCAAAATATTGTATGATAATGATGATGTTGATAAAACCAAATTCAGCACTGACTGAAACAATATGACTGAAATGGATGTCCTTCAGAAAGAGCCTTTTATTTGTTATTTTTTGTTTGTGTGGTAAGTTGATTAACTTCAAATTTGTTTCTTCCCAAAAGCTTAAAGTTCGCTGTGTATACGGTTTTGTGTTATGTTGATTAATTTCCAATTTGTTTACTATAAAATCACAGAAATTACACATTCAGTGCATACTGTATTGATGTTGAATATTCCTGTAAGTCACAATGTGACAAAGTGTTTAATTTGTTAACTTGAAAGTGCACAGAAATATAATATTGTTGTCATTAATGGCTCAAACCTTCTTTTTTTTTTTTGCCCTGTAGGCCCCAACGTAAGTTTACCCAGCACCTCTTGCCGTGTCTTATTTTGAAAATCGAAGGCGGAAGTCCCGTTATGACTCCTACTTGACGGGCGTGTAGAGTAGTTCCCTGTCCTCTCCTCCGTCGCACCACTTGCTCCGAGGACGTGTGGATGGTTCCGTGCGCTCCGCCGTATCTCCGTGGCGCAGGACAGGACGGTCGCCACGCCTTCAGGGACGCACTTTCTCACGGCGTCAGCTCTCCCTCCGTGTCCGCTGCTCACCTGGGGGGGAAACCTGCCCGGAGCCGGGACATTTACCAAGCGACCAGCCACAGAACCTCACCCCCCACCCGTCTCAGACCTGGACCTCTGGAGCTCTACTTCTCGCCACTGATGCTTGTTGAACGGGCTGTTCTGTGAAGCGCACGTTTGAATTTGGGAGTACCGGAGCGGCGGCTTTATTGATTTGACATCGGATACACGTCGGATCAAAGATGGGGATCAAAGTGTAGTGCTGGTAAGTAGCGTGTCCCCACTACGGTCATATTGGCTTATTGACATTGCGCTCACGCCCACAGCCAGTGTGTGTGTGTGTGTGTGTGTGTGTGTGTGTGTACGTTGCATGGTTTACAAACAGCTTTCCGCGCACGCCTTCTGGAACGCCGTGTCGTCACAGTTGGAACTTTTACTAGCCGGAGTGACATCACGATTCCTTATCGTGCTGGAACCGCCGGGGCTGATGCTTGCATCACTTTACTACGACGAGGGCGTCACGTTCCGTGGTCGTGGCGTGAGTCAGCGGTGTGCAGGTCCGTCCAGAAGGCGCCCCCTGACTCACTGCGTCGTCTTGCAGGTTGTAGCGGGGATACGTCGACAGGTGACATTGTGGACTGATGAGGTTTATGATTGGTGCAAAGCTTCTCGGGTTTGGTGTAATGATTAACGCAGGAGTCGAGCCTCTGTGTGAACTCACTTCTCTCATTACCAATTCTGTCTCTGCAGATGTGTGAGTGTAGAGTTACCCCCCCTCTAAGAGGTAGGGCAGAATGAACAGGTGTGGCACTGTTGACATGTTTCCTTCAGAGTGCAAAAAACAAGAACAACAAAAAAAAACATCTGCATCATCCGCTGAAGCATCCAAGAGGGATTTTTTGTTGTTTCTCCCAAAGGCAATGCAGCAGCTTGAGCATCTCACCGAAAAGGATTTGTTATCTGCCTCGCGCAGCCGACTGCGAGGTGCATGAAAGGGAGACCGGCTCCTCAGAAACCAGTTAGGTGTGAAGAAATCCTAGCTGTTGACACTACCAGTTGAGGCACTTCTGCTCCCACACCCTCTCCTCTCTCTCTCTCCTCCGCTCCTCCCAGCCTCGCCGGAGTGAAGCACCGGGTTTCAGCTCCTCTCTTTCTCAACACATGCATGGTACCTTTTTAGAATGCAACCCTGTGGGACTGTGTATTTGCTCACTCTCACCATCACTGGCACTGCTGTATGCCCAGAGGGGAGAAAAACAGATTTTTTCCTTTTGTTCTGTCGTGCTTGCTGAGAGTTTCTTTTTGTAAAAAAATGCAGAAAGCAGATTTGATTCTCTATTCTTGTATGAAGTAATCGTTGACTTCCAGTGATCAAGGCACGACGCGGATGGTTTAAAGGAATTGAAATGACAGCTTGCTGTTTTCGGCACAATCGATGGTTGGTCGTAACAGGCGTGAGTCACCCAGGTGGGGGTCCGTCAGAAGTCTGCAGGTACAGACTACAGCGCACGTTCCCTCCAATTCAGGCCGAGTCAGCAGAGAATAACAGGTGTGCTGTTAATGAGGGCATCGTTTGGTTTGCGTGAGACCGAGAGAGGCGAGTTCCCAGAGAGCGAGGCCAGTCACCGTGAGTGAGAGAGAGAGGGTCTGTCTGGGGCAGGGAGGCAAACACAGTAGCTGTTAGTCTGGTAGCAATGACAGCTTTATCACCACCACAAGGTTTATGGCTGTGTGAGTGTGTATGGGGGGAAGGGTGTGTGTTTGAATTATAGATCATAAGCTATTCTACTCCAGACATGACAGAATTCCACTACTGTCATGCGGTTTAAACATGAATCCACTACAAAATCCGTCTGGCAATTCTATGAATGATGAATTAGAGTGGATTCCAGTGATTGTTAAACAACTTTTCCTTTTGTTATTTTTTATTAGATGAGCCCCTGCCACTCTGCTCTGTGTGTGATCTTGTTTTTTTTTTCTGCTGCTGAAGCCAATTTATAGAAAGGGGAAGTACAAAACAGCAATTTAGGGAAGGGAAGCAATTTATAAATACAAAAAAAAAACACCTAATTGTAGAACGGAGTGGACTTTTCTCCGTTTCCCTGCTGAATAGGGAAATTCCAAAAGCGGCTGCTCATTCTGCAGTGCACCTGGATTGTCGAGTATATGTGATATTTTTGTTACATAAACGGCTCCTCAGCCCAGCAGGAGGTCTGAGGTGAACGCCGCAATGGCAGGCGTTTGGTGTTTTAGCGACTCGGTGGCTTTGCTGCTGACATGGGGATGATGAGAGTGATCTCTCTGACAGGCCAGCGGACAGGGTTCACATGTGGAGTCACTCGGTCACGGCAGCGCTCGAGAGAGAGAGGGGAGGAAGGAGAGATTCTGATGGAATAAAATAGAGGAGAGGGGGTGTCGAAGTGAGCACACAACGGGCATCTAATTACCTCTCAATGGGAGCCTTGACTCCATGGAAACGCTCTGTTCTCTCTCAGAGCTGCCTCCACATGGCCTGCATGCCGTCACATGGTCAGCTATCGACAGTCTGTCTTTATGGATCGTCTGGGTCAAACAAAAGCAATGGAATATGATTAGATCCCAGGTGTGTTCAATAAACCGCTGGAGTAAGCCTCGAGGTGACGCCATCAGGGTTATCTCAGAAAGCGTTATGGACGTTAGACGTAGAGATTCGACATGGAACAACCACGGATTAATGAAGCGTGTGTTCTGACCGCTGTCTCTAATCATATCAAAATACACATGAGGCATGGGTTTGAAGAGACCAGACCATGCAACCTCCCCGCGCTAATTAGCCGACCTCGACATCATACATCAGCCGTGACACGCGGCGAGGCCTCTGACCGCGCAGGTTGTAATGAGCAGACAGATGTACTTGAGCGGGAACAGAGGCAGCCGTGATGAAATGACTCACGTGCGGTTATTAGATTTGTATCCGTTGCCGTCTCGCTCGTCATGTTATTGTGCAGGTTTGATTGAGAGTAATACAATGCTGAGTGGGTGTTTGGATGATGTCTAATTAAAAATAAGTGCTTAAAGGACTACTGAGGGCGCTGCACGTAAGCATTGTTTCATTCATCCTTTTTTCCATCTTCATGCTCTCAATCACGCCACTCTGTTTCCCCCCGTTCCATACTCCATTCACTTGGCGGGCTGGTAATTCCTCCTAAGTGGCACTTGAGGCAAAAATGATGCCTGTTTAGGAGCGAGACAAGATCACTGATTTCCATCAAAGAAGCATCACGGGTGGTTGTACATTTATAATATTATGAATAATGCATGGCTGTTTTTAAGCCGTTATGACCATTGTGAATGACAGATTTGGGGCGCTGGAGGCGCCGACGTGTGCTACGTGCTCAGTTAGAGCCAATCTGTGCTCGGCTTATTATCTCCAAATAACGTGATAGATTGCACGGTCACATGTCACAGACCTTCAATGAATGTCAGTGCACCATTTGCATCCACTTTAAGCAGTCGGTGGATAACGGTGCTCAAACCTTGTGGTTAAAGGGTGCAACATCTCGCTTCATTGAGGGAAAAAACGGACTGCAGCCGCACCTCTTGGAGGAAAGTCGGACAGATGGTTGTCTTCACGGCGAAGGAATGACCTCACTTGGACTTCGGTGCGCTCCCTCAGCACACACACACACACACACACACACACACACACAACCAAATACACACGCATGCGGCGCACAACTGTGTCCGAACTCGCTCAGGAATGAGGACGGCTACACGTGCACAGGGTGTGTTCACGCAGAAGCATTCCCAGTGAGCTTTACATCCAGTTGGATGGAGCTGGTGTGCGTGGGACAGGTGCCAGGCTGTCAGCGTGACCCCCCCCAGCTTAAACACTACAGGGGAATTCCAATAACAGGGATTTGGGAAGTGCGTCCCCGTTGAGCCCCCTGCGAGTGCGATGCCCAACCTCTGCCGGGCTCGTCCCGCGGAGGACGGCTGGGGAATGGGTGGGGGAGCTGGAATGCCTCGACAGTAACTCAATCCTGTGTTTGGCTGCCGTGTGGGTGCAAGTGTGCATGCATGTGTTTTTTCAAGGCACAAAGAAGTCATTTGTTTTCTGCTCCACTCCTCCCCACACACACACACACCATTAACCGACACTAGTGCGCTAGCTTGATGTTGTTGCGACGTGTGCGTGGTGACATGTGTGCGGTGTTGTGTGGTCGGCGGTGCCAGGCCGTCGCCGTGCAGCTCGGCGGCGGCGGTTGGCTCGGCCCCCTGCACCTCGGCATTCGGTCCGGACGCCAAGTCCCTTTTGAGCTCCTGTTGAGACGGGGGATGATGGTCGGGGCGCGGGGCCAAAAAGCCTCCCGTGCCAGCAGCTCCCACTGGGATGGCAGGCTGCTGTAGGGCCATCTGTACAGGCGTGCTCACAGGGCGCATGCAAAGTAGGGCGTGTAGAGGGAGATAAAGGAGGAGGGGGAGGGATGGGGGAGAAAGGCTGGCTGACAAAATAAAGGTGTTTACTTTACCTTCCTGTCATCGGGAGAATACTCCATTATTTCCTCCAGTCGCATCATTCCAGCTTTCAAAGAACACTGTGGAAAATGTAGGCCAGAGCGGCAATACTCTAAGGCACACGAAACGGTGTCAGGAGCAGAAATATGCGAGGAACTGCCTTTTTTTAGAGCGCACTCCCGAAATAGATGAAGTGTTGGAACCGTAATGTGTTGAAGGAGCGAACATGTGGATCCTAAATTAGAAAGGAAGTGTTGGAGTATGGAAATGAGTTGGCGAGGAGGGAGCGATGGAGTCGGCAAAAGGGGGAAAAAAAAGGAGTTAGCAGTAGGTGAATTTAACATTCATAGAGCCTAGACTGTCTGCACATTGCCCTAGAGGGAATATCACACTCTCACCTCCCCTCCACAGACCACCGTTCTCTGCTATCTTTGCCATCTTACTCCTGTACTCATCCCCCAGCAAGGCAGGGGATGCAGCTTCTACCTTTTTTTTTTTACCGTGATCTCTAAATCCCGGAAGAATCTCCAGAAACAAAAACAAAACATTGCAGCAATACCAACTCCGGATATTTGCTGAGTTTCTGATGATGCAATGACACTAAGAATAGCATCACATCTCCGTTTTGCTCTTTCTCTGTGGTGTTTCTACATATATCTATATATGGTATCTGTATGTCATATCCTCTCTGTTCAAAGAAATGTAATAAGGCGGTCCTAAACTACAAGATATAGCAAAAAATCTAACTATTTGATCTGTTATCATTTACTGGGAAACGGTAGGACTGTGTGTTACAAACCTCTTCTATTCATATTTGATCTTTTAATCCAACAACACGCCTGATATATATATATAAATAAAATGCTATGTAGTATATAAATATAATGTATTGAATATATAGACAACGACTATTATAAACATACTATTATATACTATAGGGAAATACTATAGATAAATATAATATGCTATATTATTATATATGGGGCTATATATATAAATATATATATATATATACTATATAATATATATCATATACTCACTATATAAATATGAGTATATCATCATAATATTAATATTAGTATATGATCTGACGATATATAATATATATATATATAGTATATATATATATATATATAATATATATATATATATATATATATATATATATATATATATATATATATATTATATATATATTTAATATAGATATATAGTATTATTCTGTTAAATGTCCCTCACTGCAGACAAAGCCTTTATTGAAACTGAGCCAAGCAGCAGGGCCTAATAACAACGCCGACGACCCCAGAGTGACTTTGTACCCATCTGACCCCACCAAGGAGCCGTAACTCTTCACCTTTGACCCCTGACTCCTTTAATCATAGAGGTCAGACAGTGGTTTGATTTTTCCTGAATAAGCCTCTTCAGTTTTAATGGAGAGCCGTCCCTAATGCTGATTGTCCTCATCCATTAACTCCTTCGGGGCAGATCGCATTTGTCAGCAGCTGCGTCAGCATTCCTTTCAACAAACGCACACACACACACACACAGACACACAGGTAGGTGTGTGTAATACTGTGGTGAAACAGGTTTTACAGAGATGAGGCAGATGGCTAGTAGAAGACGGAGATTAACAAAGTTGTGAAGCTGCTTGACAGCTTCAAGTTGCTCGTTGTGTCAGTAGTGTCATTGTTCCATCAACACATACCACACGCGCACACACACACACACACACACACACACACTAGACTTTCAAAGGTGCTGATAAAGATTGTGTGTCTCCAGACAGTGCCGTTCTGTTAATCACGATAGAACAAAGCAGGCAGATCCCCTGATGTCAACGATAACAGCCTGACAGAATCACAAGACAAAATACACTCACACACACACACACACACACACACGCCACAAGGACCTCGAACAACGACACTCCCCCAGCTGTCTAGACGGGAGTGCAGGGCTGCTGGAGATCTCGGGGGGGATTAGAGCACACACCACTACACTCACCTGTTCGGTGCTGCTTGTTTCTCATTGTGTTTGTTCATGCGGCGTTGATGCAACGTGACAGGCACCGAGGGAAACGGGTGTATCATGAGGTACGGAAACAAGTTATACATAGAGTGCAGCTGTGGATGACTTCTCGGTCACATTGTAGGAGAACGGTGAGGACGTGGGGTTGGCCGTGGTTGTGAAATAGCACAAGAAATTTGAAAAAAAAAGGAGTAATCCATGACTTTTTCTTGGACAGACATTTTTCTTTCATGGGAGTAAAAAACATGATTTTATTACACGCATTCTTCTCCCTTGTCAAAACCTGGCGCCTACGTTACCCACAATACAATTGGACACAACAGTTGAGTCAGGTTCGGATGTGTTATGATAGTCGACCTGTAAATAGAGGTTGATGTGTGAGAGTTTAAGGGAAATTCAACCTGCCATTTTCCTGTTATTGTCACTTTTGGCTTCTTGGTGTTTTAAAAAATATTATATACATGTTATAATTATTTTAAGGTTTAAAGTTAGGCATGGTTGATGGTTGCCCAAGATGGTGATGGCCAGAACTGTCCCTTTTGATCTTCGGGTCTTCAGAAACCTATGGGTGACGTCACTATGTCTACTTGAAGATGCATCAACGCAGCTAAACCTAAACCAGTTTCACACCAGTTTCATTGTGACACTGCGATCGAGGTTGAACGTGTTGGGGAAATGTTGTACAGGGAAATGTTGACTGATCTATCACAACACGTGCACGTCAGTGGAGGAGTTACCTGATTGACCTCTGCTCACAGACCGTGAGCAACCGACTCACAGAGATGCCGAGCTGTGATGAAATAATGAATCAGAGACGGAGAAATGCTGCAGGGAGGAGAGAAGAGCCGAAGAGGAAGCAATCGGGAGAAATAAGGAGATTGAAGATTATCACCAACGATAAGAGGAAATCATTGACAGTGTGGGCACGTAAAATAAAACTCCCAGTCACTCCCATACATATATGAATACAAACACACCAGCAGAGGTGTGTGTGTGTGTGTGTGTTTGTATGCATGAGATGACTCGCAGATAAACTCTGGATTTAGTCCCACACACTCCTAGAGCTGATATCTCCCCGCCGGTCCTATCAAAGAGAAACTTCCTTCCAGTCAGCATTTGCTTTCCTCCTGCATCCGTGTTGTTCCCCCGGCTTGTTGGATTTGTCCATTTCTCTGTTTACCGGGACGCGTCTACTCGGTGGCTGCATGTTGTAATCCAATCCGGAGGAGGTCGCTGGAAGGACTTCCCCCTTTGGAACCTAAACCGAGTGTGACAATCATGTTTAGAGGAGGGAAAGGGCCCAAATGTTGTCATGTTGTAATGACATTGTGGAATAGCATTTTAGATTATGGTTTCTCAGCGTAGGTTTTGTGATAATGACACACCGCAAAATAGACTATTTAAGAGATTCAAAACATGGTGTGTGTGTGAGATTTTCCTACTCAATATTTAGATTGATACAGCTCCGTCAGATGTCCTCAGATTAAATACTTTTTCTTTCTCCGCTCACAGGCTTTTGCCATTTTTATAGCTCTGAGGTACAGACAAGAAGATGACGGCCATCTTTAACCACAGCATCTATTATAAGAGATATATGGCTGTGGGTTTCAGCGGAGGAAGTCGGAAGAGAGGCTGTAAAACCACCCTATAGAAAGCATCCCCATCCCCCCCCCCCCAGCCTTTAGTGTGCCTGTCTGTGTGCCTGTCTGTGTGCGTTCGGGTCTCGGTATGTACAAGTGCATGAGTAAGTGCTCGTCGTGTGTAGGGGAGAACAAAGGAAAGCTGAACCCAGTTCACACAGGAAACTTGAGACATCAACTGCGCTTCCACACACCAGCGTCCGCTTGACCTTTCACCCCAGGGACCAGTGACACCAGTTTATCGAGGGCTGCTGATGGGTGTGGGGGGAGGGGATGCCTGAAGGTCACCAGAGGATGACACGATTGCAGCAAGGCTGGACCAATCCTAGGTTTTAGGTCCTATGGCTGATTGTGTAGATTTTCTTTTTCCTGTTTTGAAATCGTACTGTTGTGGTGTGTTAGAATGTATTTTCTTCTGCTCTGCTGCCGTATTTCTGTTGGTATTTCTGTCATATTTGTGTGTACACAAGCACGATTCTGCCCCAACACAAGCTGTTGCCTGAGCTGCAAACAGCAGGAAGAATACGGCCTGTTAACGTCAGAAATAACTTCCTGCGTGTTGCTCAAGATCTCTCTGTGGGTTTGCTGCCCTTCTCGTGACTGCTGCAGGCAACGTGGGCTTTCTGCCCCTGACCTTGCCTGAAGGCACCCAAGAGGCTGCAGTCGTCCTCGGCGATGATGAGTGATTCGGGTAGACGCTGTCACCAGGTTTTGGGTCTGTGGGAGCAGGAGCACAGCGGAGTCCTTTTTTTAAATTGTAATTAAGGCGGCCATAAGAAACCAGAGCAGTGCTGGAAATCCAAAATTGAATTACTTGCCAATGTCCTCTACCTTGCCATTTCAAAAAATGTTCTATTTAAGAGGGGTCTCTATAATTTATCAGTGGCTTGATGTAGGTGATGATAAGTGATGATTTGGATTGCACCCTGCGGATCATAATGCTCGTTGTTTCTGTAGTATCTCTACTCGAGCGTACGGCGCAGTAAGTGCTTTTTTCCACTACAGCTGCAGTGTTGGTCCATTGAGGGGAAAGAACATGTTGAATTTTTAAAACGTGTAACCCAAAGCGTTCTTAAAGGGAAAGACGCACAGGGCAGAGACGAGTGCCACGCGATCGCTTTCAGGCAGCAGCTGTCTCCACGGCTACTGAGTGACCCACATTTTCGTCCCCTTGTCTTGTCGATGTGGGAAACGGGTGCAGCTGTTTGGGAGGGGGGGGGGGGGTAAGTCCGCATCCCTCGACGACGGCAATGGGTCATCAGTTGGATGGAGATGAGTGTGATGTGAGGCTGCAGAATGGGAGTGATGATGCACTCGGAGGATGAACAGAAGAGAAGGGTGTGTGTGTGTGTGTGTGTGTGTGTGGTGAGTAGATCTATTGTAGTGTGAAAGATAGAACGTGCATTCAGTTCATTCACTGTCACCAAATGTACTTCCTTCTTCATCATTTATTCTACATTGAACTACATTTCCCCCCCGTGTGTCTGTTTGTGTTTTAGACAGGAATGCCCCAGACTGTGTGCTCAGGCACCATGTTCACCACTCCCAGTGGCTTCAGCCCCCACCTGGCCTGTGCTGAGCCTGGGGAGGAGGAGGAGGCCCCACAGGAGGGTCCGGGGCCCGGTGCTTGCCTGGCTGACGGGCCCCCGATCACCTCCGCCTCTCTGGACACCCTGATCCATAACCTCGTGCCCACTGCCGATTACTACCCTGAGGTTGGTGCAAATGTACTATTCCTGAATAATTGGGATTTTTACTGTCGACTCATCCTTTAATAACAGAAATGACAGTATTTTTTTCTTTATTGCTCTCGGTGAATGTCTCCCTCTGCCCTTTGACAGAAAGCCTATGTGTTTACCTTCTTGCTGAGTGCCCGACTGTTCCTCCCTCCTCCGGAGCTGCTGTCCAGGCTGTGTGAGCTGTGCATCAAGCAGCAGCAGCTGGATCAGAGCCCACTGGATACGGTCAGCACTGCACCACGCACACAGACATAACTCTGCACGAGCTCATGAACAGGAACCGAGGCAGACACAGCAAACGCATTCAAGCACATACTTGTATTCTGCATGTAAGCAACCACAGATAATTTTTTTTCTTTTTAGGCTAGATTGCTGACTTCATCGTTGTGTTGTCTTCTGCTGAGGGAGTCACAAACGTAGACCACACTAAACCCTCTTTCGCTTCTTCAACAACAGGCTAAAGTACGCAAGTTTGGTCCCAAGATCCTGCAGCTGCTGACGGAGTGGACGGAGACATTCCCCACGGACTTCAGGGACGAGAAGATGGTCGGGCACCTTAAAGACATCATCCACAGGATCGCCCCGTGTGACGAGGTAGTTATATAAGAGCAGTCCAGTCAGGAATTAATTTAGGATGCTAGATTTTCTTTACAAAAGAGAAAATAAATATTCCACGTGACGTTTCTGCAGGGTGATAATCTGTGATGGGATGTAAGACTTGTAGTTGTTGCCGCTATATAGCCTCCACAAGCCGTAGCTGCAGAGAGAAACGCTCTGATGGGGAACGAAATTCAATTATCATCAGTAGCACTGTAGCGGGGTGATGGAAGGAGTGAAGAGTGTCGGGTGTTGGGTGGGTAGCCACAGCTCCGCGTTACACAATCCTTCATGACAGGAGAGGCGAGGCGAAAGGAAGGAAGTTAGAGGAGTGGCTCTGTCTGCAGCCTCACGGGAAAAACGGAGAGAGGGAGATGGAGATGGATGGAGAAAAGGGGGGCGGTGGGATCGGATCCAGGGGCGAGGAGAGCAGAGGAGAAAGGAGGAGGGTGATGGAGTCAGAGTGGAAGACCAGGAATAATGGAGGGAGGTGAAGAGAGGACAGAAAGAGGGGAGGAGCAGGTGGTGATGAACGTGTTGCTATTTCCAGCTTGCTGTAGACTGTATGGGTGTGTGTGTGTGTGTGTGTGTGTGTGTGTGTGTGCACATGTGGGAGCCGTGGGGTCATTTGTGAGGCAGAGTGAGCTCACAGTCATCAGGAGGGAGGGGCAAGGAAACACACATTCCTGGATGCAACACACACAAAAGTCTTGTGTTGATTAAACTGAAAGGTTAGATTGAGGTTAATTCTTGGGCTCATTAAATGCTTTCACCGTTAGATAATGTCAAACTGCATGGCTGTGGTGGTAAGAATAAAGATGATGTTTGTTAAATCGTAATGTTTTGGAGATTAAATGTTATCACTATGTAGCAACCAATCACACGGTGCTGAAGTTAATGAGGTAGCTTAGTTTGTAAATTGCCAGAAATGTATTAATTATTTACAAATTAGTTGGTAGATTTCACAAATTACACATTTACAAGATGATACAGATACATACAGAGATAAACAAGGATAGCTAGCACACCTGAACATATAGCTGTTATATACAGGCAAGAACTGGACAAAAAACTATACACGTACAGGTCAGGGAGATACCACTACAATATTATACTTATGGAAACATATAAATAGTACACCACAGTGCCATTTTACTCTGTAAAAGGTATTGCATTCAAAGCTTTACTAAAGTAAAAGAACATTTATTTATTAGCAAAGTATTATTTTTAGTGTTATTATTGGATTATTATTATTACAGGTTAATTTTAGTATAAACAGCATTCTTCTTTTCTCATTAACTGCTTTTTTTTTATATAATGGACGGCATTTGAGTCTGTAACAAATCATCATATTTAGATGCTTATCAATATCTGATATAAGATTAATCTGCAAAGTGACTAAAGGTAAGTGTGGTGAAGTAAAAAGTACAACATTTCCCTCTGAAATGTGGTGGAGTAGAAGTTTAAAGTGGAATAAAGTAGAAATATGCGCCTCAAGTACCGAAGATTGTATGGAATACATTTCCACCACTGCAAGTCTGATTGTTATTATGTTCTATGTCTGCTATTAACTATGAATGACTATTGACAACTGAACATGTAATGCTTTTTTGTAAATGTAATTGTTCTAAAATAAAGGGCCGCGATAAAAGCAGTAAGCATTAAGAATTAAGTGCTAACATATGTGCCCACAAGGTGGCAACCCAGAAGTTCCTCTGATTTATGACTATCACTGATCTATGAGGAAGTAATACATTATTCATCCGTAATGCCTGCTCCTCTCCTCCTCTCAGGCGTACTGGAAAACCCTGAACCAGGTGTTGCAGAAGCTCAGCCAGCGGCTGGCCCTGATGAGCCAGGGGGAAGAGAGCATCCTCAAGGTCTCCCTCAATGCCTCCTCCATCTCTGACAAGCTGGTGGCCTTCAAAACCAAGCCTCCGCCCATCCAGAAGGACATGCTCTCCATCTGCAATGACCCGTACACACTGGCACAGCAGCTCACCCACGTGGAGCTGGTAAGGAGGGGGAGGGGGGAGCACGGGTCAGACAAAGGTCAGGGGAAGGGATGATAACATGGGTGGACAAGGAGGAGTGGAACGGATGTTAGATGGGTGGAGAGAGGGAGCGAGGGACGGGGAAGCATGGGCGGAGGAGGCACAGGCCGAGTCAAGGACATGGAAGTCGAGAACCAAGGAATGTAAGACATCAAACGAGGAGATGAGAGGATAGAAAGACATGAGTGGGTGATGGAAAATGAATCTGAGAGAACAAAGGCAATAAGGTGGGAGGTGTAATAGAAAAAAACAAAATTGGCAGACTTACTTAACATTGTGATCTTGTAGCATTTTGGATCATGGGCTTACTGGTCTTCATCCAGTACAACAAAAAGAACAAAGGGAATCATGCAATGCAACATACATGAACAAAGCATCTCTGCAGCCTTCCTCACATGGCATGCATGGTGCCTTCGGTCTATTCATGTGTGTCTTGATGTGGGCACGTGTATCTGGGGGTTGATTGTGTTTCTGTGTGTGTGTGTGTGTGTATGTGTGCGTGTGTGTGTGTGTGTGTATATGTGTGCGTGTGTGTGTGTGTGTGCGCCTGAGTAAGCTTGTACCCTTGTCTGAGCGGTGACATCACCCCAGAAGTCAGAGATGAGCCTGAGGCTTCAAACAAAGGGGATAAAACCACTGTGGATGTATGTGACCTGACAGCTTCACACTCTGGCACACACACACACACACACACACACACACAAAGGGAAAGAGGAGTCAGACAGGCATTTACAGTGTACACACACACACACAACTATTTCTATTGTAGTGTTTAGCTTCATGTGATTTGTGATTAAAAAGAGTTTCGATGCCATTGTGCTGTGTGTGTGTGTGTGTGTGTGTGTGTGTGTGTGTTATGAGTTGTTATATCATAAGTGGAGTCTAATGAATCATTTTGATTTCCACATGCATGTGTGAGTGCACACACAGTTGTCTTTTAATAGAAGTGAGTTGGTCTCGTGTCACTTTGAGGAAATATGATTCCAATGAGTCATGTCAGTGAGTCATTACTTCCCCTTCATTGATTGATTTCCATTACTGAAATGAAAGAATTATTAATGGGACTCTACCCCCCATTGGTGTCTGTGTTTTCTAGGAGCACTTGAGTCATATTGGGCCAGAGGAGTTTGTCCAAGCCTTTGTTCAGAAAGACCCGCTAGATGGAACCCAGGTAAACAAGTATTTATTTATTATAAATCACCCGTTTCAATGTATTCCAATGTCATTTTCATGTATGATGTTTTGTCATATCAGTGGACACCCATTGTCCCAGGCGATCTCTAGTTCTGAAAAATGAATACGGAGGTGCCCTAAACTTGCATTCTCTCTACTGACCATCAGGGGGCGCAGTTATCAGTTAATTTATTACCTCTGTAAACATTGTAAATATCAGTTTATTATCTCAATCTCTAGTTTCAACTCTTCTTTAACACAGCGTGATGTCCATTTTGTAACTTACAGTCTGATTTAGAGTCAAATAGGGGTGTGGCTTCATTGTGATTGACAGGTCACTATTAAGGCGTCACTACCGCAGCCTCACTACCACGCTACCAATGCAATTAGCTGCTATATTTACTTCAACATTTTGCTGTAAAGTTTACCTTCAATTATGGAAGTTAATAGCTTTGCACCCGAAGGTTGCTCCTTCGGGTGACTGCAGCTTTGCTTCGTCAGATCCACCCGTCGCTCCTCTGCAGTCCAAATATGGTCACTGGTTGCAAAATGCCAAACCCGAGGCTTCAAAAATGTAATCCACAAAAATGGGTTATATCACGATGACTACGTACACTTCATATGTGTCCTCAGTTCAAACAAATTCAGCATTTTCATATAGTTTTATTTGATTGAGGGATTCTAAAGGAGGCAGAATCTGAGAATAGCTGTAATGTGGTTTAAAAAAAAGTCTCCTGACATAAAAGCCCTTGTATATTGTGTTGTTGGGTTCTAATCAGGATTAGTTTCTTAAGGGGCTATAAATGTCAGCAGGCCACTAAGGTCACATACAGCACAGCATTGTGATCAAACACAAGCTGTACCGAGCACAACTATGTCGTCTTCCCTCTCTGTACAACTGTTGAACGCTTTCACTCTCTTTGTTTCGCTGTGTTTTTTCTCCGTATTCAGTCACCGTCTCTCTCACTCATCTTCTCTCTGTCTGTCCCCTATGGGGTTTTTTTTCTCGTGCCCTCCATTGATCGTGTTATTTCCGCTCCCAGCTCGCCGTCTTTGTCATTTATACTCACATAAGGGGGGGGGGGGGGGGGGGGGCTGTAGATAGGAAGCTAATTAGGAGGAATTCTCTATGGTATCACTTCTGATGCTGACTTTGCGCTTGTGTTCACGCTTGTGTGTCGTCTGCAGCCGTGTTTCGGAGACCAGAAGAAGAAAACCTCCAACCTGGAGGCGTACGTCAGGTGGTTCAACAGACTGTGTTACCTGGTGGCTACTGAGATCTGCATGGTGAGTGGCAAATGTTGGTACAGCTGGGACTCATATATTCTGATATTAGACTTTAAAAGCAAAGAAACTGCACACAAAATATATTGATTATGATGAAATATATGAGAACCACTCTGAGAACTGATGAAAAGCACTTAAATCATGAAGCAGACATCTTCAGGAATGGGAGGAGACATGAGAAAGAAATATATTTCCTATTTGTATGCATAGGTTGTGCCTGTTGAGTGGAAATGTATATCTGAAACTGAAAACTGAAATTTCCCTATATTGGATGTGTTATTGTTTTTTTTAAATATTGCAGCACAGTATTTCATTCTTACAAATAGTGGGGCATTAGACAAAGACAGTTAGTTGTTACAGAGCATCACTGCCCCCTAATGGCTACCTTGTGTTACTACATTGTCACCTGCAAGGATAAGTTACCTGCTTGTGCCAGTGCTTGCAGAGAGAGAGATAACATTCAATGAAAGATTAATAAATATAAAACGAACAAAACATGTTTTTACAGCCAGCAAAGAAGAAGCAGAGGGCCCAGGTGATCGAGTTCTTCATCGACGTTGCCAGGGAGTGTTTCAACATCGGGAACTTCAACTCCCTGATGGCAATCATCTGTGAGTCTAATTTTGTGATATCTCAGAGCGTTATCATTCCGTTGCACAACCTGATATTGATAGTTGGAATCCATTTCCTCCCGCAGCCGGTATGAACATGAGCCCGGTGTCACGGCTGAAGAAGACTTGGGGCAAAGCCAAGACTGCCAAGTTCTTCATTCTTGAGGTAAGTGCAACTAATCAATGTACCTAAGCGGTACGCGACAGGTGGTGACTCGAATTTGACAGCGTACTTGCTTGTTGCCATTTGCTTTGACAGCATCAGATGGATCCTACAGGAAACTTTTACAACTACAGGACAGCCCTGAGGGGCGCCGCCCATCGCTCTCGGACTGCCAACAGCAACAGAGAAAGGGTAGGGCTCAGCACGGCGTCGCTGCCAACCGTCGGGAAGCACGCTGGCATCGATTCAATCCTTCATTTTCATCTTCATGTACATTAACCTGCCTGTTTCCTCTCTTCAGATTGTGATCCCCTTCTTCAGTCTGCTGATCAAAGACATTTACTTCCTGAACGAAGGCTGTGCCAATCGACTGCCCAACGGCCACGTTAACTTCGAGGTGAGCCGGTCACCGTTTCTCCTCACCCCTGCCTCATTTTAACCCCGTAAAAAACTTTAACTCAGTGCAATGGTTTTGTCTCTTAGAAATTTGTGGAGTTGGCACGGCAGGTCCGGGAGTTCATGACATGGAAACAGGTGGAGTGTCCCTTCGAGGAGGATCGGTCCATCCTCCACTACCTCCACACCGCGCCCATCTTCAGCGAGGATGGTGAGAACCTGGTTGTACCTACTTTCTGCATCCGCTGTGGATTTTCCAGCTACTTAAGCAGCCCTCTGTACTTGTTTCCCAACTCTGTCTGTTCTCATTCTTCCCCAGGACTCTACCTTGCATCTTACGAGAGCGAGAGTCCAGAGAACCAGGTCGAGAAGGACCGATGGAAAGCACTCAGGTAAGAATAACAACACGTCAGATGAGAGATGCCACAGCGACACATCCTCCGCCCTTCACCGACCTCTCCTCTCTCTTCCCGCCATCAGGTCGAACGTCCTGGGAAAGACATGAGGCACTGACGGCAGCCGACCAGCCAGAGAGCGTGTGTTCTCATTGCACTAAAATGAACTGTGAAGGAACCTAGCTGGAACTTAGGTGTTTTCTATGAAGAAATGACGAAACAAAAGAAACACGATGAACAGGATTCATCAAGAAGAGTGTTAAAAAAAAAATCAAATACAATCACAAAAAAAAAATGAAAAAGTTAAGCTATGGAAACTGGAGCAAAATGTCATTGGAGATGAGGTAGAGTATGTAGGAGGAGGACACAGCCTCTCCTTCCCCCATCCCTCCATGTGTGTTTACTCTGTGAAGATATGTTTACTACTATAGAGAGTACAGTTACAGGGAAAACCACTTTATAAAATGAAATTCCTACTGATCGTTGTTTTTGTATTTGCTCCTCTCCCCTATTCTCTCTCTTTATCTTCCCCTTTGGTCCGAAGCCCCGTCTAGGTATTTGAGTTTCCCCCCTTTACTTGTCATGTACTGTAATGAAACTTACAATGATGTGAAGGGCGCTGGCTAGCCCGTATCAGCTGTCTAATTTTATAGGTCTACTGAAGGAATTGCAACTGTGCGTACCTGGGAAGACAGAAGAGCATTTTACCAGTTCATCTCACGTGTACTTTTTAATTTTTTTTTCTTATGTGTTTGTGATCCAGATGTTCATCTCATCGTCTTGTTTTGCATGAGAATGACCGGAGAAGCCCGTTTTATTGGTCATCTCTTCTTGTATTATAATTTATTGTATTTTATTTTGGGGGGCGGGGATTATGAACCGTTAAAAAAAAAAAGAAGTGTTTACTACTTTTAAATGTATTGTGCCAGTAACGCGTGACAACTACAGTATATCTTAACAGTCGCGACGGGAGCCGGGCCAGGTGTGTAGATCGTGTACAGGTGACATTTTACCCCTCATCTTTCTGCTCTTCAGGAAGTGTTCTCTGACTGACGTTCAGTTGTCTAATATATTTATGGAGATTTCTGTGCCGACAGATGTATAGTTTTTATTGTAACTTTTCCTTTTCCTGAATATGAAGTCCAATAGCATGCTACGACAGGTGTTTTTAAAGGGGCATTAAAGCGTATCCACCTTGTAACGATTACCACTGCGACACAAACGCTGCAGTGAGGACGCGTTGTCGCATTCTGTGGCGGCACAATGACGAATTGGGAGACTTTTGTCCGTCTATAAAGTAAAGAGGGAGACGTGTGCCATATGCATCACTGGTTGTCATGACGATTCAGGTTCCTCTGACTTGAAATGTGTTGTTTATCGTTTAGTGGGATTGTTACTGAGGTTTGTTTTTTGGCTGTTTCGTTGTGATTCGGGAGCCATTTTTGAGGGGGGGGGGGATGGATATGGGGAACTATGTAACTATGAGCTTTTTAAAAACAGTCTTATTCAGTTCGCTATGATTGATTGATGTCAGCGTTTTTCTCTTTAGAAGCACCTTTTCCTCTCAATAACAGACTGACTTTAATTCTCCCTCCTCATTTGTCATCAATAAACTTCCTTTCCCTGTAACACGTTCACCCGATGAGTTGAGACTAGAGAGCCAGACATTTGAAGTCAAACCTGCCTTTCAAGGTAAAGACATGTTTTAATAAAACATCGCCTGTGTTGAACATGTGTTTTCAATGACAATTGCAATACTTCACACTCTTTTTTTCACTCTCAGAGACACTCAATTCAAAGCGGTGGATTTGAATTTGTTTCGCTGTCACACAAACGTTGCCGTGTGCATTTCAAGCAGCGGAGTGCATTCAGTGTTTTCCATGGTTATTAAGGCCAAGCGGGCACAGTTTTGGCTCCAGTATCACTGCAAAATGTCCTTAGTAATGGCCTTTAATAAAAGGAAACCATGCTCAGTTGATTTCCTTCAGTTTTGTTAATCACAAAGATTGATTTCCATTTTGCCGCACATTCATGCTTTGCATAAGCATTGCAAAGAATTCACACAAGCCAGGTTTTCAAAATTATGAATCAGCGATTTGACACTTTGTCTTTTGCATAGAGACATTTTCAAAAGGTTTGATTTGCTACAAACGTGCCCCGAATGCTATGAAAATCCAGGCATAACCCAAAGCTGAGTCACCAGTTTAAATACTACATCGATTAATCTTTCAATTACTTCCTACATTGATCAATTAATTGTTTTGTCACAAAATATTGGAAACAGCACATCAGTTTCCCTGAGCCAACCTCTTCAAATTGCTTATTACGTTCAAACAGTCCAAAGATACTGAATTTAAAATATAATCACAACATAAAGGATTTTAACAGATAATGGAAATGTTCGCCCATTATTTTGGTGACTAATCATTTAATTGTTTCAGCTCTTTAACCACAGGTTGTATATTTATGCAAATAAATGTTATTACATTTTTTTGTGAGGGGAAAGAATCGCAGACATATTCCACAAGTGGTGATTTTGATAAGCATATTTGAACACTGCAAATTGGTAAAAACAGCGTTTATTTGAAGGTTGAGTACATTTTAGTCTTTGAGTTCCTCTCCTGAGCCAAACGTTATCTGCGCCAGTTTGGTGTACGATTCAAAGTGCCTGGAGCTCAGGAAGGTGCCGAAAAACACCTGCAGCACCAGCACCGCCCTCATCCTCCTCAGGATCGGCCTGGACAGGTCGCCCCAGAAGCGGAGCAGATTGCCCTTCTCCGGCATCGGCGCCGTGCTGTACCTGGTCGCGAGACCAACGTTCACAGGCAAGGCCAGGAGGATCGGGTACACCCCGCCGCCGACCACGCCGACTAGGGCGCCGCGCACCAGGGCGCAGGTGGGACAGTTGAGGTCGCCGGACATGAGGGGCCCGGACACCGCCGCGTTGTAGAGGGCGACCGTCGTGATGAATGGCAGCACGGCCATCGGCAGGCTGGAGGCGATGTGCGCCTGCGTGACGTTCAGAGCTCTGCGAAACAAGCTGTTGGATATCAAGCCCGCAAGGCTGCCGTTCCCCGCCAGGTACAGGGGTCCATACATGAAGAGTTTCTGGTCGACGTCAGGCAGCTTCTCGAAGTTCTTCGCCAGCATTTCGGCAATCACAGCTCTGGAGAGGCCATTTCCAGAGACGCCGTCCTTCTCGGTGTTTTCCGACATCTTAAGGGTGATGGTTAAAACCGGCAACCTGCACCAGAACCCGGTTAACTACGGTGATTCCTCTGCTATCACATCAGCTTGAGATGGTCCTGAAGGTGCAGACAGCGCGCAGACATGTTTTACCCACAATTCAATGCGCATAGCATGGGTTTTGTTTCCCCGCGTGTTTCCTGTCAGGCTAGCAAGCGCAAACACAATACACAGGATCATCCAATAATGAGCTGTATAATATAATTTGTAGATTATTTTCAGTGTACTGTCAGAAGCCTTCTTTTTATTCCAGGATCTTATTTTTTTAATTACTATTTTCCTTATCATTAGCGCCAAAGGCTAATTCTACTTGTGTATGCCTAGTCTAAATATCTGCTAAAGTAGGCTAAAATAGTCTACTTCAATATAATATTTTAAACAACTATTCAAGAAACTGCAAAGAAAGAAAGTAACCTAATAAAGATTCGCTTTAACATAGAAAAAGGGTATAGAAAATATGAATAGATTTATAACAAGGGTATACATTGTACCAGGTCAGCTTGCTTTGCTTTGTGACGCAAATATTATATGTTATTATTATATTATATATTTGGACAGCAATATAAAACCCTATAAGTCTTGATGAACGTCTAGTTGATGAGCTTAAAAAAGCAAGATTGATGTATACACTAGGTTTTGACCAAACATAGAGAAAATTAATCCTTTTTACGATTTCAAATAATTCATCAGAGTCAAACTCTAAATTGTGATTAAATAATAATGGTTAACTGTATGTCATTACCGAAGCATTACAGTTAGTATCGTATTTTGATTGGCGCAGTGCTGCTCGATCGTACCTGAAAGGAACAGCTCAGGGGGAAAAATCCCTTTGGTACCTTGAGTGGGCGTTGCTCTTGTGCGTTTCGTCATCGAACAACGTTCTATCCGATTTTCGACGGAGAAGCTCGCCATCTTTGAAGGGAACTAGTTGGAGGCTTTTTTGTTTCTTTGTTCATATTTTTTTAATACATACCCTATAAAGCTATCCTTTCGAATCTATTGATAAATCGAGGTAAGACCAAGGTTACAGACAATCACCACTTTATTCTGTTTCCCGTAGTTTAGCGTGTGTTCTGTGCCCCTAATGTGTTAAACGTTAGCCAGTTAGCTATTCCGACACTCGACGGCTCGCCAACATGGCATACGCTAAACGTTGTCTAGCTAATTAGCTAGCTGTGGTTAGCTACGTGAATGTATTTCCTGAGATACTATAAGTATCGTAAGGCAGATCGGAACGAAACGGGTGTTTTTTTATTTGTGGTGGTTAACACTTTGAAGTTGGTAGTCACCGTAGAAGATCTTCTTCTAATATTAATTAGACAGACGGACTGACGTGACGTTAATGTTGTTTTATGTGCAGCGAGTCAACGTAGCTAGATTGCGTGTTGTACGCTCGTCGGGCCTTTGGATCGAGATCAAGCTAACGTTCGACGGCTTTCTGCTTTGTTGATCTCTAATGTTAGCTAGTCCACCGGTTAGTCACATGCATAACAAAAGTATCGTTGTTAACCAGTGTCTGAGTTACAAACTGCCACGAAACGATCGATATGTATTGAGAGTATATGGACGAGGTGAGAGCGTTAGATATTCAGCGGAAACGTCTTTAACGTTAGCCCATGATTATAACCTGCTTACGCATAGGGCTCTCCTGGCATTTTATCATATCTTTTATTGTTATCAGTAAGCTAAAATGTGAAATGAAGGTTGGCGAGTTAATGTTTTATATTACTGATGGTTGATTACGTGATTCAAGTTCAACAGAATTAGTTGTTAATTATCAAAATTGTTGTAGATTAAATTTAAATCGTCAACTTGACCTTTTTTTAAATTCTTTATCTTAAATATTATACAATTTTAGGTTTAAGTGGGCTGCTCTGCTGCCAATTGTATACATAATATTGGGTCTTTCTAATTGGGGGATGGGTACCTCCAGGAAGAATCCTACCTTGTAATGCTGCAACAGTTCAAGGCTGTAAAACATTTCAATGATTATTAATTGAAATCTTTTAATGTATTGGTGGATTCTGTGTAATTCAATTTTCACTTGTTTTTCCAGGTCTTTCACATGCGCCACTCTAAGCGAATGCGCTCCCCAGGTGTGTGGCTCGATGAGTACAGGTGGGAAGAGAGAATGGAGTGCCGTAAGCGAAGGAAACAAGATTCACACAGCAGCGAAAGAGAAAATAAGTCCAGAAGAACTCTCCATCACCGAAAGATGTATGATGGGTAAATATCATATTATAGATGATAAAATATCAGTATTTGTTGTGTTGAATAGACTTTGATTTGTTTTTTCCCAGTACACATTCTAACTGAGTTAAAGAAATATTTAAAAACTAGATTATGTGAAGGAGATGGTCAAAGAAAGATCGGATACTATTTTTTTTTTCTTAAAATAATTGTTTTAATTTCCCTTTCATCAGATGATGATACACTATGTGAAATAAGTAACTAAAATTATTGTATTGGATAGATTAGAGTGACTGAAATAGTCGATATATTCTGGTGAAAAAGGACATTTGACACAGGACTAGGATTGTATGTAGATTGTAGACTACAACTCTTGCATGTGTATAACTTGCAGTGTTTGTTTTTCATAATGGAATGTCATTGAGTTGGTGAAGTTATGTGCAATGTTAATGTTTCGCAATTTTGTGGGCATGTATGACGCCTGCAGGGTCACGTTGTGTTTCCAGATCTACTCTAATTTTAATTCTGTAGGGAGGCAGACTCCTTCCTGGAAGAAAACTGACACCAACAGGGTGCCAGGGCCCTAGAGGTTTTTTTAGATGCATAGGTGCTAACATGGCCTGCTAAGCAAAAGCAACCTTAATGAGCGAACATTAGGATGTCAAAGGCATGTATAAGGTGCTGTTGGAACGTACGGTTATTTTTATCGAAGCAATAAACAAATTTCCCTTGATTTTTTTTGCAAGTGCAGGATCACAGATTATATTACACACATCAGGTTGCGCCAAAAAGCTTTCAGCAACTCTCAGTGCTTCACTTTAAGCTAATGTGACGATCTGTTGCTCTCTGCACACGTTTCAAGGAAGGTATGCCTTGGGTTGCCAAGGAGCAGCTGTTTGAATGTTAAAATATCCCAATTGTGTGACATTACATGTTGATATTTGAATGTTCCTCCTCTTTAACCAGTGATTAACTGAACTGAAAGCCTTTCTCAAATGTAGCTCCTAATTGAACAGGACGCTTGGTGTTTGGTGGCTGTAAATCAGTATGTTGCCAATTACAAATGTTACATAAAAGATTGAGGGGATAGGATGTCAGGCAGCAAGTGGGCACACATTAGCACCATCTTATAGAGCCTTCATTTGAGTGTGTTATCACGGAGGAGGAACTCGACATCTCCTGGCTTACACTTTCTAGACCTTGTTTTTGATTTGTATGTATTTTTTGTTTGACTGCAGGCACTACTTGGAGACCCGCAGTTTGAACCAGAGGCTGGACTCTCGGGAAGGAACCACCCAGGACCATAGTTTGGGCATGGCCTGTGAGGAGGACAGCCGCGAAGGCACATGCAAAGAAAGAGACCGTGACTGGCACCATTACAGCAAGTCATCCGGGCGCAGCGGTCGGAGTGGTCACAGCAGGCGAAGCAGCCGCAAGCACCGAGACCGAAGGCGCAGACGTAGCCCCTCTCGCCACAGGTCCTCCTCGGTACGAGAATCTCCTTCTCCCCTCTATTTCCCCCTCCTGTCTTTGCCATCAAATCGAGTGGGTCATCACTGGTGTTTAGCCAATGCATAACACCTGTCTTTGTCTCTGTGTCCCACTTTTCACTATTATGCATGATATCCAGTAATGACAAGTAGGGGATTTGGGGGTGGGGGCTCGGGAAATAAGGGATTGTGAGTGTTTTATAGATTTGCTAGAGAAAAGTGGACCCAGTATCTGTGTTGAAATCTTAGTGGACAGTTATGGGACATGATAGTAAAAGAATGAAGTTGTTTTGGACCATGCAGATAGACTGTAATCAATCAAGTTGAGTTTTTTTCTGTACTACTCTGAGAAAGTCTCTCATCTGAAAATCTTGTTGCCATGTTTTTCTTCTGTAACGCACACTATGTGGTGGCTGGCTCCCAATTTCTCTGACGGGGCTGAATTTGAATTTGCTGCTCCGTCCATGCGCCTGGCGGTGTTACTGAACGGGCCGAATCTATCCACCCCTACACCTCCCCCCCTTGGCCTGGTTGAATGAATGACGATGTCGCATTGTGGTGGCCTGGTGCTGGCTGACTGATGGGTTGTTGATGTGATGGCGGATTGCGGCGGTTCCGATGCAGAGGAGGAGCCAACAGCGCAGGAGCAGGAAAAGATCCAGGAGTGTTGAGGATGATGGCGAGGGTCACCTCATCTATCACAGTGGAGACATGCTGAGAGCGAGATGTATAGAATATATACCTTTTTTTTCTACTGTTCACACTTTGTCTCTCTCACTCTCTTGTTGTCTGGTTTTTATTTCCAAACATTTGTATTAGTCCAAACAAGCATTTGGACCATTAGATTTAATTCTTTGGTTAAATACTGCTTGTCAGTGTAACATATTTAGCATTGAGTTTTATTTCAGTGTTCAGAAGTCTGTTTGTAATAATCAGGCAGTTCACCAGCCAAAGGGCAATGTTTCACTTTGTCAATGCTGTGTTTCTAACTTCACCTGTCTATTTTCTGTAGACGAGATTGTGTGTACTCTAGGAGAAGGTGCCTTTGGGAAGGTCGTTGAATGCATTGATCACTCTAAGTAAGAAAAGAATCCTTACAGCTCAACATTTTAAAAATGTTTTCTCCTGTTTTTGATATTAAAATGATTTATTGTGTGCGTTTCCAGTGATGGAGCTCGAGTGGCTCTGAAGATCATTAAAAACATAGACCGCTACCGTGAGGCAGCTATGTCTGAGGTAGAGGTGCTTGAACAGTTGAAGTCCCTCGACTCTGATAAGAAATAGTAAGTCAATTGTAACTCATGCGATCATGAAATTCTGAAATATGTTCAGAAATTGCCACACAGAAAGCTAACTGTGCTTTTCTGTCCCTCTTGTCTTCAGTGCTTGCGTACACATACTGGACTGGTTTGACTACCACGGCCACGTTTGCATTTCCTTTGAACTGCTTGGCCTCAGCACCTACGATTTTCTCAAGGAAAACAATTTTCAGCCGTTCCCTATTGAACACATCAGGCGGATGGCATACCAGATCATTCGGGCTGTGCGATGTGAGTAACGGACGCACGCTTGCACAGGAAATATAGTGTGTGTCAAAAGAACAACCTGGTTTAATTGTATATGGCCTTGTCTTTCAGTTCTGCATAGCAACAAGCTAACTCATACGGATCTGAAACCTGAGAATATTCTCTTCATTGACTCAGACTATAATATGGAATACAATCCTGTAATGGTGAGTATCCTGAATATGTATCCAGAAAAATCATACCTGCTGAAGTATTGGCCAAATTCCAAAACTACCATAATCATTTTTTTTGTCCTCAGAAACGAGATGAACGGACATTGAAGAACCCAGATGTGAAACTCGTTGACTTTGGTAACGCCACGTATGAACACGAGCACCACACGTCTGTGGTGTCAACACGTCACTATCGGGCTCCTGAAGTCATTTTAGGTACGTGGCTGTAATGAAGCACTCTTCATAAGCCTTAGCTGGATACTTCAGTGGTGACTTGTTATATACATGGTTTCTTTCAGATCTGGGCTGGAGCCATTCCTGTGATGTCTGGAGCGTAGGCTGCATACTCATTGAGTACTACCTTGGATCTACTCTCTTCCAGGTAAGAGGCAGTAGATCACATAATGAAATAATGATACCGTCACATTTACCATAAAGTTTACCAAGATGTGTTTTCTCTTTCAGACTCATGACAGTAAAGAGCATCTTGCTATGATGGAGCGAGTCCTGGGCCCCATCCCCACAGACCTCCTGCAGAAAACCAAGTATGTAGACCACTAGCTGGCCTATTGTATACTCTGTAAACTGTATAAACCGTATAAATAAACAATACATTCTGTAATCATTGTGGTGTACAGGAAACGGCGCTATGTTCACCGGAACAAGCTTGATTGGGATGTTAATGGCTCTTCAGGGAGATATGTCAAGAAACACTGCAAACCCCTCAAGGTAAGAGGAACACCATTAATACTACTGCTACTACTATTACTACTGCTACTACTATAGACAATCACATGCAGTCGGTGTTGACTTGCTCCTGTGGACTAAGAGTTACATCTGTATTTATCAAATGTGTTTTACAACAATACACCTAACAATTCAAAAGCTCTGTGGTTCACCTGTTTAGTCCAGAGTAACTACAGAGTAACTGAGTCTTAATATGCTGCATGCCACTGAGCCCACATGCTTCACACAGTTTGCTCATGTAATATAGAACTAGCCTTAAAATGCAGAGCACAAGATTAATCGTGACTTTTTACAACTTTCCACCATTTCCCATCAGCATTACATGCAGTCCAAGGATGAAGACCACCATCAGCTGTTTGACCTGATAGAGAAGATGATGGAGTACGACCCAGCCAAGCGCCTCAGTCTGGAGCAAGCCCTCAAACATCCCTTCTTCGACTGCTACCACAAAAAAAGCAGCAGCAAAAGCACGAGCCGTAGAAGCACCAGCAGTAGAAGCACCAGCCGAAGCAGCAAAAAAGACTGATCTCCTGAACCTGGAAACCTTTGACCTGTAGCCTTGGTCAGGGCCTGGCTGTCACCATGGTTACCATGGTGCACAGTGCCAGCCTCTCTAATTCCTGACTCTCCAGGAGAGGTGTACCTTAACTGACTGTATCAGTCCACTGCCCTGCTTTGCCGTCTCCTGTCCCAAGCCAGTGTTACTTATTAGGTTTTCATCTGTGGCATGTTTTGATGTTATCCCCTAATTGATTTCTATTTATTTGCCATTGTAATTTAATTTTTAGCAGCTGTGCTCTGGTAGGTAGAGCTGTTTTGTTTGTTTTTTTTTTAATTCATGAGTTATCCGGTGTGTTTCCATGTTCTTTCACATTGTCAGGGCGGTGATCGGGAATGTAATGGCTTCACCCTGCATCACTCATCAGTAATAAGTATTCAGTGCTGTTGATGTAAAAAAATAATAATGCAGGTGGAAAATCATTGTACATAGAAGGTGTTCAGGTATTTTTTTCACTGGCTGGTTATGTAACTTTTGCAGTATCATGTACATTTTCTCAATAAACGTGAATAGACGACAGAAGTGTCTTGTGTGCAGTAGCTTCATTCATCCACACGATGGCAGTAAAAAGCTTTTACATTGCTGCTAAAGTAAAGGAACGTCACTGGAGACCAACGTTGTAGAGTAAAGATGAACTCGAGGATTTTCTTTAGAATATTTCACTGTTGAAAGACTTGCAAAAGTGCATTTAAAGTTATTTGAATTGATTCATTTTGTTTGGTATATTTCACGAAGGAGAAAATTTGACAACGAAAAGTAAATCTACCAAACTGAACCTTGTTATTCAAGCTCTTTACATTTAGAGATTTAATGTAGAAACAAATGTACAGTTTGTTACTGTTTAAGCGGCATGTATTTCCAAGTCTCATAATAAACTATTCGGCAGCTTCCACATTAACAAGACACAACAGTCACTGATGGTTGATTTCAGTGATTTGGGAAATCGGAGCTGCAGCTTCTTCCCATAAGTGCCGAGTGCCGAGCCAAACCCCTCGCAGTGTCACTCAGGGGCAGCTGTCAATC
Source organism: Chelidonichthys spinosus (assembly GCA_029853015.1). Lineage (NCBI taxonomy): Eukaryota > Metazoa > Chordata > Actinopteri > Perciformes > Triglidae > Chelidonichthys > Chelidonichthys spinosus. The sequence continues at coordinate 8,331,038 of CM056823.1, read as the reverse complement.
TGCAGCCTCCCACGTGGTCAACAGGGCGGGCGCATCTCAACGAGACTAACGTGCAACTTTTTAGGCAGTCAAACAATTGAGGCCCATTGGTAGTTGCACTTGCTCATCCGTGTAGGAAACTCCCCAACAGGAAACAACGACCTGCAGAGTCAGAAGGCGCCTCTGGTTGGCATCCAGATCGCTCCCATCTGTGTCTGGCGTAAACCCGGCGTGCACTGCTGCTGCCTCTCGTTCCAAGACTCACTTAAGTGTGCGCTTTGAACCCTGAGCCCAGTGGAGTTAAAGTGCTGTGCATGTGTTGTGCGCTGTTTATCTAATACGGAAACGTGACTACCAACAGAATAAGGCATTTTTCGCCTATTATCCGTTCACCGGGAGGACTTTTGCAGCAGGATTTCAGCATGGATACAGCCGGCGACTCCAGCGGGGAAAGTAAGCCTGTGTGTCGGTGTGCGCCCAAGTCCGCGGTCCAACGGTGGCTCCCGAGTTTCCCCATCGCTCTGTGCTTGCTGATGTCCCTGAGCTCCATCGCCGTGTGTCTCCTGATGAGCCTGAAGACGTATCAGCTGGAGAACCGCCTGCAGATGGAGGTGGACAAAGCGTCCATCTTCCACCCTGAGCCGCGCAGAGCCTGTCTAAACGAGGATGGGACCCTAATTCCAGAGCTGAGCACTTCAATAGGGAGACTCGTGCAAGAGGTACACCCGTCTGTTGTCGTTGATGAATGCATATTTTACGTTTGTCATCCTCAGACACACTGCACGCTCTGTGCGTAAAATGTGCGTAATAGCAAAGGGAAAAGATGCAGTGAGTCTGACAAAGGCAGACTTGGCACAGTTTGCCAATTGCACCCTAATTATTCCCCCTAAAATCAGTCCCGTATTAATGCATGGCCTTGGGGATCAACCTTGCATGCAGCTGGCCAATTAGTTTGCAATAAAAGCTCTTTACAGGGTGACATAACCACTGATGAGAACGCAACCTATAATGCCATCACATGGAGGAAGCTCCTTGAGCTCTACGTAATGGGAGGAAGGTTGTGATCTCATAATTGTTATTGGCATTGTGATCTATATTTTAGTCATCAGATTTGATGATTTCCACATTGAGAATGCATTCATGTCCAGGATGTTTATCTTGTGTTCTGTTCTGCAGAAAGTGGTGGTGCTGATGCCAAAGCTGCGGACGACTAGGGACGTCGGCCAAGAGTGCTCCTGTCCTCCAGGTACGCCTCTGCTCCTTGTGGTATTACTGCAGAACACACAAGACATGAGCAATCATGCTCCCTATCATGTAAAAGTTGGATGGCTGCTTGTGAAACCCGATCGTCTGTATGCCGACGATGCTCTGTGCATGTGTGCGTGTGGAGGATTGCAGGGGCCCCTAAGCCGGTGTAGGGCCCACACTCTGACAGCGGGGCTCTACACTCTGCAGATCAGCGGGGTCGGGACGTCCAGCCCTGAGCCTCGCAGCCCCCTGTCAGTGGGGGATGCTCTCTGTAATGGATGGAGCAGCCGTGTGCCAAGATTGGCCACGTTTGTCTGGCGGTGTTCGTTTCAGGGCTGATAGTTCCACGGCTGGAGGACAGTGTGTGATCCACATCACGTTACACACAGAGAAGATGGTTTCTCTTTTATTTGGGGTAAAGCTGCTGCTATGTTTGATGTGATGTGTCCACATGTATTGACAAAGTCAAAGGGCTATTTCATTTAAATGCTGGGTTTGTTGCTGAATTCCCTGGCTTGCAGTCGGTCTTCATGACATTTCCGTTTTGAAAAATGCAGCTCGAGTGGAATTTTTTTTTTTTTTTACCATTATCACTGAGTATCTGCTTGCACTTATTCTCTTCCTCTAAAGTTTTGTATCCAGAAGGTACAGCAGGGGTTGGACGTTTTTAAGATGCTTATCTGCACATTTGGGGAATTTCTCTCTCGGGCTCTTCCTTCTCTTTTGTCTCGGGGTGTGAATAGCTCTGCAACAACAAGAACAGGTGAAAGCGTTCACAAGTGGAATTTCTGGCCCGCTTTCAACACATTCTGTGTTCCAGTCTGATGTCTGCCAAGTGAGCTCGCCGGCTCTGCCTGGCTGCTTCGCAAACGTCGGTGCTCCGCTTTCGAAGTGTTTGCTGTTTGCATTCAGCAGAGCCAAAAGGCAACTCGTACCGTCAATGCAAGTGGTGGCTCCTTGCAGTGTTCCCCCTTTAATCCAGGCAATGCATTTCTACTCAGCATGACTCAGTAGAATTGTAATGAGAGGTACCTTGTTACAAAAGCCTGTGCTGCCCTTGCTGGATACACTCATGCATTTGAGTGTAATTTATCCATTAGATCATATTATTGTGTCAGATGTTGCATCCCATTTTCCCGTCAATTTTGCTGAACTGCTGTGCAATCAAGCGGTTTTGGCACTGAAACACAATCCCTCCGCAAGTATTCAGAAGTCTATTTAAAGTTCTCTCTTTCCAGTTTCTGGTCTTTAAATATGGTGTCTTTTTCTCTGGGAGGAGGGGGCGGTGAAACAAAAGGCTATTTTGTTTATTGCGGCTTTTTTTTTTTTTTTTTTTTTAGCAACCCAATTCCTGTGAACATACTTTTTTTTTATTTTTCACGTCCCAACCATTCCCCCATGATTGCTCAATACAGGCTTGTTAACTTTTCACCATAAAATGTGTTTATTTCTAAAGATGGTTTCTCAGCCGATAAACTTAGATTTGGAGAAATTTTACCTTTTTTGTGCTCGAGAAAGCCACATGAGCTGGGAGTGTGCATGTGTTTGTATACGTGACTCATGTTAAAAATGATTTTGTGTACATTTGTGTGAGCTGCGCATGCATCCCATCTGTGTCCCTGTGAGTGAACGCGCTGGTCACGGTCTCACATGGCTACGTGTGGTTTTGTGTGTGAGAGTCTGAGATTCTGAACCCGGAGCCTTTGAGGAGCCGACAGCGGCACCTCTCTCAACACGACACTGTAAGGAGAGAGCTCCTCTCCCTTTAGCATCAGCTCTCCCCATCTGAAACTCGAGTCCCTCGCCACCACCATCACAGGCCAAGGTATTTTCTGCCTGGATGTGTTCGAGAGACACACTGCCACGCAGCGCGAGTGGCATTTCTACCATGAGAGCTATGCCCTCGCCGCCTCAGGGGCCGCTCACCTTTCAGCGTGCACGGACACGGGGGCCCAACAGGGGGCAGCACACGGCAGCAGCACTGGGAATGATGATGTTGAATCTGTCATTGGCACATTTGTCTGCATGACTTCTGAAAAACGTATTTTTGAAGGTCCTCTGGAGTAGCAGAGACGCTGCCTATAAATGGTGTTGGACGCTACGGGACGTTTATCTGCGGATATACAACACTGTGACACTTTTATGCTCACAGAAACGACACAGCCAGCAGTCGTTAAGGCTTAGGCAAACTCTATCACCGGAGTCCAACTCTGCTTACAAGCTTCAGGTGTTTGCAATTAACACCCGCCCGTTCCCCCCCGAACAGACACACACGACACATGCTCGCACACAAGCCCTACACACACATTCACCGCTTACACATGGACACAACACCTTTATGGTGCCGTGGCTAATTAGAACCATGTGGGAGCCGTATGTCCTGTGTGTGTAGGGGGGGGGGGGGGTGTATTGTCATCTCTGCAGTTCGCATTAAAAAATAGGCTGTTTAACAGGTCTGATACCAGCCGGGGGGCACACAGTCGGACCCGGCCCACTCCTGGGCACGGGCCCAGAATGAAATGTCAGCCAGATACACCCACCCATTAGTGTTATGCAGTCAGTGGAGACTGTGGAGCAGGAGAGGGTGCTGAAGCAACACAGGAATCTGGCGTTTTCATGTTTCAAGAATTCAATTTGTAGGTTCTTCAATGGTACAATCAATGAATCCAACCCTGCTTGAGATTCATTGATCAGTATATAAAGCATATCACCTTCCTGGTTGCTATGATTGTTGATAGTCTATAAACACTGTTGCGTGTCCTCAGGTCTGTGGTTTGTGTTTCAAGTCCTAGTCGGGACGGGGCTCCTTCAAGGGCATCTAAGCCTCTGGCGTTCGTGTATATGAGGGCGGGAGGTCAGACCCCTGGCTGTGCCGTCGGATCTATTTCCATCAGATAAGAGCTCATCAACGCACTGAATGGGAACACAGGCCCCCCATATACCTGTATATGTGTGTGTGTGTTTATGTAAGTGAGAGGGCGTGCTCATCGGGGGGGTTCAAAGTGTACATGAAGTCATGTCTTCTTGGTGTACAGGTTATTAGTTGTATTGCTGCTCTAAAGCCCTCCCATATGTGGTGGATTACTCTTCTACTCCCACTGTCAGTCAGCCTAACGTCTTCTGTGGAGCCCGTCCGCTGTCTGGGGAGGCTGTGGTCTCTCCCAGTCCAGCTTCCTGCTCCCCCACCTGGAGGAGGAGACGGGAGGGGAGGGGGGGGGGGAGCGGCATTAGGGAGACCCAGGATGGGGGCCAACACCCAGGGCTGCATTTTGTTTTAAAAGCCATAATAAATCAGACAGGAAGCTTGCAGCTACCTATACCCTCGATCGCTACAGGTCGAATCCACCAGCCGTATAAATTCTATTAATGACCATTATAAAAAATAATAAAAGGCAGGAAATTTGTTTTCATAGGTGATCTAGTTTTAGATTGGTTCCGCTATAGCTGTGGGCTGTACGCAGTTTCTATTCCCCCAAGTATTAAAGTGTGTGTGTGTGTGTGTGTGTGTGTGTGTGTGTGTGTGTGTACACACAAAGTAAGTTATGAAGAGTATTTCCTATGCCAGATATCCCAGGTGGATTTTTACATTATGATGCAGATCTCAAACCAGCGAAGAAAATATTACAATAAAAAAAAAAAACTTGATACTTTCAATCCTTGTTGAGTGTCACAAACACAGTTTCCCCCCATTGGAATTGGTCTGTATTAAGAAAAAAAGGAATAGTAATGTTTTAAATAGATTATTACATTCAATATTGGGATTGAGTCGTTAAGCTGCTGCCTATGAAATGTTGATGGTTACTTTATTCGTCCGACTTGCTGTATGATGGACTTTGTTCGGAAGGAAGCCGCCTCATCCCCCCCCCCCCCCCCCTCTTCATCCTTCTTTCCTTGCAGCCAGCTTTGTATTCAGCTCCATGGAGATCCCATCTCCATATGGACAGCAGCTCTAATGCACAGATGTGTGAGCGGCGTGTCCTCAGGTTACTCTTATCCTCCTTGTGTCTGTTATGCCCTCTGGTCCCCGTTGGGGTCATTTTGATTCGACTCTATCTTATTCTCATTGGGGTCGGGGATGTTGGAAGGCTCCGGAGTGCTCAGTTTATTTGTAGAAGACGAGGGGAATGCTGCCTCTTGAATAGTTGGAGATATTTAGTTTGGAGGCGTCTTGAAGTCAAAGGCTCCACAGAAAAACGGGGAAAATGGATATTTCCAAGTAAGTGAGATAATCTTTACACTCGAGGCAATTTATCAGACAAGCTGATCTTGTTATCCAGTGCGTTGCCTCAAGTGACGTCACGTGAGGCTCCATCTGTCCGGAAGACTGCAGGTTTGAACGTGTAAAAAATGTGGTGGGGTGGAGCGTACCAGATCTCTTTTACCAGCTGGAGTTTGATTGACAGCTGGTTCATCCAATCACCTGCCAGGCATTTTTGACCACTCTTCGCTTCGCTTCAGGCCGGAGGTTACATTAGCCGCTACTAGCATGACCCGAATCTCTGAGCAAGCTGTGTACGGACAAGTTGCATTGTGGGTAATGAAGGCTCCAGGCCTTAACTGGTTTTTAATTGACTTGTATTACAACTAGGCTCAATTTGAACTTTAGAACAGCTGTTGCAGCTGGCTCCAGGTGTGTATTTGTACTAACACACACACACTACTGACCCACACTTAAACCACATCCCCCTCCCCTCTCTGTCTCTCATCAGCCTTCTTATTAAAGTTAGCTTTGTGAAACCACAGTGTTTAATAGCAGCGCCGACATTCTTCCCTTTTGAAAAATAAACTGCCGGACACAGAACGGGCCAATCTGCAGCGCACCAAGGCCCACAAGGACCTCAGGAGCACACAGAGGAGCACACAGGGCCGGCTGCCAGGTAGCGAGGCCGGAGACGTGCAGAACACACGCAACAAGCCAAGAGTGGCTCCGGCGACCTGCGATGGTGGATACAACGCCTATTCATAGAAAACGTTGCTGGATGCAATTATAAAGTGTCATAACATCATATTATCTGTGAAGTTATTCAAAGCAGAAGTGATGTGGAGCGGATAAAAGGAGGAGACACGGATTGTAACTTATTTAAGGGATTTCATGTCCATGTGTTCACATTTAAGCATCGGGTTGTAGGTGGTCACCTCTTGGCTGACAGTGGAAACGCCATCATTGTCTTTTTTCGGAGAAAGTCGAGAAGCAAATGGTTTTCTCCTGCACTTCATCAATGATGGAATGATTTAAGCCACTTTTAATAATAAACAAATATCGCTATTGATATTGGAAATTCTCAGTATTACTTTATTTCATATGAAAACATCTAATTTTGAAGTATCGCCCACCCCTACAAGCTGATAATTAAAGTGTAGGCAGTTAGCCCAAAAGTTAGCAACAACTGTGACTTCTCGGACTCGGGCGCTCTTAAGATGGGCTGACCTTTTAAGGTGGACCAGGACTATTCTCCTGTGAGCGACAAGCTGCTCGTCTTACTTACACTTACAGCATTTGGTTTGTCCGTTCTGGGCTTCTGTAGGAACATGGCGGTACAACATGGCGGATTCTTTGCTGGGCTTATTCTAAACTCATAGAAACACAAATCAAAACATAGTTAGGAATATTTGATTCCATTTCTGCTAATAGATTCCCAAAAATCTAACACAGCAGCTTTATTATAAGTCATTTTAGCATCTCAACAACAATATAGGATTTAATTAAGTTTTTCTAACTTAATATTTACAATTTTACAAGAGGGCATCTGAGGTTTAGTCCAAAATGAGATGTATGAATTATTTAACACATGGCACCAAAGTAGAACTGGAATTAGAAAAACATCTGATTTGCTGCTTTCGACACAATAATGCTTTGTCCGATGCCCAAAGTTTCAAAGCATCAGTTGTTTTCAGCAATCCGGCGTGCATCAAAAGCATCAAGCGACGTGTTCGACCACAGGGGCATGATTCATGTCTTCAGTCTTGAATTGATTTTAGAGCATCGCCGCAGAAACATTCCTGCTGTTCCTGGAGCAAGAGAGTTTGTTATCTTAGAAGATGATATTTGAAAGGTTCAAGAAAAGAGCTTTTTCTATATAGCAACGATTTAAAAATGACGGTATTCTACGTATATGTTTGTTTTCAAGGATGTTCTTTTCCAGGAGGAGGCTACGGGCAGGATATAATGTCAGAGCATAATGCAACAGATTTAATCAAAATAATCTTTAACATTTAATACGTTGCTTGAAAAGTGAAAATATGAGGGAGCATCCATATAGGAGTAAAGTCAAATTTAGCTCATAAATTAATCTTGGCTTTAAGTTTAAGGGAAGACGTCTGAAACTTTGATTAAATACTTGTAGCTGGTAGCTATATTTTAAGTTTTTTGTGATAAACTCTAAAATTAAGTATGATAAGGTTATAATGGATTTCCTGACCGTCTAAAATTACCGCTCTCAGTATGTTTTGCCGTGTTTTCAGCCAGAGCCACTAATGTCTGGTGGAGAGCAAGTAGGAGTCGTCTACCAAGCTGCTGCCAAATGTGGAAACTATTATAATGTTTTCTTTAATTATCACAAGTGGCAGGCGACAAGGTGAATAGCCTGTTAAATGGGGGAGGGGGGGGGGGGGGGTCTTTAACACCACCATGTTGCCTCTGGCTGGCTGACAGCGATGTCGGGTCAGACCATCTCTCTCTAGTATGAAGCTTAACCTGTTTAATAATCTAGTTTACAGGACAACCAGGCTCTGAAACAACAATGATGGTGTCACTAAAACGCTCTAAAACACACTAAACAAGCTTTAATTTCAATCCCATCATCTGTTAAATTGTCCAGCGTGGATAAGGATCCACGGAAACACGTTTTGAGTACAGCTCTGTTTAACCATCACGCGAACACACCTGGATTTATTGGACTGATAGCATCTCAGGACGCGAACCAAGGAGTCCGAGTCAGGTTATCCCCCCCATCCCTCCCAGAGCCGGAGTGGAATGAGCAATGGAGGGGTATCTTTCCTTGGGAGCCGCTGGGGAGGCGGGCGGTGGAGGTGTGAAGGAGGGCACCGGCGATCCAGATGGTCTCACTGTGCCGAACATGCTCCTGCTTAGTGTAAAAGCCCCCCTCGACAGGCTCGTCACTCTCCCAGCACTTCTTTAATGAGAGCTGAACTCATAAAAGTGGGCCTGAAACCTTTTGAACGAGCCCTCAGCATCACTGGTCCATGTTATTCTGTCATAACAGGGAGGTGAGGGCATTTCGGAGTGGCTCGCAGGATCGCTCTCAACAACTTAACACCCCGATGGGGGAAGGGGGGGTGTACATTTACATGTGTCGGCCTGTTTTCTCCCTGAATGTGTTGTTTTGTCCCATATTTCTGCCTGTTTTTAATTGTGACACCCGTCTCTCTATCCGTTTCCTCCTCTCCATCCTCGTCTCTACATGATTTGAGTGTATATGTCAGTCTGGGATCTGGTCGGCCGGCTGCAGCTTCCCAGTGGGTCAGTCTGCTCGCTCCGTGTATACATTAACCCAAAGTTCAGCCAGGAGTGAGGTGGGGGTGGAAACGGTTATCACACGTACTGTAAACAGACAATGAGGAGATGCAGAGGCAGATTCTCAGGGCTAATGGACGCTCCCTCAGGTGTGTCTCTCCAACCGGCCGAATTCCTGCTTTCACAGCCGTCTGTGACGGCAAGATTACTGGCAGCGCTATTTTCTATTTTTTTTTTTTTTGCTGAGACAGAAACTGTGCAAGCAAACCACAGGCCTTTTATAAATAACAACGGTACAAAATGAGACATTTGAAAGGATAACCCGATAATTATACATTCCGTGTTTTTAATAGAAAGGAACTATGAATTATCGTCTCGGCCGGTTTTCAGGGATTCAATCAAGGCGGGGGAATCTGCTCACGCACATTAAGTTTAAAACCTCAAACGGCAGAGTTAACCAGCCGAGACGTGCCGTTGTCGTGCTTTCATGTTTACAGCCGTATGCAACACATCTACGGCTTAACGTCCAACCGCAGGGGCTGCAGTTAAACTATCCGCTTCTCTCTGTGTGTGTGTTAGAGAACCGGCCTCCCAAAGCCGTTGATGGGTCATTTCACCCTCGGTGCAAAACCCTCAAATGAAGGTCAGGAAAAACCTCAGTCGTTTCCCAGCAGTGTGGATAACGGAATATAATTACAACAATGTTACACTAAAATGACCCTGTCTAAATGGATCCAATCACGGGCCAAGCCTGTGTGTGAGGTTCATGTCCGTATAGCCAGTGCTTGAATTGGGCCGGTACTCACCAGTACGCAGTACCGGGACTTCTGATTTTTACCCATCTGCGTACCGTTACTTCTTACAGCGTACCGCCACCTCATGACGCATCTAGGTACGCATATTGTAGTTCTTTTATCATGTTGTGGATACCTATAATAAGCTATGCAGTTGATGAATCTGTCTTCATTTTAGATCGAGTTTCAGTTTGAAAGATTTTCGAGAGCTTGCGGGAGGCTGCGGCGCACTGTCTCTCCACACTTGCCGTCAGTCGAATGCATTTCAGGGCATACCGTAAATCCCCTAATATAGCATCAGCCAAAAATCTTCGCGACGCAGCGTGGAAATAACGCTGCCTGTCGACACTTGCCCTCGCCTCCATTAGAGACCGGCCGTTATTTACCTCCGCCGTTATTTATGTACAGGGAGCAGAAATGGAAAAATAAAACCGGTCACCCTCTCTGGATGGAGAGGGCTAGACAGAGGAATTCAAGAGTGAGTATCTAAGTTGTGATATCTTTATTCCAAGACAGCCTCTCTCTCTCTCTCTCTCTCTCTCTCTCTCTCTCTCTCTCTCTCTCTCTCTCTCTCTCTCTCTACCTCTCTCACTAGGGCAAGCAAGTTGAGAGACAGAGCAAACAAGCAAGCAGAAAGCAAGTAGCTACAATAAAGCCACACATAGCTGCCATTTCACTGTACATTGTATCCATTTCAGACAAACAATTTTTTTTTTTTTTTTTTTTAACAGAGAAATGTGTGTGTGAAAATGATCAACTAGTATATGGTTTATCTAAGCAACTAGTATAGGGTTTATCTAGGTAAACCAGGCAAAAACACATGGTATCCACGAGAGCCACAAGCGCTCGTGCTGTGCAGTTGCTGATTTAGAGTACTGGCACCTTTTTTATTCCAATTCAAGCACTGCGTATAGCTCAACGTGTGCCAGCAGTGCCAGTGTTTATCAGCGGGCCTGTGGCCGAGGGTGCCGTGGCCGTGCGATAATGGGTGTTAAACACGTGTTAATGAGCGCACAGTGGTGGACACACACCACGACTGGCCGGCCCTTAAAATCGAGAACTCTCGGTTTGCGTCAAGAATGTTGTCGCTGCTGCCGCTCAGTGTCTCGACTGCCAGATGGAGGCACAGATGGGGGAGAGGGGGGAGGAAACGGAGGAACTTACCATATCGAAATATACTGCACATGTTGAAAGCTTTTGTCAGCGTTACATCTGTTTGTTGAGCTCGTGTGCATTCTTATTGCAGAAAGTGTGTCTGTATGTGTGGGCCAGCATGTCGGCTCACCTCGCAGGCGTTGTAATTCTCCTGTGTGAGTGTGTGTGTGTGTGTGTGTGTGTGTGTGTGTGTTCCTACGTTTCTGCATACCATCCAACAGCCGTCTCCATCTCCTCTACGGGGACTTCTTATCTGCTTATTTGCTGTTCCACTCAGGTTAAAACTGCAATGATTCCTGAGTACACTTTAGGAGCCCAGAAGAGAATATCACAGATGTCCAGTCAGCTCTGGTTACAGATGGAATATCTGGGTCGAACATGTGGACAATCTATCAGGTCCACCATATTGCTTTTCTCTCATTTTTCTCCCCCAAAAAGATGTTTCCTCCAATTTCTTTTTGTTTTCTTTTTCTCACAATTCCTTTACAAATCTGTCAAATCGGATCAGTGGTTCTGGACGTCTGATGAAATGTCGTCACACACTTGGGGGGGGGGGGGATGGGTCGGGTCCCGGCGGTGTTGAAGCGTCGGATGAGTGCGAATGCGATCTAATGACTGTCTTCACTTGAGCATGTGTCTGCTACACGATAATTGAAACGGTTCGGGAGCCGCAGCCATGACACGCATCGGGAACAAGAGCTGTGGTTTTTACAAGACAGCGGGGAAAACAAATACTTACACACACACACAAGAAACATCCACATCCATACACACATTTTATAGTGCTGTGACAGTTTTTATTTGGTCTTAATCCGTTCTTAAATCCGAGCACCAGGGTTGCATTTTGGAACCGAGCAGGCCTCTTCTTTGGCTCTTGTTTATTTACTTGGAGTGTTTTCTCACGTTTCCCACTCATGTGGTTCTGATTGTGTGATTTGGAACGAGGACAAAGACGGGGATAAGGAGAAAGCGAGTGGGGGGGGGAGACAGCAGAAGGAGGGGGTGTCAGTTAGACTAAAGTGCACCATGTGATTCTGTTCAACGGTAAAGCAGGAACTTTAGAAGCGTGTGAAGTTTAAATTGCGCTATATCTCGTCTATAAGTGAACGTGCTATTGCAACACATGCAGCGCTGCATTAAACCCCATATGATTCCTTTTACGTTACAAACAAAGATTTGGGATTTAAAAGCAGAGCTGAAACTGAAAGGAGTGTGTGTATACACGCTATAACCGCTCAAATTGGCCCCTTAAATCGGTAACTAGTTTGTATCACACAGCGGGCCAATGAGGAGACCTGACCCGAATCAAGCTGTTCATAAAACATGTTGTTGAGCAGAAGCCAAACCACCGCTGCAAAGCACTCCTCGGATGTAGTTCAAACTGGGAGAATTGGCTCAACAAAAAAAAAGTTACCAGGGGAGAAAATTAGTGAGGATGATTAACATTTTGTTTGTCGGAGGCGTCGGGATGGGAAGTTGAATTTCTGGCATATGGATGCACTTTTTTTCCCCCTGAGTCTTTAACAAAGGAGGACGTAGATTTGTTGGATGCTTTTATGAAAGGCAGCGAGGGATCCAAGCTTTTCCACCGCAAACGGATTGACCGCAGGAATCCTGAATGATGCTCCGTGTTACCTGCTGCTTAACACGTTATTAGACATCTGTGATGGTATGTTGCTCCTAATTGTGCTGGTCTTCCGTATGGGAGAAAACAGGAATCCTACTGAGCCTTTTTTTAACAAGCAGATGTCCACGAGACGTCTTTCCTGGCTCGCTGTTCTCCCATCGCTTTAATCGCGACAGACGTTTTGATCAAATCAGACAGAACGGGACAATTCACGGTGCGGAGCAGCTGATGTTATTTGTTCTAATTAAGTCTGAACTTTTAAACTCTGCGTTTTTCACACTGGCTCATTGGCTTTCCTCCTCTATCGGAAAGACAGACACCAGTAAATGGAGCGTAAGTGCCAAGATGTTTATCTTTCCTGTCCAGGATCTTTTCTTTTTTTTTTTGCTCCCTGCATGTCTGAATGCCTGCGCGTGTCTCCGTGTGTTTGTGGACGATGCGGGTGAAATGCGAGGCGTTCCGTGGCTTCTTTGCCTGTTTTGAGGTACGACATGGACGGAGGGGGGGGGTGGCTGCAGGAGATCTGAGGGGTGTGGAGGCGCTGTGTGTACCCCAAGCAAACAGGCCAGATAAGATCACAGTGGAGGGAGCGCAGCTGGAAGCCTTCCTGAGTTGACCCCCTTTTCTCCGCCTCTCTCACATTCCTCCAAACCCCTCGCTGCCCTAGTTCTCCCCGTCCCCCGTGTCCCCCACGTTTTACCTCCTAACATCTCTTCCCCTGTTTTAGCTCATCGCCCCCCCACCCCCCCCATTCAGCATATCGCTCCATCCGTTATTCTCTGTTTTTCAAACAATATCCTCGTGTTTGGAGTTTCCTCAGGTCGTTTTTCTCCTTCTGTGCGGCGTCTTCCCTCCTGTTCCCTAACTTTACTGCCTCTTCTCCATCTTCTCTCCTCCTCCCCCTCCTCTCAGCAGGACCTCAGTAAAGTGGGGTCAGCCTTTAGCATGTAATGCTATGTCTCTCCTCTGTTTCTCCCTTGCTCTTTGACCACGTTCATTAATACTAGCCCCTCTAAACTGACCGATTGCCTTTCATGTTTTCCCCTGGGCCGTGTCCTAGACATGACAGTAGACCTAACATTTCAAAGTAAGGCCTCTCCGCTGGGGCCTGTGTGCTTTTTTTTTTTTTTTTATGAATTTCCATTTGTGCGTCTGCCTGTTTTTAACGGGCTCGAGACAAAGCAGAAAATAGTGCAAAGCAGCTGTGCCTGTTGTCTTTTGTGACCTCAATCAACATCGTGGAGTGAAGCCATTATGGGTAATGTTGTTGAAGTGTGTTTAAAATGAGTGAGAAAGAAGATGGAGAGGAGGAAAGCGAGGAAAAGGTGGAGAAATACGAAACTCTGGCACGTCTGTGACGTCTTGGAATGATTGTCATGTATATTTAGCTCCGTGTTTGGCAACACAAAGACAGCTGTTGTTGCCAGCTCACATTTATTTTGGCCTGGCGTTGCCCCCCCACCCCCCCACCCTGTCACTTGAACCAGACTCATATCTGTAAATAGACCGCTGTTGAGACACGATCACACGCTACAGAACTGAGATATTATCTCTTAGATATTAATACAACCTAGGGTTTAGGGATCTAAATGATCTAAAGTGAATCTCTGGTTCACTTTAGATCTTTGCTGAGGGCCAACAGAGCATCACAGGTGTTGTTTGTTCAGCCTCTTGTGTCCAGTAATAATCCTCAGCCCATATCCTCACAACCTCTTGACCTTTTAGCAAGAGTGGAGCCCCGTAAGCTCTCCTGCAGTAAGCTTTAAACCCTAAACAAGTCCTTTTTAGTGTGTCCAGAACAGGATGCCAGAAGTGCAACCCCACCCTCCCCCCACCCCCCGACCCGGCCTCAGACCACTCGCCTCCTCCCTCTGGGAATCGGAGCTCCATCAGCATCATGGCACTCTACTGACACCAGTGGATGGGGTGAATGGGTAAATCTGACATGATGAAGAATAAGTTCTTGGTAGGCAAGGTAGGAAATTTTTTTCATCCCAAATTTCCCTCATCACTTTTCATAGTCCTCCTCCTTTTTTTCCCCTTCTAAGTGTCTCCAAGAGACTCCTGCAACGTTTATCGTATAAAGAACAACTTTATTGTTCTGCCTGTCGGCCTTCTTCTCCTGAAAGTAGGTGTCTGAGAAATCAGTAATTGATTATGTTTATAAGTTATTTTGTTTCGCACGATTGGTTGTCCTGTTTAGGATGTAAATCGTTCTGGGTGAGATGCACAACAAACAAAACGAATAATGAGGATCGGGGTAACGGGTCTCTTTAAGAGGTAGGCGGTAACAGTGGGGAGCAGCAGGAGAACTGGAGGGGGTTGGGGGGGTGTTGAGTGTTCCATGACAGGTCTGATCTGTTTGCTCAGGGGGTCAAATGGCCCTTCACAAAAAAACGGATCAAATGACCTGGCTTTAATGGTCCTGAAGTTGTCCGTCTGTCTCCTTGTCGGTCTTTCGGTCTGTTTACAGGTCTGCCAACTGTCAATCATCAGTCACTTAGCCTGTCACACACACACACACACACACACACACACACACACACACACACTATGGCCCAGCCCTACAGACCAATATCTGACCCGAGGCGCTGATACCGGACTCGACCGTGTGTTAACGTCGAGGTCGGAATCGAGTTAGGTGAATTCTTATTGGATCCATACAGCACGAAACAAAAAGACCCCGAGGAGGTCATCTAACCTGGTTACAGAGAGCAAACAAACATGTTCCAACACAGGGGCCCAGCACAAACAGGTATATGAATATGTACACAAATGCATAGCTTGCATGCCATCGCATACATGCAATACAGTGCATGCACATATATAGCCATGTAGCCATACATGCATGGGATAGACAGAAGCACACGGATTTTGGATGCAGCCCAGCAAACCCACGAGGGCTTTGACTGTACTCCAGCATGTCCCACACACACACACACACACACACACACACACACACACACACACACACACACACTGAGCAGAGAGCATTAACCCACCAACAGGAGGCAAAGAAAGGAGCAGGAAAAAGAGGAAAAGATCCCGATCCCATCTTCCCTCTCCTCCATTGAGGGCCACAGAATGAGACTATTGTTGTCTGTCCTCTTGCTCCTCATTCCAGCCATCATTTATCCCTCTTTTTTTTTCATCCTCCACAACTGGGCTCTTCACATAGTTTGGATACCCTATATGTTCAACATCGATTGTGTTGGGGGGGGTAAAAGGCCTGCCTCATGAGAGCCACACCATGCCCCTCTCTCTCTCCTGCTGGTTGTGATTGTATGTGTGGTATTGGGCTCTTTAGTCTTGTGTACTGCGGTGTCGCATTTGTGCTATGTGGTGTGGTAATGTGGTAACACTGAGGGGTGGAGGGCAGACAGGCTAAACAGGGCTCTTCTTTAATGTGAATAATACAAAAAAAAGAGTCTTCAGTGTGAGTTAAATCCTGCTTTTCATTGGCGTTTCTTTGACACACACACAGTCCTGACGGTCCTGTCTCCGATTTAGATGTTTCCTGCAAGTGCTGTCCATGTGCGCCGGCTGTGACGCTACCTTTTTCCCCTTCGGAAACACTTAAAATGAAATCGTCTCCGGGAAAGCATCGGTGACTTTGACCAAAAGGAGAGCATCTGGTTGTCGTCAGTTCATCTTCCAATGCACAAACATGGGAGACGTTAATAAGATCCTTTCATGTGTGTCGATCAGTGGAAGTATTGGGATTCTTCACGTGTATTTAAATATGGAGAGATGTATGAATGTATGATAACAATGGCATGCAATTCCAAAGTCCTTGGTCTTTCGTTTCCCTTTTACGAATGACGAATATAGACTACTGCCACCTGCTGGTCTGGAGAGTTATTTCTTCTCGCGATGGCGCAGAACATACGTGTTAGTTTGCCGTTGGCGATGCAACAGTTGGGTCTTCTGGGCCTTAAGATGTCAGATGTTCTTTACATTTAGTGCTAATTAGCACATTTTAGCACGCTAATACGCAGAACTTGGTCATTACGAGCATGCACAGCCTCAGAGCAGCTAGCTGTCACTCTTATTCCTGATAATAGTGTTATTTTGTCCGTTTTATCCACCTGCAATGTCGATCAATGTCGAAGGGCGAATGCAACACACCCTGCATTTTCCATTCCTTTACATCTGCTTCAACAAACCTAACTGGACGTCACGCAATTTCTTTATGCGCCTTCTCACCCGCGGAGCTTTTCAAACCACAATGAATGAGAAACTCCTACTTTTGACAGATTTTCAGTTTTTTTTTATTCTTCAGATTGACGGTTAAATTGATTTCAAACCTTTCTTTTAAAAGCTCCAATATGTCTTTCGACCTCGGTTCTCAAACCCTTTGTGGGACTGGGTTACGGGCACAGCGGGGCTCCGCCAAAACCACCACTGTCACTTACAATCGACAGGAACTCGGTTGTCGTTTGATTGGCGCTCTGGTCTTCTATAGTCCTGTGATTCGCTCAAGATGTTTCCAATTTGGAGGACTGTAACAGTATAATGCCGTAATGAGGTTGCCAGCACATTATTTGACTTCACACACACCTGCAAACCAGTCCCCTTTGAGGCCTGGGATTCTCATTAGTGGACGCTGAGTTCCTCTGCCTGTTCACTTTGCTGTTTTTTTTTATTTCTAATCAAGCCTTTGTTCTGTTCAGTCTCTTCACTTCAAGTAGGAATACAGATGTCGAGGCCATTTGCTTCCCCTGTGTTGGGGAGGTGGTGGGGGGACAGTAAAAACCTCAGACCACTGTAGAACATGAGCCTCAATGCTCCGTTAAGCATCAGCTGACCTGAGGTGATCTCTCCTTCCACATTTCTCCTCCCTCTTTCTCTCTTCCTCTTGTTCTCTCTCCTCTCTCCCATTCTTGTTCACACTTCATATATTACAACATATATAATGACCTTTTAGTTGATCTTTTCAACATATTCATGACCGTCTCAATGTCTCTCTGCTCTCTCTCGTATAGTATCGTAAGTGTGTGTATCGCAAGTGCAAACTGTAGAGGCCGTAAGAGAGTTCAAACGGAGCACTAAGAATGATTTGCGGACTTTCTGGAGAGCTGGACTCTCTCTTTTCCACTCGCTTACCAATCTGCTGACTCATGCTTACCTTAATGTCTTAACAAGCGTCTCTCCCTGACTCATTTCCTCCAGGGCTTTTATTAATTTGCCCCCCGTAGTATTTGGTGTCCACAAATCTCCAAAACCCGGGCTCTCTACCCCCCCATAGACCCCCTCATGTGTCACCCGAGACACCAGAAACACATGTACTCGCCCATTAGCTCACTAAGTAGCCCTCTCCAAATTCCTCCGATAGTTTTTAATGAAGCCACTTGCTGCAGGGATCAGAGCAGCAGTGTTAAATTTACCTCCCCGCGTATTGGTTTCCTGCTATTGTCAGACAGCAGGCACATGTGTGGTAGAAAGCCAGGCCTTTAAGGGGACGATGATCCTGACCAGAGAGCGGAGACGAGTCGAAGGATCGTCACGTCGACTGAGAGACTGATGCCTGGTAATTGATGCGTCAATGGATAGAGCTGTATATGTATAGATTGACAAGAGTGATGGGCAGACGGAGGTGTGAAAAGAAAGCACCTGGTCCGGAGAGCCAGGAGGCCAATCCTGGGAGGGATCAGGGGGTCGTGACCCCTGACAGGTGTGGAGGATGGATGGCATCGCTGTAGCATTCATTAGACGGCGGACAGGGAGATGCCCTCACTGAGGGGGACGATCACAACTCATCACCTCACCGACGCTGCTTCCTGACGTGTGTGTGTGCGTGAATGCGTGTGTGTGCGTGAATGCGTGTGTGTGTGTGTGTGCATCTTGAGGGATATCAATGCCAACTCGTAGCGCCAAGTGCTTTTTAAAGCCCTCTTTCAAATTCAATTTAGAACTCATCCCCCTAATTTCTGGTCAAGAAATATTTTCCCTCTCAATCCAACACATCACTCAGTGAGTCTAATTCATTCAGTGTTTGCTCAGCCAGGTCTATATATGGTATATTTGATTTATGTTAATGAGAGCTTCTCCTGCCAAACCAGAAGAAGATAAATATACTTTGGAGTCGACCATAAGGGGATCTCTTTCCTGTCTTACAATGAGATTCCTGCTGCTTGCGGCCTTGTTTTCTACTGAATTAAACGGACGGTCACATTTTGAACCACTCTTGAGGAAAACTTCGGAGAACATTTTGCTTCCTCCTTTTTTGCTGAAATTATAAAAGCTACTTGGCTCAGCAGTATTTAATTCATCAAACGTATTTGTGTAGGAAACAAGAGTCCGTGGTCATAAATAAAAGACGAGAGCTGAACAATATAGAAAAATAACATTATAAAAGTAAAAAAGGCCAAACATTCCTCTGTTCCAGCTTCTTGGTTGTTAGCATTTCTTTATTCTGAAAATACTTTGACTTTTCGACTGTTTGTCAGACAAAACGGGCACTTCATCATTTTATCAACCGGATGATGTTTCTATTCCAGCAGTTGAGTGCAAAAATGACCTTCATCACCTCACACTGGTGCTCTTTAGTACTTAAATAGAATCTGAAACTTCTTATTCCTCCTTTCCTATTTTTAAAGTGGCTATAAATGTTAAAAATTGGACTTACACACACACATACTAAATTGCCATCCTGGTGACTTTGAGATTAGAAGTACAGAATGTACAATGAAGTGCCACAAAGACACTGCAGAAACTGTGATGGGGATCTCTTCTTGTCAGAGAGAAAGAGGTCAAATTGGGTGACATCTGCTCGCCGTGCTTAGAGTGAGCTATCAGCCCGTGGTCGGCGTTTGTTTAGTGCCTGCTCATGTGTGGTTGTGGGTCATTTTAAGCCTGTATATGTGCGGTGCAGAGGATCTGGCAAATCTTCCCTGACCAAGGCCAGGATGCCAGGCACCATCGGGAATGCCAGGAATGCTGGATGCCCTTTCACAATGACCTGTGTTTGTCGCACGCGTGTGTGTGTGCGTGTGTGTGTGTGTGAGCGCGCACGAGTGAGAGATAAGTGAGAGACATAAGGGAGTAAGCAAATGGCCTTGGAGAGTTTGAGAAGGTCTGCCGCGTAAACGCCGTGACCCTGTAGCGACGCTGCGCGCTAACAGCCGAGCTAAATGGACTAATACGTTTTCCATGCCTGCCGTTGCAAATAGACTCTCATTATATGGAGGTTGTTTCATTTAAAAGGCATGTAACCTCTCATGCTTGGGGCTTTACGCGGAACTATTTCTAGTTTTTCATTAAAATTCTCACTCTATATTAGGGCTGTTTTGTCTGCGAGCCGGCTAATTAAAAAAATGTCTCAGGAAATCGAGATCCGCTTTGGTCACTGAATTTGTGGTGGGGCCTATGAAATCAACAACAGATGTTATTTTGGAGTAATTAACTGAAATATTTAGGTCTTTGACGTGTTTTGGCCCCTCTTTTGTTAACTCTTATTATCTAAAAGTGAAAAACTTCAAAGAAGTCAGCGGGTGGAATCAGACGATGTTTGCAATCGTGTTGTGGTCATTTTTCTCCATGATAAGTCTATCTGTTATTTATGGCCTTGGCATGGATCTTCCAGCCTTGTGTTTAGCATCCGTCATGCTCTTATCAGAAACGTTGGTGGGGGGGGGGGGCTGCTTGATTGGCTGCTCCCGCTAAGTGGGAACCCCCCCTCCACACACAATTTTTTTAAATGGACAACCCAGTAAAGGCCAGTTTGTACTCTGGAAGGAGTAAATGTTTGCTGTTGCACATAGATCACTTTTTGGGAACACTAAAGCTCAGGCGTGTCTTGCAGCCGAGGAGTGAAGGCCATGTTTGGAGGAGTGTGGAATGCTTTTGGCCCGTTGTCGTCCCGCCGGTCCGGTGATGCTGGTGTCAGGTTGACTGTGATCCCGAGTTACTTACATTCCCATCATCCCCTCCCTAAAAACATAACACCCTCCGGCCCCTGCATCGGGTGCTGGATCATGGACCCACCGGCCATTATTGTCCCACCAACTTCTTTTCTGTCACATAGAGAGAAGGCACGCTAATCCTTCTGTCCACACAAACGCTCACCAGATGTCCGAGGGGGGGTAAGATGGCAAGGACACAGTCACCTTCTGCAAATGGGACCTGGTCTTTTCAGACAAACGGACAGACAGTCGGACAGACGGGCAGACGACAGACGGAGGCTCAGCTAAGAACCCTAAAACAAAGCCAGCCGGAAGGAGCTTGGCATATTTTAGGGCTTACTGTTATAGTCCTCTTACACAAAAGAATATTTGAATGTGACCATAGCCTTAAACATGCATGCATATGGATGTCAGCACACACACACACACACACACACACACACAGAAACACACACACACACAAGCTATTCTTGTCTAGCTAGTGATCTGAAAAAGTGCAGAGCTGGTTACATTGGGAAGGGCCATGGAGGATTTGGAGGGCAGATTCTGAAACTGGATCACCCCTCAGCCAGTTTAGTCACTTTTCTTTTCTTTTTTTTTTTGACTGCACAACTGCTAATAAACTTATGGGGAATAATTGTTCTGGTAAGGTGGGATGTGGTGGGCTTCAGTCTGTGTGTGGCCAAGCATCGCCCGCCTGCAACGTGGCCCCCGAATGCTTAGCTTCCCTCGGGAAGGTTTGTGTTGCCGTGCTCCCATTCGCCTCCGCACACGCTGACCCTCGAGGCTGCTTGTACTGGGAAGCTCGGAGCTTCGGTGCCTTTTTTGTGCAAGATTCAGTTTCAGTGACTTTTCAGAATGCCTAATGATGTGACTGGCTATAATCAACCGCATATAAATAGTGGAGGACGCTAATGAACAGAGAGCAAGAAGTGGAAAAGCAGAGGATGATGAAGATTAATTGGCATTTAAATAGATGGTTAAAATACAGAAAAACGATTATGTAAATAATTGCCGTGCTGACAGGACCATGTCTCCATTGTCGTTGTTTAGACACATAGCCAATGGAAAAAAGACATCGAATTACCAGTCGGTGCGGTTTGGTCTCCCAAATGTTATAAAGTCCTGTGTCAACACTTCCCCCTTTTTCCCAAATTCCACTCAGAAACCTCAGGAATCTTCCCCACTGTATCGGCCATTGCCTCCGAAAGAATTGTCTCATTGTTAAATCGGGCTCATAAACGCTGTTTGGACTTTATGTAACGGGCAGTTATGGTGCATCAGAATCAATAATGTCGAACAAATCAAGGGGAACGAGGCTCCTTCACAAAATGTTGTAGCTGCATGATATTTTCTACATGTGAAAAAAGGGAACAGATGTGGATTTCTTTTGCACAATACCCGAGTTTATGGATACGGCTGGCATTATTGTTAGTTTTTCCAATTTTTCAGCATAAAATCCCAAAACCAACAATGAATTGATCACTTTTATTGTCTGTGTAGTTGATGTTCAAATATTCCGCTAGCACCAAATGTGTGTTAATCCATGCAAGGAAATAGTCCCCAATAAATCCTTTTTAGCTCCTGTTTGAGTAATGGTTATAAACTACAGTGCCAAAGCTGTTCAGGGAAATTATTCAGCCTATTTTTAAATAATGAATGTTTGTGTGACTTGTTTTACATCAGTTTGGAAGTCAGAGACAGACTATTGCCTTGTCGTTCCCAAACCATTACCTTTTGTGTGGCCTGGCATGTTGCAGTTGCAGAGTGTGTTTGGCGTGCAGTCACTCTCCGATGCCTATCGCTGTGATTACGAGTGTCATTAGTTCCAGCTCTGCCAGCTCCAGCAGAGCCTGAAGAAACATGTTTATCTATGGACACATGAAGTATAAGAACAAACACACACACACACACACACACACACACACACACACACACACACACGCACTCCATTCTATCTTGGAAATATCTGTGTGCCACACGCAGGCAGTCACCAACCTTCCCACTCTCACTCTCTCTGTTTGTTGTTCTGTGTGTGTGTGTGTGTGTGTGTGTGTGTTTATCTTTGCCATATGTTTATCATTTATGAGGCTCTAATAGAGGATTAGAAACACATTAGTTTAAGGAGGACTCAACTTTTTTTTCCGTGTCCGTTGCTATAGAAAACACAGTTTACATTTCTCTGTATTAATGAACATACATGTCCCGGTTGCCGCGGCTGCCTGGTCCGAGTTGTGTACTTTGTGCTGCGTGAGCAGATGTTTGTGTGTAAACACTCCTTGGCCTCCAGATGGGACATCAAATGGATCTCTGAAGGGCCGAAAAAGGAAAAACGTGGACGTGAGTGCTTTTAATAGATGATTCATGGACGCGGACCGTGTGTGAGGATCTTCTCACGCTTTTGGACAGGCAGACCCTCGGTTTAACTTGTGTAAAGTATTAAATGGATCCTTATTCCTCCATGCATCATGCATTCACTAATTTCCCATTCCGTTGCTCCTGTTCTCCCTGTGGATGTTTTTTGTCATGTTTGCAGGAGTCTCCGTGTACTGAATGTGATGTCTGGCGTGTGTGGTGGAATGTGTTTGAAGAGTAGGTAGGAGTGCGCTGCCCTCCGCTCTCTCCTTCATGCTGTCTGAAGTGGGTTGCCCTCGCCCCTCCTGTGCCGCCACTCCATCCTTTTTTTCCCCCTCCTCTTCTTCCTGCACCAGACCTCCCCTCATGCCCTCTGCTCCCTGACGTCTGCGCTCTTCACTCCCATAGTGCCTCCTCCCTTATCGTCTCAACCCTTCTGTCTCCTCCACCCGCCCCTCCGACAACTTCACCTGCCCGTCCACGCTTCCTTCTCTGTCCATCTCCATCTGCGGACGTCCGTCTGTCGCCGGGTCTTAAACCCGTTCGCTGCACCCTTCTTCGTGTTCCAGCATCGGAGCTTGATGCCGGGGCGGAGGAATGCGTCCGAGGCTGGAGGTCCGCTGAGTCAAACACACACACACAACTTGTGTTTTCCGTTCGAAGGAAACGGCAATATTATGGTGTGAAGACAGATGTCTGTCGGTTCTCATCATCTTCTCAATCAGTTGACCTCACATCAGGCCCGAGGGAGCCGCCACAGAGCAAGGTGGATGTATGTGAGAGACGCGTGTGTCATGTGTGTGTGTCTTGTATATGTGTGTGTGGAGGGTAGAGGTTGGATCCCTGCAGTTCAGATTGTAGGACCCTGGCTATAGATTAGAGCTGTCATAGCAAATGCTGATTAATTTAGTGTGGGTTATGTTCCTTCATGATCGGCTAAATCTTCAAGCTTAGCGCTAATCTTCTTTGAGTCGCCCGCCATCATGTGTCAGCTTATAATTGGCCCCTTTAGAACTCCGGTGATCTTCTTGGGGTCTCGTTCCGCCGGAGAAAGTTCAAAACCAGGAATGAAAACATCACTCTCGCTGCAGGGCCACACAAACTGCCCCCGTACACAAACACGGCCGACCAGCAGCCCTACTAGAAAACGACCAACGGCGTGAGCCTCTTTACGGTTCTGAATAATTATATTGAGAAATGGCAGCAGGACGTTGCAACACGCTGCTCTCTGGAAACCATTGAAGGTACAGATATCCATCAACCTTGTTTGACAGAATGAGACAATCCCCCCCCTCTCATCGGTCCAGATGTCCCTGTTGCAAGAGACCCTTTAAAGGAGCGTGAGAGTAGTGATGGGCAACACCCGAGTCGTAATGTAGATGATTTCTAATCTCTCTTGCATAAGCACATTAGAGGAGAGGCTCATTTGTAAGTAGTTTACACCGAAAGTAAAGTTCTGGCCAACAGCTGTTGGAGGCTGAAGTCATTTTGGTCCTTTCTGATGAGTCAGAGAGTCTCATTTCTATACCTCAGCTCTTTTCTTAAATGTATGCCTTTTTACGATTAAAAATGATTAAAAAAGTTCTGTATTTATTCTTTGTATATTCCTCGGAAAATGCTCATCGCCCACCCTTTGGTTTAGCCCGCCGGGCAGACAGCAAGACGACAACCCCACAGCGCCGACAGACGAATCTCACACTGAGTGAGAGAGGCAGGGCCAGGCTGCTCTGTGTCCGACAAGCCGAGTTTCCTGTTGGGTGATAAGTGACGGAGCAGGGCCCGAGTGGTCAGGGTCCGCAGGGGGGAACAACCCCGGGGAGGCCTTTATGGGTCAGAGGGCGGGTCAGAGGTCTTTCGTGAGGAAGATGAGGAGAGACCGGGCCGAGCTCCTCGAGGTACCACAACACAGATGGCGATGAGAGGTAATAAGAGAGGGAGCTGCTACAGGCCAAGGCATGGGAACTGCTACTACAGAGACATTCTGAAAGTGTGTGTGTGTAGGTGTGTGTTTGTGTGTGACACACCTTTTTTTTAAACTAGCCCTCCCTCACTAATGAAGGACTCTCAAACACTCCACTCAAAGCATAATAATCAAAGCTGTCCGAGCGGGGCAATTAAGAGGTTTGTTTTCTGAATGCCTGTTTGAAGCAGCTGACACGTTGCCCATTAATCTTTCATGGGGCTTGAGGCAGAAAATCCGCATTATGTTCCAGATAGGGGCACATATTTGGGCAGGGTATTTATTTGCCGTGAAATTCAAACTACGGGGTCGTTAGCTCATTATAATTTGTGTCATATATGCTTTTGTGTAATGCTGAGCTTCTCTTAATGCGCTCTCAGTGTGGGGCTGCAGCGGTTGGCAGGTGTAACTAATTAGTATGTGTGTGGGAGGGAGAGAGAGAAAGTGAGGGGTGTGTGGGGATGCATGTTTGCACTGATGACTGATTGTGCGGGGCTTTTAGCGCGCGTTCGTATTTGCAGAAGGTCACAAGACCGGACATCAGCTGTGGGACGACCCCCAAGCTGAGGGTTCCTGCAGGCCCCCGTTGGCCGACCGCCGAAGTGGCTCGCCGCTCTCTCAGTGGGTGCCCTCCAGTAACGGCATCCTGTTAGCGCCCACTAACTCTGTTAGCCTGGAGTAATGAGATTTTTTAAAGGGCGTTATAAAGGTGTTGTGCTCAAGGAGACACAATCTGAGTCGAGTTAAACTCAGGAAGCGGCTCGAAACAAGGGAACATAAATGCGTTCGCAGTCTGTTAGTCATGTCGTCAAACTCTGGTGTGTCTTTCTCTTTGCAGCATGTCGGGGCTAATTGCGTCCTGTCCCGCCTGGCTCCTCGACATTGTAAAAATCAAATCTCTCTGCAGACGAGCATTTCCTGTTTGGAAGGAAATTGACTTCCGAGATAAGGTCCACTTTGCATAAAGATGTCAGAAAGAGTAGTGTGGTGTGTAATTATTTGCAGGGAGAAGGAGAGTCGGGTCAGAGCTCGTTACTCGAGGGGGGAAGTCCTTGTCCTGATGGGGGGCGGGTTATCTTTACCCCAATCCTTTGCTTCATTTATTTATTGGATGTTTTTCTTATCACAGATGTCGGCGGCCTAAGGACTGTTCCCATGCACTTCTCATGAGAATCAAGATGCGGTCCAAATGTGCTGATTTATTGAGACTCTATCAGGCGTCAGAGTTTCTTAGATCTGATACAGACCGGGAATTTACCGCAATAAAACTTTGTTTTAGTATGTTGGGACTTAAATTGGAGGAATAGTTTTTGGGAATTCAATTTATTTGCATTCTTGGCAAGAGTTACATGAGACGATTGATAACACTCTCATATTTTGTACTTTTAAATCTGAAGATGGTTAGCTTAGCTTAGCTTAGCACAAAGACTGGAGGCAAGGGAAACAGCCGAGGAAGGATAAAAGAGGAGATGTCATATCATTGGGGTACGCAGATAAATCCGGTCTGCAATTGCTGAAAGGCTAGCGCATGATCACAGATCATGATTACGGTCCCAACTTTTCTTTTTAGATAAATATAGACAATGGACCATTTAGATTCAATTGAATCATCTCATGTCCCTGACGAGCTGTCATCACCCCTTCTAGAAACCAGTCCTCAGCTAGACCCTCACCAGCAACCGCAGCACCAGCCAACTACCAGCCGTCCATGCATTAGCGCAGGCTCGCCTTCCAAAGACTGGCTGACTTTCAAAGACGGACTTCGCTTGCATATGATAATGTGCAGCCACGGTTATTGTGTCAGATGAGACGTGTTTTCGGGGCCCGTGGAGATGTCTGTGTGCGATACGGTTTTGCGAGGAACACGCCGCTTTCTGTTTCAGAGCGAGCGCGTCTCTGTTGGCCTGTGTTTCTGGGTCAGGTAATGAGCTGAGGGGGGCTCATGTGTGTCACTTCAAACAGTGTTTTATGCTGTTATTGGAACCTCATGTCTCAGTTACATTGTCAGCATTCTACCTTCATTTTATCTCTATCAGTGAAATTCCAGATGCCAAAAGTTCCCAGTTTATATTAGTGATTTATTTTTTCTGCAAATGCACTTAAAATATGTCTACAGACAATTTAAAAGCATGCTGCCCTGTCATCCAGTGGTGTAGCAGAAGTGGAAACACATCGAGCGTCAGCTCAGCGTTGGGGTCCATATTGGCTCTGGCTTTCTTCAACCACCCTTTGAAACACAGGAGCCTCATTCGTGTCAACCGTATGGTTTCATCCAGGAAACCTCCAGTTCTGAAGAGTAAAACCAATGTGGAAGTGTGTAAAACTTAAACTCTCTCTACTGGCCATCAGGGGGCGACTCCTCTGAAGTCTTAGTGTGTAGAAGTCTATGAGAAAGTCAACATTGTAAACAGTTTATGGTCTCAATCAATAGTTCCAAGTCTTCTTCAATACAGCATGATAATAATATGTAAATAAAGCAGGGCTTTAGGGCGTGGCTACCATGGCGTTGCTACTGCAGCCTTGCCAGCGTAGCCTTGCTAGCATAGCCCTGCTAGCTTAATCTCGCGTCCGTCGCTACAATGCTATCATGCTACCAATGCAATTAGCTACTCAGATGATTTCCACGCTTAAATATATATATATATATATATATATATATATATATATATATATATATATATATATATATATATATATATATATATATTTACTATTATCAATTGTTGCTAATTTATTTATTTGTTTTCGATAACCTAATTTAATCTCTGGTAATAATTTTTTGTACATGTCAGAACAAATATATTTTTTTAAATGTTTCTTAACAAAGCCCTCTGAGTAGGTAATGGTTTACATTTTGCTTTTTGGCTTCCTGACTCTAATGAATATAGAACGGTAGCCAGACTCGGGGCCCCTCGTGGGAGTGTGTACTGGATGCCGATGGGTCAAAAGTCTGACATCACTGTGGCAGTATATCACACCGCAGTAGGCCAGGGTTAGCACTGATAGCACCCAGTAGCATGATTGATCACAAAGCCTTAAGCCCGTCTTCACCGCGGTCACCCAACCGCGGAATCAAACGCCCTTACGTGCAGCGTCGGAAAGCAACCAAATTGGCCTGAGAGAGACTTCTGGCAATACTTACCCTTCCTCTGTGGTCTTCCTAGCTTACACTGTTGTTGTGGGAATGAGGCTGAGACTGGAATGATGTCTTTAAACTGTGTACAGATCCCGTTCGGACTAATTCAAACACATGGGTTATTATAAATGTTTTCGTCTGCTCTGTTTTTAGTGGCAGATATGCTTTACACAGTCTTAACAAACACGCACAGACACATCTTATTTCCTACAGGCGCACACACACATATACAAACACATGACCCTGGCTTTCCAGAGTACGCCCCCGTGAGTCTTTATTCCTGTCATTGTGTTTATGGATATAAAGGTGCAGGTGAGGACATGGAAGACGGTTTCCCATCTGTGTATTTTGAGTTTATATAATAGAATATGGAATTGCGTGTGTACTTTTGATTATTTAGTTGTTTTTCTGTTTGGATGGCATGTGGCAGACATCAAAGTGCTCTGTAATACTAAAAGTAATCCATTGCAGTGATCATTTTATTGCCTTATTTTCATTGACAAAGCTGCATTATCATCATGTGGTAATAAACAGGGACAGCTTTGAAAATTATTGATCCACAGAGGGGGGATTTGATTGGCACAGAAGGAAGGAAATAAGTAGATAAATGGGGAAAGTAAACAATGAAAAATCAATCTTCAAATCTTGCATTCAGAAAGTTCCGACCTACAAGAATTGATAGAATTATGTCTGGAAGTTTGAAAAATTGCTGTTATGCTTTGACCAATGGCGAGCAGCTGTATAATATATATATTTAATTTGTCTGTCCCAGCACTTGGGCTTGTAGCATTCACTGGGTTGTTCCTCTGCTGCAGCTGGGACTAAGTGTCTTGCTCAAGGCCAATAATGTGGTAGCTTTTGATATGGCGAAGAATACTTCTCATTCACTTTCCCGTCCCAAATCTTTGTTTCCTTTCCAGCCAACCTTAAGGCGATCATCACCCCCAGTGATTATGGGCTAATCAATCGTATTTACTGCCTGGCATGGAACAAAAAGGCCCACAGATAACTGCTTCTTCTGCACTGATGTGGACCCTTCGCAGTCTGGTCATAGTTAGCGCTGGTGAAATAGTACACATGAAAATCTCAAAAGCCACTTCTATAAAGGTCCACTAATGTCAGAAGATCCTAACAAACAGCACATGGTTCCCGTTTCAGGGAAGGCATCTCAGGCTGTTCTTGTACTCGGCGGTTTGCTGCTCCAGAACCAACGAAAGGACTGACACGTACGATAAATGTCCTCCTCCAGACTTTTCTACTTATAACTAACTTATTTCACAGTTTTTTTGTTAATTTCCTTATTCTATCGCCGTCTCTTCTGTCCTTTGCTGTCGTATTTCTATCTCTCTCCTTTTTCTTTTTCTTTGCATCAGCAGACCTCTATTTAAATATAAGTGTAGTTGGGAGTCAATTTGTGAAATTTACAGAATTTATGGACCGTGGCCCACACATCAGTGTAAAAAAACGTAAGCAGATACACCCTGAAATCAGATCTGCCTCTCCGTGTGATAATCCCGCGCACACGCCTGTGAAAGCGCTCGAGCAGCTCTGCGGAGCTCAGCGCTGTGCAGCTGACGGCGGTCTGTTTGGTGACCTGCCTGATGAGGTTCAGTCACGATGCCTGTTCAAATCAAATCAAATCAAATCAAACTTTATTTATATGGCACCTTTCATACTTTGCAGTAACACAAAGTGCCCTACAGAAAATAAGAGCAAAACAAAACCAAACCAAAACAAAATATGAACAACAAAGAAACACTATGAAACCCAAACCTCCCACCCCCACAAATATACACAGAGATACACAGAGACATACACATTCACGCACACACATAGCCAAATGCACCGACATACACACCCACACACACAAACACACACACACCCACACATATACACTATCTGTCACTGAGGAGACATGGCTGGGCACCAAGATCTGAGGTGAGGAAAAAGCTACCTTTGGGGGCCGACGCACACCGAGAGGAATCATGGTCCATGACTGCAGGGGGCGCCACCACAGGGACCACCCCAGCCCAGGCAGACAGGAGGCTCCACACCAAGGTGTAGAGCTGTCCAGCCACCCGGTCCAGGGCCGTCCACGGGACAGCACCCCAACGGTGGACCAGAGACAGCTCCCGGTGCGGTAGGCCCCCAGGAGGAAACACTGGAAAACCGAGGGGCTAAAACAGTAAAATAAGATAAAAAGGTAGAGGTTAAAAACTGAGGGAATAAAAACAGTAAAATGCATCAAAAATGTATAGAATAGACTCAATAAATAAAACAATAAAAATAAATAAATAAATATAATATATAAAACAGTAAAACAGGATAAACTAAAATAAATAATATAAAATAGAATCATAATAAAAAATGTAAGAAGCATAAAAGGAAGTAGAAAGAATGAAAGTTGAAAAAGGAAACTACAGCACTAGCTCCCACTGTGAACCCCAGCAACAGTCCGGGATGAAATCCAAATGGGCTTTTCGTCAGATTGTGTGAATCTTTTCTTGCGAGACTCGGTGTCTCGGTCACAAGCTGAAATGGGATGTAAATGAATGAATAGTTTGAGCGCGCTGCCAGCTTCTCAACACAGAGGAGAGGCTTTTTTGTTTTCGTTGGAGCATCACACTGGCCCTCGTTCCACTCCCACAACCCCGTCAACCAAGACTCTCGCTCTGTGCACATGTGACCCCGCGGCTTGTTGGTTACTGTTATCAATGGCGGTACTAGATAACACTTTTGAGTGGGGAGGATGCTTGACTTATTTCATAGACTAAGTCGTAACCCTCCGGAGGAATTCCTTCACAAAAAAGCCCATGTGTTTAAAGGATAAGTTAGAATCCAGCGCTAAATCTTGGCCGCCCGCTTCCCAATCTCTCCTGGAATAAAAGGCTCCGATACGGGTCTGAGGAGGTTATTAACCAGCCCGGTGCCTCATGTCGGTGACTTCATTACAAGAAGACAAAGTCAGAGTGAGCCTGAAGCTCTGGCCGGTGTTTGAAGGCTCCCTGGGGGGCTTAAGCTGCACTTTCATGGAACATCCATTTGTTGGAAAACCAGGGTCTTACAGTCTTCCTGCCCCCTGTCATCTTATTCCTGTCCAGTTGATCCGTCATCTGTCTCACACACACACACACACACACACACACACACACACAATGTTAACTCACGCTGTCTAGCTGAATGGATATGAATCTGGGCTTATTGTTATCTGGATGCTCATTTCCTGCTTCTCACACCACCTCACTGCCCTGCCCTGTCCTTAAACACACACACACACACACACACACACAAAGCAAGCCCAGGGGTCGGAGGGAGGGAGATTAAGGAGCTAGTCATAGGGGTTAAAGGTTACTAAGTTCCTACCTCCCAATGATTCTGCGTCGGTGTGGTGTGCGACCGTGCGCGACCCTGTGCTTGTGTGCCCGTGCGAGCATGTTGTGCGTTCAAGGTGGACAAAGCGGAGCTTGTGTGCACAAGTGCACAGCTGCGAGGGCCACATCGCGTTGATGAGGTCTTAATCAGAGCGCTTACAGCTGAGGTTACAAGGTCGCCGGGTGACGCTAGGTTTTGATTGGGCCCCTGGGAACCTGGCGGAGCCCGAGGGCGTGAAGGCACGGTGGCGGCGGAGGGCCACAGCGCCGTGACATGGCCGATTTCTCTCGGTCAGTGCACCCAGCATGCCTTTTTTTTTTTGCACACACACACATATGTGATTGTCCACCACACACAGACAATAGCCAGAGGTTTCGTTATTATTAGGCAGGAAGAGCCTACTGTGTGGCTAAACCACGCTCTCCAGCCATCATCTCCTATACCTCCAAACCTTCAGACTACCAGACTGGGTCTTATCTCACACCCTTTCCCAGCCTGCAGGGTGTAAAGTTGCTTTGAGCACAATGAAGGCTATCAATCAGCTGAAATCTGTCATTATAAATGAAAGATTAAAGACAGGAATGCTTTATTAGACTCTTATAGGGAGTCCCTCTCCTCACTGTGCGCTGCTTGATCTCATGCCAGGCGCCTGGAGGAAAGGATGATTCACACGGTCGAGAGTTTAGTCTGCCTCTTTCAAGAGTGGGAGATCCGTGCACACATTTTGTGTGTTTGACATGGTCAAAAAGTTTCTCAAATTCTCTTGAAATTTCAGAAAACGTCTGAGCTCTAAATCAACCAAGAGTGGCTGCTGGACACTGGACTTTCCCCCCCGCCGGCCACTCAAGGTGATTTATGACAGCGGCCTTTTTTCCCAGTGTGTTCTGGGAAAGCAAAATTAGGCGGTTTGTGACCAGAATACTGTAAGAGCGCTAGCAGACAATGTTGGCGACGTGCTGCCAGCAGGAAGAGAACATCCTGACCACACACATTTTCATAATCAATGGAATATTTAAACAAGCAATATGGTGGAAAACGGCTTCCAAGCGCAAGAAGATGGACTGTTTGGGGTCAGAGTGATGAGATTTGTGGCAAAACTTTTCTGTAAGGGCAGCAGAAGTTTCAAATAAGTCAAAAGTAATCTCAGAGGTGCAATTTGACTGTTAATAAAATGCAGATTCTTATTGAAAGCTTCATAAATTGCTTCTGAAATGGACCAAATTTCCCTAGAAGGGACCTCCATGATGTGTTTGCCATCAGAGGCACACTTTGGTCACATTCAGACTTCCAGCGAACATCCTGTTGTCCCTCAGCAGAATACCTCTGTGATGGGCTAATGGTCTTGTCTGTTGCTTCAAAGCACTTTGGACTAAGCTCTTAAAGGTTTGTGAAAGGATTACTATGAAGTGAAATATGAAAGTAGTAAAGGTGAAGCGGAGGTCACTGCAGAGCCGTTCCTCTGGTTTTCCTCCATCCAGCTACATTTCGTGGGAGGGACGGCAGTAGTCAAAACCAATCAGTTTCCTTGAATCCTTGTCAGTGTAATGCATACTTATGTCCTGAACACATCTTATATGCCAATTAACCTTTCATGTACCGTTATATTTACGCAGATCCTTTAATATTCAGTATTAAATCACGTTTTAGTGATGCTGAACATCTGGAGGAAGATGCTTTGCAGCGCTCTGACCTTTTCTCAGGATTACTTCCAATCAGAGGCCTTCCTCTCTTTTTGTGAAAGTGGCGACATGTTAGAGTGTTTACTCTCTGCCCAATACTCGCATGCTCTTGTTTATTCAAGCTTGTGCCAAAGTGTTCTTCAATTTAAGATTAATAAGTGGGCAGCATCTGGCGACGGATCAGTGTGCGAGGACGAACGGAGGACGCCGCGCTGCCAAGTCGAGATGCATCCTGCGGTTCGCCGCTGGACTCTGACGCAAACATCTTCTTCCACTTTAATGCACTCAGCTGTTGGAACGACGGAGGCTGCCCATACACCCGCTTTACTCCTTCCATATTTTCACATGACTCATCTGTTAAAATTCCTCCATCCGGCCCGCACTTGCATTCTTTACCACTTTGCGTTTACTTTCTCTACACCGAAGACCTCCTAAGTTGAGCATTAGCCGTCCCGATGAAGAGAGGCGGCGGTTCAGGAGCTCCCTCATGCTCACAGGAACATTATGCGGATGAAAGATTGAATAAAAAGGTTACATCTGTTATCCCGTCTGAGGTGGTTAACTGCCATGAGTTCATTGTTTTACATATTTTCCGTCGCTCTTATTTTCTCTAGTCCACTTGTGTTTTGCATGTCTTGATATGAAACAAATCAAGAACACACACACACACACACACACACACCTGTAATCAAAGCCACATTGGTTCATTTCATCCTTTCCCTGGAGGATCGATTGAGGTAATTAGATGTGAGATGCCGTATTGCGTCCATTGCAACATAACACTTTTTTTTCTGTTACAGTAAAGTATAGTGATGTAGAGCATCGTAAATATAGTTAAAATACATGCCAGTCATACAGCTGCATTAGATTACTCATTGAAGTAAAATCAATAAATCTGCATCTAACACCATTACATTAGTATTTGAGAATTTTGGCACGGTGCATGTATGAAGGATACAGCTTGTGCACAGAGCGACGTGCTTCAGCCCGCTGTGGGTCTGTTCTGTGTTACAGCTGCAGTTTGTGGCACTCGGGGTTTTTGGACTGCAGGGTGTATCTATAGGGAGATTAGTGGCCTTCCGCTCACTCAATAGGCTCCCGAAGTTTTAGGACTTAGCTTTGTCACGACAGGCGGGCGGACTGCTTTTCCAAACAGGTCTGTGGTTCAGCCTCAGTCACTGGGTGACCCACAAACTGGACTCGGCGGACAGGAAGGGAAACAAGCAGAGGAGAGAGAGGCATGTGGGAAAAATGGAAATTGTAATGACATAACCCCCCTGGTAGTTTATTAGGGTGGGTGCATTATTTAAATAGGTTTGTATATCATTCTGCAGCTTCCCATGTGTGTTACGTTCATGTATTTAAATCTGAACATTGAAATCTTGGCCGAAGCACCTATTCTTTTGTGTCTTTATGCTATTTTCCAAAACCCTTCTTAAAGCGTTTTCCCACGTGACCTGATTTATTCATGATATATAAAATATAATAACAAGCAGCTGAACCTTATTGATTCTATTTGAAAAACCCTGAAATAAACACCATTATCCAGCAGAGGATGATCAGAGATTAAGAGGTTGATCGTTACAGTCTATTAATCTGGGATTGACCGTTGTGTTGCAGCACTGTGCTGAAAAGGCCCTTAAACCAAGCGCATGTTAACCTCTGCTCAGCGTCGAGATGAAAGACAGACCTCCTTCTCCGTGTTTTGGTTCTCTATCGCTTTTGTTGTTTCAGGAGGCGTAAAAGCCTATGAAAGATCTTGATCCAGTCAGCTCCATAAAGCGGGCGGGGGTGATGGAGGAGGTTGGGGAGAGGGACTCCCCTGCCAGGGGTTGCCAGATGTGTGACCTAGCCCATCACTATGCAATAAGAGCGACAGCTGACTCGCAGCTAGAAGCGTATGGGAACCCGCGTCGTTGCATGCGGTCCAAGAAAAGTGGGAATACAGCAGAAGACAAGAGGTGGAGATACAGGAGAGATGGGTAAAGTGAGAAATGGGCAATACCAAAATAAAAGCTTGGGGATAGTGAGAGAGACAATCTTGTGTTCTTGAGCAGCTCACATGCAGTTTCAGTGAATGAGGCTCTTCAGCCTCAAACAGCCGCTCAGCTCAACAGTTTCAGCCCCTTTTTCAATCACTAACAGACTGCGTAATAAAACCAGTGTGTTGCACTCCTTCATTCAGCCTCTTTTGTCATCCACCCCCCACGTCCCCACTCCCCGTGTAATTATCTTCCTCACACTGAGTCAGGCTGTGCAGGTTCACCAATTTGTACAAAGCTTACAGTGGACAGGAAAAGGCGATAGCGATTTATTAGCCAAGTTTGTGTTTTAATAGACTGCAGACGCTGCACGACACGGATGTCCGCTCCCATTGGCGGAGCGGTTTTTTTTTCTCATGCTCCGATTGGCCAGTCCAGAGATGCCAATCAGCGAGCCGATGGAACGGTATCTCTGTGATCCGCTCGGCATAAGACCCCCCCCCCCCCGTTGTGCAGAGAGGCTGGACGCAGCAGAATGAAAACGGCCACATGTTGATCCGTGTTGTTTTAGCCCTCTGGGGAGAGAAGGAAGGTGATAAGGATCTCTGCAGGGTTTAAGCCAATCCCTGTTGTTCAATAGGCCTGTGTGTGTGTGTGTGTGTGTGTGTGCGTGTGTGTGTGTGTGTGTGTGTGTGTGTGTGTTCTATCAAGCTAATCGAGGTTTTATTTTTGAGTATTTTTTCTTTAATCATAAGAGTAGGTTCATCTATTACTTTAGATAAAGTGTACACGACATCATGTCCCTGACGTATCGAGTTATATAAAAAGCCCAGGACGGCGGTTTCATTTACATATGGAATTTAAACATCACTGTTAATCGCTATTGTCACAATGGAGCGTGCATGCCTGTATGGCCACAGGAGCTGCACAACCACAGGGCTCAAGTACAAGTACCGCATATCGCTTTTAAACCCTTCTGCCATGAAAAAGCCATCCATTATCTCCAAGAATTAACTACGGAGTCCAACATGATGATGAATCCAGCTCTCCAAAACGATCATTTATAAATCACATTAGAACATAACCAGTTTGATTTCCTCCTCGGCTCGACTAGTGCTGTGTGTCAAAACCGAGCTGGAGAAGGACAGGCATGTTCAATTACTGATGGATGGTGTGTGTGTGTGTGTGTGTGTGTGTGTGTAAAGTAGCTGTAATGAGAACAGCATGGTTCGAGCAGCAGAGAGAGCAGAAGAAAAATATTGAGGAGACATAAACCAAAATCCCGAGCCGACTGATATCAGGTCTTTAACAGAATGTGTCCTAACTAGACTAAACACCCACTCATGTAATTGATTCATCGCACTGATTGATCAAATTAATGACAGTTTGAGTAAATCACAGAAGTCGTTTATCACGTGAAAAGGCCATAACAATATGGCGCGATGCAGTACAATAACGTTTTCCAGGCACAACCTCTTAAACGTTACCTTGCTTTTCTCCGTCACGTCGTTTAACTTTAACTTGAATTCTGTCGGGCTCATGATCTGTGGAGAAGACGCACATTTTCTCAATCGGCTTCTTATGGTTTCGGTTATATCACATGATGGATTTGTTTTTGTTGTTTTTCTCCTCACTGGTTTGGCTTTCACATAAAAAGAAGGGATTTTGTCACCAGTCAGAACTTGGCAGTATTTGAAAATGTGATGAAAGTTGTGAAATAGGAAATGGCAGCATTTATGTCACATTCTTACCCAAAAAGCATTACAATGTGTGGTCATTCACACTCCGATGGTGCTAAATTATCAAACCACATCCACACAGTCCTGATTATTTAGATTAGTGGAATTTTGGAACATAATATTACATATATACAATACATATGGAGAAAGTACGTTTTCAGAGGCGTCAAGACCTAACCAAGATGAAGGAGAAGGAGAAAAGATGGATCAAAGTGTGTGATAGAGATTGGTTGCCTGTCTTCCCCCATTCAAAACTACTTCAGGTTTGCTCCTCTAATGTGGAAAAGGCCCACATGCCATTTATTCCCCCCTTTTCCTCTTTGGAGACAGTAGGTTATATTTCATTGGCCTTGGGTTTGTCCATGTGTGTCTATGAGACTCCAGATCACGACAAGTCCAGAGGGAATACAGCTCAATAAATCCTGCAGCCATGTTGAATGGAAGACTTCCGTGCAGGTTGTGTCAGACACGGAGACATAACGAGATTTTCGTCGGCTCGTGGGATGGGCCCATAAAGTGAGATGCTCCAGGCAATCGAGCCAGTGGCTTGTGTCTCCCTCTAACAATGTGTCAAAGGCAGTCGGATGATTTTACATCGGCAGATGGTTCGGCCGAGGTCTGCTTTTTGTTTCCGTCGGCCTCTTTTCACATGTCTCCAGCATGTGTCCTCGAGTCCTCAGCTGCATTCAAGGTGTGCACGTGTTGTCGTGCCAGTGTGTGTTGCTCTGGCCCACTGTGGGATTGCATTAAGATCACACATCTGCTCTTGTCAGGTTGTTGTAAAGCTGTGCGGCATCATCGCTTATCTTCGCGTCTGTGCTCCTATTCAACCTGTCTCTCACTTGTCCATTTACGTTGTGGAGCGGATGCTTCAGGATTCGGGCTTGAAGCATGACTTTTTTGAAGTGAAAATGGAAGCGCAAATCTCGGTCGATCATTGTTGATCTGTTAAAAAAAAGATGTGAAGATCCTGACTTTGATGAGCTGCATTGAAATAATCTGACTTTGATGAACTCTGCTGCGGTAATCTAACTTTAATGACCGTCGGGGGCGAACGTTGCCACCGTTCACTCAGGAGTCAAAGAGGCAGGAACCTCAGTGGGACGGGGAGGAGGATGAAAAGGTGGTCGGGGAGGATTTATACGGTGAGCCAAAGTGAAAGTGAGGGATGAAAGTCGAGGGTTGATTCAGAGGAACGGAGCAGATGCAGAGATGGATGGAGAAAGACAGGGATGGATGGAGAAGAGTGTGCTTGAAAAGCAGCACGAGGGAAGTCTGGGCCGATCCGTTTACGGTCGTATTGTCTTCTCTGCTCCGTCCATCAGGAAGTTCCCCACTGACCACTGTGAGAAAGGATGACTTCCTTCCTTCTTCTCCTTATAAATCAGTCAGAGGGTAGAGAGTGGTCATTAAAGTGCCAATGCTTCTGATTCATGGGCGATCTGTTCTGTAGTTAGTAGTCTGAGGCATCGTTTATGGGGTGGCGGACGTTTCACCAAAACAACAGGAAGGATTATAGATATGGTTTCCTGTCACGTCCTCTGTCAGTGGATGAAAGATTCATGTTCAGTGTAACGCAGCTTCTCACCTTCCCAGCTGCCAAAAGGCTCCCCCTTGTGTCCGGAGTCATCTCCAATAAATATACCTCCAATATATGATCTGTCCCCGGTCATCACAGCGGAGGGAACATGTGAGAGAAAATTGGCATTTTACAAATGCTTTTAAATATCTGCTAAAAAGTATTTTTTAATATATATATATATATATATATATATATATATATATATATATATATATATATAAATGAATTTAACCTCTTTGATTTGTCTCATATCAAACCTGGGGCTGGGTGGCTTTTTTTTAAATTGTCCATTTCTCTGGGATGTTGTTCTGGTGTGTGCAGATCTGTTTTCTGCTCTTTCCTTCATTTTACAGTGTTATACATATTAAGGTTCTAATACTGAAAATACTTATGATTATAATAATTATTAGGATCCTTAGGTGACGTGCGTACTGTCAGTATGTTTGTGCTCTTCCATCTTCATGAGGACATTTTTGAAATCTCTGTGCAGACTTGTTTTTAGTGCTGAGTCATTGGTGAAGGTGAAGGGTGAGGGTTAGGCGTGTGTGGTGTGTGTGTGTGTGTGTGTGTGTGTGTGTGTGTGTGTGTGTGTGTGTGTTTGTTGTGGTTTGCATGAGGTTTATTTTGATTGGAGAGCTGAGACATTGGTGGACAGTTAAGTATGTCACTGCTTGGCTTGCTGAGGGTTTAAGTTCACACACACACACACACACACACACACACACACACACACACACACACTACAGCCTCATGCATCATATGCAGGCATGCATTTATGCATGCTCACAGACATGCACACTGAAATTCATTTGATTGTTATTCTTTACCGTTAACCATTCTGTTTCTTCCCCTTCTCTCCCTCCCTCACATCCTCATGATGGCGTCTCCCTGTGGTCCTCCCTCCTTCATGTCAGGTATGTGGTTCAAGTTTTCCCCTTCAGCTCTCCCCGTTTTTTTTATCACGCTGCCACATATTCCCAATTTTCCAATCACTGCCTCTGTGCTTCTCGCTGATATGTTAAACCACCCCGTTGTGAGGGCATTCAACACGCGAGCAGGAATGACCTCCATGTGTCGGAGCCGGCGGTGGTACGGACTGCTGCATATCGCTGTGGTGCATATAGTGTACGCACGTTGACAATGCGCCAGTAAATCTCATTAATCACAGTCTTGTTTTGGCTCTTGTGTGTCGGCCATGTGGAAGTGATTTCTGCCACCAAAACACGGTTTAACTCCGGGCCCTGCGATGTATTCGACTCATTCAGCGTTTTTCTGCTCTCGTCAGAGTTGCTCACACGGTGACGCGGCAGTTATTCACCCCATCTAAGAGTACATACTCACCCTTTCTCACCCCTCCTTCATCCGAGGAAGGAAAAGACGACTTGCTTTCTGCCTTTTTGCTTAAAAAGTGCAACGAGAAACAACTTCCGTATGTCGAGTGTAGGCATGGCTCTTTGAAGCGCATGTGTCTGTATGTGTTTGTGAGTCTGAGTGCATGCGATCTCATCCTTAAGCATTTCCTGATGCGTGCCTGGTGGATCTGGCTGCTGTATACATCCCAGCAGAGACATAAGTGACAAGGACCCCTTTTTCCCTTCAACCACCTCTCAGACTTGTTCGCCAGGGAAGGCTCCTGTGGTCGGGGTTGGTGCAGTCAAGAGTTCAGGGTGTCTGCTGGTTAGGGTTCAGGGCAAAAGAGGAGGGACTCATCGCTATCTTCTGTCTGCCCTGCAATGATTCAGCCGTGACGGAGCTGAATCATGTCAGAGACGCACATCGTGGAGACTTTGTCATCACTGGTTTCAGCACCATCTTCAATCTGATGGTGGTGATAAGTAGCATCAAGAACATCTGTGTTTTTTATTGAGTGTGATTGTTTGGGTATAAAAAGCAGATAAAGACGTCTTTGTGAGTCACATGTCTGACTTGTAAACGGCATCTTGTTTTTTTTTTTTTTTACAATGAGAAGTGACACGAGAGGGTGAATATAAGTGAAAAGAAACGCTGAACAAGACATTATTAGGTGTGCAAACTGTTACAATTAACTTTCTTGTACTGAAAACGCATTGTGAAAGGGTTAATGTTGTAAGGCGAAAAGATGGACAAGAGCATACTGGTCAACATTGTGGTAACGACCTGCTTTATCCTCGACTTTGCTCTAAATGGGACCATCATTTACAAAATGAACATCGGGCTGAAGAAGAACTGCAACTAGTGATTGAGGCCATAAACTCATGTTTACACTCTTTACTGAGGTAATCAATCAATTAAAATGGACTTTTCCTCATAGGCTTCTATACAATCAGTCGCCCCCTGATGGCCATTAGAGAGACTGCAGGTTTAATGAACTTCTGCGTTGTCTCCACTTATCACAACTGGAATAATTCATCACATATCACACTTTTTGACCCTGTTGAGTTGCCGTAGCCCTGCAGCAGACCTGACTTGCAAAATGATATTAAGTTTATTATATTTGTGTTAAGTGCAAAGCACATTTTGAGAAGCCATGCGCTTTTTGTTTGTTGCTGATTGACCAACATCTGTAGACCTTACTAGCTAATCTCCCGGCCTAATTAAATTGTCATTGTAGTTGTACAGGCTTTAGATCTTTAGATCTGAGACTACTGTGCTTGTAAGATACTTTGTTTGTAGATTTCAACAATAAGAGAGTTGATTAAACACGTGAGAGCCAATGCCAGTGAGTGAGGAAGCCTCTGTTGTCTCTGATGACGGTGTTTCTCAGCGGAGGCTCGCCTGGTTTCCCGGCACTTCAAAAGGACATGCATACAGTACAACAACAAACTCAGAGCTCAGCACTTGCGACCACGATTGGATACTGACTGTAGAATCAAAACAAATGTGATAAAGCAAATAGGACCCCCTCCCCTGGCCCAGCGGATGAGTGCTGGGGAGGGGGGCACAGCTTGGCCTGCTGGGGGGGCTCTTTAATGTGCCGGGGAAGCGTCACGCTGGAATGCTCTGCACAAACAAGCCTCGGCTCACATGTGTCGATGGCCGGGGTGTGTGAGTGTGTGTGAGTGTGTGTGTGGGGGGCAAGTGGTAGGAGTAGAAATGCAAGTGTGTATCTGTGTGCCAAACATAGTCCAGGTTTCGTATGGACCTGGTATCGACCGCAAACCCACATTGTGGTTGTCAGTGAAAACAGGCCTGCAGCGGATCTAAACAGTGAGGATCTGGCTTGAGCTTTTCCAGGTTTTCTGAAATCACAGGCTCTGCCAGGGGTCGTTATCTTTATACAGTGGTCTCTCCAACGGCAACGATGTTACTCAACACAAATTACAGTTGAGCAGGTCCGTTACCTCCGTTCGTTTACCTCACATTGCTTTTGCACCACATGTGGCATATAGGCTGTTTCATTTTCTCGGGGCCCAGGATTCACTCTGTCTCTCAGCTAGCCTGCGTCTAAAACGATTGGTTTTCTAAAGAGACACATCTGGAAAAACTATAAAAAAAAATGTCTTTGAATTTTTTCCATAAAACCCGTATTATGTCCGTATTATAGAGGAAAATAAACACATTTAACCTCCGCTGCATACCAGGTCTACATCTATCCATACGTTGACAGAAGACCCTGAACATAACTGACATCTCAGTTATTTCTTCTCCAGAAATTCAATTCAAATATTTGATTGAATTTGATTAATGAGAAAATCCCCTGTAGGCCCTCAAAGCATGAACTGATTCTGTTGATGTATATTCGTGTTTGCGGGATATTAAACATGTGTGTTGCGCCGCCCCACCCCCGCACCCCCCTGTTCTGCTGGGTCGGGTCGGGTGTGAGGTGAGGCTGTCCTGACCCATGTTGAGTGGGGTTGTGTTTGTGATTAGACTGCCATGATTGTCTGAAGTGTAAACACATGTGAATAAGCAGGTAGGAGTTACTGATTGAAATACCTGGAGATGAAGGTTTTAAGGCGTTTTTATTGTTTTTAAATCACGTTAAAGGAAAAAAAAAACAACCCTTATCTGGTGTAGATTATCTACTCCAAGCATGACGGACTATTTACAAGTTCAGTTTGGATATCCAATCCTAAATGAGTAAACAAGCTTTCTGGAGTGGTTTATGTTTACGTGTGTTTTGTATTGATGTGAGCCATTTGTTGGTGTTGGACATTGCTGTCTTCAGATGCAACCGTTACCAACTTCTTCAGCCTCGTTTACATCGTCGTGTAAACATCTTCATGAACTGCAGAATATGGAGCCACAATAAAAAAAATGTGTCATTTTATTTCATTCGAAAAACACCCCCCCAAAAAAATATATGTGTGAATGACGGGTCTCTCATGTTTGAAATGGTTGGCCATCTGTCCTTTCATGCTTGATGGCAACCACATTGATGGGTTCGCCTTTTATAATTCCTGCCAAGCACTTAAAGGCAAGACCCGCAGAGTCTGAAGGATTAACCTCTCTGAGACACAGAGGAATAAAAGGGATGAAAAGCACTTTTGATTAGAAATCTGTGATTTATTAGCGTCCTCGTTTTCGTTATGAATGATGCTGCCTGATGATTTATTGAACGGAGGTAAACACGACCTTGGGCAGCGTGGAAAA
Organism: Chelidonichthys spinosus; assembly: GCA_029853015.1. Lineage (NCBI taxonomy): Eukaryota > Metazoa > Chordata > Actinopteri > Perciformes > Triglidae > Chelidonichthys > Chelidonichthys spinosus. The sequence continues at coordinate 8,288,480 of CM056823.1, read as the reverse complement.
AGAGTAACTCACATTAATTTTTTTTTCCAGGCTGCCTACGGTAGCATTCACATTAAAGCATCATAAAGTTGAACAATGTGCACAGGCAAATGGATTTTCTACACCATTAAAAGAAGTCGGGAGGTATTCTATAACCTCCCTTTTCTCAACAAATCCCATTTAAGACCCAAATCAGCATTTATTGCCACAGTGTGGCCGAAGCTTATTCTTCTGTGCCGTAAACCTCTGTGGTCCAAAACCAGTTGTACTCGCTGACAGGACTCTTCATTACACTGACAAATGGCTGCAGTTTATTTTGAGCGAATCGTCCCGTCCTGCTGCTGTAAATACTCACCAGTGTGTCAGAACCGTGGCTGAAAATAGTCCCCCAACAAATGACTCTTGATTGAGTAACATTTAAAAACGCTTCATAACCACAAACAAAACGAAAGAATATAATAATAGCATACAACAAGTTATGCGTGATCCATTTCTGTCGAAAAGTGTCCCAATGAAGACAAACGACACACTTATACACCATATTTGTAGTTTTTAGGAATTTTCAGTCGCCGCCGTTGCGGATTTCTTGTCCACGGATGATAATTAACTCCATTACATCCGAATGTATCCACTGATTGTGATCCGACTGAGGCGAGGCAGCTGTGAATCACGAATAACAGCTGGAGACGCCGAAAACGAGTCTTTTTGATGTGACTTTCACATTTATCTACTGTAGTTTTCCTCGTGCTGCGTAGTGAATGAATTCCCTGCGCTACAAAATTACACATCTAATTAACCTGACAGCACACGAAAGTAGAGTCTTGCTGTAAACATAGCAAACACTCATGTTTACACACATGTTATGTACGTTTGTGTGCGTTCTCTCAATCTTTCTTAATCAGTTAAGTATGTTGCTGAAACAACCAAATGGCCCTGATTTTATAATAATAAAAAGTGTGGATTCTTGTGAAGGTGACTGCGTTGAATGAAACAAACTACAGGCCATACAGTGTAATTACGTGCATGTTTACACAGCGCACAGACAAAGAGAAACATCGGAAAGGACTATTAACCCCAGCGACTCGGTGCTGATGCATCGGCTCGGCGGCCGCTCACAAACATGTGTTCTTTCTATCAACGAATGCGAGCGATCCCGAAGCTTTCTGGCTGACCTTGTTCTGCCGTTTTCCCTCCTCTCCAGCTCCGCTCATGGCGTCATGTCAGAGACAATCAGCTCCATGCTGAGACGTCGGGTGAAAAGGTTAAGTGGGACCTGACCCTCTGCTCATTATCCTAAACCTGAGGTTGGGGGGGAGACGGAGAATAAAATAGGAGTGGAGGGTGGAGTCTACTGAGTGAAAGTAGATATCCACATGTGCATATCTACATTTTGAAGACCATCTAATTATAAGGAACAGATTATCATGGGAACGCAACAAGAGGATGGAAACGTAGCTAGCAAGTTGGGAATAATATAATACAACAGAGAGAGAGAAACACAACACAAAGAGAACGAGTGGAAGTGAGGTGTAACAGTGTTTAAATCAAAGGGGAGTTGGTCGCTCCGTGTCAGCAGCCCTCTGGCTCGAAGCAGACCCCGGAGCTGATGGATGTGGTGCAGATCTGCGACGCTGTGTATCCGCAGGTTGGAGCCTGACCGCTTTCCGATGGACTTCTGAAACGCCTTTTATACTCCGGGGCTCCGTAAATCTCAGCCCACCGCCCGAATGAGAAAACTCAGGGTCTCCCCCCCGGGACTCGGCCTCATTAAAACCTGTTTCTCCCCATGTCATCAGGTTCTTCACTGTCATATTTATTTGTTCAATATCCTGATCGTATTTCCTCTCCCAGCTCTATTAAATCATTGTATGTTGAGTACTTTAAAGTTGAATCGGGGGAAAAAATAGCGTCCAATGTCAATAGCATGTACGGTTAATGTGGAGCAGCCTGATATCAGATGGTCTGGTGATGTGGTAACAGATTTCAGGTCTGTTGGAAGAGTTAAGCTCCTCGGGCGATGGGAAAGTTTCAGATAGGATATCAGAAATGAAAAAGGCCGTCCCAGCTGCTCAGAAGGACAATACGTGTGTGTCTACGGCATGTTTAGAATTAGGGACGGACATATTTAGATTTTCACCTCACTATGAGTCTGATTTACCAGTGTGCCAAATGTGTGTCAATATTTGCATTTGGTAGAAAACTCCCCTTTTCTGAATCGATTCCACCGCCGTTGAATTGGACCCAGCTGTAGCATTGTGTGTGTCTTTATTGCGCGCCAGTAAATAGTCCTAAGACACAAGCAAGCGCTCATTCATCCCTGATTAAGAGTCCTCGGCCCTCATTCGTCGAACACCAGAGGTACACTTGTTGACATATTACTTCCAGGAACTACAAAGAGAGCGGCGGGTTGGTTGGAAAGGGGGGTCGGACAGTGATACATCGCCTTTATTTAGCAGGGACAGATGGCCCATTACTGCTTATTACAGGCTGTTCCCTCTGCTTACAGCATCGTTTTTTTCCCAGTTAGTACAGTAACGCGGGCTCGCCTTAAACACAGATATTGGCACATGTACATACACCCCCACCATCTCTTTCCCACACGCACATTTAGTGCTGTTGTATCAGAGAGGCCTCCTCAAAGACCATAAAAGAGGCCACTTCTCTCTTTAATGCGCGGCTGCAGCCTTTTTAAAATATGTCTGACATATTGGACGCTGCCATCTGATTAAGTAATGCTGGTGCGTGTCACGTTTTTTGCACGCGGCCATTTGTTTGTCACGGTTCACGTTCAGAGCAGCTGTGCATCAGGCCGTTCGCCGCAGCACAGATGAAGTGAAGTGATGGAGAGGGGATGCTAGTTATGGGATAAAAGCTGGAAAGACATGGAGGGAAAAACAGGCAAAAAAGGTTGTTGAGTGGAGAAGATGCAGGAATGCCAGGAAAGAGTCCAACAAAGTCCTGGTGCCTTTGGATAATTACTCACATTACTCACTCATTACAGTGTTGCTTTTACGTCTATATTGTAAAAAAAAATCACATTTTGTTTGCCACACTGATCTCAGATAACAAAGGTTATAACACTCAGATAATTGACCTTTGCTGTCTTTATTTTTATATAATAGAGTTACAGTGAGGTAACATCTTGGTCCAGATGTTTCTCCCTTTGAACTCTCCACCAGAGGGACACATGCTGAGCATCTCTCTTTATCACTCACCACATTTTAATTTTCTTTCATATCGATTTGCCGAAAGATTAAAATGATGAATCGGATCGAACTTGGCATCAATTGCATCAAGACCCCGTTAATTGATGCATTATTCCCAGCAGTATGCACACACATCAAATGCATGTCATCTTTATGAAGGTGATGCGGACAGTGAGCAGATGCACAGTGTTTACTGATCTATAAACACGGAGCATGGCATGCTGGTTGCTCTTTTGTTCATATTTGCGGTTTTAAGTCTCTGTAAGTGAACTGAACTGATATGCTTTTGTAAAACGGCTGACAGCTGAATGATGAACACAAATAGCTCATCCTCCCCAGCCTGATGAACCACCGCTCTAATCCTTTTAGACGGGCGGTGCTGGGTCTCCAGGTGTCAGGGAGGGCCGTGCGTTGTCCTCCCTGTGGAGCTCAGGCTGATGTAGGAGCATGTGCCACAGTTTGATCCCCATGTCAGGAGACTCCTGTTCAGGCTACAGGTCACCTCAGCCCTGCTTCCTCCCCGCAGGGAGAGAGGGACACCTGATCTGAGGTCCTGTCAAGCATGGTTAACTAACTCCACACACCCAAGGGGCTGCAGGGCGGTCACTGGTGTGGTGGAGGGCGAATACGGACCTTTTTGTGCCGTTGCTGACATGCGTTTCCACTGTAAATGGTGATGTTACCTGAATGAGTCAGGTTTTCATGGGACTCATTTTTCGGTTCACTGGCTTTAACAGATTAGCTCAGCCGTGCTCTGCGCTGTGATTGGCTGCAGACCTCAGAGCGAAGCTCAAAGAGGAAAAACAGACAAAAAAAACAGTCAATACACATGAGGTAAGCGTTTCTCCTTTTTTTAATGATCAACCATTAGCATAATTAACTTAATACTGACCAAACACCATATACTAATTCTGTTCAGACTGACTATTAAGCCCACTTTAATTTAATTGATTTCAAATGATCAGAAGACTAGTCTCTGGTAGACAGATGCAGGCCATAAAACACACCTTGGAAGCGTGTCCCAGTCCGGGAGGTGTAAAGTGTCTCCAACCCTAAACACCATTATTTAAACCACTCTGCCTGGACCCGTTGTTAAACAAGAGATGGGGACACTTAATGGTTAGCGTATGATGTGGATGCAGAATATAATCACAGCTTGTTGTTTTCTGTGATGAAAACCTTCTGCGACTCTCACTGACTTCACTAAAAGTCTCCCGTAGAGCTCGGTTAGACTGTAGGAAGACGATTCAGTCTAAACAGCGGTTTGGGTGTTTGTGACCTAGCGCTGCACTGTAAAGTTTACACCCCGGATAATCCATGACCATGCATCATTTCTGCGCTTTTTAACGAGTGCTAATTAGCATTATTATAACTATCATTATAGCCGTCATCACAGAAGCCCAACTCTTCTGCTCAGTTTCCCTCCGCTCCTCATTTCTGAAAACGCCCACAGAGGAATTCCACCCTAATTTGTTCATCTTTGACGTCCAAGTTACATAGAGAACAATTTTTTTTATTATTATGGGTAAAATAACTCTAGCTGTCAGGTTGCACTAAACAAAACTGAGAATATAACAATGAGACATCAAAAATATTGGATGAATTTGTGATCAACACATTTTTCATGATTGTTAAGCTGGATTTATATTGTGAGACCAGTATTTGACCTTTTTATGTGCCTGTTTTTCATGAATGTCTCCATGGCATGATTTCCAATAATCCTGCAGTTACAGCTCCGCATGTAAACTCGGGTTTAATCACTAAACACAACACAAGCTCCTGCCAGTGCTTTATGATCGCTTCAGGACCTGTCACAGTGAATGGATTTTTTTTTTTTTTTTTACAAGTTCAAAAAGAGTTCCCAGAGTAAAAAACACACAATAAATGGCTCACAATAGAGCCTTTGTGAAGCCACGATGGAAAAAAATGAAAACTCATAACCAAGTTTTCATAAGCTTGTCACTTTTAGCCGTGCAGATCGGTGATGAAGGTCAAACGTGACTTCTCCAGCGCCACAGTTGGACTGAACCTCACGCTTTCATTTCATATATCCTTCTAATGAGAAATAAAATGTATCTTCTCCTCAGTCATATCTCTTCATTTCCTCGCTGTCTGTCTTGTTTTCCTGTGAGACTTTGTTGGTGATGGAAGGGATCTGCTGCTGGCTGTAGTTTGATTGTCTGGTTGACAGCTGGTCCGCTTGTTTATTTTTCTATTGATCTCCGGTGGCGTGATGCTCGCGAGCGATCGTGACATCGGCAGACCCAGGTCAGTTAGAAACTGAAGAGATGGATGGTCAGATGTGTGGACTGTGACGTTTTGCATCAAAGGTTCTTGGGAGTTGTTGGGTTTGACACATCTGAGCCATCATTATACTGTGGATTTGAATGAATTAATGATATAATGGTGGTTGTGTCTTGGCAGTTTGAATCCCGGCTCCTCCGGTCTACATGCCCAAGTATCCTCCTTACTGAACCCCCAATGGCCTCCAATGCTGTGCCATCGGAGAGTGTGAAGGAGTTAGATCCTGATGTGCAGGCGGCTCCTCTGCCATCAGTGAATGAATGTGTGTGTGAACGGGTAAAAGTGACAGAATGTAGTGTAAATCGCCTTGAGTAGCTAGTTAGCTAGAAGGCGCTATATAAATGCAGGTCCATACACACAATTATACACGGATAGATCACCTCCAACCCGGTTTGCACCAGGAAACACTTGATTTCTTATTCCAGAAATGTGTTCATTCTGTGTTTATCGAGTTTCTGTGCTTGCCTGCTGATTCAACACATGTAGCCATGGTAACGTGTCATGGTCATATACTGTAAATACCAAATAGACCCATTGGTTTGTGGACTACGGTTTTGAAGTCTTGAGTTTGGCATTTTCACCATCTTGGATTTAAGTCTTTATTTTTTTGGCTAGTGAATGAAAAGGGACCATATTTGGACAGCAGGGGAGCGACTGGTGGATCCGACGAACACAAGTGGCAGAGCGGCAACCTTACTACTTCTATTTGCAATCGCCCCCTGATGGCCAGTAGGAGAGGATGCAAGTTTAAGGCACTTCCGCATTGGCTTCACTATTCAGGACTGGAGTTTGGCGTGTGGTTATGGTGGCAGGTGAATTCTTTCTAAGCAAGTACTTTCTTCTACTTCTCTCGTATTACAATCTGTCTCAAACGAGGCCCAGAAGCAACAAAGCTAAATGAGCAAATATTTGTCCTTATATTCCTTCTCTTTGCATGCACTGTATTTAAAATATGACAAAACCTAGGACTAAGTGTCTACAGCTCTACAGACATTTTGAACCAAAAGAACACACACACAAACAAATATTCTTCTGATTTCACCTCCTCAGGCGTACAAAGAAACCCTTGTAATCAGTCCTGCACCAGTGCACATGTGCAGCGTCGAGGGGAAACCTCTTCCAGGCTATTGTGCCATGTTATGCGTCTGTCTGTCCTCAGGCGTTGGAACAGGTTTGTTCCACTGGCTGGAACTGAAGAGAAGGGCAGGTGAGGCCACACGGCCTCCTGACCCCTTAACCCTTGCTGTGTTAACCTCTGGCACCGGCTCTATCTCCTTTTGCCGCTAACAGGATGCAGCGGTTTGCCCCGAGAGGTGGCTGTTTGCTCTGTCCATATGTTACGGCGTTTTTGACCCTGACCGGACATTCCCAGACCATTCCCACACCTCTCACCCCGCCAGAGAAAGCCTCTCCACCTTTCTCCATCACTCATCCTTCCTCGCCTCCGTGTTCACCGGACCTGTCTTTTGGCTACATTCTCCTTAACTGAATTACCATCGCTGCAGGGGGGGAAAGAAGAGCCAGCCACGAGGATGGACAATGAATGACAGACGTGCCTCATCAAAGAAGAGGCTCTTCTTGCTGGTTTTTGTTAACACCGTGTTCTGGAGGGCTGATGATGATGGCGATGATGAAGCTGTGAACACATTTGTGGGAGCCGTGAGGAAGAGGAAGCCCTGTTAGTAAACTGTCCTGATGGCCGAAGCCACAATCGGGCCCCAGTCAAACGTCCTGATGTCTGATTTGTCAAAACAAGCTTGTGATCGCTCTGTTTCCGAACTCTGTCTGCTTTCCTTTATTCCTTTGTTGGGCTGTGATTGTTTGTGCATGTCATTGCATAAGAGCCCCATGAAGCCCCAAACCGCACGTCTGCGAGTCTGTTCGGTGTTGCGGAGACAAAAATCGGTGTTGATGTCCTCACTGTCGTTCTCTCGGGGGGGCGGTTGGAGAAGACAAAGCCTCCTCCAAAAGCACAGTTGGCTCTGTGAATAAAATGTGCCCTTTTCATTATGAACTGTGATTTGAGCTGTTGAGCTGTTGTTTGTGCTGTTCTTTCATGGATACAAGAATCCACAGCCGCAACAGGACAGTGAAGCTAGCCGCACTGTTCAATGAGGGAGCCATTAAACATGGACACATCAAAGCTTAGAATAAAGCATATTTATAAGCATTTTTTATGGATTTCCTGCTGAAACCCAAATGGTTGTGTTAATCTACTGTTGCGTTAATTTATCTCAGTGTCTGGAGACCTTTGGTCGGGCCTAGTGGCCTCAAATATTCAGACAGATTACAGTTTGCCATGTTTATTTTACGTCAACTGCCTTTTTGTCACAGTTTGACATTATTTGTCTGTTTTGAACAGAAAGTTTATGCTAGTTTCTCAAACTTGCATTCTGTTTCTTCTTCAAGTCATTTACCTTTGTTCGTATTCAAGGAAGCTTCCAAGCCATTACAAATCTACCAGCTGCCTTTTTTCCTCATTTGAAAAGAGATTTGATGACTTTACTTAAATACACGTAACACATAAAACACTACATTACAAGTGTATGTCCTGCGAACAGTACAGAAAAAAGTACAGAAGTATCAATAAATATTCATAAGTATTAAAAATACTCATTATCTACATTGGCTAATTAAAGAACAAGCATAAAATGGAAAAACTCAAGTAAATTGAATGTCCTTCAAAAATGTATTTAAGTACAGAACTTGAGTAAATGTACTTAGTTACGTAAATTAGGTACCTTACTTAAATACTATGTTACACCATTGATGTGTTATTACTTGTTTATTACAAATACAAATACAAATAACCTTGTGTTATTGTTATGGTGTTACAAATACCTTATAGTGTTGACAAAATATCCATAATTATTATTTGGGAAACAAAGGTTGTTGGAGTTGTTGATTATTTCCTGTCAATCAGCTAATTAATGAATCAACCATCCCTTCAAGCACCAGAGGCGTTAAGCATGTGAACAAGTTTAGCAGTACAGTTACTTATTCCCTGAATGACGAATGAAAGCGGGACCATTGAGAATAATTTGTGCTGAATACACTTCAACCATGTCTGGCAATTGGACTGACAAAAAGCTTGTGTCCTCAAGGTGTCTGAGCATGATGTCCAAGGACAAATGAAGTGAGACAGGTTCCTCCTCGAGGACAGAAGCCTAACTGGAGACACGTGGTGTGAGGTGATGCGCCCGGCCAGGTGTGTCATCCCTCCACCATCTGTTTGCATAGCAGACCGGCTGAACAGCACCTCGGGACAGGCTCATTGTCTTCCTCTCCGGTGTCTTCTCGCTCCCCCGCGGCCTCATGCATGTGTGGTATACATTTTGATCAGACCTGGATTAAACAGATGTTCAGATCTGCACTATTAATCCTATCTGTTCACACTCATTGTTGGTGCCTTTCAGTAGTTCCTCCTCTCATCTGTTTGCCATACATACTTTTGTGTTATGAAGAACAGAGGGAGACCCAGAAAAGCATCTTGCTTCTCCTTCCAGAGTCCAAGAACAACAAGACCTTTTACTGGAAAGAGGCCTCGGAAACTGGCCGAGCTTCTACACATGGTTTAAAGATGAGGACATACATGTATTATCTTTATTTTAAAACATTTTAAAAGAGGGAAATCAATGTTGAACAGCTGTTATACACAATTACTTCATGAAGGTCAGATAAAAAATGTCCTTTGCCACGAGAAAAATTCATTATGCATGTCAAATTGTTGTCTCGAGGACGAAACGTTCCACAATCTCCCTCTCCTTTCTTCCCTCGTCTCAACTTTTTTCCCTCTTGATTTGCAGTTATCAAACATTAAAGAGTCTGAGGACAGTAGTGGGGACTTGATGGTCTAGATGGTCATGGTCAGCGTCCTCAGAAAACGGAGCCAGAAGATGCACTACAGATAATATAGTGCTGGGGACTTTGGCAGCAGGCCTGCAGTAAAGATAATCTAACGCCACCAAGATGTCTGGAATGGCCTGGCGAGTTTTCCCAGCAGCGTGCCCGAGGCCTGCGAGGCCACTGGAGACAATTAAAACTGATATTCCCCATCAAAGGGCCGTTTCTCCCTGCAGGCTGCAAACATGCACAACTTCCACTTCCCTCGTCCATGTCTGAAGTGTTCTGCATGACTGACGCTCGCTGGGACGAGCTACACGACCTGCATCTTGATGCATTTGGTGTATTTGAGATGAATTAGGAGAGAGAGAATGTGTTAGTGTGACAGAAAGGACCAGAACTGAGGTTTGCCTTCCCTCTTCAAAGTTTCCTGGAAGCTACGGAGTGACGTTGTTTACTTAAAAAAAACACACGTTCCTTCTTCTTCTTTCTTTGCCATAACTCAGTTAAGAAAATAAAAATTTGACATTGCGTATGAATATCAACATTATAGTCATATACTGATATCCGCACTGTTATCTATTGAAAGCCTGTGGATATACAGACAAAAAGAGACAAAAAGAGAGAGACAAAAACATGACTTTGCTAAAAGCCTTTAAACTTGTGAAAAAAACAAAAAAAAACAGGAGCCTAATTAACCAAACTGGCTGAGGAGTTCACTGACCATGATACTCATTCATGAACAGTGTTGTTTTTTCATGTAGTCATTTGTTGGAGAAACGCGTACCAAAGATCGTGTCAAGGTTCTGCGTGCTGTGACTGTTTATGTATTTATTATTTATTTATTCAGTTTGCCAGACCTGTGTTCTCCAAACACATCTGATTTCGTCAAAACTGTCGATTTCCTCAAACATTTACGTCATCCGATTCCCCTGCATCCAACCACATGTGCCGTCCATCGCTCCGTCAGAGGCGTGTCTCGGACCCTTCGACCTTTTACTGTGGCCTCTGCCGCTCATACAATCCCATGAGAGCATTTACCTCACAGGTTAAACTCTTAAAATGATAATTCATTAAATGAGCCATGTAATCTCAGGTCATTATTGTCATTTTAGGTTTATTGTGATACATTTTTCTTCATCTTCTTGACGGATGAAGACATGAATGATTAAGTCTTTTCTGCTTTACTGTGTCACTGCTTGTTATAATGATGCCTAACTGGCATCATCTCAATGAAATCGGAGCCTCATATTCAGTTCTGTGTCTTTGTTTTTGTGAGAAAGGTTGACAGTTTACCTGGCAGGTCAGAGAGGACGGCTTGTAAAGTGGCTGTTTAGATCCATAACCCATGTTTCTGAACTCTTTAAGAGGACCTCAACTACAGGATTCATCAGCAAAGAGCAGGAAATTACTTGACAGGTGGTAAAGATGTAAGAGAGGTCGAAGGAAGGAAGTGGGAGGGACGCGCCACCTTCACCTTCCGCAATAATCGCGTCCACATTTTGGAAGTTTCTGCAGGTGGAAATGCCCTATGCCTTTTATGCTTTGGGTAAACTGCGATAGGCCCAAGTATGCATAGGGAAACTCCAAATATACAGAGAGAGTCATTTTCAGCTTGAGGATGCGGCTATCACATACTTGATCAGTCCAGCTTCCTCAAAGACACTGCAAACAAACTGGGATGAGTTGGTGGAGATGCCTGGGATAAAATCCCAATGGGAAAACACACTAAGCAACAGGAAGACTTCAGCAGTGAACGATGAAGAGATGATGGAGGTATGCAGACAAAGGAGGAGAAAATAATAATTTAAAAAAACATCAATAAACAATGGCATCCCACGCCTGCCTGTGGGCCATTATAGATGCGTTTTTTCTTTTGTGTGTTGATAACCCGTAAAGTAGAACATTGTTTACCAGTCTTACCGCATGGCACCGCTTATTACGCATGGTATTTGCTAAAAAAAAATGTGCTGGCTGGGGCTTTTTGTTTTCACACAGAACAAAAGGTAGCAGAAAGGTCAGGCTGTTGCCATTGTTGGTTTAGCATCTGGCTAACGGAGGCTTAGCACGTTTAAAGGTTGTTGTAATTATTTTTCTCAGCTTAAATGCGGTGTTGTTGCAGCTTGAACAGAGAAGTAAGAAGTTGCTGCTGTAGGTCGCTGAGACTTTCACCAGTCAGCATAACCATTTAATCTCAAAACCCCATTCGCCCCGTGCCTTTCAACTCGCCTGGTATCTGCGTTAGCCTTCTGTGTGGGAGCTTCAGAGGATTCCGGTGGCGTCACGTCGCCTTTATCACCGCTGCTCCTCAAAGGATGGCTCCCATGAGCTGCCACACGGCTGAATGGGGTCCTTTCTTCAGTTCTGCAGACCCCAACATTATCTAGACCTCCCTCACTGTAACCGTCTGACTGTAAGAAGGCTCTTTGTTTCTTCCTCCCTCCATCTCTTTCACGCGTTAACTCGGTGGCGCCCCCACTGTAAACATTCCTGCCCTGCAGCGCTCGTCTCAGGTAGAATAATATTATCTCAGTCGAGTGTCCGTCGTTCGTGCGATCTTCAGCGAGGGACTGAAGTTAACAAAGTCCAGACCACGCTGCTACTTAAGAGACTCTCTCTATTGCTCACACTGTACCGCAGGTCATAATTAACCTGAGACAAAGCGCTGACCTGTGACAAATAGACTGTAACACTACACCCCCCCCTCCTCCCTGCTCAGGATAGCACAGTGTAGCACGGCACGACATGTCCCGCTACAGTGTGATGGAGATGGAGGGGTCCTCCACATCAAACCGGGCCTGAGGCAAAGAGGGTGAAGTATGCAGGCCTACAACACAGGCAAAGTTTGGAAAATAACCCTGGAACTGCAGGGGAATTACTTCTGAATTGCATTAAGTGCCGTCCCCCACAACCAGAGAGAAGTGGGTGATATCATCCTGCACTCACATGTGTGTGATGGTTATTTAAACTGCAGCTGCAGTGAAAGCCTCAAGGACAGCTGTCTGTTTAGTTGGCTCTAAACTGAGCTAGTTTATTAAGTGCACTTGTAGCATCTCTTGTATTCCAGTGCTGCGAAAATCTAAAATGTATGAGGCTGCTGGTTCGGTTAATGAGGAAATGTGTCCAAGACGTGATTATAAGACAAAAAAAGAAACATTAATACAGAATGGCAACTCTCATAGTGAGTTAAAAGCCAGAGAATAAAAAATAAAAATAAAACATGGGTCGGCCTAACATGCAGAGGCCATCAGTTCCAGAGTTTGGGGGTTTTCAACTGAGATCTATAGGAACAATAAGGAGGTTGCAGCCACCTGCAGTAGCTCTGTGTGTGTGTGTGTGTGTGTGTGTGAGTGTGTGTGAGTTACCTTGATGGGACGTGAGGTTGTAAAAGGTCGGAGTGATAGGTTGAGGTTAGCCCATTTAATGAGTTGTGGGCGAACAATAAAATGTTGAATCAATCCTAAAACTTCCAGGGAGCCAATAAAGACCAACATAATGGGCATTACAGTCGGGTAGAAATAAAAGCATGTTCAACCCTTTCAAAATGTCCACACACACACACACACACACACAGTGTGTTGGATTCAAGCCCAGCTTTATAGCTCCGTACTTGCAGAGGTCACTAGAATATTTTGACCTCGAAGTGAAAGCAGAAGGAATGCCGGTTTGCAGTATTACTGCTGTTTAAGTCCGTTTTAGTTGATGGGTTGTATCCTTCTCGTCTCTCCCACATAATCCTGTCGTCCCTTATTCCCGTCCTCGGCTAATTGCAACAGAAAACACACACAGACGCTCCCCACAGCTTTTAACCATACAGTTACCACAGGTATGTTAACTGGGCCTGGCTTTGGTTTCCGTGCATTAGCTGCACATTCCAGCGGTGCGGATAATGGGAAGTCCTATTAGGAGCTATTTGTGGCCGCGCTGTGGCGTGTTTCACCAGATTCCAACATTAGCCAGGGTTTTAACCTCGTCGGCGCAGGGACACAGAAGGGAGTGCGGGGCCGACGCTTTGTCTCCATTCGTCTTGTCTGTTGCTGTTGTCGGCCTCCCTCCCTGTATATTTGCTCAGGCCGCCGTGGGAATGTGTGTTTGTTTGCGTCGTGCATTAATAAGCCTTTCAGGGCCTCCGTCTGTCTTTCTGACTGTAGTCTCTCTCCGTGTGGACGTCTCCTTGCATTTAACACGGCCTCCTCAGCGTGGTCTGTATGTACATGGACACATGTTACACTACATACATGTGTTCATGTGACACTGTGACTGTTGAAGACCTTTTGGCCGAGGCGGCGAGGGTTCGGCCTGCTGACACTGAGCCGTGGCAGGGGAGCTTCCTTTCTCCCCAGCGTACAGAAAGCAAACAAGCTAATCAGAGCCAGCACTCAAGCCCCCCCCTTTCAACGCTTCAGCCATCCAGTCCCGACCCGAGGAGGGGACGCCGGCCGTCCTGCTGCTTGGGAGTTACTGTAACAGACCGAGTACGTGTTTGTGTGGAGGTGGTGGAGGGGAGCCTGCAGATGTGCCCCCGACAACCTCTGGGAAATGTGGGTAGTCTAAACTTTTTGCAAACGCTGCACAAGCCACATCCTGAAGAGCATCCTTTATTAGCCTTTTTATACAGATTTTCACCCCCCAAAAAATACACAGATGTTTTAAAAGGAACAGCAAGGAACGTAAGTGTTCCAGCACTTTTGATCATATCGCATGAGCTTCATCAGCAGAGGGACTTCATGTCCGTGGAGACTTGGAAGATAAAGAATATTGTTCTCTACTGTGTAAAGTGGAATTTGCATGTCGTTGGAATTTTATTTCACAATCGGCTCATTTGTGTTTCCTGCTGCAAAACGACATTGATCACAGTTATTTACAGGAAATACGTTTTTTCTGGTTTCTTGTTTTAACTTTATCAAATAATGAAATTATTGTTTCTTTGATCTACCCTTAAATACAGGTTAAAAAAATGTGCCAAAAAATGCATTTAAAAAAAATAAAAAAAAAAAACATGAAAGTAATGAGCCATGTCTGTTATGGCTTTCCCACTGCAGTTTATTCAGGTGTGTTGATATTGACTCAATGATCTCCTCCACCAACCAGCCTCCTTTCCCATAGCTGCATTCATGTGTGTACTTTAAATGACCTTTTTACAAACCAACCAATATAATATTCCACTCCACCCGCTCTGCTGCTGTTTGGATCACTCGAGTGAGGCTTTTGATAAGTTTGATGTTTGTGTACAGTTTGCAGACAGAGACGCAAACATGCAGAAGCTATAAGACTTAGAGACACATAGTTTAATCTGTGTGTGTGTGTGTGTGTGTGTGTGTGTGTGTGTGTGTGTGTGTGTAAAACATCAGGTGCAGGTTTAAACTTTTCCATAAACCCCTCTAAACACCCCCCCGACCTTCCCCTTGAAGATCCCAAACAAATAAATCTCAGACGTCACGTTAGCGTCCGTCTATACTTCCCAGCATGCCCACCTTGACACCGGATTACCTTCGTTTCACCTGCTCAGCCCCAGAGAGTAGTAAAGAAGCTGCCTTTAGACAGTTTTGTGATTACCCATGATCCTCCCCGGCCAACGGGAGCGAGCTGGGGATAATTTATGTGAACTCTGTGCGCGTCCCTTAAACCCCTACGCACCGTGTCAAGTTGTATTTGTGAATTTTTGGTCCCGGCCATATCTTCTTCTGTCAACACTCTCACGCTCCACATCCTGACCGCCCTCACGAGAAAGATGAACGCCGCTGTACGGCGGCTCTCTAACGGTCTCCTCTGCTTCATGACAGAGGCCATTTGGCAGCTCTGTTATCTATCTCTGCTCTTCCTCACTCAAGGTCTGGCCTCCGCCCAAAAGCACACAACACATGGACAAGGATGCACTGAGAACAGAACTGTCTCACATGTTTTCTCATCATGAAATCACTGGTGTGGAGGCTGATGGTGAAGATTAGTGGGATACTGTGGTCAGCAGGAAGTGATAACATATATATGTTTTTTTTTTTTTTTTTTTAGAGTTTTGTGTGAATTTACCAGAAATTATTATTATCAAGTTAAGGCTCAGTGTTTAGTTTTTTAACCAATTTTCACTTAATAAGTAAGTTAAAATTCTGCAAACAAAAAAAACTACTTTTCACCTTTAGATTAAACTTTTTTTTTTTTTAAGTACAAATTAATGTTTTTGTCAAAAGAAAAACATCACCAGATTTTTTTTTAATTAAAAAGCAAAAGTTTAGTGCAATAGTTGTTGTGTAGACCATATGTTGATTTACTGCTGGACAGAGAAGGGTTTTTACATGCTATTTCTTAACAGTACACTTAATGTACTGTGGATTACTTCACATCATGATATCAATTTTTAATGTGAAATCATATCCTCCCTGATAACAGTCAATTTGCACAATTTAATTTGCTTGGACAGTGGGAGAACCTTAATTTGAGCATAGTTGGAGGAAAATGGAGAGGAAGTCTGTATACAGTATATCCAACCATACATCCAGCCACACAGTACTGTAATAGAGATGCCTATCAAACACAGTCCTAAGTGGAAAAAGGTGACGTTGCCTGTGACATTAATGCTGTTTTTCACTACCGTGAAAATGAAAGTCCTCACAGATGTCTCCATATGGCAAACACGGTCGTTATCGAATCAACGGCTGCCTCTGTTCTACCCGGTGTTTACGGCATCGGTAACTTCAGACCACTATTGAATAAAGGGAAATAGGCCTTCCTCGTGGCTGCACGGTGTGTCGGTGTCAGATGGATTACTGAAGCATATATCAAACATATCACAACACACATATGGTCCCTGAACTCTCTTCGGGGACTGTTGCACAGTGGCCCAATCTGCAGCTTCGGTCAAACAAACATCAAAAGAAATTGGAGGTTTGGACATCTTGCTCAGTCTGTGTACCGCGAGCAGAGGAAACTTCATACTCCGTTAACCTGAAAGACATGCACGTCCAGGCTTCTCTTATTTGCTTTTACACGCATACCTTCCTCTTTCCTGCTCCCACTGACGCATCGCAGGGCCGGTGCAATTCAGTGTAACTGGAGGGTGTGGCTTCATGCTTGTGGCGTGTGATGAGGACGAGAAAGCATGTTAGCGTATCCCATATGAATGGTTTGAATGGGAGCAGGTACTCGTCTCGTTGCGGTGAGTCACACTCTGAGGACCCGGTGCTGGGAGAAGCTGGAAGCTCTTCAAAGTGAGTTTGTTGCTGTTGTTGCGGTGTAATGAGCTGAGAGGATCTGGACTCTGCAGATGAAATAAGCAGAAAGTGTGGTGGGAATGGTCTAGATTGATGGAGATCTGGGCCCCGAGATGTAGCACCCGCCCAAGAATTTGTGTGTGTCTGGAGAAAGGGGGGAGTGGAGGCAAAAATAAATAAAAAATCATGTTGACGTGAGAAAAATGCATCAAGTGTAGAGCACATTGTGTGCCTTTTTGATGTCCAAAACCTCCCATGAACTCGATAAAAAATAATTTATTCCCATTTTTATTTATCATGCAGGAAACAGGAAACATGGCATAGTATGTCAACATGCAATTACACTTTGAAAAAAACAAAAAAAAACAAGCAAGATTGAAGACAGACTTACATATTTATAGTCATTTTATTGACACCATCAGGGAATCTTTGCCGTGAGAACAATATTGCCGTGGCAACAGAAAAAACGCCAACAAGTTAGACGTTTCTGGTACATGTATACAGCATATATATTCACTTTGACTTGTATCATGAAGTGTTTACTGTGCATCAAGAATCAGACTGAATGCTACACAGCGACCACCTGGCTGACGGTGCAGCTGCACTGAGAAACTGGCCTTGAGTGCAACCGCTAGACTGCGTCGCTGTAATGAGGGAATCCATCAACAAGGGGCAAAGAGCACAGCTAGAAGCAGGTGCGACTGAATACCGTCTCATTTAAAAAAAAAAAAAAAAAAGAAGATTGGATACTTTTTTATTAATGAAAAATGGAAATGGAACAATTATAGCAACTTAAAATGATTCTTCAGGGTGAAAATCCTTGAAGCATTAAGTAAATGACCTGTTGACAAATGAACAGGATGATGAATAGAAAGACCTCCGGCACAAAAAAACGAAATCATTTCCTTACTTTGGCTCTCTAAATTTCACCCTTTCCCCTCTTTTTGTATGACAGTAACAAATGTGGAGAATTATGGGGACCCCCTTTCTTCTCCTGACATGGATTCTCTCTACAGTCAGTCAGTCTAGCATCATATAACGTGTCCTGAACACACTGTGTGTGCGTGTTTCCTAACAGCTGGGCGGGTTCCACTGAACCAAAGCACCATGGATGGCTGCTAATAACCCACCCTAATAATCCCTACATTACCTAATGTCTTTCTGCCTTCAGTGCCGTTAAATACCCATTCATTATAATGCCAACAGTTAGCGCTATTGTGACCCAGGTCCCAGAGGTGGGACCCGACACAAGACGATGGCTGGTTGACTCTGCAATGGTGCAGCGGGCTGGCTCATGCCCTTGGGTGGTGATGCTGGGTGATTACCCAGGGTTCCACAGAGGTGAAGCCCTGAACGGAGCTCCCTCAGCAGGGCATGTCGTTAATGAGCACTGGGCGTGCCGCTGGAGCCCCCCAGACTGGAACAATGGGGAAAGTATACACACAAGCTGGACACAGTGCTGGAAGACAACCACACACACACACACACACACACACACACACACACAGTCTCTATGTTCATTTGATCTGTGCTCCATTTCCTCCTCACAGTGGAGCGTAAGCGAGAGCCCGCTGAGAGGGCTTGCAAGACAAGTAGCCGAACATTAAACACACATTTGATGGCTTACATTAAAGTCCAATTTTCTGAATCTGGCAAATTTGACTAACAGCATTCACATGTAGATGCAGTAATGTATTGCAGGAGTGGAGGAGCGTTCTGCTCCGCTACAAAACCTGCCCAGACTCGATCCACGGGGGTTTTATCCCAGATCAAGTCTGAGTTTTCAGATAGTCTGAGGCTTACCAGTACATGGCTTGATTACACCACTCTAAATGTAGGAGCTAATTAGACGCACAGAGGAGACTCCCCCCCCCGGCCCCTTGGAGGACGGCTGGATATACGCTGGGGACGCTGGGGACTCTGGGAACGTTACTGGAAACCATTAAGGAAACAAGACATTTCCGACCGCAGGGAACAAGAGAAACGACTGAAAAAATAAGGACAAAAATGAGACGCTTCAGGCCTGAATTGTTACATGATTGGGGAGTCTGGGGTCGCGTGCCGTTGGCGTGGTAACAGCGTGGCACTTTCGTCAGCTCACGTCACTTTTTAACACTCACACTGTTAGATAATCACCGCCGTCCAGTCAGGTCCCTTATCCATACCGTCATCAATCAATCTCTTATTGTCATCAGGTTTCAATTGGGAGCTTGGACCTGGTTGCCCCCCCTCTGTGACAGCGTCTGCTGCGATCAAACCCTCTGTTTTCTCTGTGCAGCGGGGCGTACCGGAGCTGCAGAGGGAGAATAGTCTTCAGAGGGAGCCGAGGGACCTTTTTGAATATGAAACCCGCAGTCTTCGTGTCACTTTCAACTCCCGTCGGAGAAACTGACGTAAACTCCTCATTGTAGTTGAAATGTTACGTGAAGCGTGGGGTCGGGGATAGTTAGCGGCAACGCAGTAGAACGGCGGTGGAATCTGGAATGGCACCTGGAAGCAATTGCGTTTCCCCTCCCTGGAATATTTATGTATTGGTGAATTATTCTAAGCATGTTCCCAGTGTTTATTTCTAAAAAATGACGTCTGACTGCATGGCAGGACAACCGTGCTGCCAATCTGTCCACTCTGAAAGTGTATGAAGAAAAAGCTGTGTCTGTGAAATGTGTATTTATTGACAATACAGCAGCAAAGTCTGTATCTGTCATTATTAAAGTGAAGTCAGCCCACCTCCCCCCAGGCTTCCCTTTTTATATGCACCACCCCATATCCAAACATTGTTAAAGACTCATAAAAGCGCAGCATAATATTTTGATATCTGTCATCTTCTGCTGTTATAAAGGAGCCGAAGGGAGAGGAAGTCGCCTGCGTTTTGCGGTATCCGTTCCCATCATAACACACTTGCTCCGGCTTCCCACGGGGATGTTTGTTGTGATGTCTTGTGGCACCAAAGCACCAACAGACCCGGTCTGCTGGAGGCCTGGCGGCCTGGTGCATGTGTTTAGTCTTGATGGGCACGACACAAGAAGAGGATTTGGGTATTCTTTGGATTTCCCTCCACTGTGGTCTATAAGGAATGGGATTTTTGAGTGACATTTTAATTAATTTGATTAAACCAACATTTGGCATGAAATAAAAATCCTGTATCCTGTAAGAATCCCTCTGTGTTTTCTAACTAAGTAAAGTGAGTTATAGTGGAGGTATGTTGAGGGGTGAGGCAGTTCTGGAGGGTGGGGAGGATCGGTGAAAGGTGACACTCTGGACAAGTGGTGTTTACGAGTAGAATACCAACGCTGGGACATCTTGAATATGAGATGAGAAAAGAGGAGGAAGGTGACGGAGACAAAGATGCGCCTGAGTGAAAGTGAGAGGAGCAGTAAGTCGAGATCCAGGCGGGAAGACGTGGCGGCGACATGAGGATCCCTCTCAGACTGACGCCCGCTCTTAACCTGGAGGTCAGGAAGACAGAGAGAGAGGTGTGTGGAGAGACCAGGTTAAGAATATATAGGATGATAAAGATCCTGGGAGAAACTTGGCTAAGCCTATCTCTTAGTTAATCTTTTATTGGGTGAATGTGTGCTGGACAGGCATGCCTGCAGAGGACATGTGAACGGGTATGTGTGAGGGTCAGAGGTCAGCTGTGTTGGAGTACAGTGGCAGATTTATGGGCTCCACCAACCTGAAGGCTGGAGGTCGCAGGCTGACTTTGTTACACGCTTCAGCCAAACACACTGAACACAGAGAGCCGGGTCACTCTGATGCCGGGTCACTCTGATGCCGGGTCACGTGTGTGTCGAGGTCCGAGTAACAGATAAAGCAGGGAGCGAGGCTCCGCTGGCCCGTGTGGATGTGTGATGAGGTAGGAAACAAGCTCCGGACCGGGGCTGAAAGAACAAAGTGGGATTGCGTTGCTCCGTATCGCTAATATCTACCAGGAGCGACGTTAAAACAGCCAGGCGTGGATGGATGAGAGGCCGATAAAGAGGGAGAAGTTTCTCGGGGTCGCGCTGCTGCCCCTCTCTTCCTCCCTATATTCATTCATCCTCTCCCTCCCTTCTGCTGTCACTTTGACGAAGAGTGCTTTTATCTCCCGTGTGGTGCTTCGGTTCTGAAATCTAAACCTGCTGAGAGTTAGATGAGAAGATGAATTTGTTCACGTGTCTGTCAGATTAAAAAATGACTCGGGAGATGGTTAGCATAGCTTAGCACAAAGACCAAAGCATTTCCACTAGATGGAACGGCATCTAACTCCCAGGTGCTTCAGGTGTGACTAGCTCCTCCGCTGTTATCTCAGAACAGATCATTAGGTCTTGTCGGTGTCCCCCTGCCAAAAGCTGAGACTTGTTCTCACAAAACAAGCAGGGAGAATCTGAATTTGGCAGCAAAAACATTTCCCTTTCTGCACTCTGATTTTACTACACGGATATGTTAGAAATATGCTTTCAGATATGGCTTCAACAGAAAGCTGTGTAATAGCAATTTGACTGAATTTGAGTTTAGTGTAAGGCCACATTGGCTTAGTTACAGTCAGGTGCATGCGGACAAAGCTTCCTTTGTTGGAAAACTCCAGAGAGTTTCTTACACTATAAACCTCTTCTGACCGATTTATGAGACAGCCCCCGTCTCGTGAATTCAAATATGACACATTTTGAGAAGCGCTTCCACTTGGAGCGTACGGCTGGACCGCAGTATGTAGTTCTTGTACCGGCGTATCACTTTACCCACGTTGATTTCGGGGAGTCCGGTTCGGTCCAAGAACCTGTCTGTTGGTCGGAGCAGTTTTCTTCCACTCCGCCTGGCAGACGAGCGCCTGAAACCCGACGCCGTCCCCGAAGACGTTTCCAGTACGGCACACGAAGCCGTCTCCAAACCCTGATGAGTGTCTTGGCTCATGCTGGGTGGGTTTTTAGTTTTGGTTCAGTGAGAGGGCTTGTTAAATGATCTTCTTTTCTCACTCATCAGACAAATATTGATTTATAGAACCCTCCTTTTTTTCCCACCTACTGAAAAATAAAGTTTGGCTTTTTTTTTAGGCCTGAGGCAGCTTGGCAGCAACCAGGAATGTGTTGGAGGCTGGTGAGTGTTCATGTTAGAATGAGGTGGAATGAATAAATCCCGTTACATGGAATGGTAACCATGTGCACGGAGCGAAGTGAAGGTGACACGGCTGACTTTGGATGAGGCGCTAGATGATCGTGCGTTGAGTGAAACGAGCTAAGCGATGGCTTGTGCATTGGTCTCTCTCTCTCTCTCTCTCTCTCTCTGCAGCTGTGGTCCACTATCTTTTTCCCCTACGCGCTCCCTCGCGACCCTCATGCAAGGTCACTGCATTATGAACCCTGATACGGAGATGTGGTTGGTCAACAGCAGTGAACCGCACATACCTCTGTCATGTGCTCCCAGCTGTGTTTAACTTTCATTACTGCACATGAAGGCTATCAGACATATCAGCTGTGTCAGCCATCTATCACATTCGCAGCTGTCGGGCGCACAAACTAACATAGTTTTGACACACACACACACACACACACACGCACACACACTGAGTCATCCGCCCAGGCAAATGCAGAACTCCAGATTCCTTCATGGATATGTATTACCTTTATGTTATATATTATAGGTAAGTGAATTGGTGGGATGTAAACCCACGACAGTCTGTAACATCAGACTGATCCCAGTCCATCACCGACTGTCCAAGGCTCGACAGCCATCCCAGCCATGTTCTGGCCCCCTGGAACCTGAGCAGCTGATTGGACCAAATATGGCAGCCACCAATCGGATAAAGTGACGCGTGACCTCCTCTCGTAAAGTTCACTCTGGGGCATGTCTGCACCTGCCGCAGGAGCAGCTCCACGACACACACACACACACACGGGCACACGGCGGTGTCGCGGCAGCCCAACGACTCACGCCGCATTGAATGGGGACGTGGGTTCGGTTACATCAGTAACACAGAGGAGCCCTGCAGCGCCGGCATCGTATCGCGTCGTATGAAATGATATCTTCATTACGGACACCTGTGTGCTTTGAAATGCACAGACGCAATTGTGAAATCACTGAGAGCGCATGTGTGTGTGATCACGGACGTCAGTTCGTGTCCCAGCAGGCTGCAGCAGCCGCTCAGATGACACGGCGCTTTAGTCTGCCGACTGTGATATCGCCACGTTGAATTTCAAACACAACTTCATCGTTTTTAGATGTTGAAGCTTCAGCACCAACCAAAAAAAAAACCCTTTCCTTTGTTAGACAGTAAGCAATGGTGCACTGAGAAGTTTGGCTTATTTTGTTAAAGCGTTTCTTAGAAGAAAGTGTTTATCTTCCCTGAACTGAGGTATTGTTTATTTAGGCGTTACTGGTGTCCAAAATGAACAAACCTAAACCCTAAAATAATAAACCATATCAATATTTATTATCATGAAAAGGCGCTTATGTGAGTCTCATTATATACAACTACTGTGTCCTAGGATGAGCCTTTTTTGTTTGTCTTGCTATTTCTAATTGGTATTTTGTTTTCTGATTCAGCCAGAAAAGTCTAAATATATTGTCTGTGAAGTTTCCCCAGTCATCCAGGACTTAATAATAACCTTTATTTAAAGCTCTATCGTGGGCAACTGGACTTAAAAGGACTCCAGTTGCCTACGATAAAGCCTTCAAAAGTCAGAATATATTATCTTATATATTATTTATTATTCTTATACATTTTTGACTCCTAAAGGTAGATGTGTCAAAGTCACAGCTGTGTACATATAGTTGATGTGCTGTGCATATCTATAAGCCAAGACCAGATGTATTCACGAATGGCATCTGAATTGTGTCTGGGAGCCATGTGAATATTTTCCAACGTTGATATTTGTCCAGAATCTGCATCATTCCAAATCCTCTTTTTGACTAAAAAATATATTTCTAACATTTAGAAAGAATGCTGGCCCTCAACGTGGCTGTTGTC